>RSEF01000002.1:10165462-10229997 GCA_003993805.1 Himantopus leucocephalus | reverse complement strand
GTCCTGTCTGCTCCTCCCCGCAGGTGGGACCCCACTGCACTTTCCCACTTCTGACCCTCCAACGGGGCACATAACAAAGTTGGTTGCCTTTGGGCAATTTGCCTTTATAGCAATAAGTATAAGCAAGAGCCTCTCCGCATACCATGACTGGGCATCAGCTATAAACACAGGTCTTATCACTCTGAGAGAGTGAACATTGCCTGCACAATATGCTGTTAATTTCAGTAATTAGAAGAGGCCCAGCTAAGAAGCAAAGTTACTGAACAAAATTGGTCCTGTTTTACCTCAAACCAGGGCACACAGCCGGTGCAATCCCACCCCAGCACCGCTGCACCAGCCCATTTGACATGATCTTTGGTGTGGATTTATGAGTGGGAAAGAAGGGGCTGCCAAGAGCTGCTAGTAAGTCATCACCTTTGTTGGGCTTTCATGTCTACAGTTATTGTTTTCTTGCAAAAATGGATACTGAGGGGTGAGACTAACCAGCCTAGCGTGAAGTCTCCCCACACCACACACGTGATCTTATATTATCTTGACTACCTCACCTTTAAAAGCTGATCTGACTAATTGGACTCAAAAACCACAGGTGCCTACCAGGTAGGTGCCGGTGTCTGGGAGGGAGCCTCGGTTGGATGCAGGTCGAAGCAAGGTGATCTTTGGAGTCATCCTCCAGTAAAACAAACAGCAAAAGAGAGCAGATGAGCTGTTCTCCGGGAGTGCAGCAGTAGCCCAGCCTGGGCAGCTTTTGATCGCGCGAGATGCTGCACAGGGTCAGCAACAAACACTATCAGGGCACAAGCCGATGGGAGCAGGGATTTGCCCCTGCGACCATCTGAAGGTGGGAATTAAGCCCAAAGAAAAGTGATCCGGTAAACAGGAATTATTTTTCTGTGTTACGCTGACGCCACGTTTACCTGCAACTTTCAGCTCATTCCACTTTTATTAACGCTGAAACAGGAGTGAAAATGCTGAAGTGGCTTTGTTAAACTGCTGCCAAGAATATTAAGAGCAGAGACGTAAAGCGTGAGTATCTGCCCCTGCTTTTCCCAGGAGGGTTTTTTAGGGCAAGGGGAATCCCACAGATCCCGTGAGAGGAGGCTGCTCCTCAGCTCCCCGACTCCCTGCACCTCTGTGAGCACGCGGCGTTCCCTGTCTCCATCTCCTCCCCTAACGGAGGGACTCAAATCAATCGCATTGAAAAAGGAAAGTCAAATGAACCCAGTACATATTAATGCTTATTAAATGGAGAGAAAAGCCTTTTCACAGCAACCTACGCAGACGCACACATCCGCAATTATCTTTTTAAATTCTAAATCAAAGCAAATTAGCAGTCTACCGCCAAGTAGTAAACATGATTTGATTAGGCATTTCATACCCAGGATACAACAGGATTTTTTTGAAGAACTCAATTACGATGGTGAATCCGTCTCTCTCTGCGTTATGAAGAGCTCACCACCAGCAATGACAGCTCAGCACACAGGGTCAGATTTTCAAAGCTTTCCTTTTGGCCTGACACAGGGAGTAGATACTAAGATTGCAAGAGTTGGCATCTCCGCAGCTCACTGTGCCTTGGGCGGCACTTTTATTGTCAGCTCCAGTTCCAGCTCCTGGAGTTGCCAAGTGCACAGGCCGGCACCTGGGTGGGGGCAATCCCCAGTATGAATACAGGCTGGGGCATGAAGGGGTTGAGAGCAGCCCTGCAGAGAAGGACTGGGGGACACTGGTGGATGAAAAGTTAGTCGATGATGAGCCAGCAATGTGCGCTCACAACCCAGAAAGCCAACCATATCCTGGGCTGCATCAGAAGCATGGTCAGCAGGTCAAGGGAGGTGATTCTGTCCCTCTACTCCACTCTGGCAAGACCCCACCTGGAGTTCTGCATCCAGCTCTGTGGCCCTCAGCACAGGAATGACATGGACCTGTTGGAGTGGGTCCAGAGGAGGGCCACAAAAGTGATCAGAGGGCTGGAGCACCTCTTTTGTGAAGAGGTGAAGAAATTTTTCACACTGAGGGTGGTGAGACACTGGAACAGGTTGCCCAGCGAAGCTGTAGATCCCCCATCCCTGGAGGTGTTCAAGGCCAGGTTGGATGGGGCTTTGAGCAACCTGGTCTAGTGGGAGGTGTCCCTGCCTATTTCAGAGTGGGTGGAACTAGATGATCTTTAAAGGTCCCTGCCAACCCAAACCATTCTACGATTCTAAGAATAACTCCTTAGTTACCTAATTCCCTATTTTAAGAGCATATTTCCAGCACTGTGGCTGATGAGAAATGCTTGAAGATATGCTTAAATATGTTTTAAATATCATAAATCTCAAATCAGCCTCCAGATCCTAAGCCCTCTGGGGTGGCAATACTGAGTGTTCGTGTTCACGTCACTCAAGTGAACCACATAATGTCAGACGGTCCTTGCACAGACAACCCCCTCTGCACGATGCTGCCAGACCAACAGAGAGGACAAGAGGGTCCACAGGACCTTTAAAATGACTTTGTCCACCAAGAAGGTCATGGCTTTGTGCTCAAGAGCTATATGGCAGATGAACTCAAACATGAGACACAAGGATGTGTCTTTGGGAGAGTCAGCGTACAAACGTCTCAGCAGTCCATTAGAGTTAAAGATACAGCATTAAATAAAGGTTTAACGCTCACTAGCATTAGATATAAATAAATATATTCTTACAGGAGGGACATTTGTGTCCAGCAAACATCACACACTTAAAGTTGTTGTGGTGGTGGATAAATAAACAATACATCTCAGTTAATAAACCTGTCTGTAAATGGCTTGTTTCTCACCAGCTTTCGATGTACTCCAAAGGCGAAGCAGGAGGCGAACATCAGGAACAGAGTGTTCTGCCAGGCTGCAGAGCCCAAGAAAATCAACAAACAAAATAAACTGGCGTTAACAGGCTCGTTACAGCCGTGCCAGAGCAAGACTCCACTACTCAATCTGGTCCTTCCAAGCACTTTTTTCCATGCTGTCCTAAAGAAAAACCCTCTTGCATTCAATGCCGCCTTTAAAGCTGGGGGTTTGCCCATGCTTCTGCACGAGGAGCACCAAGTCAAACATGAAGAGCACAGCTGGGAGGAGACGTGGGGTGTAGGTGGCAGATTGCAGGCAGACATGACACAATTCCCTTCCTCCTTCCAGAAGGGAGCATCCCTGCCCTTGCCATGACCACGGAGACCAAATGATCCTCTTTTTCATCTTAGAAGTCACAGGACGCTGAAACTACAGTCAGTTTTGCTGAGAAAGCAGCACACTGGCGTGCCTGTAACATGTACCCTGTGACACTGTCTTGCCTCTGTCTATTGTCACCTTCTGCCTGTTTTTAAAAGGGCCTGGAAGTAGCTGTTCCTGTGGGAGGAGCAGCATGTTGAGGAGCTGCAAGTAATAATTGTGATGGAAACCTTTGCCGCATGCGTTAACTGGTAATTTGTCACTCAAAGAAGGCGGAGTTGTGGGTGACAGTGCAGAACTTTTCAGACACCAGAAATGCGTCTTGACCTACGGTCTGGAAGAGGACAGGTGGCAAACACTCAACCGGGACTGAAAGAACAGCACACGGCAACAGATCAGACTGTAAAGACTATGAGTATCTCCTTCTGTGCAGACACAGTAACTAGCACTGTCACACAGATTCACTGTTGTATCAAAGCAAGTCGCATATTCAGTGCATTTTACAGGCAGAAGAAGTGAGACAGAGATTATTACTCTTTTTTAATGCTGCTGAGTTATTATTACGAGTTTTCACCCATGCTGGAACTGGGAGTCACTGGAAACTGGCAGAGCACAGAATTGGAAGAGACAAGCCAGCAACACGACCGGAGGTCTGGCTCTGCGCGTTTGCAGCCACAAACCACACCTTTTGGAAGAAAACTGCCACGATGGGTGACGCTCATGGGGAGGACGGAGCAGTGTTAATGCAGGAGGGTGGGACCAGATGCCTGTGGTTCTGTCCGCGTTGCTCCTCAGTGGGCTGTCCGTCTGCTACTTCGCCACCCTCAGCCTCAGTGCTTTCGGTGTAGGTTTAAATTTGGCAATAATCTCAAGAGAGGTCAGTACAGCTACGTCCACGCTTCACGTTAAACACGTATTTCCATTCCCCGGGGACTGAAGTTACTTAGACTTTCTTCACTGGATTCAGCAGCTAAAGGGGAAAACGCAGGGAGAGCAATTGATTCTTTGCTGATGTACTAAAATCTCTTCTAATGACACAAAGGGGTATATTGCTTTGCTAAAATCCAGGGAGCCATACTCACCCCGGCAAAGCAAAACAGACCATCTGCAGAAAATAATTTTTTTTTTTGCATTTTGCTGCAGAGCAAAGCAGCACCGAGCGCAACACCTCCTTCGACCACCTTTGCCATTTCTGATTTGATAAGCAGAGAAGCCCAGTGCAAGTTGGGCTTCGGTAAAAGTGTTTTTCAGACGGGAAGAAATGGAATACATTCTTTATAGTTAGAAAAAGAGCTTAGTTTCTGCCTTCGTATTTCCCACGCTGTGCCTTTTAGGATAGGATGGTGCCATCAAAGCTGTAATTTTCCTGACAGTGCTTTGAAGGACACACCTCTCCTTACACTTCTGCCCCTTTTTTTTTTCTTAGCCCACTCATGCAGAGGATGGTTAAGATGGAAACTTCACCTTCACTAGGTAGGGGCTAGCACAGCTGTTTGCAGCTTTTACACGGAGGGCGGGTGATGAATTTCTGAAGGTCTGTGTAAGTGAAGGTTAAACAATGAATAACATCAGTTAGATCACCAAAATAAATGACGGAACTAGCCTGAAGTGCTGCAGGATGTTGTGTTAGCAATTTCATTAGAGGTGCTACAAAAAGTAGCTGGTAAGTTAGCAGTTATGCCCAGTGCAGTGCTTGAAGAAAAAATGAACTTGAAAAGTTTCTCTCTTTATTTGTTCAGTTTGGATAAACTGCAAACCTGCAGCATTTCAGTAATTACCACGCAACGCTGCTGCAAAACTGGAAATGTGAATTCCCACTTCATTTTCCCTGCAGTGACCACGTTTGATTACAGTGGTATAAAATGTTTTGTTTCTGCTTTGTTTTCTCAGTTAGTTTCATTCCAATTACTTTATTAGTTGATATTTTAATAATTCACCTTCCTAGTCAAAATGTCACACACCAGTTTAATCGAAATTGACAGTTTCTTGCAATATACTTCAATTTAAATGGAATAATTTACTAATTTGTCAGCTCCTAGAGGCTCCTACTCTCACAAAATTCCCCGCACACACCTCTTTTGGGAGGAGGGTACGTTGTATTTCATTGCTTGTAGGCACTAGCACGACCTTTCACTCTTGCTTGGTATTACTGCTGCATGTCTTTCAAAGCGAGCACGGCAGTACTATGCCTCCGCAGGATGCTCAGCGGTTCCATCTTCAGGCTGACGAGCAGCCAGTCAGTTCTTCGGAGCCATCCCAGCACGTACATCTGTTGCATTCCCACGTTGTCGTCGTTGACCCAACTATTGAGCTCAATATTTCATCTAGCCCTTAGACCTTTCTTGGTTCTTAGGAAGTCCCCGCAACTCGCATCCATGTGAAAATAGGTTTTATAATGGCTCTGTAAACAGTTTATTATTCGAAATGATCTGCAGAGAGAAGCACCACAGCTCCAGCCCGGGGACAGCTTTTGTTCCCTGTCCAAGTGGCTGATACTCCCAGGGGTTGACATAGCCCGGCTCACTGACGTAGGGGAGCAAGTGTGTTGGGAGGGATGATGCCTTTCACGTAATCAGATGATAGCACCAGATAAAATACAGGAGTTTTCAGTCACAAAATTCTTTCTCCAGGTGCACCCATGATCCAGAGCTTGGCCACTTTGATCACCCGTATCAGCTACCCTCGGAAGAGATACTTGCTCTCCTTGTAAAGCTCTTCCTGGTATTTCTGGGTCGTCACAGCTGTAACAGTGCTTCCAGGGGTTCGTTAATATTGGCATTTCACCACAAATGTAAACAAATGGATATTTGATGGAGCTTGCATTTGATCAATGTGCATTTCTCTACCTTACAGCAAAACACATCAGAGCAGTTTACAGACGTTGTTTTCTTCTACCTAACTTCTGTCTTCAAGATCAAGAGAGATACTTCTTTTAATAACTAGACTTTATTATATTGTCAGTTCCACGGAAATAGAAATGCAGTTCGCAATAAAAATCTTCTTGGCATGGTAGGAAAGGAAATGAAGCCATATCAGTCGCTGCTGACCAGGAGGGAAGGGCTCTGTAAAACAGACACGTTGGGACATTCATTGCAAAGAGACTCTGGGGAACTTGCTAGTGAGCAAACCGCGTGATTTCCTCTCCGGAGCCGGGCTACGACCCCACGTTCATGTGAGGAACAGACAAGTCGAAGAGCACAGGCGGAAATGAGAGCTGCTGCTCACGCTGCAGACAGCATCCTGGAAGGTTTGGAGTCTGATCGGAGGCTGAGGACGCACAATATATATTACTTTTAATGCCATCAGAAGCATTTTTAATATCCTGGATAGTTTATATACTGCGCCGGGCACCCTATCAGAAAGATGGTGGCATTTGGGAGGCCGGGTAAGGCAGTCTTCAGCCCAACAAGAGCTAGTGAGTCTGGAAAATTAAATACATGGCCTTTGCAGCCTTCTCTGGACAGAGAGGGAAAAGGAGGAGCCATTGGGAAAAGCTGCATGAAATGGGAGGGTAGGAAGCACTGGACTGACCAACACGCTGCACGAGAAGCAAAGGTGGTGGTATTGCCAGGGAGATGGGAGCCTCATTCTCCCTCAGTCCAGGTAGAGCCAGAAATAGGAAAGATGGGTTTGCTGTGTTTGAAACCCTCCTAAGGAGGTGATTTAAATATGCCTTGGACCACAGCTCCTCTGAGTTCTCCCCTTAGGTGATGTGAGCGGTAACCGTCGAGCCTCTCAGCAGAAGGATGTGGGAAAAGGAAGAATTTTTCTTTTCTTTTCCTCCCGGTGCATTTCAGTCATGTCTGCGGGGTCTCTCCCCCAGGCTCCCCTCCAGCTGGGCTTAGAGTGCAAAAACACACTCCTCCGTAGTATTTCCATAGCTCCAGCAACATTCCGGTTTGAACACTGGAGTGAGTTACCACAGAAGGGCTCTGGGGATGCGCTTTACCCAGGTGAGACAGCAAAACCTCACTGCAGACAAAAGGAAGCTGGTTTACGTCACATCTGTCACGCCTTGGAGCACACAGCCCAGCCAGCCTCTCTAACTTTTTAACCCCTCCCGATTCATCTGCAATCCAGAGCTTTCTCCCAGCTGGCCTAGTGCCTCCAGTCTGCCTCTCTCCATGCCGGGCTGGAAGCCACCAGCATCACGTGAAAAATCGAACTCTCCTCTCTCCTTTTATTTTCCCTTTGAAAATATTTTATTGCTTTACAGAACACAGAAAATTCTGAGCAGGTGAAAACTACTTGCATGTTTTTCTTCCGAGGGTTCTTCCTGGGAAGGCTAACTGCCCTCGCCTGGTCTCTCGGCTTGGTACATCACTGAGCTCCTCTCCCTTTCTCTGCTCTAGCCTGGCCCCTGGAAGGCGGATGGGCTCCAGTTGTTTCGGGCCCCACGGGTTAACCCTTCCTTCCCAAACGCAGCTCAAATCAGAGCTTTTCTGACAAGGCCGTTTCTCTATCTGCTCTCACGAAGGGACTGTAGGATGTAGTTGTTGTCCACAAAAAGCTGCGAGTACATCAAATTTAAATGTCAAATTCCAACTGCCACGAAAACAGTGAGGAGGTATCATTGTTTAGTAAGATATTTTCAATATCTGGAAAGAGAAACCTACTGCCCGNCATTGTTTAGTAAGATATTTTCAATAACTGGAAAGAGAAACCTACTGCCCGCTAGAAAGGGCTGTGCAATTTCCCACAACCCCAACACCCCGAGCTGAATGAAATCAAGTCAGGATCAGCCCTTTACAGCCATAGAGAGCGGGGAGGGAAACCTTTGTGTCATCTCCTTTCTCTTTGGTGTAGCTGCTTCATTTAAAAGTGTTTTAGTTGACATAGTAATAAAATTTGACCTCTGGAGCTTAAATTAGGGTTTTTTTTCTTTTCAGCATAGCTTGCTATGAGGAAACATTCTAGGCAGGCCCACTGAAAGCTGTGTCCCATCTGTCTGATCCAGGGTGCCCCCCGACACCGTGCTTTCTCCCTGGTAGACACAGTCTGGTCTTCTTCTGACAAAATACTGCTTGAGGATCAGAGATGTACCACATTGGTAAGGGTGGGAATACTTTTCCAAGCATCACTTACTCTCCACAATTGTTTGCATACGTGCTCCGTAGGTTAAAATTCCCTTGGCAGAGCTCCAAGCAGCTCCCGAGGGCTCCGACAGTCGCTCTCCACTTGGCTTCCTCTAGGGAAACCTCCTGTATCCCACCGAGAAAGCTTCTCACGCATGCCTTTCCCTAGAGAGGGGCCTGTTGTATTTCGAAGAGACACTGGATTGCTTTTTTAAGAAAAAGAAAGCACTTTCGTAACCCACTTAGGTGCTAGTGTAACCTGCTCTTCACTGAACAGCCGGTACACAGGTCATACCTCCTCTTCCAAAGAGCTTGGGTGGGCAGCAAGCTCACGATGTTGACACTGAAAGTACCATCATTAGCATCAGAATAAAATGGGTTGGCTAGGTACTGCTTGCGTCAGAACTGCTGGTCCATGGCCTGCACGTGCCACAGCACTAGCCAGGCTCAGAGACTTTTGGGAACCGTAACAGCTAGAAAGTACTTTTTCTGAAACGCTAGCACAGACTCTGAAGATTAAGAAAGCAACAAGAAGGAGGCGCCCGTAGCCTACAGTGCTTCCCGCAGAATTCGCAGAATGCAAAAGGACTAATTTTGGAGATAGTCTCTCTCAATCTCACAGCCCTGCAGGTAAAGCGAAACACATCTGCAACTTCCTTACAAACGTTTTTTTGTATTCATTACCGCTATTCCATAGAAATTCTAGCAAAACTTACCCCTATTAAACCCTGGAGTAACTTGTAAAGTTTGTTCTCTGAAGGGGTCAGCCTGTCTCTACTCGTTTCATTGGTGTGTGCTCTCTTTCTTCTGTTGCCGTTCCTTGGCTCTGCTGCTTTGGTATTTCTTTATTCTTGCTGCGAGCAGCGTAGGACCGGCAGAAGAAAGGGGAAAGGGAGCAGGCTTTGACAGGCTGTCAAGATGTTAACTTTGAATTTAGTTAACCTGAGTTTTATTCCCTGCTTCACCATTCCCAGTGCAAATTTCTCTTCAAATCGTAATTTCTGTCCATAAAAAAAGATAATTCCTACCTAACGTACATTAGTCTATGTAATCTCCTAGCACCTTTTAAGGCATCGCACTATTTAAATGTAAAATATACAAACACCAACAGAACTGGGTTCTCATCTACCTTGAGGTAGGACAAACTAACTAAACTGCGCTTAGAAAATGTTTGATGAATTTTTAATTGTAGAGCTGCGTAAAGATTAATGTTGCACAACCTTCCTAAACGCATTTGTTCTGCCGTTTATCTGCTCCACTCAGATGTTTTACACATCTTGAACAGTGCAGCTGATTTTTTATTCCGGAGTAGCTCAACCCGAGTTGAAACTAGCCAGAGATGTGAAAGGCAGCATGAAAGGCTTCTGTAAATACATCAGTGGTGAAAAGAAAAGAAAGAAAAAGGAAAGCCTGCTGCTCAACGTGGCAAGGGACCTAGTGATGAAAGACATGAAAAAGGACAAGGTGCCCAGTACTTTTTCCTCTTTTCGCAGTTTTGGACTGCCCCACACAGTAAGACAATGATATAGTGGATCAAGTCCAGCAGAAGACCATCAAGACGATGAGGGGGTGTTAGGTACACAATGCACAAGGAGAGGCTGAGAGCTGAGTGTGCTCAGCCTTAAGAGCAGAAGAAGGTCTTCCTGCTGTTTACAACTACCTACTAGAAAGGCAGAAAGGATACAGGAGCCAGACTCTTCTTGGAGGTGCAAGGGTGTGAAATTAGAGTCAATAGCTACTCGTGGAACAATGGACATTCTGATTAGATATGAGGATGGTTCATTTATTACCTTGAGGGTAGCAAAATACAGAAACAGGATGCCACAGAGGCTGTGGCATCTCCATCCTTCAAGATACTGAAAACTTGACTGGACCTCCACAGGTCTCTTCCAGCTGTGCTTCTACAATTCCTACAGTTCTACTTTATGACTCAGCACAAAGAAAGCTGCAGGATAATGAGTGGAGACCATGTCTCCCTGACTTCCAGCACATCCCTAACTGATGGAATGTCTCCGCTGTCACAGACATGTTCTATATTTAAGTAACTGCTGTATCAAGACAAATTTTCTACGAAGAACATAAGCTTATATTATGGACCTAATGCTTCTGCAAGCAACTAAACAATACGAAAGGTATTTATTTTTTCCTGAGTACAGGAGACAGGATCAAATAGACACTTCAGTATTATAACCTTCCACTAAAGGAAAAGCATGTTCCTAACAGCAATCTAGTATCAGCACACTTCATCAAATCCTTTCTCTATCACTAATCACAGGCACAGTAACATCTGTGCAAGCCAGTTGGCTCTGGACAGCTCCTGTGGTTCTTGAAAGACTATTTCTTGGCAGGTTCTGTTTTTTACTCTAATTGAAAGGTTAATCAAATCAGTCATACTTGTATGTTGGCTAAATAAACACACTGTCTCCACTGATGATGAAACAGATGCATTACCACTCACGGTTCCCACGGGGTTCATTTGTTCCATGATTGCATTTGGTTTTCTTCAAGTTTCTCTATGCAGTATCTGACAGCATTTTGGATAGTTTTCATAAGGAAATTTACCTTTCAGATGCTATTGCATTCCCATGTCTCTTAACTCTAGCAGTCTTTGGCAAAGGTGTTATATATCCTCAACACTGCTTCGTTGTGGAAAACGTGGAAGAAGTTAATCCTAAAAAAGGTGAGAACTCTTATTGAGGCATAAATGCATTATCGAGTCTAGCAGGTTATGTTGCTGAGGCAGAACCTGCTAACACATTCAAACCCGGTTTCTCTTTGCCTCTCCTCCCCCCTTTTCACTCTGCAAAAAGCTGTTTTAGCAGGTCCTGTTAGCTTCTAGAACCCAGTCCTGCAAATCCATATGCCTTGTGTTTGATTCCATGCACAGTTAAACAGTGCCACTGACTCATTATGCGCGTGTATCTTTCTGAAACCAGCGGTTACATTTGATACGGCAATTCATCGTTTGTAAGGCATACAGAAGATATGCTGAATGCATGACAGGTAGAAAGTATTTATTCAAGGTAACAAGTTTTGTGTATCACAACATTTCCAAAAGTCCAAAAGCTACAACAGCTAATATTTGTTTTAAAGGAAAAGGCAACCAAAAACTTTCTGCAACCTAGTAACTAGTATAATGAAGGAAGTCTCAAGCCTTACAGAGATTAACACAGATTTAGGTAATTCCAGCATTACACATTCTGAAGTGCACTTGAAGGGAAAAAAAAAAAAAGTGTACTTTTTTCTCCAGTAAAAAAAAATAGTATTTATGTAGTGCGTTACTGAAGTTCTTTAGGGTGGGATTCATCTCACCTATTTTATGTATTCCAAAAAACGTGCACAACTAAACTAGTTTGCTAAACTGTTAAAAGGTACACTCTGCAGGGGTCTTTAACTAAGTCAGGTTTTAGAGATATTCTCTCCCTCCATTGACAGTAAAGGGAGACCAGACTTGCCAGGTAGGTCTACATGTCTGAACAATGTAAGTCATTTGCACAACTCATCAGCCAACAATTAACTCCCACTGTATTCCCTCCTCTTTTTTTTTTTTTTCTATTTTTAAAAGTTAAAGCATAAAACCATGTCATCAGCTTCCAAACTTTGGTCTCCCCGTTAAGGACTTTTTCTTAATCTATCTTGTAATGAAGAGGAAACTGTATTACGGAGAGCTGACCATCACACTAAGAAAAAGCATGTCACGGTTGTTACAAGTAAATGGCATTTGGGGAAAAGTACCATTTTCTTCCACCCTGCACCATGCCTTTTAACCTCTGATGCACCTAAAACCGTCTTGAGCCAAGGTATAACATTCTCATTTATTACATTTTGTCACCTTACCAAAAGTCACACTGATAGAAATTATACCATTCTTGTTATCATCACATAGCCCCTAACTGATTACAACAGAAACACCAAATACAGGAATAAATTGGGATAGCTGAGGAACCCAGGGCCAGCAATAACAGGCAACAGGCACAGTACTGACCCCTGTGGGATTTCACTTCTCCTGAAATTTACTCCCACTGTGTTCTTAGAGCTTTGTCATTTGCTTAAGCACTTTGTTGAACTGAGGCATGGGAAGAAAGGCAACAGAAATAGCGATCAAGTATCAGGTGGATTTACCTTTTAAGCCATAGCACAAAAGAGAGATTTGAAATTAATAATTCTCTCTAGAAAGCTTTGCATAAGCTAAAAATAGCAGCTTACCTCAGTTTAACGATATTGTATTTGTAAAAGCTTCTCTGTAAAATGGTTCTGCGTAGAAATACAAAACATTTGGGAAAAAAATAGCATGATAAGCTATTGTTTAAAGTATTTTATCTTGTTTTTTTAATTGTTCTGCGAATGGTTCACAAGGTGCTATAATACACTTGATGACATACAGGCAAGTGGGTATCTGCAATCCACAGCCAGAGTTTAACGGCTTGCTAATCAAAGAGTAAATGCTTTTAGGGTAACTTTTACATCTAGCAGAATCTAAACTGATAAAAATGGCAAAGTCGGATTATTAGAACTGTGTGTCTATTAGGAAATACAACTGAATATAGATTTGGGAGACTGGTTTTTAATATTTATTTAGTAAAACTCACTATACAAACAAAAGTTATCACAACAGCATAATATGCGGGTTTATAGTTTCTCCTTCCTTCAAGCTATTTCTTTGTCGCAGTAAAAACACATATACATTTACAACGATTTCCCTTTAAAGCACTGGGATTTCATATATTAAAACATACCTGGTAAAATAAGCTTAAAATAATTTTACATTGCTTGGAAAAAGATTTGAGTAATTTACTCTTACCAGAGTGCCATTGTTGCACAGTATTCAAAAAAATGAACCACCACTAAAATATAGAGTAAAACATTTAAAAGTACATTTATTTAAAATGTGGGCAAAATATCAATATAAAAGAAAATAGAGTATAAGAAATAAAAATAAAGTACAAAACATTTTCATCTTCAACATCCATAATTTAATAGATAGCAAGCCCTTTTATTTTTACATCCAAATTACACTTTTGGCTGAAGTACCATCATTTACGTTAAAATGTTTAAAAACAGGCTAATCATGATAGCTAAAGTGGGCTCTTTTAAAATGGTAGTATAATACAAAACATAGTAAATTATGTTTCAGCATAATAAAATTACACATCCTAAAAAAGATGCAGTTTATTTTTGCTTTCCTGCTTTAAACTGCTCATCATCCCTAGGAAAACAGCTGGAAAACAGCATCCACAGGAAGTTTTAGTTGCTTTGTACAATGGCTGAACAGCTAGATTTAATGCTCCAAGGACTCCGAAGCAGTAAGGCATTTTACTATCCATCAAGTAAATTTATACGTATGTTTGTTAAGAAAGAACAACTTTAAGAAATGACTGTAAAATAGAACTTCTATAAAAAACATACATAAAGACATAGAACCCTTACTGGTCCCTACACTGCATTTATCAAACACGGTTCATAATCTTCAGTATAAAGCTATTTTCCTCATCTGTAAGTAATTTCTGACAAGTATTTTCCTTAGGAACAAGTTTTTTTTCCCATTGCTTAACATTCTATTATTGTTACTTTCTGACAACCCCGCCTCCCACCTCCACTGAAGTATTTCATATCAAAAAGTAATTCCACTTTGAATTTAAGCTATGTTTCTGGGTGTTAAACTACCCTACTATCAAAGAAACATTACACATCCTAAAACATTATAAATAATTAGTTCCTAATTAATAAAAACTTCTAGTAAACCATACTTTCCTAAGCAGCAGACAGCCTTTACACAAAAAGGATATGATTCATAATCCAGTGTTTGAGTAAGTACTCCAGTCAGGACAAACTCAGCATTGTGGACATCTGGAAACATCAAAAACATGCACACATTTTACACCCTACAAAGACATTCTGCCTTATTCTGCATGTCCGTCAGGAGGGGCCATTCTGTACCTTTCTGCTCCTCAGGCAAAGGCTAAGGGAGTACTGTCCCACCACTACCAGGGAGGGCCCTACTGTTAGATCACACACCTCACTAGACTTCCAGTGCATGTCTTCGTTTATGAACAATACAGCATGTCTTGGGGTTCTACACCAAAGTCAAAATAGATAAAGCGAAAATCCCCAAATCTTTAACTAACTTGATGAATACGGAGACAGTAATCTTGCCTCAGGCAGGACGGAAGCCTCAAGTTCAAGCCTACCCTTCCAGAGATTTATGGTGACCTGACTATAAAATACCTGTATTAGAAATATCTAGCAAACAGCTGGCTCACATTTCTCCGTGGTTTGCAGGACAGATCACGTATTCCTCTATTATTACCCGAAAGCTTCAAAAGATGTATATTTGTAAAATAATAACAATAAAAAATAAAAACAACAGCTATACTGTTCAAATTACATTCATAGCTTATACGTACCTATGGCTCTTGCGAAATATTCTCGACATAAGTGAAGATCATTTTCACAGGAAATCAAGATTATCTCGGGCAAACTCTAAACAAAAGAAACTAATTGTAAGCTCAGAATAGCACAGTAAGGTATTACCGATATATTTTAGAAAGCAACACTGTACACACTTTATTCTGCTTATGCTCCATGAGTTTTCGAAAAGAAGGTTGTTTAGATAATACTTTTCCTCCCGCACATTCCACAATAGCTTTCATGGTGGAAAGACTGGGACAAATTCCAGGTGTAATGTAAAAATATTTTCCCTAGAAAGAGAACAGAAAGAATAAGAAAAAACATTATTTTGTTAACTGATTTCTGCAAGACATCAAGTTTTATTATCATGTGACTATACTCTTATACAATCATGGGGCAGACTTTGTGAGCTGCTGTTAGATACCACAGCTTATGCAAAAAATTCATCACCTGTTGAGTTGTCCTTAATTACCACTGATCCGTTTTCCCTGGAGGGGCAAACCCACAATTTTGATAAATTTGAACAACTTAGGTGTGCCTATTTCAATACCTTTAAAATAGCAACCAGGGAACCTTCAAATGACCATGGGTTAAACTATGGTTCAAAAAAACCCACCCCAAAAACATATATAGGAACAACAGAGTTCCTTGCTTCTTCACGCACAGGGACATCTCAAGTGTTGCAAAAGAACTTTCAGCTTTTAATTAATAGCCAATGTATTACTTTCTGACAAAAATTTTCCTACTGCTTGACTGAGACTGATATAAGTGATCAGATCACAAAGTAGATTATCTCTGTTTACCAGCTAGGAATAAAAAAAAAAAACCTTGCTATTTAGAATGCAAAACTGTGTGAAATGTATTATTTAGACTTAATAAAAGACATAGAATCTTATTCATTGCAAGTTGTAAAAATACCCTCTTTAGGTGGTTTGCCTCAAGAAAAAGACTCAAATTCAGTCACGCTGAAGAATCTCTAGCAACGTGGATCTTCAGATACCTCCCTGCACTGTAACATAATTTTACCTGGAAGCATCAAAACCATCTTGCACCACCCCAGCTAACAGCCTGGTGGTGACTGCAGTCTTCAAGGAGATCCCTGAGGCTGCAGTGCAAACGCACTCTCAGACCCCCATTTTTATGGGCAATCGCTGGTATTAAAAAAAAAAGTCCCTTGCCTAAGTGGCATTTTACAAATAATAGAGCAATGTTCTCAGTTTCGTAAGGGAACAAATACTGTTGAGTATACTGATACTGAGCATAGACTGAGCATGTTTTGTTCACATCTACAGGATCCAGTCACTCAGAGGGCTTAGATCCATCCAACAATGCTTAGGCAGGAAACAGGCATAAAATAAAAAGTAAAATTTAAAACAAACACTTCATGTTAAATGCTAGTCTGCTTTATTGACCTCGACTACAAAAGCTGTGGTCCCAACGCTGAAAAAAAATAGGTTTACAAGCTCCACGGATTTAAATGTTCTTTTAAAGTGCATACCTTGAACAGTGGAGCTACTTGTGCTCTCTTCAGAGACTCCTCTAAACTAAAGCAGAATAGCACCTCAGCTTCAGCATCTCTGAGCACAAAGTTCTGCTCATCTGAAAAAGAAAGAATGATGATGTAATGCACAAAAGACGAAAACATCCACATAACCCAGGATCTAATATGATCAGAAAATGTTGGTGGGTGGAGGGTGACTCTAAATGGTAAACACTCAATAATTTTAACATGATTGTAATACTGCCGTTTATTAGGTGTCTTACCAGGATGACCCACGATTACTTGGAGAATAAAATTGTGTGTGTGTTTTACACTTGTGTATCTAGCAATAACCACTGTCCTATAAAGTCCGTTTTTCTAACTTATTGGAGGAACTTGCAAACTTTTATTTGTTGATTCTCTACAAACAAAGGAGTAGAAAGTTTAAGTTCAAATCACTGTGACAACCTATGGGAGCCCAGAAGCTGTCTTCAACTCACGCAGTCTTAACAGAACAAACTTTCCATCTATTTCCCTTATCCTGTTATGCAGTTGATTTTTTTTTTTTTTTATTAGGGATGGAATTTCAGTCTTATCTTTCCATGAAAAGCTATGTCAAACACATTTCCAAATCAGATTTAATTCAAAACACCTAAGTTTAAACAAAAAAAGAATTTATATGGAGAAAAAATTGGTCTTTCCAAGGATAATTCTGACAACCTGTACAAAATGGTATTAATACTCTTACTTAAGACAAAGAAAACCAGTAGGATATTTCCTCTAAACAATTGCCATATTTTCCATCATTGTACTAGATACAAAAGTGAATGCAGCCCAATAGCTACAAATTGACTAAATTTCAGTAGACAAGTAAAGTACTTCAAGTCTTAGATCTTCATCATTCTATATCCCCAGACTTTCTTTAGCTTCTAACAGCTTTCAAATGGATCGATTTTTCAGTTCACTGTTGCTGAACCAAGCAAGTCGCCTTCTCCAGATTTATAAAAATGTTTGCTGGTTTATTAGTTAATTACCAATAGACTTAAGTCTTTGTGATGGTTAGGCAGCAATGTTTGTTCCTTTCAAACAAATTATATGAAAAGCATAAAACAATCATAAAACAAATAATCACTTTAAGAAGATTTCTTCAGATCCAACATCCTTGTCAAGTAGACTTAAACCATCTATTTTTTTTCTTTTCAGCTGTCAACAGAAAAGCAGTGCAAACACAAAGTCGATATATTCCAATACAGTTATAGTACTAGACTAATTAAATTTAATTATTTAAATGCATTTTTGTATGTATTTCCAAGAGTGGCTTAGTTCTTTACAACTACTATTTTTGAAAAATTATTGAAAACAAAAGCATTTGGGGTTTAAATAGTAATGTAACCAAATCTGCAAATGGCTACACGAGAACGAAATACAATGCTTAACAACATTCAACTATTTCATCACTCTAAAGCCAACTTTTAACTATTTTTTACTTCATTTAATGGAAATAAACTGTATTAAATCAAAGGAAAACTAAACAAAATGTTCTGCTGAAAGAGAACTTCATATAAAAATACATAATTTCTTCTTATGACAGCTTTATTTAACGATACCGACATAACCTTCTACCTCAAGTGAAATATAAACCAGCTGCTAGTATAATTGTTTAAACATAACATCAGTTATGAACTATGCTAGTCAGATTTACTGGAGACCTAAAATCTCTGCTTCCAAAACTGAACTCTTAAGAAAACTGGCAAGAGACACTAAAGCCAGAAGTCAAAACAATCAAGTGTATTTAAATATGCATGCCCTCTTCGTATACTGAAATCAGCAAACCTTAAGCTTACTATATCAGTTGATACTAGTTTAACTTACCAACAAACTTCTGGCATTTGAAACACTCTTCCAACCACTCTGGAGTTACTATGTGCTTGACTACAGAAATTGCTGTCAGGAACTTGACAGTTCGGGTCACTTTACTGGCAATTAGATGGGTACATTTCTGGGCAGATTCTGCTACTTCACCTCCAAGGATATATAGTTTCTGAAAGTTGTATAAAACACAAATCAGAATGGAACAGTCCTTTAAAAACTGGAGGAAAAAAATTAATCATAACATCACCATCAAATAAAACTAAATTTCTAATGAAACAGTAAATATAGGAGAATTCTGTATTACAGTCATTCCTTTACTAAAGATGATTAAAGGACAGAATTTACAGCATTGAATATCCAGACATATTTCCAGACATAAATTTCATCTGGCAAGACTGAAAGCTACATTCTGCTTCTGCATTTTTTTTTTGTTTGGTTTGGGTTTTTTTTTAGCAAGGAAGTAACTGTAAGATATAAATTAAAATTTTTAAGTGAAACATGCTATTAAATTTAAGTAAGCAGAAAATTTAATGATTTTGCTCTTTTCTATGGAAGGTGTAATATGCCCTGTAGCTACAGTAAACTTAATTTTGCTAGTCTTTTCTTTGAAAAGCATCTCATGAAAAACATGTATTCTTTAAATACAGTAGTTCCACATGTATTTTTGATGATACTTAGTAACTATCCCATTTTCCCTGGTTTAAAGTACCAAACCCAAACTAAGTCTTCACAGTTGCTACCTTGTCAGTTAAGATAAAAGTCATTATCTGAAGGGATTAGTAATACAACTAATCAACCAGTGAGGCATATCAAATTACCATAGGTGTTAGTTACAAGTAGAGTGCTTCCTCTCATAAAAATTTAAAGAATGAAAAAGTATTTGGACAGCTTTAGTATCTATGCACCATGGATTTCTGATTTTCTATGACAAGCATTTTGTACAAAAAAAATAAAAACTCCACCAATATCTTTAAGTATAAATATTTAACATACTGGGGTGATTTTATTACAACAGTCACCAGGAGTCACCCAAGCGGGAAGGCCTCCTGGGTAATTAGAATTCCTGAAAGATCTCTGGCATCTCTGTACTGCTCTGATAGTAATGAACAAGTAGGATAGACAGGGACTATGTTTTAAGCTTTTCTTTACCATGCTGGCTTACTTTGATGGTTTGCATAAAGACGATACACAAAAGTATTACTCAACGACACTGAATGTACTATTTATTTCCCTCAGGGTACGTATAAACACATTGTGAACAGTACACTTGTACACCTATGAAAGGCAAAGGCTGTTATTTCCATAGTTAATACATGTTCACCTCAAACACTGTACACCTGTAAGTACAGATCTTGTAAGATTTCCATTTAGATGTTCAAGGAACCCTTTGGGCATACCAGAAAAGAGACTACCCCCTCCATCTCAAGAAGATGGGAAGTATCCAGCCTCAGCTAGGTATCCAAACTCTGAAGGGTCTTGATGATATCTCTGCCAAATTCAGATTCAACTTCACAAGCCTTGAGGCTGAAGTTCGTTTTTTGTATTTGTGAGCCATAGCTGTTACCAGATTCTCCATATAATTAGCCCGGTGCCAACATGACAGAAAATGAGGAGCTGACACTGGAACTTTATGTGATATACCTAAAAATAAATTAAGTTCCAAAATATTTAATACCAAGCTCCAACTGCAAGGGAAAAACTTCAAAGTTTTTACTACTTTAAAAACAAGTTTAGGTATAATAAAGAAGATATTAGATATTTTTGAGCACGCTGACTAGACTTCATTTACTTTTGATTAGCTGGAGCAGGCATCAGTGGCAAGATCTTTTATGCACTACTGAGGTCAGCAGTTAAAAAAAACTGAGCTAACATGTGACGTAGCATAAATGAAATGTTATTTTGGAACAAATATTTAGTAGTTCTTAAGGTTCAAGGAGTGACTGGATTTTTATATCGTTAAAAGAATGTTATAAATGATTTAGAGTTAAGTTTTGGGACAGCATTATTAGGGAACAGAACAAAATCTCCATGGGAACTTACTATCTCACACCTGCTATAAGCTTTGTCATCAGCTTTCTTTCAAGTATTTGGCATTACGGAAAGCAACTAGATTAGAAGAGTCTTGGGTCTCATCCAGTACAACCATCACTACTTTTCTCACCTAAATCTGATCATGAAGTTTGCTGATTTAAAAACAAATGTGGAAGGGGCTTTCTTGCTTTTAAAATAATCACATGGAAAGAAGAAACAAGTAGCACAGAAGCACGAAGTAGTTAACTAAAGCAGAACAGTTACCAAATAAAACTAATTTCACACAAATCTACAGTCTAAACTCAGCCCCAGGAAGTATGGGGGTTTACCCACTAGATGTACCCTAATCAAGTCTTAGATAGCAAAAATTCAACAACAAGAAAAAAGTTAACAGATGTTTCAATGTAGTTCACAAGAGATAAGCGTGAAAGTCACCTTAATGTACTGTTGAACTTGCATAGGCTCAAATCCTGTGAAGAGCACCATTGGTGTCAATTCTGGGGTGAGTTTTTTAGTAGGTGGTGGTAGGTCTTCAATCCTACAAAATACATGAAATACAGCAGAATGTGAAGTTTGGGCCCAAAGTTTTACTAGTAGTATTATTTTAAAACTAGACGAGCACACTCGTGCAACTTTTACCAATAGAAGTACTCAGATGAATGAGAATTAGGCAGGATCGATCTTCTGAAGAAAAAATTGCTGCGCTGAGAACAGGACATTTTCTCCTGCTTCTGTTCTCTCCCGATTCTCTTACTAATTCACTCTCTAGTTATGATCTTATTCTTGCCAGTTAAGTAGCTGGCAATATGCAAAAGCCATTGATAGTTGTTTCAATCAGCAAGGCACAGGATGCAACCAGACTGATGGCCAGCTGACACTTCTGTGGAAAAGTAAATTACGGACTACTGGCACTGATTGCACACTATTCTTACCTTGCTCTTTTGGAAGGTGGCTGAAGACTGGATTCATTTTGCTTTGGTTTCAAAGGCAACCTCACACCCTGAAATTAGAGCATCTACATGTTTATATCTGAATTGAACAGAGAAACCAAATTCTGAAAGAGGAAAACTACACACCGATACTCTGAGACTAAAAGAAAATTAAACACAAATGAAAAAGAAACGCTACTGGTGCACCTATTGCTTACACAACTGACTCAAGAGCAAAGCTGCGCATTAACCCAAGCTTCTCCACAAAGTTACGTAACCATTTAAGTGTACACCAAATAAAATATTGTGGGACTTTTGTCCTTCTGATAATCATCTATGGAAACCCCAAAGAATTAAATGAGAGAGAGACTGAAAAACCTGTCCATTTGTTAAATACACGAAGACTACAATATTCTTCCAGGTGCTTAAATATCAACAGAAAATATTGGCACCTGCGTTTTAAGCACTCAAGTTCCCTAACTACATAAACAGAAGCTCCAGTGGATGCTCAGGTACTCACTGGATAGACACCGCTGCCTCCCCAGTACTAGATCAGCCACTAGAGCATTTGCCCAGGAGTAGAGAAATGCAGCTTCTAGGCTCTCCCTGGCCTGAGTAACTTGAAACCAGAGCTCTCACTTGTGGGAGCCTTTGACAACTATTCCTCTTTAACCTTCAAATCTACACCTGAAATTTAATGAGGAATGCTAGAGGCACATGACCAGAAAGACAGGCAAAATTATTCCAGCCTTGCTGTGAGGACGGCCCTTTGGGAGGAACATGCCACGGGGTTTGTTCCCTGCTCCCAGGGACGTGTGTTTTTATGCTAGACAATCACTAGAGTAAGAGCAGCTGGAAAGAAAAGCACACGCACTCACTTTTTGATAGACATTTAAACTATGAAAATGTAAAAGGTAAATGGCATCAACATCATCTGATAGACAGCTGTCCTCAAAAGACGACCTCATACTTTAAATCCCAAGACAAATAGAAATGCCTATTGTGAGGGCAGTGAAGAATCTTGTCTGGCACTTGCACATGCCCAGCATTTTCTATTACCAAATCGTATCTTCATACATGGGCATCCTGAGGGGAACTGGACAAGACTACCTCCAGAAGTCCCCTTCAGTCTAAATTACAAGATATTCATTTCACATGGGCAAGAAGGGTCCCCATGTAGTAAATACAGAAAGAGAGGTACTAAATTAGGCTTTCTGACCGCTAGGCTCTCTCAATTTGCTACAAAAGACAAAACATGGACCAACACCTGATCTGACTGAGTCACACAAAGAAGGCACACGCCCAATTTTAAGACGAGTTCAACTACAGTGGGGACACAAAGGGTGGTGGGTAACAAACCCAAAACTGAGTCAGTTAAAAGCCATTTTAAATATTAATAGTGCATACTGAATCTCTTCAAGGATTTTTTTTATTTTGCCACTGGTAGAATGTATCCTTCTTCAGGAAAATATGAAGTACACAAATTTTTAAAGGCAGTTAGTTGCCTAAAAATTAGTTTCCTGCAGACCCACAAAACAAGTCTGTCGAAGAACATTTCAAACTTATGGCCAGGGATATAGCAGTGACTATTTCTAAAGCTGAAAGGTATTAAAACAATAAATAGCACCCAGACCCCATTTAAAGTTTTAGTACAAATTAAGTTATGACAGTTACTGAGCTGCTCTTTTCTGAAGAGTACACAAAACAACTGAGATAAGAAGTGATCCAGAACACAAGAGGTATGGCAAAACGTTTTTGTGCAATATAAAACGTTATCTTCCAGTCATCTGCTGTGCAAATGAACTGAAAGCTCACTAGCTCAAACTGAGATTTACCTACATCAAGACAGAGACTGTGAAAACAGTTACCAAGTACAAATCTGAAATCGGAAGAGAATTTACAACACAAAAACTGAAACGGTTTCATACAAATTCAGAACAAGGAAACTGTTCACAAGATAAGTTGCAGTTTCCACCTCAGATCTTACACCTGCCTCATGTTTTGCATGTTTCACAGAATACACTACACGGCAAAACCTGAATGTTTTCTATCTTTTGTACAGTACATTCTTTGTATCCTTACTGTTGTTAATTTACACTGCTGTCATTTCCATGGTTATCAACTACACTTTTTACAGTCAAGCTATATTTTTAAATTATATGGTATATATGCCCATGGTTTTAGTTCTTAGAATATTTCAAAGAGATGATATAAAGTAGTTCCACCCTTAATTTACATTATCTATTTAGTCAATGTTGTAACAGAATTCTTACCAATTTTTGGTGCTTTGCCTTAAAAATCCTTACGTGGCCTGATTTTCAGTTAGTGTTAGGTACTGACTTAAAAAATATTAAGCCCTTTCTAAAGGTCTGATGTAAAAATTGAAGAGTGAAGCACTAGCCCAAGATGTCTCAATAGTAACTTGATTTTGTACATCACAGTGCAGGTTCTTAGTTCTGCAAAAGATTATTTCTCAGATTTCTCAAAATAAAATAGAACACTAGCAGGAAGTAAAGCCAGGAAGTTCAGTATCGGTCTGTATAAGTCCCTCTGGCACGCTGCTCACACCATATACACATATGCTCACACATTACAGACACTAAAGAGTAATCTTACAAAAATATATACATACAATGTATACATACAGTAATTCATGCAATGTATNTAAAATAGAACACTAGCAGGAAGTAAAGCCAGGAAGTTCAGTATGGGTCTGTGTAAGTCCCTCTGGCACGCTGTTCACACCATATACACATATGCTCACACATTAAAAACACTAAAGAGTAATCTTACAAAAATAGCTGTACACATACAATAATTCAACATACCATTAGAAGTTCTGGTGATACCTTTAATGGGACTCTCCAAGCATCTAGGAAATGAAGAACAAAACAAAAATGAAACCATTGCAAAGTTATTTATAACAGAAGACACATATTTCTATTGATTAAACAGGTACATACATAAATGCCACAGAATACAGGATTTTGGGACTGCCACTCTTACCCAAAAGGTTTAGAACTAGATGTTGACTAGGAGAAAGCGGATCCTGAAGACTGAACACTGTATACCGACTGTGCTGTATCTGCCGTAAAGCTTCAAAATTTCCTAGCAGTATGTCACAGAGCCATTGTGCATTTACACAGGGTATTCTCCACTCTTTAGCTTTCTCATACTTCAAGCCACTGGGCCTTATTGTTCAGAGATGAAGAAAAAAAAATTACATTTCAATAAAATAGTAATTTCTAATAATAAACCTAAAATATCAATATTTCTGTGTTGGCTTATTATCTATTTTAACTGTGATAAAGTAGATACTCTGAAAAAATACTTTTGCTTTATTTGCTAGAACAAGACAATTAGGGGAGTATTTCTGCCCCAAATGGAACCAAGTCAGACCCAGATTTAACTTAATTTTCTAACGCAAACGTTTTAAAACAATTATTTAAAAAAATATATATTTACTTATAGATGATGTAACAGTCAGCATCACTTACAAAACATTGCAAAACAGTGGAATTAGAAATTACTTTTCTTTTGCCTGTCTTCAGAAGACCAAATTTTTCATGTATCAGTGTGCAGTAATTTAGTTCAAGAAACAACATCACTAAGTTTATTGCTATCAGATTGCAGAATTGATTAGAATTAACATTTTTATAATGAGATGTAATTAGCACCTCACGTTAAGAAAAGCACTAACTGGCAACAGGCAACTGAGAAGGTCAGTACTGCAGAGATAAACCACTTACTCTTTACAGATGAGAACTGTATTGCTGCGACACAGATAGCCTGTGTATTTGGCACCTGCTAGGTAGGCCATTAGTTTGAGGTCATCTCTGTCACTATCAACAAATCCTGTCACAGAGATTATCTACAGCAAAAAGAGACAGTTACAAATAACTGAACATAGATGGCACTTATAAAACAATCCTGTTTAAAATATTTTTGTGTTACTAAATTATCTGCATTACCGTGAAAGACACAGTATCATAACTATGGCATATAGGTACTTAATTAAAACATGACTTGTAGGATACAAAAAGTACAATTTAAAAGTGATCTATTTATACATAAATATTTCAGCTTTTCAGCAGTAGTTCTGATTCAGGAAGAATCATTTTTATTTTGCTGGTCAGCTTTTTCTCATTTAAAGCCTACAAAGACTACAGTTTTACTGTAAAAGAGCTCACAGCTAGTTTTTTTTCTCGCATGTCTCCCCTCTTTCTTCCGCTGCTGTTTATATTCAGGGAGACAGAGAAACACTTATGCTCACTTGCCCTTCTCTACTTTTAAAAATCTCCTGAATGCTCTGCTCTACCCTACCACGACACCAAACAAACTGTGCCAGCTGATCATAGGTGGTGAACTGTAATTCCTCCTCTCCCATTCTTATCCTTAGTCTTGCCAAGTTTTCATTTTTGCCATTCTCTCCTTTTAGGAAAAGGCAATAACAATTTTGTTGTTGATAATAAACAACGTTTATTACATATTACATTTACTACTAACCACTGTGTTCACATGCATATTGTTATATTCTAGTTTTCCCAAACCTGGATTTCTTTTTATGCCTTTTAGAACAGGCTAGTAGCAAGGCTGTCATCCTGTACGTCTGCATCTGGCACAAAGAAATCCAATGCCAAGACATACTGTGGCATCTTGTTTTATGTTGCACACTGTATTTCAAGATGCAACCGATTTAACTGCAAGTTACATGTTTCAACGCCACAAAATCCAGCTTCCCCAGTGCTCCTCATTGCACAGGCTACTGGAACTGTGACCTACTGTTCTCTGATTAACAGAACAGGCTTCCTTTTCTGGTATTTACTAGGCATTGTCCCAGAAAAACCCTCAAAAAATCCCCTCAAAATATTGACTTATGGTAAAGGAAGCATATACTGTTAGACATGCTGTTAGTCAAAAACTACGCAGCTTGGATTCCTGCCATCTTGCTATGTATAACACATGTAATATTTGCACCTCATTTTCTAAGAGAATAATTCACAAACACAGGTGTTACTCCTCACCACTCAGAACTCAGTAAGACTTACAAAGCACTCTGAATCACCCAGTAGTATGCACCACATCAACACAGGACCTTAAGATTAACAGAAGCTTTCCTTCAGACAAAAGAAATGTGTATTTTGCTGTATTTTAACTGCTCATGTAATAAACCAAGCATTTGTTAGAAGCAAGCTTTTTCTTCTTACATGTTGAGAGCACGGCTTTCCTCCTGGTGGAAATGCCACTGGAAAATGAAGGGCGCGATGAGGTGGTACCATTTTCTTCTTCTTCAAGATTGAGTTCAGCCAATGTGCTGTAATGCATCTCTTCCTTTCTCTTAAAGCCTATGAATACATGCACGAACAGCTTTTAAAAAACAGAATACATCTTTATTTTATTTTAAACTTTTCCTACAATACAAAGTTTCAATTTCAATCATTTGTTTTTCTCTACTTTTGCAGTAGCATCTTCCTTAGTGTTCTCTGGGATAAATCTACTATATGCATTAGCGAAGTTTGTTATACCATAAACCACAAATCATAGAAAAGCACATAATGAAAAACTTCAATTTTATACTTACAATCTAAGCATGAAGTACATACTGGAAAGCCCTACCTTTCCAGTAATAAAATTAAAGCATGCATGAATACACATTAGTACTTTGCTTACCTGAGCATACATGTTACTGACTTGGCTTTCACAAAGAAGGTGTGTACATCTGCTTGTAAGGGTAGGGTCCACTGTCCCACCGTGTGCTTGAATGATCTGGTAAGAGAACAAACCCCAAATTTCTAAAATATATAACAATTTTTAAATTACCCTATGAAATAAACAGTCTTAAATTAAAGTCTACTCTTTAGGACACTGCCACCATTAACACCATTTCACTGAAGAGTTACCCCCCCAAAAAGGTTTGTTATCTAGCTTAAAAACATTTTTGGAAAAAAAAAAAAAGGAGAACACAAAATTAAATATGCACCTTTTCACTGAGCTACAAAAAGTCTATTTGTTTAGAATCAATTAAAAAAAACAAATAAAGATATATAAACAAAAATAACCCTTCTCATGTTTCTTTATTTTTGCAACATAACTTAAAACAATCTTTCATGAACTATTCAATTCTATCTCAGCAATAAACACAAGTGCTGTTAAAAATGCCAACAGCTTACTTGATTATGCAAAATTGTAGGGAAAATTCAACTATAAAATCCATCAGAAGTTTCTGAAGAACATCAAAGTCCTCTCATTTAGGAAAGGATACAATCAGATTTTTCTGAAAAATAGAAGTTGGCAAAAAATAGAAACACTCTATTCCTCCATCTTATTCACTCAGGTGGATACCTGACAGGCTACTAAATGCCAAAATTATATGCAAAAAAAGTCTTTCTATACAACCAGGTTAGAGATAGAGAGCAATGGGATATTACATTTGCTGTACTACAGCTGCCTGATTAAAAGCATAAATAGTCGGGAAATAGTTAAGGCTGTAATTTATTTAGCCAGTGTTCTGACTAAAGACCTAATTCAACCAGGCTTCACATCTAAAGCATTTTTATTACTTTTTCTGGTCAGCTGCAGTTGAATAATGTTTTTTTGGTTGTAACACAAACATTACACAAAAGGATGCCTAAAGAAAAGTGAGAAGTGCTGAAATACTTCCAATGATTTCTTTTAGAATTCATTTACTGTGACATTATGTTATGATAGTTTTTTAAAAATACAGCAGAATCTTACCCGTTTCCAGGTTGCTAACAGCTGTTTGTCAGACATCTGTTCTGGGTAATCAGCAATTGCAAAGACACAGCCCAGTAGGAAATAGTCTTCTGGAACTAGAATAGTTTGGCACAGAAAAGAACAAAAAATTAAATACTTACAAGTCTGAAGAGTTCATCTCAGAACATATTTGCTACACTAATCTTTCCTACTACCAGGTTATAAACTCCATTCAATATTGGCGTAAATCTGTCTTGGAAAAAGTAGGATCGAAAATTTCAAAGCTGATAGCCACATATAAAGGCACGGTTCAGCCCAGGGTTTGTTTTTGTTCTGGGTGGGTTTTTCCCTGGATGAAGGGGGGCTAAAGGAGCAGAAGGAATGGGCATCAAAAGGAAAACATAAGACAACAACTTACTCCTTTATAGAGATCAGGTATGAATAGTCAAAACAATCAAAAAGCTTTCAGTTCTACTAGCATTGACAGAATTCAAAGCAAGGTATGACAACTTCCTATCTGATGCTGAATCCTCATTAATTTACTAGTATTTCCAAAATCTAAGCTGTCTTTCTAGTTGTTACACTGTTTGAAAGCTTCCCCCTTTCCCTCTTCCAAAGGAAAAAAAAATTAAAAAAAAATATGGTATGCATAGACTAACACTGTTCTCAGAGTATAATTTATATGCTAGTGGCATAAAGCATATATTTGAAAAGAGAATGTTCTCAGTGCTCTCATGCTTTTCAGATTTCTGGATCATCCTTGGTTATAATTTAAATCTGTTTGCCTAAAAATTAGTAAAACAGGTCCTGAGGCATGAATGGCATTTATAATTGTTAAAATCCCATACTGTAAACACAGCATTATTTTTTGAAATTCTAACCCACATTATGTCATGTCATTAGCCACTTTTTCCAGGATCAGAAGACATTAATTACTAACTCTCTGCTGCTGGATCATGCCCAAAAAGCGGCTGCTGTTGCAGTTGTTGCTGTTGCTGCTGGTGGTGTTGTGGCTGCTGGGCTGCAACTTGATGCTGTAGTGCTTGAGATGTCTGAGTTAGGTGTTGTGTTGCCTGATTCTGCATTTGCTGTTGCTGATGCTGTTGGTGTAATCGCTGTAAGTGCTGCTGCTGCAATTGCTGCTGCTGTATCTGCTGCTGATGATGTTGTATCTGTTGCTGTTGCAGATTCTGTTGCTGTAGCTGCTGCAGTTGTTGCTGCTGTAGCTGCTGCTGCTGCAACTGATGAAGTTGCTGTTGCAACGCATGCTGCTGTTGGAATTGGAGCTGTTGCTGAGGACGGTGTAGCTGCTGTTGCGCATGTAACTGCTGCTGTGGAAACTGAAGCTGCTGTTGTGCGAACTGGTGCTGCTGATGAACTTGCTGTTGCTGTTGTGAGAACTGATGAGGCTGTTGCTGTTGGAAAGACTGCTGGGAAATCTGGGGTTGTTGCTGCTGCTGCTGTTGTTGTAGCTGCATAAGTTGTTGAGGTTGAAGGTGTAAAAGAGGATGGTGCTGTTGCTGCTGTGCTTGATGTGACTGCTGTAATAAATGTGTCTCTGGTGTTAGTTTCACTTGACTAAACAGCACTGCATTTGGATGTCCCTGTTGGCTATGATTTACTTGTTGTTCTAAACTTTTTGTAGGTGCTGAAAGTGATTGTAATATCTAGAAAACAAAGATTAGTTTTGTGACCTTTTTGTTGTCATTCAGTTTTAAAAATATTTAAAGAACTACTGGGAAAACACATTTCTCAAAAGAAAAGAACCCTGTGCTTAAATACATTGTGAGCTGAACAAAAATCTTTAACTGTTAATAGCAAAATGAAAAGGCAGGACTTACACATAGAAAAGCATGGAGCTACACGTGGCTCCTAATATAAGGCAATGCACATCTTAGCAAAATTTAGTATTAAAACCCATCCCTGTATTATTGATATCTCCAATAGCATTATGCTTATTAACACTGTATTAATAATTCTATTGATCAACTCAACCAACTATAATATTCATTTTACAATCCTGTCGGCCCATTAAGTTCAAAGTTCAGTTCCATAGTCTTACTTTCTTTAACTTAAAAATCGCTAATAATGCCTCTACTAATTAGTGCTGTTTGAAACATGGGAACTTAATACAACCTGGCTTTCTTTTGAACCAATTCAGGAATACTTAGCTCTATTTTTTTAAACTGAATCTCAAAATACAAAGAAAAACATTGATCTGCTGAGCACT
The DNA here is from genome assembly GCA_003993805.1 of Himantopus leucocephalus. Lineage (NCBI taxonomy): Eukaryota > Metazoa > Chordata > Aves > Charadriiformes > Recurvirostridae > Himantopus > Himantopus leucocephalus. The sequence continues at coordinate 10,200,083 of RSEF01000002.1, read as the reverse complement.
AATAGTTCCTTTGGGGAAAAAAAATAACCAACTTATACTTCAGAAGAATAGATTTTAGGTTTATACAGAGTGCTGAACTAATCTAGAGTTTAATTTTATTTTTAGATGTATAACTCACTATTAACGGAAAAATCGTTTCACACTAAGCAGACACAAGTTGGCAAGGGAGTTTTTAAAGCACCAGAAAAGGGAAAATTAGGCAAATTCCGAATAGATTAGGATGAGTTCTACATATTTATTAAAATATTTTAATATAAACTACCTATTAAAAATTAGAAGGAATGACAGGAAACTCTAGACTCGCCATTCATAACGTCTTTTAAACGTGAAATCAGCTTTGGTGAATCCTGCAAAGCTTGTTTCCTTTACCCACACTATTTCATCACACACAGCGTAAACTTCAGCGATGTGTGTGCGAGAGAGATGAATCAAAGCACATCACTAAATCACAAAGCCAAATAACCGTATCCTTGCAATGAGACATCCATCTTCATTAGAGGTGGCTCAAGTGTTTTTTACAATGGACTTCAAAACACCTCAGGTTTCATCTAAGTAATTTTGATGTTGTTGGTATAGCATACATTTACAACCAGGATTATCAATGCATCACCCAGCCCTAAGGTCTAGACAGCACCACAGTATAAACATTCAATAAGTAAAAATAACATACACAAAAAGAATGTTTCCGTGGCTCACTATGAGGAGAGATCTTCATGCTGCTCCCCACAAAAAGTCCCAAAAGTCAAAATTACAGAAGCTTCAGGACACGTATTTCAAAATAAAGGGATAAAACTTTCAAAAGTATCCTAGGGCTCTATTCAGAAAGTAACTTGGTATCTGCAAAATGCCTTATTATTACAGATCTTGCCATTTGGCAGAAATCTGAGGTTCAAATTAAACATTAACTTTCCAAGATTGTGCACCAAGACATGGAATCCACCCAAGACTGGTACCCAAGCAGGATACCGATTTAACCTAGCCAGAGGGAAGTTATAAGGAAAAAGGCAGAACTGTTATTCCTCCCTCTAGGAAGCAGATTCACAATTCTAAGATGCAAAACTTTTCTCCACGTGCTGGAGCTAGCACGGCAACCTACGCAGCAGTGGGATTCGGTACTTGAGAACAGTCCTTGCACACCATAGCCAAGTCCCTAGTCTAACAGACTTCTGGAGAACAAAGTCTAGCTGAAGCATGATACCATCAACTGCCCTGTAGCTCTATAAATATTACTTACAGAAAATTAATTCCACAGGGACGCCACTAAAGAGCATTTGATAGTAAAATGACTGGGTTGTAGATGTGTTCAGACATGAAAGCATCAGCCAACTTACCAGCACTGGCCAACCGACCAGGACTTTGGCGGTTCTGCTCAGTCCTTAAACAATTCAAGGCACTGAGAAAAGGAATCTAAGACTCAGTTTTAAAAGGAAGCCTGTATTTCTGTTTCATACTCAGCAGTCATATAGACAACTAAGAACCAACATTTCTGAGTGACTCCACTTTTTAAGTACTAGCTGTAAGCTTCTATATTATTCAGGCACCTTTGAAAGTTTTACCTTCAGATGAACATCCAAATAAATGCACCAGTACAATTATTTAAGTCTAACATTTACCAGCACCTACTTTTCTCACATTCCCCTCCCATGAACATCTTAGAATTTCAGAGCTGCCAGTTATTTCAGTGCATGCTCACTCGCTTTTTATTTTCTTCTAAAAATAAATTCAATACAAAAGCTGCAATTATTTCAACTATACGAGTGGCATAGGAACTTGTAAGTTAGGACTTCTGCATCATAATCCTGACTATACTATATAACAACTTAATGATGCCCAGCAGAACAACACAGTATAGAACTGAACCTACTGTGAGAACAATCCATTTCATGGTTTTATGTGTTTATAGCACAAATAATTCCTTGCACTGAATAAAAAGCTTGAAGGGTATGAAACCAGGTTTCCTCAACTAGCCAAATAATTCTAAATTAATGATTTTTTTTTTTGATCTTACCAAGAAATCAATACTGAAACTCTAAACCACGCAGTAGTTAAACACAGCTTTACCCTTCCAAAGATTTTTTCCAAATGCATTCATACTTCTGTGAACCTGCTACGAATGAACTTACTTATTACGGGGAGGTTACTAATTTGACCACAACTTCTAAGTAATATGGAGAACTTTTAATCCTTTGTAGGTTTAAAGAACAATAAAAGGAAACTGAAGTTTTTTGATATGATATTTCCTAAGAAAAAGTCCAATATCTTATAAATTAAAAATCCAACACTTACATGTGCTACATTTGATGGTCTATTAATTTGCTGAATATCAGCACTATTAGTAATATTCCTTAACGTCCGCACGGCTGGACTCCACGTAGCCATCATTTCCTGTCGATCAGAACTTTGGGCACCTTGTACCGAAGCCATTAGATTGCCTCTCAAATCTGGCGGCAAAATATTACCTGGCACTGGTGGGACATTGGCACATAAATTAATTAACCCAGAGTCTTTCCCTTGAGGCAACCTACGCTTTGCTGTAGACGCCTGTGGGACTTCAGCTGGTGTCCAATTCAAATTCCTCTCTTGCTTTTCTGGGGAGGAATCTGAAGAATCATCAAACATCAGTTCCCCTTTTGCCTTATCAGCAGTAGTAGATTTTGGTGAAAAAACTTGATCACCCAAAGGTGATCCTTCTCGAGAAGATGCTGGGCTTGATAATTTTTCATCAGTACTAGCTTCATTTTGAGAATCTTGTTCTTCATTTTCTGCTTCCTCCTCCTCTTCCTCTTCCTCCTCTTCTTCCTCCTCGTATATAATTAAACGAGGATGATAAGGAGTCTCTTCTTTTTTAGCCTTATCAGCTATAGAATCCAGTACCCAGTCTGGTGTCACAATTTTAATGCTGTCCCGTTTACAAGCACACTCATATTTTTCCTGGAAAAGAAAAAAAAGGGAAGATTTTATTTAAAGACAAAAAATCCCAAATAACATTTTGAGGGCAGGGCTAGAGCATGGAGAGGCAGATGCCAACAGGCTGTCCAATAACAGAAAGTGATCTCTCCCACAACCAACAGGACAAACTACACTGCAGTGCATAACCACAAGTTCCAAGAGATTAAAACAAAAGCCTCCACATTTACAATATAAAGGACTCAGAAGACACAACTGCAGAAGATTATATCTTCACTTGCAAAAACACCACTACCCAAATTCTTCTCAAACCCAATCGACAAAGGATTTGAAAATCATGATATATGGTTCTGAAAAAGCCTTCAGAACTCCAGCAGTTAGAGTATCGCAGTCAATACTAAGATGCAGCTGATTTTTAAGTGAAAATTAAGGTGAATCTAAATACAGTTTATACTTACATTTTCTCCACTGAAAAAACCAAAACAAAACAAAAAAATCCAAAAAAAGCACCATGAAAAAGCATTTAGGGAAAAATCAGACTTTCACAATAAAGTAGAGACCAATATTTACAAGGTGATCACTGAAAAAAAAGCATTTCAAAAGGAATACAAATCAGAAACTGGTCACCATACACCTCCTCAGAAGCTGCAAACGGTAATGTTGCCCTCAACTTGAAAGTTACACTTCTGTCCAAATATTAGCTAAATCTATTTCAATGAGAGTTTACGATGCTGACAAAGTAGAAAACTTTATCCCTCCCTCTTTCCTTATCATTTCATCATTTGAAGATATATACAAATAGTAAAACTTCACTGTTTCCTTTCCTAAGAAATAGACATAGGATCAGTGCTCTATTTATTCAAAACATCCTCTCTGATGGAAACCACTCACAAATATCAAGACGGGAAAAAAAAAAAGAAAATTTTCTTTAGAAGATTTGAAACTAATTTCAGGATCTAATATTTAAAAGTGATTGAACTGGGATTTTCTTTGTATGTCAAACAATATAAATTAACAACCAGCACATTCAGAGGAAATTAATTTAATTTAATGATTCTCTAGAGTTATTTCCTACAATGAAACTGTCATTCATACACAATAAAGAGATTACAGATGAAACCAAGTTTATTTGCAGATATGAATTTTCATTCTTCCTTTGTGGTGAGAATTATTAAGAATCTTGTTTTATCATCTTATGTCTAGTCAAAGCAATCATTTACGTTTTCACTAGTGTCAAAACTGTTCTCATTACCAACTGCTGCAGATTCCCTTGTACTAGTATGTCAGAGCAGCAGGACTAGAAGCATTTTAAGTAATCATCCTATAAAATTTTTCTCATTCAATGATTACATAAATTAAACAAGTTAGTTATTTTATCCTACACGTATGAAATGCTAATGTGTTTTTTTCAGTTTCTTGACTGGCAAGCTCATGACAACGTCCTTTCCTCTAAAAAGCTTATGATTTACAGCAATACTTCTTACATGGATATCATTGCCTCTTAAAAACACCATTTTAAGTAGCAAAGCTCTTCATCCAAGCATTACATTTTATTGTGATGGAGGGGACAACTAGGGTGGTTTTCAGTACACCCTTCCAGCTCCTCCACAGAAAAAAGATCATGCACTNAAAAAAAAACCAAAAAAAAAACCAAACCAAAACCACAAAACACCAAAATCCAACCCCCCCCAAAAAAAACCCTACAAAGGTTCTTACAGTTTTAAATGAAACAGGGAATAAAAAGCTGGCATTTTCCATGTCCACTTTGTCTTCTCCCAATGACAGCCCATGTTTTATTCTAAAGCACTTTCCCATGTATTGCACTCATAAGTTTATTGTCATCCTACTAGCCACATGTTTTTCTCTATCTTAGTATTAGGTAGTTTATATTAACTCCAAAATAGTAAAAGGGTTACTGGTGGGACAATGATATCCTCAATTTGTATAAAACAACATTAGAAACTTGATAAAGTTTTACAGATTTATGTAAGGAGGTAGTGAACCTGATCTTAGTTACTCACATTCACATAACTAACATGCGTGACCCCTCCCACTGACAGGAAATTAAAAAAATGGTGATGGAAATGTGCTCATGTTATTAAAGGACAAAAAGTAAAACACACACAAACAAAACCAAAAACTTGCTCCATCCACCACATTAACCAAAATCATCCACGCAATCTTTTTTAAGTGAACTTCAATTTGTTTTAATTATTTTCAGTCTCTGAACAAACACACTAAATCATTACAAATGTATTTCTTCTTCAGGAAGAGGAGTACCTGAATACTTCATGAAGTTTCAGCGAACCATTATAACCAAAGCATTACTAGCATTATAGTAGAGAAGGCTATTCTGATGTGCTCAATGCTGCCTTTAGCCGGTTACCTAATCTTTGTGATTCAGTTTCTCGATGTGCACAAAGACAACAACATTTGAATTCCTACACGGAGTGGGAAGTCAAATGATGACACTAAATCAGGAGGAGCTGTGGACAGAGAGGCCTTACAGAAAAAAGTGGATAGACTAGAGAGCTGGGCAACCACTAACCATATGAAATTTAACAAGAGCAAGTGCCCGATTCTGCAGCTGGGATGAGGTAATCCTGGTTATACGTACAAATTGGGGACAAAAGGCTGGAGAGCAGCCCCACAAAAAGAGATCTGGGGGTTTGGGTTGACAGCAAGTTGAATATGAGTCAACAATGCGCCCTTGCAGCCAAAAGGGACAACCATGTCCTGGCGTGCATCAAACACAGCATAGCTAGCCTGTCAAGGGAGGCAACTGTCCCACTTTGCAGTGGTGCAGCCCCCACCTTGAGTTATGTGTGCAGTTTTGCATGCCTTAATATAAGAAGGACATCAAACTATTAGAGCGTGTCCAGAGGAGGGTGACTGAGATGGTGAAAGGTCTCGAGGGCAAGACTTATGAGGAGCAGCTGAGGCCACTTGGCTTGTTCACCTTGGAGAAGGCTGAGGGGTGACCTCATCACAGTCTACAACTTCCTCAAGGGAGGCAGCGGAGGGAAGGTGCTGATCTCCTCTCTCTGGTGACCAGTGGTAGGACACAAGGGAATGGAATGAAACTGCATCAGGGAAAGTTCAGACTGGACATTAGGAAAGGTGCTTCACTGAGAGGGTGGTCAGTCACTGGAACAGGCTCCCCAGGGAAGCAGTCACGGCACCAAGCCTGTCAGAGTTCAGGGAGCATCTTGACAGCACTCATATGGTCATATGGTTTAGTTTTAGGTAGTCCTGCGAGGAGCAGGGAATTGGACTCAATGATCTCTATGGGTCACTTCCAACTTAAGATATTCTGTCATTCTATGATGGGAGTGAGTTGAAGTATGACTACTTTATCAGCAGTTACACAGGAATGCTGTGTACTGTTTATCCTACTACCTCTCTTTAGGAATGACTTGAGGGATTTTCAGAGTTCTCTTTTCTTTAAGAAAAAAAGACAACAACAAAAAAGAAAATAACCTGCCTCCTTCTGCTCTCTTTATTCCTCTCTATTTCATAGCATCGAAGGGCATTTTATGCAATTTTTTAATTTTGTCTTTCATTCTTCTTCACTGATTCTGCATCTATAGATTTACAAATCACAATCGCTAATGATTATGACAAGTCAAAATTAGGTTAACACAAACAGAATAAAGAATAAAATGCTTTATTCAACCAGAAATACAAATACTGGTATTAAATTGGACATCTTTTGAACTAATCAGGCTTATAGCCATGCAGAAAATAAATACAAACTGAATAGCTGCAATGCATAATTGCGTTGAATTTAGCTGTTCAAGACTAACCACCAGTCTTAAGAATCCTAACTTCAGGGAGATGGAAAATTTTTGATTATTCAAAAGCAAATGAGAGCTACAAGAAGAAGAATTGTACATGTAATAAACTCTTACCCCCTTTGGCTCAGGCACAATCAAATGAGTACACTTATTATTGAGGCTCAGCTGGCAATTCCCTCCATAAAAAGTAATCAAAGCCCACAGCGTACTTCGGTCTTCAGATGAAACCTAAAAGGAAGGTAAATAAGCCTTTTAGTTCTACGCAATCAGCTGCCTTCTGCTTGAAGAATTTTAGTACAATCCATAACATACCATTTACAAGTCTGGCTAATGTATTACCTATCACTTTTAAATACCAAATTAACATGAAAGTTACGGAGAAAAAAGGGTGATGAAGAGACGCAAAAAGAAAAGACATTAAACAATGATTTTTAACGTGCACAGAGAAAAAGAAAACATTCTTCACTCCTGTAAAACTCAAGACCAATCTATCACCTTCCACAAGAGAAAAAAGTTAGTGATCGCGCAAACAAGAATTATTTATCTTAGACAACCTGTTTACATTCATTAAACAGAATTTTAACAAGTAGACCAAATTAATAGCCTGTGTAAACACATGAAGTGTTTATTTCTAACAACTGGTGTCACAGCAACATCCCCCTCCCCTGACAAGAAAGCCACATGTATTTAAGCCGTTACCATTCAGAGTTAGACACTGTAATAGTGACACTATTACAGGAATAATTTGTTAAAAAGTCTAAAGCATGTATACACATATATTCCATTAGCACCTAAGGCCTTACCCTGTCTGTTTGCACACACAGACTCGTCACCCACAGGCTACTCACAGATCTATACAGCTGGCTATGAATACAAGCTACTGAAGTACAACCTTCCCATTTACTTCGCTCACTGGCACCCTTGTTAAGGTTTCAGTGCATAAGTAGGTAAAACACATTGACTGAATATTGCATTAATGCAGAAATAGAAGACCAGGAGCAAAGACTTTATAGTCTTAGCGTACTCTGCATTTTAGAATTACCATACAGCTGAATACAAGACAAATTACTGGCTGAATGTACACCGTTTAAAATGTTTNCTGGCTGAATGTTCACCGTTTAATATGTTCCTGCCCTCATTTTCAGTGAAAAACTGTTTTATGTGACAATTCACCTAATGTACAGAACAAAAGTCATAATACAACACAAAAACTGTTATCTCTCCTCAAAAAAACAAAGCATTCCACACATATTGTACATTAGAGTAGACTGAAACATGGCTCACTTCTTACCTGAGAGAGACAGGCAGTGACTCCAAAAAAGATCTGACACGATTCTGGAGAAAAGCCATTCACACTGGAAAGCATGTGTCAAGGATGCAAAATAATTCAAGTGAGAGTTTCCTGATGGACATTAGAAGGAAATTAAATAGCGTGCATAGTACTTCTCAGATATCATCAAGTATTTGACCATTGAAAAACTTGTATCTTTAAAAGCATGTTGTCTGTTTCCAGTTCAAGTTGTACGCGTCAGGAAAAAAATGAGGTGCAAAGTGGATCAGAACACCTCTAATATTACGACCAATTTTGGTAGTGCTACAAACTTGCCTCTTCCCAGAATATCTCCCTCAGCCCACCTCAGGATACTAAAGACAGGAAGTTTAGGTTATAGGAGTCAAGTCATTACCAAAGCTTCCTTTCATTATCAAGTGTTTACCTCCATGTTTAAAAATACAGGGGAATCTGAAGGAGGATTCTAGGAGCTACTGTGAAAAAACAGAGAAAACACCACACTGTGATGTAAAAACAGAAACACAGCCTGAAACTAACATGAAGTTTCCCGCCATGCTTCAAAATTCAACAAGACCTCTGGTAGCAACGCGTATTTGTTTTCAGGTGCATGAAAGAGACAGATAAATGAAACAGTATGCAAAAAAAAGCAGTGAGAATTTTTACAGACCTGGTAAATATGACTTACAAGAGGAAACTAAAAGACCAGAACTGATGTGCTAAGAAGCTAATACGACACATCTTCAAATCCTTTAAAGGCTGCCAAATGAAAAGAGAAGTAATTTGTTCTCCCTATTCAGAATGGCTCAGATAAATCAAAACAGGGTTAGACTGCAGCACGGTCATGGGGTTGAACTCTAACAACGCAAGAGCGAGGCACTGTAAGGTGACTGGGGAGACTACGAAATCTCCACTACAGGAGGGGCTTTGTGAAACAGGAGAACAGTTTGACAGAAGTGACCTGGAAAAGAGAGACGAACCAGCTGACTTCTGTAACTTCCCTCCCTTTTCTACACTTTCATATGATTTTGTGGTTAAGATACATGCACACCTTGTTGTAAAAAAGGACTACAGAAACAGATGTGCATTGTCTTACAAGTACACACCAAGATTTTTGCAATTAAACAAAATTATTTTCCCCATGCTGTTGACAGATGCACCAGCAATACTTAAATTTTGAGACCCAGAAGAGACAACACACAGCAAGGTGACAACAAAGCCCAGAGCACTTTAAAACTTAAGAATAGATTACCTCCATTATCCAGAATACTCCAAGAAGTTCAAATCTGATGAATGTCCTAAATTTCACTGTGTTGCTCAGTATCTCATCTAAGGTACTGGATCTTTCAAAAGTGTACAGTTGTCTGCTCCCTGTCTTAACATCTGCTCCTACCACATAAAGCAGCAACAGCTCTGTATTTAACTTTTAGGAGGTCCATCAGTTTGACTACAGCTTGCACTCTCTAAAGAACAGGAGTGAAATAGACCCTCTTAAAACAGTTACAAGCAGCACAACAATAAGCTTCCAAGTGGGTCTGGAAAACAAAAAAGAGGGAATGCAATGAAGCATTTTTTTCCTCCCAGCAACAAAAATTCAGAAGTGCTCTTTCATGTGTACAAGACCATGGAAAAAGAATCCTTCCTCATTCTTGCTTTTGCTGCTATCAAGAGAATTAAAAAAGAAATCACCAGCCCTGTNACACAAAACTGCATTTCCTTCTTCAGGAAGGCTGCTTCCAGATTCATTTTTCTGTTACTTCCCTTCAACTGCAGGTCAGTCAGATGTTGCTATTAGTAGTTAGCAGTGAAGAGGAGAATACTCCACCTTCTGAAGTTCCCCCTGATGAAAAAGAGCTTTCACAGTGGAATGTTAAAATGTATTTACAAGAAACAGGCAAAATTAGTACGTTTCTATATTGCATTACATTTTTCTACATTAAACTTCACCTTTAACAACTGACAGGCAAATGCCCATTAAATAAGTACCGGAATTGGTAAGCAAACATAAAACCTTTAAGGCTCTTACTAGATCCATATATCTAACTGACAAAGATGTTTCTAGGACTTTCTTCTTCAGTAAGTTCAATGACAACTTTGAGTATTACATCGCCAAATCAAAATATAAACAAAAGACGAAAATGCAGAATCTTAAATCTCTGCCTAAACAGGGTCCAAAACCAATCAACCGGAAAAAGTAAGCTATTCCTATTAACTACATTTTTTTCATTATGGTAGTACCTAAAACCCTAATGAAAGGCCAGAAGCCACTGCACTGGAAGTCGTAAAGAGACTGAAACCGGACAAAGTTAAGACTTAACAACCCATTTTAGTGAGCACTATAAGGCTCAGAATAAAATCTAAAAATACCAGGTTCTAAGGACATAAGTGCTAGAAAGAATAAAGTCAAAGGTCCAAGGACACATTTACGGCTGACAGGTGTACAAAACTTCCTTCTTCCATGCAACCCAAGAATATGATACTACTGAGACCTGGTCTTTTCATTTGACCATTCCTGTATACCCACAATAAAGACTTCCTGAGCAATAGCCATTCAGGGCTACATTCACACATTTATTGCTACAATTTGGTTATGGACTGCATCACTCAATGTTTTTTATCTGTTGATTTCTCTTCTGGGTATGTAATAACGTCAGCTCTTAGAGCATCCTTTTAAAAAAAAACTGAGTTCAGACAGAAGACCAATTTTCTCATAGTGCAACTTCTCCATGGGAAAGAGTAACACTGATAATGCAACGCTCAAGTATTTAAGCCTGAAAATGTAGCTAATTCCAAGCTATTTTATTATTTTTCAACCAGTCCTCAGGAACAGGGCGAAGGCTTACAGACATGTGACGTGAACAACCGTACACTCCCATCCTGATGATGAAAGGATGATAAACACATTTTTTATTTCCAGATGCAAAACACAAAAATCACCAGCCCAGATCATATCACAATAAACAAAATATTTTTAATACAGGAGTAGCTCTGCTAATTTGGGTTTTGCCACATAATGTTTGATGCATTTTTTTCCACTTGGAAGCCAAGTCATTACTGGAAGACTTTCTTCTGCTGGGGTCAGAAGACTATCCATGACTATGGCAAGTGTTTCATATTAACTGCTGAATCCTATCTGACACGTTGATTACTGTGATCAAAACAGCTGCAAAGACCTCACTATATCATTTTATGTGATGAATTCAATACTTTCTCTTCCTACAGTTCACCCCTGAGCTGAATTCTCTTGGTAAGTAGAGAATATACAGACTATCTCCAAAGTAGTTGAGATGCAGCAAGATGCAAAGGCACAATACCTTGAAATACTGGGTATGAAACATGAATTATGAATCACTGAAGCACACTAAGACCTGAATTCCTAATACGAACACCTGGATTCTTGCATCTACCACCTCGTTTGCCATTATAGACACAACCACCTGCTGACCTGATTTCAAAATGAGATCTCATGCCTGACAGCATACCTCCCTAGTCCTGGCATTGTTTGTTGCAATCATCCACTTGCATCTGTACTGAAATGTACTGCTCTGCTTCAGCTTTTCCACATATGGAATTTCCATGAATGGTCTAAGAAAAAGATGCATGATTTTTTTCCTGTAGTAATAGCCATTGTCACTATCCCTATGATCCAAAGAAAAAACTGAGGGGAACATAAAGATGAACCAGTACTAACTGACAAGAAGAAGGAGGAATATGCCATTCATACACAAGAATATATGCTCCAAAGAAACACAAATCTAGACAAATATGAACAACAAGCATCTATCAAAGGCAAGGACAGACTATCCCAAAAATGGGAATACTAACATTATCTGTTAATAAAGTGTTATTTATAATACAGTGTTGATATGAGTTATTGCGTATTTATCCCATACTTAATTCTGCTTCTAGAAAAGGAAGAATAGGCCATTCTACTCTGAACCAACATTTGCCCATTTACTGCACTCCAGCATTTTTCCTGGATCCTCACTGTTCATTATCAACTTCCAGCTAAAATGTTTTGAGTCCATTTGATGACAGTTTTCTTGCAAGTGCCTATTAAGCATCCAAGAAAGCCAGAGGGACAGGAAAACTGAAGTAAGACAAAGAAGCTCCAAGCACACTGCAATCTTGGCAGGCAAAACATATCCTATCATTTTAAAAATTTAAACTGTACATACTTGAAGCAGTTTTTAATCCCTCGATGGTATCTACTTTAACACATTTCCTATAGAATTGATTCAAATTTGAACTTAAAGGATACGGCAACAGAGCTCCACAGCGAACAGACAAGATCACCCAGGAAGGCTGAAAAATAAAAACCACAAGACATTAAAAACCTTGGTCTGCACCTGTGAAACGTGAATTACCTTCCAAGTCCATACTATAGCTAGTTTCAATATACGTCTCCCGGGTTTAAGTGTTTCACAGACATTGTGCATAAGCCTTTACAAACAAGACTGTTCTGATTTATTTCTAAGAGTTAATATAAAGACCGCTCAAAGGTTGTGCAGCAATATGGGAGCAAGACCCCTTTCTGTCATCCTTCTATTGTGCTAGGAAAACCATTTACAGTATTTATTCATCCTCTCCCTTTTTTCAGTTTTCCCTGGTTTAAAAAAAAAAATCCCCTACCTTACACCCATGACCAAAAAGTCAGGAACCATAACCTTATATAGAAAGAAGTTTCTCAACACACAGCAATGAGGGTTGCTAAGCACGCAGGTGATGACCCCTAACTGAGTGTTCTGGGACAGTATTTTGCCCTCTGGGAGAGAAGGAGGTGCTGGTGAAAGGAAGAGATGTAGGACAGTGGTCCCAATACAGTATATAAGGAAGAAGGGGGAGAGTGGCATCACATTCAGTACAAAATAGCTTTTCCTCAAAAAACAAGCAAACAAATATATTGTGGTAACTATGTATACAGCGTCCCAATTCTCGCTATTCTCTCTCCCTTAGAAAAAGGCATAAAAAATGAACCAAAACAAGCTAGTTCATAACTCCTTAATCCTCTGAAAAAAAAAATAGGATATTTTCCTCCCTCAAATTTTTCTCTTTCTTTTTGTCTATGCCTTTTCTCTCAGTAACAAGCTACCTTTGCCTCTGACTTCCATTCCCTTAATACTTAGTCTAATCTTCTTGATTACAGATCATGCTGTGATGCTTTCAGGTCAAACTAAGTGAAATTACTGAAAGACTTGTTCTTGTTTGGCAAATGAAAAATTTCAGCTAGTATCAGTTATAAAGAAAATTAAATTATTTAAGTAAATGTCATCAGAAAGCAGAAAGCCCTGTTACAACACTGACGTCCTTCCTTCACATGACAAAGGCAGCAGTCTTCTTGTTTATAAGATTAAAATTATGCCACAGAACACTTCACAAAAAGGAACTAAAAATTAATCAGCACACCCACTATAACCATAAGGTCCCTAGCTAAGCACCTTTTATTTTCTGAAATTAATTCATACTTCTACACTGTCAGGTGAATTCTCATGACATAAGAAATCAAAATTCTCTACTGTCACCTGCAAACATACGGAAAAAATAACCCAAAATCATGTACGCAAAGGTACTAGAAGTGAAATACTAATGTTTTTCCTTCTAACCACCCTCATCACTCGCAGAGTGACAAGTTCACATTTTCAAACATGAAGCTCAGAATCTTTTACTGGAAAAATAACCCAGTATTGCAAGATAGTAATAAAATACTGGTAATTCCAGTATGAGTAAGAAAAAAAAATTAAAAGCTAAAGTCAAGAGAAAAAAATAATATTTTTCTGTAAGTTCCCATTGTTTAAAATTAGTGTAGCACACATATGCAGAATCAAAAAAATCATTTTGCACCTTGCCAATTATGTGTTTAAAAAAACCCTCAGCAGTCTACTGCTTATTCTAAATTGAGGTTTTCCATTGCCAGAAGCCTGCAAGAACCTTCCCATCAGAAACATTTCTAAAGTACAGCTAATAGGACACCATCTCACAGATGACTGAAGGAAGAATCTCGAAAAAATAAAACAGAGAACAAAAAAAAAACCCCATACCCCTGATTGATAAAGGCAACGAGAAAAAGGAGAAAACAGAATTGTAAAAGGAGTCTATAAGTCAGGATAAAAGTTTGTGTAACAACGATAAAAGATTTTTAAAGATATGTTTCACCTGGTCATCATCCAAACAGGAATATTTTATGTTACCATAATGAAGTATTCACATCAGTACTTTAACAGTATCATGAATGAGTCATTCACCTTTACCACAGGGAGATCAAAAACTTCACGAGATTCTCCAACTTCTGGATTGTCCCCATCTTCTGAAATAATATGGGAAGCCAGTGCATTGTAAGAAACTTCCTTTGCTTTCCCAGCTTTCAGGAGTTGAATAACCTAAACCCAAAAGAGAACAGGAAGAAGTCAACAATTTTTAGCACCTTTTATTTGAGAAAAATGTTAATGCAAGAACATGCTAACACATGAGAGGAACGAATATGCCCTTCTGTCTTGGTTGTCCTCCTGTAAGTGCATGGGTACTGATGTGACAAGTGATGTTCCTCAGGGGTCGCTACTGGGCCCGGTACTATTTAATGCCTTTGTTGGTGACATGGACAGCGGGATTGAGCATACCCTCAGCAAGTTTGCCGCTGACACCAAGCTGTGTGGAGCGGTCAACATGCTGGAGAGAAGGGATGCCATCCAGAGGGACCTGGACAGGCTGGAGAGGTGGGACTGTGCAAACCTCATGAAGTTCAACAAGGCCAAGTGCAAGGTCCTGCACCTGGGCTGGGGCAATCCCATGCACAAATACAGGCTGGGCGAAGAATGGATCGAGAGCCGCCCTGAGGAGGGGGAATTAGGGGTGTTGGTGGATGAGAAGCTCAACACGAGCCGGCAACGTGCACCTGCAGCCCAGAAGGTTCGAAGTTTGAAAAAAGGAAACCCAATGGTTACCTTACAAAAGGTAACATCATGACTGTACATTGCAGTCTTCATTGGAATTCTTCCAGGTTTGGCCAGTTTTGGCCACCCGCCTAATTTAGCTCATGTCAACTTCAAAACTCCTCTCAGAACACATGACTTCTTCAGTCTAAGTAGTGCTGGGACTACTATTTTATTGGCACAATTAAAGAACTTTGCATATACTAGTATAAACCATATACCTGTAACTAGAAAATAAAAAGCTTAAAAACCCTGATATGATCACTGTAAAACCCCTGCACTTTAGGTGTTAGCTTAAATCCATTAAGTGAAATTTCCTTTCTTTGGGCATACAAATTCTATCTTTGTTCTCTCCCACTAAAATCTGTTTTAGAAGAAACAAGAGGAATAGTTCAAAACTAAGAAGTAAGACAATGGGCATTAAAAAATCTAAGATGATAATAAAACATGAGATAACCAGAACCCAAATATCCTGCTCAAAGTCCATATGCTGCATTGCATCACTTTTTATCTTTTTCCGTATGAAATACTGATTTTAACTGATGTTACCAAAGCACGATAGTTTGGGTTTACATCCTTTAAGAAAGCAGGAAAAGTATTTATTAAGAAAAATAATAGCTGTCGTGTACTTATCACCCCCTATAAGGTGTGAGCAGCGAAGTGCACATCCCAATGGAACGGATTCAAAGTTGAGAGCCAGCAACCTAATTCCCTCTCATTTGCCAAAAAACATCCAGGCACAATTCCAGACTTTTGTTTCCCTTCTAGTTTATGCTGCATATGTTTTAACAGGTAGTGGGTTTGCAGTTATTCACCTGAATATATTACTTTTTTTTCTTACTCTTGGATTTGTTTTGATTAGAGTGCTCACTTCTGCTAGCCTTGTTTTAAGATTAAGTTGTCTTATTAAGACAACTGGTCTTCCACAAAACCATTTGGAAAATTAGGCTGATCGAAGTGTACTCCTCCCCCAAAGATGAAGGAGAAAATTTCTTTTCAAAATCACGCTAGCATCCATTTGTATATAAAGAAGTAAAAAACTTCAAATACATTTGTAAGTTTTGCATCAGTAAAGAAGAGGGCAGCTGCAGAAGGGCGGACAGGACAAAGGCACACGTGAAGAACTGTCCCCAAGCTCAGCACAGCACACGTACTTGCTCCCACCACTCAGCTCTGCAACCCAACCCAGGCAGGACCCTGCCCTCCCCGGCACCTCGTGCTCCCAAGGGTTCACCAGCACAGACACCAGCACCGACAGGAGCGAGCCCTGGCCTCCCTCTAATGCTGTGCCATGCCAGCAAGCCGTCTCAGAAACCAGAGAACCGGAGGGAACAGTGTTTAAACAGGCCAGCCGGCTGCAGAAACAACTCAGATCCACAGGACTTCTCAATTCGGGCACCACTCATGATGAGAAAGTGGCTCAACAGCTTCCAGTATGACCTGATCTTGGAAGCAGTGTGGCCCCTTCTGTGCAGTGCTGCGCCTGACCTCATCAGCTCCGCCAGAGCCCTGTCCGGTGTCTGCCTGCAACCCAGAGAAGCCATCCACAAATAGAGGAGAATTTAGTGTACCTAATTTAGAGCAAAACAAAGCCTTCAGACAATGGCATTAACCACTAAGAAGAATAAAACTTAACATAAGAAAGAAAAGTAGCTTAAGAGAACGCTTGTTTACTCACTCCATGGGAATACCGCTGATTGTCTTGCTATGTCAACACAAAGCTAACTACATGCCTTTCGGGACACCATTTATATGATAAATGATATAGGAGAGTCCTATGGTTTTTTGCACTCATCTTCATACACATAATATTGCTGCTATAGGTTGGTCTTTTTTTAAACAGAGGAATTGTTACTCAAGCTCCAACACATTGTCAAAAAATTTATGTCTAAAGACTTTAAGGGTTTTTTCCTGCTCTTTAACTATATTCCTAGACTGTGTTTCTTTTAGCATATAAACCCATTCCTATGAATAAAAACCATCTCAACAGGTCAGTGCCTACGTCTCAAGTTCATTTAAAGGCCTACAAGACTCAGTGAGTGCCAGGACAGGAGATTAAAAGAACCCAATGCTTAAGATTCGACTGCAGCAACTACCAAAGAAGCGAAGACTTTTGATTTCGGTGTGCAGCATGCAGGAATCTGTTTGCACGAAGGTGCTGTCCTAAAGCTAGCTACGGTACGCTTCAAACACTTCTCTAATTGGACATGCCACAGAAACTTTTTTTTAAAACCACCTTCACCCAACACGACCGGGTGTTACTAACCATAGGGCCAACCTTGTCATCCCGGGTATGGCCCCCAGGCCAGAGCAGGCCAACCTTGTCATCCCGGGTATGGCCCTAGGCCAGAGGGCTGGTTGGCCGTTTGTCAGCACCTTCTGCCCCTCGCCTCCGCTGGATCCGGCCAGGGAAAACCCGGAGCCGGCACCTCCACCGCATCAGCACCCCTGTGCGCCCGAGGCCTCTGAAAGGTCCCGGGGCGCCCACCCCGGGGGCGCGGGGCTGCGCCCAGCCCGTGGGGCGCGCAGGGAAGGCGGGCGGGGAGCGGGCTGGCGGGCACGTCCGTGCGGGGAGGGGACAGCCAGCCCGGCCCCGCCGAGAGCGGCCTCTCCCCCTCCCCGTCCCGCACACGGACACCGCGGCGGGGCGGGAGAGGCCGGGGCCGGCTCGGCGGGACGCCGCGGGGGAGGGCTGAGGGGAGGCCAAGCGCCCCGCGGCCGGGCGGGAGGATCGGCGGGCAGAGCCGCTGCCCCCGCCCGGCCCGGGCTGTGACAGGAAGTCCCTTCGCCCGCCCCTCCTCCGCTCAGGCGGCTACGGGGCCTGCGCGGCGGGGGCCGCGGGCTCCCATGGCGGGTGGCGGCGCGCTGCCCGCGGGCACCGCCGTTACCGGCCCTTACCCCGCCCCCCCCCTCCCTCCCCCCAACACCCCCCCCTCCCGCGAGGCGGCGCGTGAGCCCCGAACCCGCGCGGGGAAGGAGGGGGGGGGACACGACTAAGGGAGCTGGACGGTCCCACAGTGCCCCCCCCCCCGGGGGGGGGAGGAGGCAGGAAGGGGCTGAGGGAAGGGGCGAGGGGGAGGGTGACCCGGTACCTTGGGGTCGATGTCTCCCACCACGAAGAACTTGACATCTTTGAACATCTCCTCCGGCACTTTCAGCTCCTCCTCGTCCGCCGACATGGTCCCGGCCGCCGGCGCCGCGCCGCGCCGCGCACCCCCACCCCCCCCCTTCCCCGATCTCCCCCGCGCTCGCTGTGGAGAAACACCGGGGCCCGGGTCTCCCGTCCCCCTCCCCCCGCCGAGCCGCCGAACCGCGCGAGCAAGGCGCGCGCTGCGGGACACACCATCCCCCGCCGGGGCGCAGGGGGGGTGAAAGGGGGAGGGGAGAGCCGCCCGGGCAAAGCGGCTCCCCCCGCCCGATCAGCCACCCCCGCTGCCGCAGGACACCGCCCGCTCCTGAACCACGGGCGCTATCTCTGCTCCTCCCTCCCTCTCCGAACCGGACCGGGAGCCGGCATCCGGCTCCCAAGCTCCCCCCCCCGTACGGAACGCGATGGACTCGCCCCGACCGACAGAGGCGGGCAGCGGGGATACCCGGACCCGCCCATCGGCAAACAGGCGAGGGGAGGGGGGAGGGGAGCGCGCCGCCCTCCGGCCCCGCCCCTCAGCCCCGCCCCTGGCCCCGCCCCCGCGGCGGTTCCGGGTCGCCTCAGCCGCCCCGGCGGGAGCAGGGTCCGGGCAGGGCCGCGGGTGGCGGCGGGACCGCCCCTCCGGCGGCGGGTTCTGGTGTTCCCGCCCAGTCGCGGTCCCTGCGCTGGGCCTCGCAGGGCTCTGAGGGCCCGAGCGGCGCTGGAGCCGCGGGCGAAGGCGGGGGGAGTCGAGGCCTGTGGCACCCCCGGTGCCGTCGCTGTTGCAGGCTCTCGGCTCTGCTCTTGGGGGCAAACCGAGCAACAGCCCGTGACTTAACCACGGCAAGCGGTGGCACGGGCAGTATACCACGTACGCTCGGCATCGGTTACGACACTTTGCACTTTCAGGCCGTTTTCTCAGCTCATCGAGAACCTTGCGAAATTCCACCCTCTCCCAAAACACCCGGCTGGGGGTCTCTGCAAATCCAAGAGGCGTTAAGATGTGTTCCAGCACCCAACTCATTAATGAACACGCTGACTACTACCCAAATCAGGCATTTTCCCTCAGAAGCCCACTCAAAGCATCCTCTGTGTTGACAGCAAACCATCCAAACCTAGAGGGGGATGTAGCTTGCCTAACTTTAAATAACGGATCAGAAAACTGAAATCATCACTTTAAATTACCTTTATAGTCAACAGAGAGAAATGAGCACCTCCAGAGCCTGATTCATCTGGCGCATTTTAAACATCGGTGTATTGTCAGATAAATCTTGCCCCCGCACTATGCTCTCCAAAGGAATTTTCGACCCTTCATAATGCTTCTACATGGACAATATTTCCCTCCTGTACATAAGAGTGATGTTATGAGATGGCATTAAAAGGCTTATTGAAGTAAAAACCAAGGACACTTATAGTTTGTCTCCTGTCTACAAGGCCTTCATACTTTCCCAGGAAAAAAAAAACCCAGGTTTGTTTAACCCGACATTCTTGAAACAGACCTGGTAGAAACTATTAATCTGTTTACAACAAATGTATTACTCAACCAGTATTTTGGGGGGAGTTAAAGGGAAATTTGTAGTATCCAAGTTCCTAATTTCCTTTTCCTCCTTTTTCAAGGAAGGCACTTCATCTGCCTTTCTTCTGGTCTCCTGGATCTCCACATGACATCTACCCCTTTCTACTCCAGCTATGTAAGAAAAACCCAACCTATCGCCTGTTCTTGTCCTACGCCAGAAAGAGATCTTACTCTTTGGTTGCAGGTTTTATTGTATGCCCTCCCAATTGCAATTTACTTTTTTAGTGAAAACCAAGGTAACAAGTCTTTAAACTTTTATATGATACACTTTTTTTCATAGTACAGGGCAAAAAGTAGAAATAACCATCTGCTTTTAAATCAGTTTATCATTATAATTCATATTCTCATCTCATATATTTTCTAATAAGTCCTATTTAGGGTCATTTTCTTCTGCCCCAAGGATTTCCTGGACTACCTTTGAAAAACACTTCTCTGAGCCTTGCCTTCCTTCATAGCCACTGTCCGGGCCCCGAAGTCCAGCCCTTGCTTTCTTTGTTCCATAATTTTCACTCTTTTCAACTCCATTTTGGATCCATTTTGACTTCTTCTCCCTAAATTAGAATTACTTTGACCAAAATCTTCAGTCACCTGCAGAGAAATATTTTTCTTATTCTTCTTGATCTATCAGATATCATTAACACTATTGCTTCCCGAGGCCTTTCCTTTTGGATTTCAGTGCCTCTGTAATCATCTGCATCTTCCAGCACTGGCTCACCTCATTTCTTTCATAAGTATCGCTGTTTCTGTTCCACATTTTTTTCTGAGGGTTTTTTTTTTCCTTCATGATGTCATTTATTATTTGGCTTCATCTTCCTTCTCAGTGTGATTGCTAAATTGCCCCTTCCCAGAAGAGTACCTTCCTTATATTTAATCTCATATGCTATTGCATATTCCCACTCCACACAAAGAAAACCAAAAAGTGATTTGTCCTCTAGAGTTCCCTTCTCAGCCTATTTTCTTTGTTACTCTAATGAGTTCCCCTGGCCTTCTTATCCTTTGGATTTACCATAGCCACGTTATTTTTAGTTCTCCGTTCAACTCCAAGATTACAGGTGTATTTCAAATCACGTGCTATGCTAATACTGACAAAGAAGCATAATGCAAACAACCAGAACACTTTGAACATGATTTTTAATAATAATGCCCCTTCCCAAACCTTCAGCTGAAATTGTGCTATTGCAGCATCAGGTTGGGCCACTTTGGATCTTCTGTTTGTTCAGCTAGTCAAACCAGAAGAATATGAGATAAATTCAGTATTTTAAATCCCAACAATTTGAAAATTCTCTACAATATATCATATATTAGCAAGACAAGGTTACATTACTGTGTTACATCACTGAAATTCATTGAAAAAGCAATTTTCCACAAAAAGATACTCATTAACAAGGTGTCAGCCTTAGCCAGAATCGTTCTTTTTAACTAATTATGACAAAAATCCAAGAATAAAGTTTAATTCCATCCACAGTATGGAAGTGTAATGCGATGTCAAAAAAAAAAAAAAAAAGAGAGATTAATAATTGACTAAACTGGCTTTACCAGAAGAAATTTGTTTTATAAATTCAGTCCTGGAAAGCAAAGATAAAGTTGTCAGAGCCCTGACCTGGGATGTGGGACAAGGACATTTGGGTCTGTCCTTCTCTTTCTGAATGGAATAAAAGCAACTTCACTGAGGCACAAGGTAGGTATGGCCGTTGGGTGCCTCCACCCTCTGTACGTTCTCTAACCACGGGGCTTTTGACAAAAATGGGAAGAATGAGACCATCACATCCTCCTTCCATCAAATGAATAAGCCCTGAAAGCAGCTCCTGGACAGAGCCCCGTAGCTGTGCTTGGGAAAGGAAGAAGGGCTTGGAAAACCTTGCCTGAGCTCAAGTAGATATCAGGCCAGCAACCAGCTGTGGGCACAACCAAAGCAAAGGCAGTTCTGTATGTGCCATGAAACCACAGAGCAACAGGTCTACAGAAAACTTGGCTGGTAGAAGCTCAGACCCCTAACAGTTTTAGTGGCCCCCAAGAAGTAGTTTTGTAAATCTTAATATTGGACTTTGGGTCACATGGAGTGTCTATTAGCAGTGACACTAATCTTCCTACAAAAAAAGTATCTTTTTTTCATCCACAGTTTTGTTGGCTTCAAGATGACCACTGCCAGAAGAAAAGACTACTCACATAAGTCACAAATTCTTCCCCTTAATTATCTTCTAAATAAGCAGTAGAATTAAGTTAATGAACCTATTTTTTACTTCTTTATGTATTTCATGAGTCACCTGTCAACAAGTTATTTAAATTCTAGTAATTAGACTATTTCTAACAAAAATCAATAGCTCCAATTTCTACATCCTGTGTGTGTTCTACTTTATGAACCGTAAGAACAGAAAACTAGATTGAAAAAGTATGTTATTGAACATGAAAAATATCCCCTGTATTTTCCAGAAACAAATTCTGGGTTCTGCTCACAGGTCAGCGCACAGAACCGAGTCAAACCAGTGGGCTGCTGCCACTGCTTAGTCACAGCAAGGTGTAGAACAAAGTGCTCACCTATGCTTAGCCTCCGTATGGATTTGTTAGTTTATGAGATAGAGCTCATCTGCATGATCTCAGAGTGGCAATGGCAGGATGGGGAGCCCAAAGAACACCCTGCCAGCCTGCTCCCAGGCCCATCCCAGGGGCCATCAAAGGCCCATCTGCACAAGCCAGAGGAGCACAGGGGCACACTGGCAGGTGGGAACCCAAACCAAGGTACCACCACCTTGTCTGGACCCCTCCCAGGGCCATCCCAGCAAAGCCACCAGTCCCAGATCAATCTGGACCAGGCGGTGAATAGGTGAAGTGGCCCAAGGGCAAAGCGGGTGAGTGGGTCTCTAAGGGCCAGCTCTGGGTGTGAGAGCGCCTGTGTAGCTCCAGGGCCAAGAACACAGCGGGGTCACCTATGGAACCTGAGAAGTCATTCAGATTCAGAAGGTGCAGATTCATTTTGTCCTCTTCCAGAGGGGTCTGCAGATGTTCCCTGTCACATCGCTGGACGTGTGCCCATCACATAACATGGGATGCTCAGTCATGTGGTGGTGAGCCCGTGCGTCCAGCCCAGCCACTGTTGGATGCACGTAGGTCTGATCTCCACACACAGGGATGAGACTAGTTCAAAGAAACTTGACTCTTGCAGAGGTGCTGAACACATGGCAGAACCTTAATCTACTCAAGAAACATCCAAGATTGGACTCTTACTTTAAGTACAGTCTCTGCTCTGATGCAGCCACAACAGTAATTGCACGGGAGCAACCACTCGCAGAGATCAAATATGCCTTAATACGAGTTCATTTCTGGGCTTAGTTTCTCTAGTGAAGAGACTGAACAGAGATGGTGCACATTGCCATAGCCCACAATGATCTGAACAGCACATTATCTGTACTACAAACACACCGAGCACAGTATCTAATATGTTTTGACTATGAGAGTTCTGTACGTAGAAGTCTATGACCATGTTTCCAGTAAAGCTGTAAAGCGATGCTTACTTTGCAATGGGCGTTGCTTGCGCATAGTGAAAGCCCACCGAGTTGACAAGATTTGTGGAGACAATTAGTCTTTGCTTACATAAATGCTTTATTTGTGTGCACAAATGATTATATGAAAAATTCATATGCACCTACAATATCATATTTAGGCATAATTGCTTGTGAAAAAACAAGTTTGATTTTTGTTCTTGCGGTTAAGTAAAATCAGAGCTTAGATTAAATTGTATATTTGTTTTACTCCAATGAGCAGAAGGCTTTCCGGGCCCTTTGTTAATAATACATACTCATTTGGTAGCAGCTGGCTCTCTAGATGTTACTTTTCCAATAAAATACCTATCTTCACAAAATACCCATTGTTTTACCGAAAGCCGATGTAAGTTTCAGGGTGTGTGGAAAGCTGTTGAGAAGTGACAGAAGGCATGCTTCCTGCATCACCGCCATACCAACTCCTTAATGTGAGTAAGGATCTGGTTTTATAATCTGAACCAAAATGTGCAGAACGGGCACATAGAGGGCTCTGCTTCGGCTTGAACTGTCTATGAATTTTTCCTCTTTCCTTTTCCTTTTCCTTCACTGTCTTTGCAATGGCAAATATGATTTATAGTTAAAAACTTTCTTTCTATCTGCACTGCAACACTGAATCCTAAAAGGCTCTCTTGGACCTGATAGTTTCATTTTCTATTATCTTCCAGTTCCAGACCTGCACTGAGAATGCCTTTGCCGTTTGCTTGACTGTTTTCTTTTTTAATGTAATAGCTACAAAATGTTTTGCAAGTGCTAAGTAATGAGGTGTACCTTTACTCTAACCATGCATAAATGGGCAGGGGAGGAGAATGCTCCCGTTCGCACATCTAACGTAAGGGCATTTTTATCAGAAGTGAGAGGCACTATTAAAGGAGGAGACCTACTCCTTTCTATTACCTGCTAAGGAATGCGTCTGGCATATTAGCCCACAGGGAAAGGTGAATGAGACGGTGTGTGTCACATTGCAAGGATAAAAAACCGGCCCTAAGCGGCAGCTGGGTATGCCTTTATGAAAATATAGCTAGAGGGATGGTACACGGTGTAATTGCACTAGTTACACTTGTCTAAAGCCACTCCTGCTCCAAGATCTTCTCCAACAAGCGTAACACAGCATCACGCTGTTACAGGGCTTGCTTGAAGTAGGTCTACTGGGAGGGCTGCATCGTAGTTTTTAGCTAATAAGGGAATTAATTATGCAGACTGGAGCAGGGCTCTTCAGAACTGCAGAGCCTCTACATAAACAGCTGAAAGGAGCTGCCAGCATGGATGGGGCAGAGCAGGAGGAACCCCTCGTTAATCCCTCTCCTTTAAAACTTCCAGTGATAACATCTACACAACCTTCCCCACACCTTGTTCTTGTCTTGTAAAAATTCCTTATGGTTAGGCTGTCTTCCCTAATATCTGATCTAAATCTTCTGTTCTCTCTTTCCCTCAGACTACCAATAACCCTCTCTATATAAATTGTCTCAGTATGTACATACTTTTATATATATATGCATATAAAAATATGTAACATTCTGCTACAAGACTTTCTTAATGAGTTCTGGACCTGATTATAATACACCAGGAAAGAAGAATGCAAGTCCTCCCAGTGCTCTGGGTCAGAAAAAATAATTTGCTGCAAATAAAATGTGATATGATAATTTATAGGCTCCGTTCTCTGCATCTCAAGAGAAGTCTTTGCTTCTGCCCCTACTAAGGTACCTACCAATTTCTGTATATTTTCTGAGTTTGAGAAAAAATGTTTGTGAAACGTGGCAGGTAATTATCCCTATAGCCCTTCTTTGTAGCTTGTCAAGATTTCCTTCGTTTACAGGCTTCCCATTTGGGTAAATTAGTATCAGCCAAAAAATGGAGAACGGAATTTTCCTTTAAGCCTGGGCTTTCACTCATTCATTGAAAAAAAGTTAATGAAACCTGGAGTTAGTAAAATGAGTTTTTCTAGAAAGGAACAAACTTGGCATTATTTGTGCCAAATCTTTATTATGTGATTCAAAGGACGCTAACACTTGTGTTTATTTTTACATTATTAATGCATAAATGCAGAAAAAGGCAACTGAAGTTGGTGGAATTCCAGAGCACATTGCAGAGCAGTGTGAAGAGTGAGTCTGGGTACTTCTCGGAGATGATCTCCAGTATTCATTTACGTCTTTGTATTTATGAGTAGAGTAAAAATCCTCAACTCATGTTGATAAAACCTTTCCATCACATCATTTTCTTTCTGTATGTTTTCCAGAAAGCTAAATATTTGTTTTACTCATCTGGAAAGAGGAATGGACAGAGGATGCTTGCCTGAGATGCGGCATCACACCGCAGCTGGGCTATTCTGCTGGCTCGCTGATGCTGCCAAGAGGGGCAGGTTTCCTCCCTCCCTTCCACGGCAGCCTGGTTGGTTGGTTGGTTGGTTGGTTGGTTGGTTTTTGCCATACTTCTGTTGCTCGNGGTTGGTTGGTTGGTTGGTTGTTTTTCTCCATACTTCTGTTGCTCCTCTTGAACAGGTTGTGACTCTGATCTGACCAACATGGAGCCAAACTCGCTGAAAGCGAACCATCTGCTTTAATTCCTTGAGCCAGCTCAGCCTGGATTTATGTAAGGCCTGACGCAGCATGAAGGAGAGGTCCATGCTGCTGAGACAGGAGGAGTTGTCTTCTGCTAACTTAGGTCCTCCAACCTGCAATCTCACTTAAGTTGACTTGAACCACTCCAAAAGCTCCTCTGGTTCTGGTCACTTATTTCTGCCTCTGGGCTTTTTTCAGTACTACGCTTACAGAGAAGTTTCAGTGCCTCCTCAGGGATGACCCACACTGATCTTCCCGAGAACAGGCTATTAAAAATGGTTGGTTTTTCCACAGGTCATTTTCCTGACCAGTCGGACCTCTCAGGCAGTGACTCAGGGTTCGTGGAGTGGGAGACAGAGGGCAGCAGCCGCACGAGCCCGTCTGGCTGCCTGTGCCGCCAGGGAAATTCGTATGTAGCCATGGGGTCTTAGTGCTAAAACCCATGAATAATATTTCTGCCAGGAAACTTTCCCTGGCTGACTTAAATTCATAGCAACTCCATCATCTTCGGAGCAGTTCCTCCAACTTCCAGAGTGTAAGGCCAGAAGGTGACTTAGATTAACCTTTCACATGAAGCACTCGGAGCAGAATCGATCGCTCCGTTGTTTTTCTCTAAAAACAGCCCCAGTCTGGGAGCGCGATTCTGCTTTATGACCTTCCCAAATGCTGAAGCTTAGAGCAGCATTTTCAGGGTAGCCGAAAGACCTGTGCCTGCGTGCCCTTACGCACAGACACGGAGGCATACACGCTTCTCTGCCTGTTGTATGGCACAAACAGAGAAGCTGATTGCATTTGTCACACGTGTGGTTGCAGCTTCGGGGGGCTCCCGGTACCTACCCATGGGTGTTACTGTACTATGCAGACAAGTAGTTATTGCTGCCGGGTTGGACTACCACTTTCTTTCTCCGCAGAAGCAACCTGATTTCTATTTCTCACATATTTTCAAATGAAACGAAGAACTTGCATCGACATTCTTGAAAAATACGTTCTGACAGCATTCTGGTAACAGCCTTGCGGCTAGGAGAAACCAGTAGATCTTCTGGTCAGCTTTCTCTTATAACTTGCCCCTAAATTTCATCCAAAATACTCTTGCTCTGAGCTGAGTGTCTTGAGTGACTGGTTAGTCAAAGTGGAACTTCCTGAAGATATTGAGTCTTGATCTGAAGACATCAGGAGATGAATAATCCACTTCTGCTCTTAGCTGATCAATAATTTTAACACAACCGTGGAGCCAGCTTAATTAATTAGAGATTGATATCTAGAACTCTCTGCCTCTTCAGTATGCCGAGCAGAAAACATTATGAAGTAACACATTTGTTACTTAAGTCCCTAATTGTCTGCCACTCTTCAATGCAAAAAAAAATAATAATTGAATTATTGATTTGGTATCTAAGGTAAGTCAGTTTTAATGATCTCAAGTACCCAGTACTAACCAGGAGTTGGGATTCAAGGGAACAGGTCTCACTGTCAAGAGTTCTCTCATTAGAGCTAAGCGCAGGATGAATGCGGGCATACTGCTCACGCTCGCCGGCCAGTCCTGGCTCTAACCCTTTTTTTTTTTGCTTCCAGGAGGCTTCCAGGGAAATAAAAGCTCTGTAAGTCCCTAAATGTTCTGGCGACTTGAAAGATTCACTGAAGCTCCCTCAGTATGAACGAATATTTCTCCGAACCAAGAAAGCCTACGATCGATGTATATCTCAAGGTCCAATTCCTCCATGAACTGGCTGAGGCCAAATAAGGTTTAAGATCACAGTGTGGCTCCGTCAGTGTCTACTAAGGTCTTTCACCCCTACCATATCCCTGATGCCGCTACAGCCTGGTCAGATATGGTTGAAACCGCCTCAGAACTGGGGAAAAGAGGCAACTGCCATACCACACGCAAGAAAATGGGACCACATTGAACCTCTCCAAGACACCGGGCTATGAAGAAGCTGTTTCTTTTGATTCTGGCACACTACAGCCTGAACTCATTAGCTCTCCTATGTGCTTAAAGGACCATCCTCCTCCTTAAAGACCGTCCTGCTCCTTCGTCACAGAGGCTTTTGCCACATTCATGTCAATGGTGGTCATTTTTAATCTATGACAGTGCGGTAGCCACTCACAGATACAGGTTTAACCTTCAGAGAAGCCACTGAAAACTTCTCTGGGTTTATTTAGAGCTTGCTGAGTTCCCTGTATAAATTAGAGCAGCCTCAGGGTCCCAGGCCTTGCCAAGTCTGAATTCTCAGTGTTGCGAATAGAAGAAACCGTGGCAGGAGGCAGCAAGCACCAAAGCTGTAATGATCTTCCTTCGGGGTGTCAATTACATTTGCTGTTTGCCTTATGGCACACGTAGGTGATTACAGTGTGAAGGCCAGGATACATTTGTTTAATGTATCCTTGAACTCTATTACATTTTCCACTCATCTTGCTAGAGCCTTATCTTCAATTACACTCCTTTCCATATGCCCCAAGCTGTTATTTGTTACAAGACCAACCTGACCCGCTTGTATCCAAAATGCCAGTGAATTAAATCAAATTTTTATACTTTTCAACTCGAACAGTTATCTCACGATGCACATAACAAACAGATAATGAGATCTGCATTTTATTAGACACAGTAGCGCTTACTGATGTTTAACTATTAGGCAGAACCATTTTGCTGCTCGCAGTAACAATTGCATTATTTTTCTCTGTGGCTGGATAGCCGTCAATTGATTTAATTCATTCTAAATATGTAGTATAGCATTTTCCTTAGCATTGCTTGCACTCATACTCAGACAACTGGATACATTTCTATTCTTTTTTCCTAAAAGGGAAGGGACATTTCCATAGTTACGTTTCTCTACAGTCTAAGCTTTTTGCCTCCTGTATTTTGTGACAATTTTTCCAAGCTTTGTCTCTTAGTCAGGGATGCTCCCAAATCACATTCTTAGCTTTAAGCATATCCTCAGACCCTGCTCGTTTTGATAGGACTAAAGCACGTACTTGAAGTTAAACGCAGTCGTGAATGAGGATGCGTTCCTGTAATAAGTCCATGTAAAAAATGACCCCCTGGGCACGTTCCGATGGCTAACATACACACCAGCTGGTTGTAGCGCTCTACACATTTTATGCTTTATATGTACACGCTTGTAATTTGTGATTCATACGCTGCTCATAACGATTAAACGATAAAAGCACCAAACTGGGATCTAATCAATGCAAATATTTAGGTCCATCACAGGATCCACGAAGGTCCGCCCTCCCCAGAAGAGCCTAGCTACCACGTGGCTCTCCTACACGCCGGGAGTCGACTCACGCATTCATAAATAATCCAGTTAGTAAATATCAGAAGGTTACATACCCTCCCTGGTTTTGTGTGCGTACTCCTGTTCTGGCTCAGGGCAAGGGAAGGAAGAGCGCCGTGCAGGGAGGTAAATCTAAATCTCTTTACGTTAAGGTGACAAGAACAGAAGCGTATATGCCATCATTTACTGCATCTCAATTTGTGGCGGGTAATTTCTCATGATAGACGAACTTGATTGCTTACTGAACATACCTTGGGGACTGTTTGGTCTTGCTTTTGTACAGCAAAAGCTCACCCACGTCTCTCTTGACTCTGAAAGGATAAAGGATATAAAAGCTACTATAGGAATATTATTATTATTCAGATAAAGAAAAGAAAGGTTGATTCAGATAGGGATGTCTTTTTGAGATTTACTAAGCAGTCCAGAGGATTTAGTACCTATGTTCTAGACATTTCCGTTTTATAAAAAAAATCTTATGACATTTTAAAATCATAACATTCCCTGAAATGAATGGAAGAGAGGCACCCAGAGCCATAGATTGCTTAAGAAAATGTATTTCCTCACCTATTTCACCGATGCTCACAGAAAGCAGCTGCCATAAATCTTTACAATAAATGCCAGGCATATTGGCGGCTAACGCTGTTTACACAACCCAAGCCCTTGCACTAAACCTCACCTGTGTAAAGTAGTCCAGCTGGGTGTTTATCAGTAATTGTTTGCAAGATGCACGCTAATGAACTCCTTGTGGTTCTCCACGACCCACGGTGCTCTTCTCTAACGCTTGTCATTAATCTGAGGCTGTAACGCGGTGTTTAATGAGGCGTGCCTCTCACTGGGCAGGAGGGATTATCTGGGGCAAGGACATCGGGATTTATGGTTCCTTACAGTCACGGCTGTCATAAAAACAGAAAAGCTGTAAGAAAACCTCCTTGAAACAGAGAACAGGCACTGTGGCAGAGACTGTTTGTCTTGGTGCCTCTTCCTCACCACGTATCGCGCCCTGGACTCCACTTACAGACTCCCATCAAGGTGCGGCCGTGCTGCAGGAGGGGTGGTAGCAGGAGAAGGACGGAGCACTGGCAGCCAGACTGGCTGGAGCACGACCAAAACAGGAGGGATGGGGAGTACATGTGTGTGGGGGCAGCTCTGCAAGAGTGAGAATAGAGCTAGGTGTCAAAGCTAAGGGACAGGAGATGTTGCATGGGTGAATGTTGGATGAAAGGCTTTAAAACATCAAAATGTTAAGTGTTTTTTTCTCAGTTTTCTATTCAATTATCGGTCGTGGTTACAAAATGGCATTTATAACCCTACTGCCAAGTCAGTTGCTAGTGGTGATGGTTTAAAAGCTGACCATGTTAACTATTCTAGTGCTCAATAAAGCAAGGAAGAAAGGAGAGGCATTAGCATACAGTGAAGATGGGGAAGTGTGTGGAGGAGGAAGGACACTGACAGAATGCCCAGAAAGCTCTGAAGATATAACAGGTCAGATGAGAAGTCCTTTTAAAAAACACAGCAAGATTTCTTTGTTTCCAAAATGAGATTCAGCTTTTAAAGCAGTGCATGAGCCATCTTCTGTGCAGGTGGATATACCTTCTTTAATGAAGACACCCCATAAACTATGCCCATATGAAGCTGTGAAAGAATTCAGTGGTATCAAAATGGAAGATTTTGACTAAATGTATGCTGAAATTCTGACAGGGAAGTCACCTTTTGGTTCTTTTAGCATCTGTGTTCACTGTGATACAGTCCAAACCTGTAAGTAGAAAGTAACCACAGAAGAGGGTCTGTGGTACTTACGGGTAGAAAAAGGACGTACGGAAAATGCACTTACAGAAGCCACCAGCTTAACGAGGCCAGCCAGGTCCCCTGCCTTTCAGGCCACATATTAAAATCTCCGCAGGGACAAGAATTACAAGAGAGATTGCATCTACCTGGAGGCACCTGAATAAAGGTGGGGCTCCGAAAAGGAAGGAAGAACTCACTGGTGGCAGATGCCAGCAGATCCCCCCAAGCCTGGTGGCTTCCCTGCAGGACCAGGGCATGGATGGGCACACAGCTGTATCCCAGCGTAACTCCGAGATGCTGGACTCAGCTGCTCTTGCTGGATCGGTTTTCCCACCACCAGCTCTTGCATGAACATATTCCCGCTGTCACACGTCATGTCCCCAGTGCGGGAGCTGAACGTGAACCGTGGGTGAGCTGCTGCAGCTCACAAACCACTGGGCCACCACTTCTGAGTTACGGTCGACCGACCTTGACTCTCAGACCAGCAGACAGAAAAATATCATCTATTTTATAATAAAATGCATTGCTAGACAATTAAGAAAGGTCTGGCAACATTTTGCTGTCAAAGTAGTGAATGCTGGTTGTCAAAAGTAATGATGCTACCAATAAAAATCCTTGTGAAAAACAGAGGCACATTTAGACACATTTATACAACCACTTTCATCCCATGGGCTCAGAGGGTTGTATAGCTGTAGCAAGAAGAGACTGCTTGGTTGGGTGCCTGCTGCAGTAGAAGGAACCAAAATGAAATATTTGTCACATGATACTGCCAAATTCTATGAGAGAAATGACGGTTTAGGTCCTTTAAAAATGGCTGCCTGTGTTCCAATAGCTGGAAAAGCTTGCTGTCTTGCCTGTGATCACGAGGCAAGCTTTTTGTCAGCCTACAGGAGACTACTGCACACTTTCCTTGCACAGGCATGTGAGCAGGCTCATTTTAGTTGCAGAAAGAAAATGTGTGGTTTTATCCTACCAGTTGGCTTTTCCTAACTTGTAAATAATTCCTCTTATTTGTATGAGCCTCTCACTCGCTTAAATAGCAACACGGATATGAAATATAAGTAAAGCTCCACAACTTTCCCATTTCCTCTAATGACCTGCCATGTTGCACGGCTTGAAAATACTGGGAATTTACCTTACTTAAATTAATAGCAGCTTTGCTGATCTGTGTGACCTGGGCAGGCAGGAACAGGGAAACGTACAGCTACGCCAAATAATCAGGGAGAGGAAAATATTTCACAGCTGGAAGGAAACAGCACGTGAATAGGAATCTGAGGCTCTCCCCAGTGATACCCAAGCTGAGAAAGCCGCACAGCTATGGCAATGCTTCCTTTGGCGGGTAGAGATGTGGCCGTGGCTGTTCAGAAATCTCCAGGGAAGAAGGCAGCAACCAACATATAAAGAAATTAGACTATTGGGGTGGAAGAAGAGAAAAGAATCTCCCACTGAAGACCTCATTTGATGATGGGCATCAGTGGTTTCATTTCTGTACATACCGCCAATTTGTTACAATTAGAAAACCAATCTTGAATGCTAAAGTTAATGGTGGTTTGGGGATACGGTACTACAACTAAGGAAGACATGGGCATGGGAACACACTGCCCAGGAGCCAAAGGGAGCAGAACAGGGATGGAAGGAGGTGTAAGAAAAAAAGCTGAAGAACTGCTGGCTTGGAAAACTGTTCGGAGTGATTTCTCTCCTTATTATGGTAAATGGATCTTAAAACATTTTGCCTCTGGAGTTCTGAAAGAACATTTCCAGACTACAGATGGATTTATGTAAACAAACGTTCAGAAACCTACCACCTGCGAGGAAGCAGAAAGGTAACCTGGAAAACAACACGCAACAGAAAAACCCATGTTCAGCCTAACACTATCACAGCCTTCCCTATAGCTTCACACCTATGCAAATTATCTGCCAAAATGCATAAAGCTCAAGATAAACAAATCTCTTCCACAACTTGGCATAGGGAAAAAGGGTCTGAACTGAACTGATAATTGAGTTTTAGAGACCCATCCATTCGCTGTCATCATGCCATCTGTCTCCCTGGCAGAGTCCTGATGGTTTGCATTGGCAGCTTTGATTGCCAAAGCTCATGTATTAAGTTGGAGGTACCTAGTCTTCCCACACACAGTTTCCTATTATTTTTCTATAGGCCTGCTATTCCAGATGATTGACAGAACTGCAGGATACTGTCTACTCCCAGAAGCGTAATCTATTTTGACATTTTTAAACTTTTTTTTTTTTAAATCAGAAATACGGATAATTTTCTATTGCAGTTTGTAAGCTAACTGCAGAGACCAAGTCCATCGGAGTCCAGAGAAAGGTTTACATCTCAGGGACTGACAACAGGTAAAGAAAATCACAGGTGCTGGTGTATTTATGTGTTAAGCATTTGCTATCACCGGAGTAATAAATGGGAACTGTGGACGGCTTATGAGGGCAGTACCCCCTGAGGCTGGCTCCAAGTTATTGCGTTACTGTCATAAGCACTCACTGCAATATGACACCTAGCGTAACTCTGCTGACTCCCCTGAAATTACACAGCTGATTAATGTTGTCCCTTAAGGTATGAAAGAAGTGATACAATTATTTACATTTCATTTATTTACACAGAGTGCAACTTTAACTGCGGCAGCGAATGATGCGGGAGGTGCCCTAAGACTTTATGAAGTTATGTTCCATCTGGTCCTTTGACCGCGACCATGTGTTTTTGCTATGCAAAACCGAAGGGTTTAATTCCAGCAGGAGTTCATTCACATTGGGCAGAAGACAGATAAACACTCCTGGCAGTTCATTTACTGAGCCATACACAGTAGTGCGAGGTACCGGAGTCCATCCTCCCTTCAGGCTGGCTGCGTAATAGATTGTGGCCAAATTCAAGAGACACAAGGACTGAGACGCTTACCAGGGACTTCACATAAGAGAGGAATGTGCTTTCGGCAAGACGGATACGCGAAGTGGCTGCTCTGTTGAACAGCTTTTGTTCTTGTCCTGCTTTGTTCCTATTGCAGATTTAAACAATACTTTAGTTATGTCACTGAAGTCATACAATTGGTGACAATTCCTAAAGGAAAACTTGCATGCCGTAAACAGAATGAGCCCTGCCATTAGAGGCAGGATGAGGAACAGCTTTCCAGCCATACAAATAAAAAGACAACAGGATTTCAACTCATTGTTTTGACTTCTGCGTCACGACAGAGAGACCTTTCAAAGTTCCTAGTGAGCATCTGGAGCAAGAGAACCCAGTTTGGCAAACAGGTCAGTCACTGGGGTGCTCTGGGGACGTGGGGCACTCAGGTCCTCCTTGTTCCTGCTCCGACATGCTCCCACAGTCCTGCTGAGTGTCCTGCTAACACACGGCAGGGTTAATCTCTGCTTCTCAGTAGGAATTGCTCCACTTTGCAGTAAGTAATTACACGTTACTGGGAGAGAGAGGCTGACTCCAGCTTCCAGTTGCTGTGGCACTTGGCTGGGATGTTAGAGAACCTCAGGTAAGTCCATACTCCAGTAAATAGGTGATTATTAAACAGCTTCAACATAAGAAACCTGAGAGATAGCTACGCAGAATAGCCAGCCACTTGGCAGTTAAAATGCTTACATGGGATATGAGGCATCATGATTCAAGCCCGTAGCCTGAGCTGGGACACTTTGAACCTTGATTGCCTGTGCCCTAAATAAATGCTCGAACTTGTGGAGCATTGGAGAGGGAGGGTATCACTCAGTCTTCCTCCCAGTTAGAGCTACTACCCTGGACCTGAGACCACTGTAGTGCATGTAGGGCATGTAGTGATAGGACGAGGGGGAAAGGCTTCAAACTGAAAGAGGGCAGATTTAGATTAGATATTAGGAAGA
>RSEF01000002.1:10093436-10158883 GCA_003993805.1 Himantopus leucocephalus | reverse complement strand
AGTCCAAATCCCAATGCCGGCAGAGGTAGGAAAGGCCCTTCAGAGAAATCTGTTGCCTTTCAAGTTGTTTTATGTTTCTCAGCTGCACTTTGCTTTTACAAAACAGACTTTCTCACATCAACAATCAAATTTGTCGTCTGAGGAGGGAAAGAAGCAATTCCCACTTCCCATTCTCCTAAACACTCATCTTTTTTTAAACAGGTTTATTATGTCTCCTTTCGCGATGAGAAATGTGCAGAGTAAGAACAGCACGAAGCAATTTATAGCACGTTGGCTGAGCTCTTTTCTCCCATCAAGGCAGCAGCGTGTTCCCCCCACCTCCCTCCCAGCAGGGAAAGCGGCTTCTGTGCTCGCCGCGGGAAAGGGCTGATTTCACACGAGGTTGCAGGACGTGCGCTTGTGTGTTACAAACACGATGGAGGCCAGTGGAGTGCAGTTCCCACGCCTGCAGAAGACGTGCCAGACAGCCTTGCCACCTGCTCTGCAGGGTGATTCTCCAGGGGAAACCCCAGAACACAGCAGGGCTTGCTACACCAGCAGGAAGGCAGAGGAGTGGCCAGTTTCGCTGGAAGGAGCCCTGCAGACCGAGGTTGTGGCCCTCCGTGCTCGTTGCCTGGCTCTAATGGCTATGAAATCTGCACACACCTGCAATTTCTGACTTTTCAGACTGGTTTGCTCATATGTTTTGAGTCCACGTGCAGTCATTTGTACACAAGCCCAAGGCCAGTGAAGCGTTTGGACACTTAGGTGGCTACTATCAGTCTTCTTACTTGNTTTCTTACATGCTTTTTTTTTTTTTTTACTGTATCAAAGCTCTATTCATGTTTACAAATAGCACACAACATAGAAAGGTTACATATTGCTTATGCTCTTCTAACCTACCTGGTGAATGAGGGAGAGTCGTATCACTGCAGGAGGGCACTGCCTGAGACCATCTCCTCGGGCACGTGAAACAGCCCACGTACATCTGTGGCAATCCCTTTAACAAGTTCAGTCTGTCCTCATAAAACATTTTGGAGAGGTGGGATAAATATCACTCCGCACGTTCCACTCGACTTGTCCTCGTATCCCACTGCTTGCTTCAGGGCTGTAATTTCTTGTCCAGAACTGCTCATAGTAGCAGCTATCTTTTGACAGAAAAGGATTGAAATCCTCTGTAGTAAGGAGTGTGTGGGTTTTCACATGCTGTATCCACTTTGTTCACAGTTTGCAGGCAATTTAAAATCAGCTATTGAAGATCCAGAGGCAGGCTCTGCCTATTATGTGAAAAGCTTTTGCCAAAAAAACTTGGATCAAATCTGCTGGGGGGTGTTTCATAGTACTGAATATCCATAATTTTAACCAAATACATTTTAAATAATACTTTTTAAACCTGTCATATGAAGTACTGCCTCAGAATAATCCCGCCAGTTTGGAAACCCAGTGCAACATTTAACTCGTCTCTTCTAAATTGCTCTTTTAGCGCATATTCATTCCCCAAATCCTTTTTTAACAGGAGGGCTGCCTTGAAAGCCGTGGAAAGTACATAAACCTCAGAACAAGATAAACAGTAATGCCCATTACTGCTTCCATACAACACTGCCCAACGGGAGTGTGAGCTCTTCACGGCAAGAACACTGTGCTGTTCAGAAAGCCTTCCTATGTTATTGACGTTTATAAATAATATAAACCAGCCGTATGTATGCAGGCCTGGTGATGTGCAGATGGGTGTTTGTCTGAACCTTGGGATTCCAAATTCAACTGTTTTCAGCCAAGTGAAGAATTCATTAAAATAGAGCAAAATTTAATTTTGGAAAACAAGCCAAATTTCGAGCTTATAGCCAATGAAGAGGTGGAGGATGCTTTCAGCTGTGAATGTTTGCATGTGTTCAGCTGCAAGAAACAAGCCCACTCGAGGAGAGCATGAACACATGGCCTTCCAAGAACTAGGAACACAATAGATGAATTGAGGAGGAAGAAGAATGTTTATTACAGCTGAAATCGGTCAAAGGAATAAGAGTCTTATTTGTTAAACCAAGCAGACAGTGGTCATGTAGAAAATAGCCACCCTTTAAGCTCAAATCTCCGCTTTGGGGAGGAGCACTTTTGGATTTTACCCATTGTATCTGTGACTCTCCTGGTGTCACTGTTATCTCTCTATCAGAATTTCTATTTGCATTGCCTCTCAGTTTATTCTGTCAGGTGTATCTGCGCTGCTTTTGCATGTTGAGACACTTACTCAATCCCCTCCAAAGCAGTCAAATCCTGCACATCAAGGCATCCAACAGGCAAATCCAGTTACGTCCAACTAGCGTTTATATAACTAGGTTTTGTAGCGGGTTCAATATGCAGAAAAGGTAGAAGATATTTTCAATGAATAAATTGAGAGGGATTTAGGTGCTTTATATTTATTTGAAATTCAATAGGCATGCTGTGTAAAGCTTTCTCCATGAGCTTCCTGAATGTGCCAGGAACAACGCACAGGCTGAAAGCCATCATTTCAAGGTGCCGCAGGCTTTGTTCTGCTGTGAAGGCAGATTTCCCCCCATCCTCTGGATTCACTTCTATTTGCAATGTTTAAAATCTAATACAGAAAAAACAAACCCCAACCTACTCCAGTCTCCAGGGAGCCATATGCCTGTGCTAATGGGTAAGAATCTTAAAAGTGACTTAATATTGTTTGCTGCCATCTGTTTCTCCCCAGTATCATTTTCTGGCTGAACCAGCGCAGTACAACTTGTATCGAACAAAGTTGTATCCACATCAGAGTAGGAGAGCATCTCCCGATTCCCAGTCGCAATGCCTCCTGGACCGTCTACTGAGGATCCTTAAGAAGTGCTGGATGGCACTTCAGCAGTGCTCAAAGGTAACATTGAGAGCTCAGCTTCATCCTCACCCCATTTCTTCTCGCACCAGCCTGATTTCACCTGCTAGCCAACGTTCAGGGCTCCTGGTCTCTGCTCACCCACCTGCCGTTTGCCATGGACAATTCAGCCCACGCAGAAGGCTCTGCCCTGCCTCACGTACAGACAGATTCAAACACATCTTCCCTTCCTCAAAATGCAGCTTCAGACTGGTGTGGCTTCTTCTGCAAAAAACTTCTTCTGTGCAAACCGGCCAGGCCAGATCTCAAACTGCAAATGCCACAGTCAAACCTGCAGGGTATCTCTCATATCCCCCCGTATCTGCCTGACTAAAATCCCCCCAAAAGACTTGCTCAGCTATTCAGCAGAGCCAGGCTCCTCGCTTGAATTCCCCCAGCACCATCTCCACCTCTTTTGGCATGGCAGCCCCCATCCCCTCACCTCACCTGTGGACACCGCGGAGGTGGCTGCCCATCAGATCCATTCGCTGACCTCCACAGCTCGTCTCATCTCGGAGATGGCTCGTCTGGGATCCAGCACACCTTTCCCATCACACATCTGATTATGAAAGAAGCCAAATTCCTGTTGTTGTTGTTGTTAACCCATCCAGATGGAAACCAGACGTGGGGAGGTGATATTCCTACCTCCAACATTAGCTTCTTCGGTTTGGTGCCCTAGTTTCACAGAACGGAGGAGTAATTTCAATTTTAAACTAATTTATCCTGGGTAGTCTTGTATTTGTGGTAGCCCTTTTTCTTGCCAATTTTTCCACTGTGCCTGCAGTTAGCTGAACTGCTTCCTTTATTTTTTCCATAATCGCTAATTTCCCTGGTATTGCAGACTGGATTTATGACTTTTTCTAAGCATTCAGTAATGTCATGAGCCAGCTGAGGATCGCTTTTGTCCTCATGCATATTAAACCCAGCTGTACAGGGAGCTCATGCTCTACCAACTACTTGCTTTCTAACAAAAGTCAGAATAACAAAATGGAAAGAAGCTCCTCTCACTGTGTTTCCCCCAAACTCTGTGAGATCCTGTGTTGTCTGAATGGGAATGGGGAGATTTTGTAAGAAATGTGCCCTGACTTGTGGTTGCCCTAGGTCCTTTCTGACCCAAAGTCTTCTCCAGTTCCAAAGAACAGTCGCATCTCTACCAATCACATCAACTAGCCCAACTGCGTTGCCAAGCCTCTGGCTCACACTGAGTCCTTTCTGGTGACAAATTTTTGCCTTCTGTGCCGCCCTTCACATCCACCAGCAAATCCCAGGTCAGCCAATATTTGTCTGCTTTCCACTATTTCATGGGAAAATTTCTATAGCAGGTTGTGGGTCATTTTTTTGAGCTGGTTCGCTATTCCAAAAAGGGAGATTTGCAGATGGGCTCCCAACACATGCAGACGTTCAGCAGTTGCTGTTCATGGAAAGATGCTGTCTAGCGGTTTAGAGTTTCCAGGAAAACTGACACCTCTTGGCAGAGATCTGGTTTTATCTCCTTTGGCTTAAAGTCTCTGGGCTTTAAATCCTTTTTGCCACGTCCCAGTTTGTGACCCTTTCTATTTCGTGCTCCGCCTTCGCCATCTCACAACTCTCCTTAAAAAGCTGGCTACCTCTGCATCACCTCTTTATTTTAGTGATATATAAATTAGAGGTTCTGCAAGGTGTTCCGGTGGCAAGGCAGGAGGAGAGGCACAGCCATCTATCCCTGATATCACTGTGTTTGTGCACAGAGACATCCAGAGCGCTGCTTTGCTGAGCATAGGAGTGACCCAGCAGCCACAAAGATTTTTATCGCTTCCCGTTCAGCCAGCACTTGGTCCCCAACCTCAGTCTCGAAGGCACATGGGACCACAGGGGACATTAAAGCTTTCCTTGCTACCTGCATTGCTTCTCCATCACCCGCCGTTTCTCCTTCCAACACCACGCTCTGCAAACCTCCTCCCAAATTGCTGGCACTCCTGAGTAATTTCACATTTGCCTTTATGAGTACAAGCTCCTGCTTAATCGTCTGTAACAATGCCTCACGTTAAAGGTGCTGATTAAACATCTCACTTCCAATGAGGTTTATTCTACCTTGGAAAAAATCACCTCCAAGCACGTGCCATACCACTGCCGCAGTCAGTGCACAGCACGGTGCCCGTGACCTTGACTTTTCCCCCCGGAGAAGCCAATCTTCAGTCATCCCTGTAGCAATCTTCCTGGATTTATCCCTTTATTCAGCAGACTTCTTCCACTGAACCTCTTCAGCCACCCTGACACCAGGGTAAAAATAACAACGACATGAGCAGAAATGGGCAAGGGACAGAGTTAAAGTTGCATCATTTTATGGTGTAACATATGTAACAGTTGTAGCAACCTGACTTCTCATGGTGATTCTTTTGATGTTAAGAGTCCTGCAAGGGAATATCTGACAAAAAAATTAAATACTTGAATAAGTTCTGATTGCTTGCCTCTTAAGAGAAATCATGAACATATCATTGAAGTTTCCAATCCCCTCTGCAGTGATTCTTCCCAACATACCTCCACAGCAAAGGAAGATCTGTTTGCACAGCTTACAGGATGCCCAAATTTGATTTCACTTCCACCTACAGCCCAGTTCATAATACCTGGATCACTCATGCAATGAGTTTTCTTTTCTTTTCTGCCCTAGCCAAGGATGAAAGCACTATTGCAACACAAAATAGAGAGTTTGGGAGGCTCAGACAGCTCCCACACCACCTTTCTGCCACAGCTACTCACTTTGATCTCAGTTCATTGGCAGAAATCCCCAAAACTGAAGGTCAAAGGATAAAACCCTTGATTTCTTGCCCTCCATGGAACAACCTTCCCACTTAAAGTTGTGAAGAAGTTGTCCAGGTAGAACTGGTAAGTCTTTTTTTTCCTCTGGCTGATCTTTGTGTTAGCATCAACTCTTGCTGAAGTAGTTGACCAGATGACCTCCCACACTACAGTGATGAAGAAGAGCCCTTCCCGGCAGTGCCATGGCAGGCACCATGCAGCCTCTGCTCACACTGGCTGTGCCCAAGGTGTGTTTTCTATGTGCAGGCTGCTTTTAAAGGGATTTCTTTCTCTTTGTTTTAGGTTGGAAAAGCAGGTCCACCCACACAGACTACGCTGATGAGGGAAGAAACGTCTGAGCAGCCAACAGAGAAAAGAAATTTCTGGGGAAAAGAGGTGGAGGATTTGACTGACGTTTTACACTATGCGACCACAAATGTACCCTGAACCCATAAATATTTCTTCTGAAGGTCTCAGTGTGTGTACCCCCTGTGCATGGCAGAGTGAGATGGCTGCTGGTTGCTCATCAAAGCTCTCATTGCCACTGCAGCAGGCACCTGGATGAGTCCCCTCCTGCTCACTCAGAGGTGAGGTGGCTTTTGCACGGCCAGAAAAGTGTTGGTTTTGTGCTTCACATGGCCACACTGAGGGTCCTTGCCTGTGTGTGCAGAGCTGTTACTCACCACCACATGCCGTAACACCAGGACTGGTTCCATATGGTGTCAGAGTTGGGGGGGGCGACAATGCTTTGTGATCAATGGATGAAGCTGGAGAATGAATTGGTAGGGAAAACCTCCACAAAACTACATTTTTTTAAAGGAATGAGTCAAAATGCTTTGTTTTGCCATGTCCAAAATGTCACGTTTCTATTTTGCAATTTTAAATGACTTTTCTAAATTTTACTTCAACTTCCTTACAAAAAAAATAAGAAATTAATAAACTGTTCTTTCTCTTCTCTCTCTAGACATTTTTCAATGGTTTTGTTCAACTTTAAACGACCTTTCCTTCAAACCTTTGGTGCATCTAATGAACTAGCATGCCAAATATGCGTATGAAGCTGTTCACAAACTGGTCTCTGGACTTCTGTCACAGCAGACCTCAGCATGANTAAGAAATTAATAAACTGTTCTTTCTCTTCTCTCTCTAGACGTTTTTCAGTGGTTTTGTTCAACTTTAAATGACCTTTCCTTCAAACCTTTGGTGCATCTAATGAACTAGCATGCCAAATATGCGTATGAAGCTGTTCACTAACTGGTCTCTGGGCTTTTGTCACAGCAGACCTCAGCATGAGATCATGGGATATCGAGCTCAGGACTTTCAGGTGTCAGCAGCAGCCCAGTTCCGCTGCGCGTATGAGCGTCACGACTCATAATTGCCTCGAGTAGCCAAAAATCATAGCACTGACTTAAAATTAATTTTTAAATTAAAAAAAAACATAAATGTTTTGTATCAAGGACCATCTTTCTATTCGGCACTTGGTTCAGGATGGGCCACTTAGCCCAGTCTAGTTCTGTACACAGGTACTGCAGTTTACAGAGCTGCGACATGTACACACCAAGGAATTTTTACCAGTTTTGGTTATAGGTGGTTTCTCCTTTTTGAATTTTAGCCTGTATTTTGGCCTGTGAAACTTTCCTTTATGTCTATTAAGATGAGTTTTTTCCAGGAGCTAGAGAGAAGTCATTAGTACACTCCCACTACTCTAAGAGCTGGGGGTTTCGGAATACTGAATGTTATGGGACTTGCAGAAGAAACGGCAGATCTGGATGCTGGTTGTGATCTCCTCATACAAATAGCTAACACGGCATCTTTTTTAGAGATGTGTTGTCTGACAGCCAAGCATTTTGTAGCTCTGTCATAAAGTACACAGNTAAGAGCTGGGGGTTTCGGAACACTGAATGTTATGGGACTTGCAGAAAAAACGGCAGATCTGGATGCTGGTTGTGATCTCCTCATACGAATAGCTAACACGGCATCTTTTTTAGAGATGTGTCGTCTGACAGCCAAGCATTTTGTAGCTCTGTCATAAAGTACACAGTGTGTTCAGTTGCGCAGGAAACTCATTCAGCTGAAATATATGCAGCCATTAGTACAAATTTCATAGAGATGGATTTTTTTAACCATTAAAGTCCCTTCGATGTGTTTTAGCAAACTGAAAAATATATTGCAGTAATGAGCTGTCTATACGGAGATAACACCTTGCGGAAACAAGGGACACCATCTCCAGTATCAAGACAACCTGTGGAAGAGCAAATACAAGCACTCACTGAAACTCATCAGGAACTGTAGTTCTTATAGTCACAGGCGGAGATTGAACTCTCAACGATGTTGACAACTGGGAAATTCAGAAGAGTAACTCAGGTCAGACTCCCCCTCTACAAATTGTGGAAACCAAACCATATTTATGACCACAATGTCCCAGGGATGCTCTTCATCAGTACCTTAGCTACATGCATCACATCATAGACTCGGTAACACGAACCACAACCTGCAAAGGCCTGATGCAGCACAGCCAATGCTATGGACAGGCAGCCACTCAAACAACTCTCAGAGCTGAAGAAGTTCCCTGGTTTACAGCTCAAAAACACACAAGTGAGAAAAAAAAAAAAAAAGCATAGAAAAGGGCTCACTGGGTCCAAAAGCTCCCAGGACTGGGAAGAAGTGGGAATTAAATGCCTAAAGTATGGGGCGGAAACGCAGTGTTTCAGTTTCCTGCTGTAGGGACCAAGAAATGAGTGACGACTACTCTCACTATTCTGGCCATAACAATTTAACAGTTTTGTTTCACTAGGATACAGACACTAAC
Organism: Himantopus leucocephalus; assembly: GCA_003993805.1. Taxonomy (NCBI): domain Eukaryota; kingdom Metazoa; phylum Chordata; class Aves; order Charadriiformes; family Recurvirostridae; genus Himantopus; species Himantopus leucocephalus. The sequence goes on along the minus strand of RSEF01000002.1, from coordinate 10,150,460 downwards.
TGCTGTTCACCTGGAGCTAAAGAAGAAAAGAGTGGGCAGGTGGAAGGAAGATATTCAGTGACTTAATGAAAGTGTCTAAGAAGAGAGTAATGCCTCTGTAATGGGAAGTACCTGGGAGGAGCAACCTTGCAGTCAGTGGAGAAAGCTGGTGGAGAAAGCTTGGGTGGAAGGAAGGCATAGCACAGCCTTGCACTGGCCAAGCAGACTGTGATGAAGGAATGGAGACAACCGGGCAGCTGGCAGCAGTCAAAGATCCATGTTATTGCACGAGAGGACAGTCCGACAAAATGGTAGCTCCCATCCTCCTCCCTTTTGGCCAACAACATGGACAGTAAGTGCAAGGTTCACCCATCCCACGTTCCCCGACCATGAAACTCACTCAGCTAAGAGCGCTGCGTTTACCACTAAACCTTTCTGCTGCGGCTCCTTCCTGCACCTGGCAAGGAAAACACCTCCCTGTGGGACCAGCTAAGGCTGGGCCACCCCAGCTCCTGAGATTTCTGTGCAGAGGAATGGTGGGTCACAATGACCCTGAGGTTTCCTGCAGAGAGAACAAAATAAGTTTCAAATTTTGCAAAATGAAATGCCTCTTACTATTTAAATCTTTATTCACCTTTTAGAAAAAAAAAAAAAAAAAAAAAAANAAGAAATAGGAGTCATACATTTGAGTTGAAGCACTTGCTCCTCCCATGCATTGCCAGACCCTGACTTCACTGCTTGCAAATCCGCAACCATCCTGCAAACCCCAGACTCGGAGACAGCGTGGTCTGAGCAGTCACACAGGCTGCGCGTTGAAGGTGAAAAAGCTGCACAAGCCTGGAAGACATTTGTACTTAAGTCTTCTGTTCATCAACACCTGCTCTTCTAGCAACACATAAAATGCAAGGGGAAATAGCATGAGCACTACACCTCACAAAAAACCACCCCATGTTATTTACTGAACCACAACTCTGTGCCATGCTGGCGTGCGCTGCACGGCTGGGCAAATAACCCAAATAACCTAAGTAAACCATAAAAAATATATCCAGTCTCCAAAGTAAGTGACGAAGGTGAAGTCCTGCTGAAGATGGTTGAAGACATGCATCTCTCGGTTTCCCACAAATCCCTGAGCTTCCTGCCCTTGGTGGCACACAACAGAAGGGAGATGTGCAGAACTCAATACAGCTGAAGCCAGAGAAGGGCTTCGCACATCAGCATCAAGCCTTACAGACGGTGACCGTCAGTGTCCTGAGGGCACCATCTGCTCTGACCCTGCAGTCTGCTGCACAGCACTTAGTCACTTCCTCTCCGTGACCCAAACACCTGGTAAGACTGTCAAAGTAGCAGAGGACACAAAAAAAAAAACCCTTCCAGACTAAGAAGTTTCACTTTCATAACTCAGAGAAACAGGCGAGAGACCCTAGAGTTTTTATGAGTGAACTCCAGACCATACCGTGTGATTTCATATTAAAAGCATGGTGCCGTCAACCATACCATGGCAACTGAGTGCAAAGCCAAAGCTATTGGCCACCTAACTGACTGGCCAAGGTTGGCCAACTGGGTTACACTGGCAGTGTGTTTGAGGAGCAGTTCGTGCATCCACCACAGAGCCCTACTCAGGACCATGTTTCCAGCCAGCAGTAGCACAGGTACACTGATCAGGAAAGAGTCTTCCTCTGGAGATTCAGCCTCTTCAGCCACGGGGTCAGCTCTGCACAGATCTTCATGTGAAAGCCACCTTGTTTTTCTGGAGTTCAGCTACACCTTATCCCAAATACACAGCATCGCTCCTTCCTGCTCCCATTGGTATCTTGAGTTCAGAAATGTAACTACGGACAGTGAAACTTGTTTTGAAAAGAGCTCTTCTTCTGAGAGCTGCTTCTCAGTCTAGCACCGTTCCTGTTCCTCCTACCAGCCCCATCTGGGAGGAGCTGCAGGTCTGGAGGGTGAAGTTACAGCTGCTACTACTAAAATGGCAAACAAAATTGCATGCCATTGAATGTCACACGGATCCAAGTATGTCATTATGTGTATCCACCTACTAGCTCTGCACAAGAAAAAAGCTGTGAAAAGGCTTTATAGCTCTGAACTGGCAGAAATGAGGAATCTCATCACAGACTAAATCCTTTGGTCTCGTTCTGCATTCAGTAGATGGTACTAGATCTCTTCCCATGACATCGGTTCTAAAGAAAAGAAAAGAAAAAGAAAAAAGTCTCCTCCATCATCTGCACACCATTCTGTTAATCCCAGCCCACATGCTGCTCCAAATGGGGAGGGGGACAAGGTCTTTGCTCCAAAATCCAGCTCCTGTTGCTAAATTTGTACTGGCATCTAACAGGTGCCATAAATAAGTATGCCTGATAGTACCCAACTGACTTTGGGTGCACGGTTGGGATTTGCATTACAATTTTTTTTATCAGTTGTTCCAAAGACTGGGTCATTCATTAACCGATACTTTTGCCTTATAATTATTGCATAGCAGTACCTGTGAAACGGTGATCCTGTTTGGTAGAGGACCTAATGCAGAAACCTCACTGCCTAAAGAAAACAGGAGAGGTGTCATGTTTATTAATGTTCAGTGGTTGCTACAGTAAGTGCTTTTGCAGACAATACCCACCCTTGCTCTGCAAGAATGTATAACTAATGCACCTCTGGAAATGATCTCATGAAGCAGAAACCATGAAGCCAAGAACAGATGGGAACCAAACTTTCACTCACTGCTGCATTTTGAAATTAGAAATAATTTCTAAATAAGAACTGAAATGAACAAAGAGGTTGCAGAAGCAGAAATGCTCAGGATGTGGTACTTCCAGTCTTTACTTTGGAACATTCAAGTCTTCTCAGAAATGCATTTACTTTCAGTGATTATCTGCCTTTTTAAAAAAAAAAAAAAGGCATGTAATTTTGAGAAAATAATTACAGTGGAGTTAATGTGATGTGCTCAGTGAATGCTTCTGTGTATCATTAAATATCCTCAAGGAAATTCTGGATGTGTATCAATTGCAGACGATGGGGGCGATGGTTTTAGCTGCAACACACTAGTACAGACAGCTCATGGAGTGAGAAGAAGAAGAGTTTACTACGGGGAAGCATGGAGCATCTTCTCTGTCACACATCTTGTGAGGCTCAATCTCAGAAGAAAAAGATGAAAGGAAGGTCATCACACACAGGACAGGAGGTAAAGGTGGGTGGAAGGACCAACAAGCAAATGGAGAAGCGACTCCAGAGAAATAATGAACAAGAAATAGCACAGCGAGAGGACTGAGGGAAACAGCTGTGAGTCTGATGAATCTGTAGAAAACAGGCAGGCATGGTTTATTGTGTATTTTTTACCATCTGGGAAACAACTTTTGTGGTCAGGTTAATTCCTCTCCCACCTTGTGACTTTTTTTGCTTGTCAAACAAGAAGCAAAGTAATAAGCGTGAGGTTCGTGGCGTTGAATTTCATCCTACAAACATGCAATGAGCATGTTCAGCTGGCAGTGGCTCACACAGGTGATGCCCAACCACGAATTTCAGGGCTAGAGATTGCCTTTGCACCAGTCCCTCCTCCATATGCTACTCGAGGGGCATGAAATCACCCTGGAAGGGAGATAAAGCCCATTGACATGCTTAGGGATGGAACAGGGTGGAGGGTTCTTCCTGCTGATGAGTATCAGACCTTAAATTGCAGTTTCTAGTATCTTAAGCAAAGAGCTGCTGAAGAGCGTCAGTCCTGCCCCCTGCACAACGAATCCCTTGGGCAGCTTTGCACTGCCTGAGCTGCGGGTAACCTGGGCTTCAGCATGGACCACACCATCACTCTGGCTGCTGCCCCAACAGTGGTGAGCTGCTGCTAAAACCATGAGCAGCTCAGAGAAAACTGGGAGTGGAAATGCTGGAGACTGTCACACTGGTGGAAAATCACCGCCTGAGCGAGCAGGAGCCTGCTCCTTATGCAAACCCGGAGATGAAAAGGCCATTTCAGTACATCTCATGTGCACTACAGAGGACTAAAGCTGCCTGGACTTTAAGAGGAGATTAGGGCTCATCTTCTGGCTTGCCATTGAATGATTTTAGACTAATAAGGGGAAAATAATGGTAAAGGAATCAAAGAGAATGTGGGTTAAGTAATCAGATAACACATCTAATGGAGATAAAAATGATGGAGACTAAAAGGATTGGTTGGGTGGTTTTTTTTTTCCTTTTCATCTGTTCTTTATTAAAAATACAAAGATGAAAGACATGAAATATCTTTGACAAATAAGTGTGGCTGAAGAGCAAGAGCCCCATGAATTACGCAGCATCTTCTCTGAAGAGAAGAGACCTCTGTGCAGAGCAACAGCTGTGCTTCATCTTCCCCAGTCCTCTGAGCACTTGCCTGCACCTTAACAATGTCCCTGTTAGAGGCACCGAAAGCAGACCCTGATCCAAGACTCCTGCCTGCTCTTAACCCTTTAAACAGATTAAGAAAGACCAAGGTGCTTGGTCTTGGATCTGTCTGTACCTATAGCTCTTCAGAAAAACTAGGCAGGAGCCAGCATTATCCTTCTCTCTGTCTCAGGTCTTTAATTCTACTTCTTGATTTATTTGCAGGATCTTTTGAAGTCCCTGGCAGCAGGTCCCTGGAGCAACTCCATTCTGCTGCTTCAGAAGATTTTGATGTGTCACAGACTGTGACCAGAACACCACTTCACTAAAAGAAAGGAGATCCTGATGGTTGAGAGGCACAGCTCCACCCAACTTTGGATCCGCACACTTGTTGTCCAAATATTTATCTAATGATCTCCCACTGCCACAAACTTCCCCTGACATCTAAATGTTTCAGTCTGCAACATCAGATGTATGTTAAAGAGACCGCAGGGCCACAAGATGTTATAGGATGAACTGTTTGCCATCGCTTCACTTTCTTGTTGGAAGTAGAAATTGCAACGACACTTCTGATTAAAAAACTAAACTGAACAAAACGCACTGGGGGGGGGGTGACCTTGACTGCCCACCAGGTGCCCACCAAGCTGCTCTATCACTCCCCTCCTCTACAGGACCTGGGGAGAAAATACGACAAAAAGTTCATGGGTCAAGATAAGGACAGGGAGATCACTTACCAATTACCATCATGGGCAAAACAGACTCAACTTAGAGAAACTGATTTAATTTATTGCCAATTTATGAGTAGGGTAATAAGAAAAAAGAAAAATCTAAAAGCACCGATCTCCCCACCCCTCCCTTCTTCCTGGGCTCAACTTCACTCCCCATTTCTCTACCTCCTTCCCCTGAGCAGCACAGGGGAATGGGGAACGGGGGTTGTGGTCAGTTCATCACATTTTGTCTCTGCTGTTCCTCCCTCCTCAGGGGGAAGACTCCTCACACTCTTCCCCTGGTCCAGGATGTGGTCCCTTCCACGGGAGACAGTCCTCTGCCAACTTCTCCAATATGTGAGCAGTTCTTCATGAACTGCTCCAGTGTGGGTCCCTTCCATGGGGTCACAAGTCCTACTAGCAAACCTGCTCCAGCAGGGAGTCCTCTCTCCACGGGCCCACAGGTCCTGCCAGGAGCCTGCTCCAGCACGGGCTCTCCAAGGGGTCACAACCTCCTTCAGGCACATCCACCTGCTCCAGCATGGACTCCTCCATGGGCTGCACATGGATGTCTGCTACACCATTAACCTCCATGGGTTGCAGGGGGACAGTCTGCCTCACCACGGTCTTCACCGCAGGCTGCAGGGGAATCTCTGCTCCAGCACCTGGAACACATCCTCTCTCTCCTTCTTCACTGACCTTGGTGTCTGCAGAGTTGTTCCTCTCACATATTCTCACTCCACTCTCCAGCTGCTGTTGCGCAGCAGTTTTTTCCCTGTCTTAAATATGTTATCACAGAGGCGCTACCACCACCGCTGGTGGACTCAGCCTTGGCCAGAGGCCAGCAGGGGTGAGAAGGGGCAGGCGTGAGAGAGGAGTGATGAAAAAGTGGAGGAAAATGAGAGCCTCCAGCTCCACGCAAATGAGAAGGCAGCAGACAGGCGTGCAAATGGGCAAAGGTGACCAAAGCCCCGGGCCAGACTGGAGGAGGGCAGAGCACTACAGCATTTGCCATGGCCAAAGACAACCACGCAGATGCAAGGAGGATGCTCTGAGGGTGTCGGCAGCGCTGAGCTGATCAATTATCCTGTTACAGGCAATGGCTAAATCCCAACTGACTTCAGCAGAAGATGAATCAGGCCCCAGAGCCACAGGTCGTTTCTCCATGACTCTAAATAAAACATGCCCCAGATGCAATGTATATTTTCCCCACTGTTTCCACTGCTGCCCTTTTTTTGTTGTCTCCCTTTTCTTCCGCCTCGTTTCCATATGGGGAAAATGGTTCACATAAAAGTTCTTTTCTTTAAGGAATATTTGAGAGCAATAAAGGGAGGCAGTGGCTTTGTTTATGCTGCTGGGAGCACATCACGTACAAAAGAATGGCTCTTTTCTATATTCAATGTGGAGCATCACATCTTGTTTTGCCAATTTGTTAGGCCTGCTAAGCAACAAAAAATAGGAAGTTCAAGATAACTTGTAAGATCTTAAATTCTGGTTTGCAGGAAATGCTGCATTTGAAAATCTAAAAAGTTAATGTATTTTTTTGGCTATGAGAAGCAAATCACAAACACTTGAGTGGGCTTAGCAGCAGGGGAAAAAATATGGAACAGACCCTACAATATGAGGAGACACAAAATGCTGCCTGTTACTTTAATACACAGATTTGTTTGCTTTTTGCTTTGCATTGATTTTGTACCATGTGAATTCACTGACTTTAATACAGTAACTATTGATTTGTACTAGTGAAAGACAGCAGAGAATCTAGCCCCATCTGTTATAAACAAACAAGGCTCTTTGGGGGTTTGTAGCAAAGATTTTGCTTCAGCGTAATTATAAATGAAACTACAAGTTCCAATTGAAATACATTTTCTTTCCAGGTTTAGGCTGAAGAATTTCCTTAGAGGGGGTGGCAAAGGATGTTCAGTGACCGGAGAGTGGTGCTTCTAACATCGAGGGAACTGGAAAACCTCTTCCAAGCTGCAGAGGAGTTGTTTGCAGCGTGGCTGTATCTTATATTCCTTGTGGCTTTTGCAGTGATTAGCAGATGAGCTCCAAACAAGGCTCTTGAGCTCTGTTTTTTTCCCTCAAACACACAAACTCAGCTTGCAGCACTCAGACCTCGGTCGCTGCAGCGGCTCAGCCTCTATTGCCTTGTCCCTGCGCCGCTGCTGAGTCTGCCTGGCCCCATTTCTGCCTCCTGGGTGTCCTCCACATCTCCAGTGCCCAACCTGGCAAGCACCACACTAACTTCTGCCGATGCGGGGAAGGCAGGTCTGCACCCCTCACCAGGAGCCAACTGCACCCTGCTCTGCCTAACCAACACCAGCCGCTACCATCGACCTTCAAACACTTCATTAACCTTCTCCATCTGACCCCAGCTGAACTGCTCTACCTTGATTTGCTGCCAGTCAATCAGTAATTTGGTTTGTTGACAATCATAAAGGCAGAAACGCACATCTCCATGCTTCAGCCACCATGTCTGATCGTTCCTTCCTCCTGGCTGCTTTTGTTTTCAGTTGTCCTTCTGCAATTTGGAGCTGGTAAAACATTCCCTAGGTAATAAGACCAGGACTGTCACCATCAAAACCAAGCCAATAAACACCACTTGGTCTGGCAGGGGAGTGTGAGTCATTTGGAGGTTTGAGGTTGTGAGTGACCCAGCCAGTCTGTCCTCAGCTGATATCGCTTAATGAGCTTCTCAATGAACACCAAGCCCGCAGTAGCGCTCAGGAAAACCTGTTATCTTTCCATGATCCTTGATTGACTCAAAAATGAGCAAAGCTTGCGGAGCCTGGGCCCATTATGGGCACCTGTGAGGATCTCCAGCTGGAGCTGAGTTCTCCTAAATAGCACCAATACCCAAACTTATCCCCAGGTAAAGTGCAAGGTTACAGCATGCCCCTTGGCTTTGTGGAGAGAAGGCTGAGCAACCAACAGCTGCCTGGGTACTGCAGGCATCCCTCATTGAGGGACGGCTTATGTTTAGATGAGGTTGCTCTCCTGTAACTAAGGAGCGTGTGCGAGCAGACCTGAGCTACTGGAACTGCACTGAAGTTTCCAGGTGTAACACCAAAAATAAAACCTGGATACGTCTTCATACCAATTCCTGCTGGCAGCTGTGTCAGCCCATGATTGCCCCTCTCTAAGGCCCCATCGGCAACGCTCTTCCAGGGAAACGTGGCAGTGAATGCATCATCCCAGCAAAACTGCACTCCAAATGATGTGGCTTCTTTCCCTGGTGAAAGAAGGTTTTCCCATACCTGCATAAAATATAGCCCTGTTGAACTGTTGTCTTCACAGTAGCTGCACTTTGCAGGTATAATTCTCCGCAAGCCCAGCCTGAGGTGGGTGTTGGGAGCAGGCACAGCCTCAGTCTTAAGCAGCAGGAGGGATAGTCTTCTCAGTTATGCATGGACAAGGTAATTTATCACATTGAAAATGCCACACAAGTAGAAGCAAATGAGATGGTTTGCTCAGTCGCTAATGAAAAAGAGAAACCATTTCCAAACAGAGCAGCCATGAACATTTTTGGTCTCCAGAAAGTCCACGGCGGGACATAAATATCACTGTAAATGATGAGTTCCTACATGGTTACTGCAGTGGGGAAGAATACAGAGTTCCTGCAAAACAAGGTCTCAAGGTAATCCTCAATGCAGAAGCTGAGCACGAGGAATGATTTGGAGCCTTGCAGCAAGGAGGGAACGATGGAACCCATCTCTCACCTGCCTTCTCAGGTGGATGGTGCAAAACAACTCAACTTGCCTGCACATCCTCAGAGCTCAAGCTAATGTTACAGAAGGGGCCCTTGTATGGCTGTCCACACGTGCTGACGTTATAGGGATATAAGAAGGTAGATAAATAAATAGGGAAGAAGAAAAAGGATTTATTCTCAATGTAGGATAGCTGAAATGTGCTTTAGTAAAACATTGATTCAGCTACATCCAGGAACACAGCTAACAGCCTGAAACACCATGTACTCGTACTAGTTGCTGACCAGGAGTTACCCTCTGTATGGGTGTCTGAAAAAACATTAGTCCATTTATGTCCCATGGTGCTGGCAGGCTTCTGTTTGATTGAGTAGATTGAAGATGGATGAATAATTCATTCAATAAATCATTTATTTGAAGAATTTCTCTCCTGTTTTGTTTGCAGATTGGAGTGTGGCACAAACAGTATCACACTGATTTAACATTATTTCTCAGCTACTTCCCACCCATAACTGTAGCTCAGTCAACAACGCCGACAGCTTGTTTCCCGTGCTCGATAGCAGCAGTGCTGTTGACGGGGAGCAGTTCTGGTGGATTACTGACAACCTCAGCCCCACTGGAAGCGAGGCTGGAGTTTCACACAAGCCAAGATCAATACAATGCCACAAGGAGCAGAGCAGAAGGATGAGGATAACAGTACTGGGTCCCCCATTGTCTGGAGGGTGAAGAAGCCCTATGACAGCTGCATCCTTTGGAGCAAGGGTTTTCAGGGTGTTGGTTATACTACAGAAAGCCACCCTGGGCTTCTGAACCCAAATATGTTGTTCGTTGAGAGGACAGCCTGTCAAGCAGTTGTAAAGCCCCCTTGCCATATCTCCGCAGACCAGATTCATGGGTCACTGCCTGGAGAGCTCAGGCATAGAGCCAGTCCCCATCTGCTGCCCCTCCTGCCCTGACTCATTTGCAGGAGGAAAACCATCCTCCTCGCCCTAGTCCTGGAGTAACAGTGAAGCCAGTCTTGTCATGGCCAAGTAGAAATTGGGTTTCCCATGGAAATTGTTACACACATTCATTTAAGCCAACTATTTACAAATATTTTCCTGTTTATTCTGAAATACTCCACACTCATGAGGATTCCCGTAAGTTAAGTCCCTGCCTGGAATACCCGTGCAAAAAGGTAATAACACAACCTGCTTTATAACCATGCACGTATGTTCAAGTCTTTGCCTCTGCAGCATTTTTCTAGCTTTAGAATTAAGATAGGAAGGGAACGAGCCAGGTGGAAACAGGAAAAGAAAACCCATCCCCAAATTCAGGTTGTCTCCTGACTTCTGGTCCCTCACGTTCCTTTGCTCCTTTTTAAAAAGACTAAAAAGGAAATTAAATATCCACTTAATTAACATTTCTTTGGCCTTTCTATCCAAAAAGAACAATGATTTTTAAACTATGTGATACATGTTGAGTAAATGTACCATCATTTGTGTACCATCTCTTAGAGGTTATATGTATTTGGAATGTCAAAATTGCACTGAAATAAAGGTCAGCATCCTCTCAGTGCCCCGTTCCCGAAGGCACACAGCAAAATCTTCAGCTCATCACTGTTTTTAACTACCTTTGTGTACTTAGTGTTATATCTTTTTATTTTAACAGAAGAGAAAACCACTTTTAAAACAAGATTTCAGTATTGATAGCACTGCAGGCACAGCTTTGTTGAGCCGGCTTCTGCCTAGGAATATTCAGTGCATTTTTTCAAGAATTAGCTTGATGGATTTTTTCATCCGTTGCCTTAGCAGTCTTGCAATCAATGGAGTCACACAAGTGGAAGGCAAAACTTCAAGATAATACAGAATTTTTCAGCACCTTTATTATGAGCAAAGACATGCCAACCACAAAGGACTCATTCTGAAATTCAGAGCATTTGGGTTTGCTGACTAGTGATGTAAGAAATATTGACTCTTTTTGCTTATATATAAAGATCATCTGCACTGCAAGGATAAAGGACAGAAGATAGAATGGGATGTAGTCCCTAAAATTACCTAGGTTCTTCTGAAAATCATAGTTAGACTCTCCCACTATGGAGTTACTCAGGATGGGACAGGATTTTGACTGGTAAAACCACATGAAGGCTAAAATATAATCTTATGTTTGGGGGAAAACAATCTTAGATTGAGTGTAGATCTGAAGGAGATGAAAGCCCATCCAAACCTTGGTCTGCCCTAGCAAATAAAACAGGGTCCAAGTGTACAATTTTCCACTCCCCTTGGGCTGAGGCAAGGGTGCACCAGGCTCCACTCCAAGGAGGCACGGGGACAAGGTTGGACTCCCTCCTCCCTACGTGACGACTCCTCTGCTTTATTTAGCAATATTATTTACCCAACTCTGTGCATATTTTTATGGCATTTCCCCCCATGTGCTTGACTATCTATTTAGTGATGCTGAATTTCGCCGGCTGCTTCACTGCCTGGGTACTCAGGAGGACATGGTGAGACATGTTCTGCAATGCTAGCGGTTTGGCATCAGCCATCACTGTCACTTCACCCAGTGTTCCCTTTTTCCCAATCATTTATGCTATTTTGAACAGCACAAGGCCCAGCACAGATCCCACAAATCCCTTGCACAAGATCCCACAAGTACTGTCCCTCTACTGTGAAAATTGAGCATTTCTTCCTATCATTTCTTTCCCACTGCTAAGACAGTTATTACACCCAAGGACAGTATGTCCAGCACATTATTACACCAGGGCCCAAGGTTGTGCAGGTGACCAGAGCCCTTGCACACAGCATAACATCCCCTTTCCTGTGCTTGCATGTAAAATCAAGACCTACTGCACTTGTGATATCAAGGTGGCACCAGATGCTTCCAGGCTCTTCAAACAGCCCTGTCCAGAGCACCTTCCCTTTTGACTAGCATACCTTTCTTAAAAAGTTCTACCAAAAGCTTCCTGACATCCAGATATGGTCTATTATTCATCTTGCCCTACGGTCTTTCAGTCTTTTCGGAGAACTCGGACATATTCCTGATGCATAGCTTTCCTCTAAAAATATGAAGTGTACATTCCCAGGAACCTAACTAAACACTAATCAATCCTTCTGTGGGACAGACATGTTTTCTAGTAATAATAGTAATTATCTCTGAAAGCCCTTGGAAGTTTGACTCTTGTTTACCAGGAATAAATAGAAATAGAAGAAAAGCTATTTCAAGTTTAAAGCCAGGCTGCTGCTGCTGTGCCCATAAGAACCAGTTCTTTTCTGCAAGGATCTTTTAATGATCACAGCTCCCAAAAAGATTACTTTACTAAGGATATTTCTACAAGACACAGGAAAGGAGAAGGATTGCAGGTGTGGAAGTATAAGCCAGCCTTGGAATGGTGGGGCAATTGATAATGAACCACCGCTAAATAGTTCACCACTATTTAGATTTTGTTACTTGAACAGAGAAATGACTGTCTAACACACTGACATTCCTGACAGTCTTGGGAAATATACTACCAATGTGCCCATAAACTGCCCCCAGAGCAAGTTACCCAGTAACGCCATAACTACCTTCCTCCCTCCCACTTGGGTGCACACGCACACGAATGTGGTCCAACACCTTCACCCTCTCACCAACAAACCTGTTACAGATAAATACAGAAAATAGGGATTCCACAGCACAGTGGAAACTCAGTCTAAAACCCAATTCTTAAAATGAATATGCACAAAGATTTCAATAATTCAAATAAAATAAAGGAGTCTTCTTCAGATGAGCTGTAGATATGACACAATAGGTCTTTCCACGTAGATCCTTGGCATGGCTGAAATCTCAGCGCAGCTCAGATTTATAGCTGAAAAGGGTTATTAACGCTCCAGGGTCAGAAAAATGTGTTGAAGAAAGCCAACCTTTGTTTTATCTGAGTCATTCAATTCCACAGTCCTTGCAATTCCAAGGGCAAAACAGGAATAAACTTTGTAACCCCATGGCTGTGCTGGTCCTGTAAGGCTTCTGGCACAGAGAGCGCTCATCATCAAACTGAGCCCTGTTCCTATGCAGAGGACACAGGGAGAATCCTTAAACCTGAAATCCCAAACCCGGCCCTCACTTTCTTCCTTATATTACCTGTTTTGCAGTCACTGTGTTCCCTCCAAACAGCACTACCAACTGTCCCGGGCAGCATCGTACCACGTGCTTTATACATACAAAGAGGAATGAGGGAAAGAAACATCATCTTGGGTTAAAAAAAAAACCAAAACCCAATAACAAAAGCAATTATTAAGAACAACAAAAAGAAATTACCATGTGAGTAGACATTGTTAAGACCCGTAATATAAAAATGAATAGTCTAACCCGGGTCACTCTAAAGTCAATGGAACTTTTTTTCATTAGTGTGCATTGGACCCAAAGCTCCTGTTTCTGCTCGGTTCTGCTGCCCTGAAGTCAATGGTAAAATTTTCATTAAACTCTGATGGGAGCTCAGTTGGGCTGTAGCAACTGCTGCAAATAATTTCTCCTACAGATGCTAAAAAAAAAAAAGACCCAAAGCCTTTTTGTGCAAGTCTTATGGATATCTGAAAACTATAATCATTGTTTACAGTCTCCTGCAGTTTGTGGCAGAAGGAAAAGAAACACAAGTGTAAGAGCATCCTCCTCTACTGCTCTGCCATTTGGACTAATTCCATTTCCAGAAAGAAGGGGAGAAAACAGAAGCGAAAACGAGGGCTCCAGACCGGGGCTGTGCAGCGCCTGGAGTTCAGCTCTGCCTAAAAATTTGCCTTGGCTTGTTGTGCGAAACTTCCTCCTACTCCCCAATTATTTTTCATTTTATTCCCAGCTGCACGCAATTCTGATAATTCCTTCCTCGAGGAGAAAAAAGAAAGATGTGAAATTTAAAAATACAGTCCTCGTGCCATGAATTTGTTTGAAAACTCATCTAAACTAATTGCCCTTTGGCTTGGCANCTGATAATTCCTTCCTCGAGGAGAAAAAAAGAAAGATGTGAAATTTAAAAATACAGTCCTCGTGCCGTGACTTTGTTTGAAAACTCATCTAAACTAATTGCCCTTTGGCTTGGCAACGCTGCACTGCTCAGTGCCTTTCCTGCCAGAGACGGACTTCATTTAGGAAACGTCGTGATGTCAGATTGAGGGATATTAAGGGGAGATTTGGACGTTACTGTGAATTTGCACATTTCTTGGCTTGCAGGCACCTTGCAGACACTTTCGGATAGCTGCCGGAGGAATTTTTCCAGCGAGAAGTAAACACGAAGGTGTTGGCCTCTCTGGGAGATGGAAAGCAGTTAACTTTGGAGCTAATTACAGGGAGGCTGACGGAGGCTGACAGATGTATTGTCCTGACGAAGGACCTGCCACTGGTTCTGTCACAAGAGAGGGAGTAAAGCCTCTCTCCTTCTCTCCACAGGTTGGTGACACCAGGGAACAAGAAGACAAGGATGTCAGGACTTCTAATTATACACCAGCAACCTGCGAAATTGGAGCATTAGAAGTGTTAGTTAAAAATAATGCCCCGAAGTGATGAAGTCAAGCAGCGTGAGAAGGAAGAGTGCAGTGGTGGGAGCGAGGGGTTGGAGAGGAGGTCTTCTGCTCATCCTCTTGCTGGTGGAGTCCGGTGAGGCTCCGTGCCAGGGATTTGCAAACAGGCGTACAGTTTTATATCTGCTAAAGCCTTGACTGCATTTTAATTTGAGGTGTGTTTCCAAAAGCAGTTTTAAACTCAGCCTAAAGCCTCTTCTGTTGAAAATATTTCCAGCATGATCTAGCCAGGCAATCATCCAGCCTGGAGGAAAGCTGCTTTCCTGTAAAGAGGGGAATGGACATTCACTAGTTAGCCTCAGACTTTGAAAACCCATGCTTAGTTTCCAGCTCTGCCACAGACAGGCCAAGGTAAGATGCACAGGCACCTCTTGAGTTAAAATTTATTGAGATTTTCTATATCAAAAGGAACTTGTGCACATGGAGCTTTAGTCTGAAAATCATCTGGCATGTTAACATAAGTGACTTAAACCAGCTTGGAGGAGGGCTTACTGAAAGTCTACCTGCATCCTCACTAAGGGAGGATCCACTATGGGGGATGCAGTTATGACAGATACTGAAATGTTCCTTGTCCCTGGAGGAAAACTAGTGGGTAGCTCAATACAAGAGGAAATGTCGACCAGGATCTGGCTGTTGCTGCAGTACATCTGGGCTGTACCAGTGCCATGACCTGACCTAGGGGAGAAACTGCACAGTGCGGAGGTGCTTTGAAGAGCTGCACTACAGCACATGCAGCTGCATTTTGTACATTCCCTCATTCACCTTCAGATCCAAATTTTGATTGATCTGGTGGCCTGCGAGGCACACACCATGTAAATTATTGGATATTAATTGGACAGGAGAGTCTCCATCCAGAGGGATGACCTAACCAGCAGACAGCAGACTCATTCTTATGTCTGGTTCAATATATAAAGTACTCCAACATTCAAAGCAGTTAACAGCAGTGGGAAGGACAGAGAAACTCTACTTACCCAAATGCTCAGTTGGTGGCCCTCAGGTGGGACACCCTTTCCAGGACATCGTCCATCTCCTGAGGAGCACTGGGTCCATCCGGGCATCTTTGTGCACCTCACCTCACCATCACCACTACCAGAGAGGTGATGGCGAGGGAAGGTATCTGATGAGGTTTTGAACCCACTCTAGACCAGCCCTAAACCCCAAACAATTAATAAACTTGTGAGGCCATTGCTTTCGACCTGGCATGGCTGATCACTTTGCAAACTGGTGGTATCACAAAGGTTAAAACTTGACCACCTGCATGCAGGAAAAGCACTTTTATTAGAGCAGCACATCCTGAAATGAAAAAGTGCTGCCATCATACATCTGGCTCCTGGTTTTATCAGTGCCCACAGCTCCAAGCCAAAATGAAGTATTAGGACGTAAATCACCTCGTACATTTCTCACAGGCACTTAGGAAGAGAAAGCAATTTTAGGGAGGACCACAAGGAATTCCTCTCCCTCAGTGGGGGAATTCTATTATCTCTCCTTGTGCTCCAGCATAGCCCGTCAATATTAAACCAAATAAATAAGAGACATGGGGAGACAAAAACAGACAGAAGCAGACAGGAGCCTGAAATGGCACAGGAGCACAGCTCTCTGTCTTGGCCCTGCAGCTCACAGCACCTTTTAGCTCTGTCGTGGTTTAACCCCAGCTGGCAACTAGGGCCACGCAGCCGTCCACTCACTGCCCCCACCCCCGCCCCGGCAGGGGAGGGAGGAAAGGGAGAAAAAGGAGAAAAAAACCTCATGGGTTGAGATAAAGGCAGTTTAATAGAACAGTAACAGAAAATAATAATAATAATAATAATAATAATAATAATAATAATAATGGTAAAAGAATATAGAAAATAAAGTGATGCAATACAATTGCTCACCACCCATCCTGAGCAGCAATTGTGGATTCCTGCCCCCCGGCCAACTCCCATTTATACACTGAGCATCGTGTCTATGGTATGGAATATTCCTTTGGCCAGCTTGTCCTGTCTATGTTCCCTCTCAACTTCTGTGGGAAGCTGAAAAAGCCCTTGACTTAATGTAAGCATTACTTAGCAACAACTAAAACACTATGCGTTATCAACATTATTCTCACACCAAATCCAAAACACAGCAGCTACCAGGAAGAAAATTAACCCTATCTCAGGTGAAACCAGGACAACCTCCGCAGCAGTGTGGCTATTGCCCCCACGGAGATAACAGCACAACTCCTCCTCTCTGCTGGATGTTGAGCTCTCCGAAGAGAACTCTCTCCCTTTTTCTTTCTTTTTTGGTTTTGTTTTTTTTTTTTTTGAGGGATTTGCCATAGTTTAGCACCTTCCAAGGGTAAAAATGCAGCCCGGGGTGCACAGACATACCAACTTGTAACCCCCTAAAGAAATGCATAAGCAGTTGGTTTTGTGGTTGTTATACTTTGTCAGCCTACTCATAGTCATCACTTGAAGGATCACAGAATTTGCCCAATTGTCCCATGAGTTTCCAGAGGCAACTTTAAAAAGGCACCAAAGCCCCGGCAAACTGGGGTGAAAGGAGGAGAAAGAAAACTTTTGCTTGACTCTGAGTCCCTAAACTGTGCAGGCTGGACAGCTGGAAGCTTGCAGAGTAGGAGCTCCTGGAAGAAGAAAACGTCCACCTGGAGCACCGAGTGCTGCCTTCAGTACTTCTGTGCCATGAAGTGTCCTGAAATACGTCGATCATGGGAAAATGATGCAGCGTGCACATCAGCCAGTTCCCACCACTTTACAGAGAGGCACTGGTGAGGCATTAGCTGCAAAACTGCACAAAACCGTACAACCATACAAAACCAGCAGCTTGAAACGCCAGGATGCAACAATAATCAGTTGTTGCCCAGAAAAGTTGTGGAAACTCCATCCCTGGAGGTGTTCAAGGACAGGTTGGACAGCACTTCGAGCAACCTGGTCTAGTGGGAGGTGTCCCTGCCCAGGGCAGGGGGGTTGGAACTCGGTGATCTCCAAGGTGCCTTCCAACCTAAACCATTCTGTGATTCTATGATTCTGTATGTCTCCGGAAGAGCAAGCAAGTGGCAAGGGCAATGCTGCAGGGCAATGCATGCCTGGAGGCAGTGGAGCCTCCCCCTTTGGAGGGCTTTAGCAACGGCTGCCAGGTTTTTATATACAGCTGATCCATTTTGAGGGCAGTCGGAAGGATCTTGAAGACCCTTCCAGCCCTGTGATCCATGTCTCTGTATCACACACAACCCTTACATGTGCTATGCCTCTCTGTTCTTTCCAGGGAGGGATCACTCTTCCCCACAGCAGAAGGGCTTTGAGGCTACAAAATCAAGACCATTTTCAAAGGACTCAGCCACTACTTTGTTGAGAGGTTCTGACAGCATTGCATAGGTGATACACATCTCCTGCATTGAATTTGCTTGTTATAAGGGATTACAGTCATTCCAGACATTCGTTGCCCAACTCTGCACACACCCTACATCCATACGCAGTCAAGAGTAATCACCAGAACATGCCAGGCTTCAGGCAAATGAAACACAGCACATGACCATGCTCTGACCATGCAGGAGAACGGAGTTCCTCCAGCAGTCTCAGAACCGTGAGACGAGTCGCTGGAGCAAACAGGGTGAAATAGGGCCTTGTAATAAAATTGTCATTATGCATGGAAGGACAGTGAATGAGAAATTATAATAGAAATTGCCTATTCTGATGAGAAAAAGGATGGATGGTGGTGAGCAAAGGAAGGGAAATAATACTTCGTGGAAATTGTATGGGGCTAATGTTTGCTTGGAGTTAGCAGAGGCTGAGACCTGACAGTTTCATCAGAGAAGTTGTTTAGGAAATGACCAAAGGAACATACTTCATTGTTCAAACGTCAACGTCTAGCTCATAGCTAGAGAAGAGAGTGTGCATTTATCAGCAGCAATAATACACACCCCACAAAGAATAGCAGAGAAACCACAAATTTTATCATAGATCTGCTGTGATTCAGATATCCCTGGTGTTCTGGCTGAAGATACTACACAGGAGAGAAAGATTCATATTACATTTCCTAGAATAGAGGAGTGATGGGCAAATACTGAGCATGATATAAGCCCTGACAGAAGAGAAAACAAAGCTTTTGGCAACCATTAGGTGAAAATAAGGCTGTGCGTGATCTCAGTGCAACAACAAGCAAGAGAGATGCATCTGGAGTAACTGACAGCTATTGAATTGGGGCAGCCATGAATAGACAGGAGGATTCAATCAAAGAGGTCAGGGGAGTACTGCTAAAGTAGTTTATTTTGTGGATAACAAAAGATTAAGACAGATTTGCAAGAAAAAAATTCTACTGAAAGCAATTTTTCTTTAAAAGAACAACTACCATTTTCTAGGTGGAAAATGAACACATCTAAGGGAATAGGAGGAGGCTATGTGCTGTGTCAAGAATAAACAGGTTTGTTGTGATGTATCTAGAGAAAAGTGGAAGAGGAACACTTTTCTGATGGAGCTGAATCACACACAGGGTTTGTTGGAACAATTTTGGAGTAAGAAAAGATTTCTTGCATGACATTCCTTTCAGTTCAAGCCTCTTGTTCTTTTACATTATTGTCTAAAAGCCACATTTTGATCACAAGAATCTTGTTCACATCATGAGATACTGGAGTCGAAGCACAAAACTGGAGTGTCAGTGGTGAGGTTCAGGTCTTAAAGTTTGAGGCTTTTCATTTTGCCTTTGGATCAGTGTAAGTGATGAACGAACCCATCTGTGTTCTGCTTTATCAGACCTGCCATATCCCGACTAAACTGCTCTGGATATTTGTGAATCAAATCTTAGGAAGGCAATCTAGGTCAATAACTGGGATGACAAATTTAGGCTAGTAGATAAACGAGTTAACTGTGAGAAGTTGCAAAAGCACTTTGTGCCACTAGGTGTCCAAGCAATAAAATGACACATGAAATTCTGTGTAGATAAATGTAAAGTGATGCAAAATGAAAAATAATTCTAATTTTTCTTATATAATGATGGACTGTGAGCTATTATCAAACAGGGGAAAAATTCTGATTTTATAACACATGGTTATATGAAAACATCAGCTTGGTGCAAAGGGTGCATTTGGAATGGTTAGGAAAGGAACANCGGTTAGAAAAGGAACAGAGAACACAAAGAAAACATGCTATGCTAGCACATCGAATACAGATCTGATCCTCTAGCTGAAAATTAGTATCACATAAAATGAATATTGTAGAAATGGAAGAATTACAGAGAAGGGTGATGGGATGATCAAATATGTAGTAAGGTTTCTGCATAGAGAATTTCTGAATAGACAAGGAGTCTTCAGCCAGGGAGAGAAATATCTGAGAGGATCTATGACAGTCATCTCAAAAATCATGAACAATACTCATTAAGGTCATCACCTCTGGTCGAGCAGCTCCACAAGCCACCAGTAACTGGAGTCTAGGAGAGCATCCTGGGGAAGCCTTACTGCTTCTACAGTTCTTTTGCCTTTCCTGAGGTGTTCATTGATGGCCTCTATTGGAGATAGGTTGCTGGATTGGGTGGTCTAATCTGACTTAGCTTCTCTTACATTTTTTAGATACTCAGACCATGAATACAGCTATTTGTATCCCACCCAACGTAATGTATCATCAGTGCTTCTTATCTCCCCTAATCCCTCCTACAGAAACCATACAGCTCCTCTGCCTCCTATTTTTTAGGAACAAATCTGACAGGGCTCCCAAATATATTCATTTTTATATTGCTTCCAGGTGGAAATTATTGCCCCGGGTGTCACAATGTGAACAAACTCCAGCAAATCCTTGTGTCACAGCATATTGCTAGCTACCCATCTCCTTGCTCCTTCTCATATGCCACCCCCCAGCTTGCTTAAGAAGGTCCATCCACACTGGGAAACACTGATATAGCCCAGCCAATTCTGTAATATATACATATACGCGGTACAGAATGACTGGCTGGGCCCATACAGCTCGGCACTGTGGTCTTGTTTGAGCCAGAAGCCACAATAATAAGAGCTGTCCTGCCTGCAGACGGTAATTTTGTTTGCATCCTGAAAACCAAGGCACAAGAAGAACTGGAGTTTACAGTTCAGCCTGCAGAGAAAAGGCAACGAGTCTCCCTCTGCTATTGTCAGAAGCTACTTGCATATTCTACACATTGCTCTGATTACTTATCAGCTTTTTTTACATGCGTGCAGATATTCAATCATCTCCTGGCTCTTCAAGCTTCTAGGTCAATAGGAAAAAAGTCAATGAGTCAACAAATGAATTAAATTTATGCGCCCTACAGATGAAGAATAGAGGAGTACAGCAGGTTCTGAGCAGGAGTGAAGATTCAGAGAGGAAAATGACAGCAAAGCACTTGCTATGTACACAGTTTTGTATTTATGGTCATCCAAGATGCAATCAGGTAAGTAATTTCTGAATAGGACTGTGTCAGCGGGTGAAACTTCTCCATGCAGTTGCTGGTAGGCTGATAATAAGGCGACATGATTCACATTAGAAAATCTCTCATGCAAAAAACCCAGTACACTGTTACCTCAGCTGCCTCAACACAGGCACCGTTTGCGACATCCTCAGTGCCCTGCCTGGAAGGGCACGGGGTTCCTGTAGGACCTGTGCTATATCTGCCGTGCCATGGAGCCATTGGCCTCCATGGGAAAGCTTCAGATGATCAAGTGATTTCAACCCAACAGTGTTTAGGCCACGGAATCAAGCCACAGGCTTCACGCTTCCTTGTAAAATGGGCAGGCACAGCTAATGTAAACTTTCAGAGAAACTGGGCACAGAATAATAGTCAAGGCTTGCATGGCAAATGAATGGTGAAGCTAGAAAGGGCTCTCCGCCTTCCCGTCATGCCTTCCCTTCCTTACGTACGGGCATCGTCCCACGCCACGCACACCACAACGGCTTGCTTTGGGTCTGAGTGTGCAGCAGCTGTGACGAGGATGCTCTAGCGGCTTTGTAAGGACTCTGTAAACCTGTGCCTTCAGGTTCAAAGAAAACTTAATTAGTGGCCTGTTTACTTGAAAGAGGATGATGTGCCCGAGTGTTCGGGTAACTGTAAACAAAGAATTATTAAAAGGTTCTCAAAGATTTGAGATAGTAATTAAAAGAAGATGACTGATCTTCACAGACTACAGCACGGCTGTTTTCCAAATGAATGGTGCGAAGCTCCTTGGCTGGGATGTTGCTGTGACTGCAAATTATCAGCTCTAAGGCTAAAGATGTAACAGGATTCCCACGCATCTCTCTCCAAGGCAGCTGTAGCTTGACGTGCACAGGGTACACAGCCGCTACGTGACAGACGTGGTACTTGGAGCCATGTGGAGGGGAAGGCAGCAAACTTGTAACCAGTGTCTGGATATGGAGTGAAAAAAGGGTGTAGATAGGATGTCAAAGCAACCATGGTGGGAACAGGGTGGCTTTCCCATGCCCTTTCTGGAAATCCCACTGGTTAAATGTAAAATTCCCCACCAGTAAAATGGAGATTTTCTTAGGGAGAAAAGAGTTGCAGGGAGCAGCCAGGTATGTGCAGTTCCAGGAAACTGTTCATTGGGAACAGCCAAGTTAAGAAGAAAGACCATTTTTAAGACACTGAAAAACTCCTCCGCTCCTTCTTGAATGGAATTTGGTGTGTCCTCAGTCTGCTTAGTGCAAGCTAATCCCTCGGCTCATTTGTAAAGAAAATAGTGATATAAATGGATAAAGCTCTCAAGATAGCTGCTAACAATCATGTTCCAAGCCAATTTTCTGCTTCACTAATACTCTGAAGCAAATCAGCATTTTTCTAAATGATCTCTGTATAACACTTGATTTTTCTGCCCCCGAAATATTTACTTGGAAATATTTATGCTGGTCACACAACCTGCCACTTATTTATACTTATCAATTAAAATACATTTTGCAGAAATATTTCTGCTAGATGCAGCTCCCCAGACTGAGTGACCTTCCCCCAGGCTCAGTGTTGCCCTGGCATCCGAAGCTGAAGGTGTCTGCGTGCAAGGCGAAGGACAGCAAGGTGGAAGACGGGTGCTGGGGCAGATGCTGTCGCAGCAGGTATCAGAGGGGCAGCAGACGGCCACAAGCTGGACAGGTAGAGGCTTCATCAAGCTCCTGATATTGCAGACAAATTGAGGAGCTTTAGCTGGTTTTGCCTGGAATCAAGACTGGGATCTGCAGGTGGCTCTGGAGAAGACACGCAGGTGATGTTCCTGCGTTTCGGGGCACATCAAGCATGGGGCTACCAGAAACTGAGTTTCTATTAAGTTTCCACACACAGATTTAAATTTTCTATTGCATTGCCCTCCCCAGCAATCTTTGTACTGACTGGTATTGAATTCACCAGCTCTCAGTTTTCTGACAAAAAGGCTCGTTTAAGGAAGAAACTACACCATTGGTGGCAGTTCAGCTGTTTCATCCTTGGCTTCCCACTGAGGTCCTGGATGAATATCACCCAGTCCTGAGTGTCACTCTTCATTTCACAGTTTTCTTCCATAAGCTTTTCTACCAACACTTCAGTTTGGGATGAAGCCTCTGATGAGTCCCAAGTAAAGGAGCTCCCCAAAATACATTAAAATGAACATAGATGAAAAAATTAATCCAGATTTTCTGCAGTGGCCTTATCTAAGTTCTCCTTCTATACCTCAGTCTTCTATGGGTTTTACCATTCTTGGGCAGGCCCCCTGTCCTAAAGTATTTTAAAAAATGTTATCATATGTTATTTTGATGCCTATTGCAAGCTGTTCTTCCAACACTTTTTAGCCTGTCTTGTTTCATTATTGAATTAGGAGAGTTTAAACAAGCCACCACGTGGAGATCACTGGGGCTTCAAGGTCCTTGTGGAACACCCAGCATAAGTCATCTCTAAACATACATCTACTATTATTTCCAAAAGGGTCTCGGGTCTCAGGTCTCCAGGAGAGCAAGACTGAGACATGAAGACTACAGAAACAGGAGAAGGTTTCTGAAAAAAATGAAGAAAGTTAGAGATATGGAGCCTCTGCTTTTTCTGAGATTTTGATAATTTTTAGCTGAATTTGTGTTTGAACACCTTAATTTTTGTTCAATATCTACATAGCAAAAAGTATTTAACCCATTTTTACATTCAGTGCAGGACTATTGCTTATCTGGAGTCTTTCTGAAGGCAAAGACTCCGTTAAACAGCACCTTTTGTTACTAAATGTTATTGAAATACCAGGGGCACGGTACTGAAAAAGGGTCGGGGAAAATATTGCTGGCTACCTCTTAAGAGCCTTGCAAGGAGGAAAATTGTGTAGGCTGTGATAATACCACAGGAATCAGACAGGGATGGGTTCAAAAAGCTCTGTAATGGGCAAGACGTGGAAAGAATATTGAAATTTAGAGTTAACTCTGTTTGAGAAAAATCTTAGTGAAGATAACTGAAGCATTTGCTGTTTATATCTTTCCATTGACAGTAGAATTCATAATTTCCATAGAATCTGTTCAACAACTTAATTTCCTTTTTTTCAGCTTCAATTCCATTCACATGTGAATGAGATGCACTCCCAGAAATTGAAATCAAAGAAAGCCTGTATAACTCCTTGCAAATGGCATCCTTCAAAGGGTTCTTTCCACTACATCCACTTCACGTAAATCCTTCTCAAGGATTTCTGAGACACCACAAAGACTCACACATTCTGTGAGCCACAAAAATAATTTATACATTTTTAATATTTAGTCATATGTTTTACCCACTGGAACAGAGACCTATCAAGTAGATATACGACAAAGTATTGCTTTGTCAGCGAGTTAAACTGAATGCAGAGAAAGTACAGCAATACTACAGCTTTTCTTAATTTGTAGTTACAGCTAGATGGACTTAAATATTGGATTGGAGCTTCTGTTACATGAAACTGTTGTAATTTCTGATAATTTTTTCTTTTGATACATAAAGCAATATTTCCATCTAGGTAGAAATTACTAAACAAATTTAATTAGAAAATGAAACAAAAACCAAACAAAAAAACCCAACCAAATTAAAAAAAAAATAAAATTTAAAAAAAAAACACAAAGAAAAGGAGAGACCAAGGAATGCCAAACCATTTTTGGCATTTTGAAGGGAAGAAAAAACTTTGAGCCTAGGGCTCCCCAGTCTGGCCTGTAAAACACAGAGCCTAAAAGTCCCATGTATCCCACTTTGCAGAGACATTAAAGAGACTTCCCACATCATGAAGCTCCTTCCCCCAGTATCATAGCAACCTTGTTTTCAGATCAGTTTAATAAACTAATCTATCTCGAAAGCATTTGGCACTGCTCCGGTGGGAATGCTGTGGGAACATTACAGTTCTGATAATTAGAAACTTCCGATTAATTTCTGGGTTAAATGTACTTGTGGTCATTTTATACCCATTTGTTCTCCTGCCAACATTGCCCACAACTGAGAGCTGGAAACCCTGAGAGCTCCAGGATGCCAAGGGAGCAGCACTGCTGCTGGTTTTCTCACCTGCGTTTCAGCCAAAGCACATCAAAGTCAACATATACCATCAGAAACTTCCCAGTTAGCTCCAGTTGCAATCATCTGCTGATCCACCAATAATGCAAACAAAAGGTCTTCACATCTGGGAGATTTTCAGGGTTGTTTAGCTGAATAAATGTACGGAAGACATTCAGTTGTCTAGATGTAAGTATCTACTGCTATTTCAGGCTTTTCTGAGGTCTGGATGCTGCAGGCAGACATGGCATAGGACCTGAAAGGGTCTCACCATGCTCTGGAAGCCAGGCAGGGTGTGTTAGAGCACCCCCAAAACCTTTAGACAACTTGGGACCTGAACCTCACCTCAGTGTCCATCATAGCGTAAGCTGGAGAGCTCTCTAGGATCTGTCGACTCAATTTCCATTGACTACAATGGGAGCTTAGCCATGGCGCTCACAAAGAAAAATGGACATATAGACACCTGAATATAGGTGCCTTAATTTCTCCCCTGAATCCCACTTGATCTTCCAATATTAACTGGAGAACCACTGTTTTTCTGGATACCCTTATCGAGGATTTTCTGGACTCCCTTATCAACAGTCTACCAGATATTTGGGGCACGATTAGACAATTCAGCATATTAACAGAAGAATGGGGCTAAACAGAATGTAAATCATAGACAGCTATTTTCTTCTTGCTTTCCTCTAAGGGGTCACAGTGACACAAGAATACCCCTAAATTTATTGTAGACATACAAGGGATTTTTTCAGCCTAGATTTCCAGTGTCAGAGTTTGAGAATTCAACTTTTTAAGTTGGATTTTATGCTCTCCCAAGGCGAAAGCGTAAAAATTATAAGAAGTGTATTAGAAAACCTGGGCTGACCTAATTTCAATTATCCTTAGAAGGCATTAGTTAGAAAAGATGACATTGTAAGAAAGATTTTGTCCTCTAGAAGTGAGATTTCTTATGGCATTAGGCTACTGGTACCTGAGGCTCTTGTACTAGAGTCAGAAGATGTCTCAGATGTGGCAGGAAAGCAAGGGAGCGCACTGTAACGGAGAAGAGAAGGAAGAACGCAGCCAGCATTGGTAAGATGAAAACTTAAATAACACATTGGTCACGTCTAAATGTAGGTAAATAAAACCAAATGGGACGATAAGGCAAAAGAAGATTGCAGCTGAATTTCTTTATTTCAAGAACACATCTCTGATATGTTAGGATGGGTTGTTTCTTCAGAGAGGTGGAAGGAGTATCTGAGAGGACTTGAATATGGTGAAGGTTTCAGGTGTCCTTGCCCCCTATGGCGGGACAACTGGCAATCTGTCCCACCAGCCAGGAGAAATGTCTGTAGGAAAGAGCTCCAGATTCCTCAAGAACAGTAATGGAAACAAGCAGCAAGGCAACAAGGAGTTGCTGGAGAAGAAAGCTGTATCTTTACAGTAGTGATTAAAACAAAAATTGCCAGTCTTGTTTAGCCAGGCCTTGTTTCAAACGTTAAAGCCAGCAGAAAAACGTTCTGCTGACACATACATGGACAAAAACACAGAGAAACGGGCAACAAGAGGCTTGGAGGCAAAACTGCCCAAGAGATGCATGTCTGCAGCCCCGTTTTCAGTCAGGTAGTGCTGATGCTATCCATGGGCCAGAAGGAGGAGTATAGAAAGAGCAAGATCATGGCAGAGTCAGGCTGACCCAGCTCCAGGAATTTCACATCCAGCAGCCAGAAGGGCTCGTTCCCCTTCTTGAGTCCCACGTGGCACCTCTGGGCAGCAACGAGCATTTTAAGCTAATCTATCTATCCAGGAATGGCATCATATGACTGGAGAATAGCAACTTTAAAAGGGAGAGAAGAAAGGGAAGGAGTAAAATGCTCTTACGTCTGACCTCAAAAACATGTGAGATTTAACATCAGATTTTGAAGAAAAGTATAATGGAGATAAATGATATAACAAGCAGTATGGACTTATCAAAGTTAGCTCAGGAACATAATTGGCTTTATAGATGCAGAGAGTGCAGCAGAGCTCATCCATGCTGGCTTGAAGAAAGCATTTGATTAAATACCATCTGGGAGATGAGCTCAGAAGGGGAGGGTGGAAAGGAAACGAACTGCAAACCAGGTGTGCTGCTGGCTGAAGGGGAGGCGGAAGCACACACTGCTGCAAAGGTAAGCATCAGGCTGGAGGGAAATTATTAACAGAGTTCCTTAAGAAACAGTCTTGAGACCAGAATTTTTATTAATTTCTTGGGCACAGAAAATGCCTGACAAAATCTGCTAAAGACAAAATTTAGAGACAGTTTCAATATGGAAGTGGAGAGAGGCATTCACACAAAAAGAGACAAAAAGGGCTTGGCTTGATCAGGCTGGAAAAACAGAGGCTACTGGAGCAGCTCCCTGTAAATGCACAAGGGATAAGTAGATGGGAAGGAGGAAAGGTGTTTAACTGGCAAGGTAATGTTGCCAGAAAACTAATCTGGCACAAACTATCCCAAATAATTTCACGGTGGAGCACAGAAGACAGTTTCTGGCTACATATTAAGAGGAATAGTGTGGAGAAACCTACCTGTCTGCAAGAGGGACCTTGAGCACTTTATGGGAAGCGTAGCATGCCTTTGCTCATGGCCAAGGTAACAAACTCAGAGACATTAGCAGGTCCTTTCTCTTGAAAAGGAATCCCCACTGCATGTGTATATTCTGCATTTACAATGAGGCACAGTGTTTCCTTTTAGTTCCTTTCTGCTGAACAGAAAGACAAGGAATAGCTGAAGAGTTAAATTATAACTTTCCTCGGTGAATTTTTCTTTAACCTCCTCTGAAAGGAGCCTGGAGCCGGGGATTTTCCCCAGCAGTTCGGTCCTGGGCAGTGCAGTGCAGTGCAGGGGCTCCCACCAGCCTTCCTGCATGGATAATTCAGCGTCTACCAAGACCGGCCACCATCTGCACTGGCCTTCCCAATAGTACTCAGATTTTTGCACCCAAAATTGCCCAGGAGACCTCAGAGCAGGTCTCCTTTCTTAGTGGCCAGTGTCTTATTTATCAGGCCACGGTAGCTTGCATGGGGGTTGTTGCCCTCACGCCGAGATGAGCAGCTGTGTCCTCCTTCCCAGCAGGAAATCAGAGGTGAGAGGGTGTGCAGGGGGGTGCTCCGCTGTGCCAGAAGAAAGCAGAAGAAACAATGTCATTATCATGCCTACAGAGGCCGGTGTGACCCCAAGAGACAGTGGCCGTAATGTTTTTTTATAGTAATCCAATAACTGTTTGTGCCAGGAGGATGAGTTACTCTGACTGGCCTTATTTACTGAGTTAGTAGATCACAAAAATAAGAGGGTTTTCATAGCTGGCACAGAGAGGCCACTTTGGCTGCCTTTCTTTTAATACAGGAAAAATCAGAAGTTGGTCTAAGTGGACAATTAACCAAATTATTTGACATGTTGAACACTCTCCAGCCTCAGGGGGACAGCGGGTGCTGTGTGGAGCATGCAGAGCTGGGAGGTGCTGAGCTGGAGCTGAGCACACCAGGGCCAGGGAGAAGTGTTGGCCAGGGCCGAGCACCGGGAGCAAAGGCAGGAGATGCAGGAGTCTGCTCCTGTCTCCAGAGCAGCTCTGTTGACTGTAGGGTACCTCCACCACCAACGTACTCCCACACGGAAATTGCGTTACTGTCCATTTGTGGTCCAGCAACTCTGTCCTCATCTCATCAAAAGCATAAAAATAGGGACATGGGTGGAAACCTCCATTCCCGACCACATGTCTTTCCTCCTGTGCTTCAGGAGGCACAGCAGCCCCTGGCACCATGCTCAGAAACACAACTGCTCTGGAAAAACGCACACAGAAGGCAGAAATGCATTAGCCACAGCATAATTAGCTGGAGGTGGGACGCACGTGAGGTTATAAAGCTGTTTGCAGTGGAACTGAGAGGAATCCAGCATGCTTTTGGCATAAATGAAACTTGAGGTGGAATGGGATGAGAAGGCACAAACACAGTCTAAAACTCTCCCCAAACTCACTGAGGATAGAGAAAATTCTTGGAAAGACATGTTGGAAAGAGGATATTTGTTTGGTTTGAGGACTGAAAGGTGAGAATTACGTTTCCTGCAAAATAGCTCTTGATTTGTAGGTAGTAATAGGAGGGACAAATCCTGGGAAACTCATGGATCCTGTCCTGGCTGGGCACTGCACCAAGGTACACACGGTGCATGGCTCCCTCTGCCAGACCCAGCCCCAACCATGCCTCCTCTTCAGCCTTCTTCTGAGGACACCCACCAAGCACAAGGCGTACAGAGCCACCTGATGCCCCAGTGACCTCAGGGGTCCTAGAGCTGGGCACTAGGCACCGTGGTCCCAGGGTCCCAAGCCTCAGTCATGCTTGAAGCTCCTTCCCTGGCAAGCCTGGCCAGCTCTGCGCTGCTTCACCTCCTCCTCCGGCTCTTGGCAAGCAGCTTCACCTGCTGCTGGTCAGCCAAGAGGTGCTCAGGAGAATCCAAGTCTGCACAATATCATCCCCAGTTTTTCATTTTGACTGGAAAGGAGAAGTGTCCCTCCTCTGGGCAATGAGGTCTTATTAGAGGGCAGTGCCCTGCAGGGACACTGCTATTTGGGAGATTTAACCCCCAGGAGCTGCCAAGAGTGCCTTTGTCTCACCTCAGCGGGAAGAAGAAAGCAAAGTTCTGTCTTTCTGTGGGGGCACCAGGAGCCAACCCTAGCTCTTGAGAGAAGTACACAAATGTTTCATCTCCAAGACTTTCCTTCTTTGGGAAAAAAAACCCAAAAAACATACCAAAAAATCCCACTCACAAACATTTGTAACATTCATTATCCAGACTTGCTGAAAGCCACTGAAACAAATAAAAATTCAGCATCTCATGCCGTAAACTGGGCAGGGATGTATTAAGCAAGTGAAAAATATACACACTCTCTTTGGATGCACTGACACATACCCCTGTCAGGTATAATTAAGGCTCCCATTCTTCTTCTTTCCTACCACTAGTTCTATATATTAAGTTTCATTCTAATTTAATTGCTCTTATTGCAGCATTTCTTCATTCAAAACAAATAGCTCCTAGGAATGGTGCTTTCAGGGGAACACAGTGGGATGTTGGGGGTTTTTTTTTGGCACTGGTAATTGGCATTTGCAGTAAGCATGGGGAAATCCCAATTCCCAGTGCCTTGGGGAAGATAATGAAGTTTGCACAGTTCTGAGAAATTAGAAGGGAACAGGAGATCTAAAACAACCTTTACAAAAGAAAACAGGAAACTTATGTTAGTTTTTGTTACAGGCAGCAAACGGGAGGCTGACAGACAAGCTAAACCCTTGTAAAGAAATTAATTCCCCGTGTTAATGTTATTTATTACATGCTGCTGTTACAGCAGCATCTGAAAGCTCCATCCAAGCCTGGGACCCCCGTGTTCTAGTACTCTCCAAATAGGCTACAGTAAATCATCCACGCCACCGAGGATCCACAGCAAGAGCTTGATGAAAATTTCCCTTGGGACCAATTTTTCTGATGGAAATTGAAATGCCTGCAAAATCATCTGTTTTAACCCAGCTCTGATTATTTCAGATGGGGGAATGAGCGCAGACAGCTTGTGCCCTGCGCCCGGGTCCCTGCAGATGCCCTCCTGCTGCTGGGGAATGTCCTCTGGTTTGGATTTAAGGGCTCTGTGCATTCCCCTGGAGATCCTGAACATGTTTGCTGTGCAAGGACAGTGTCTGGTGCCTCTGAAACCTGTTGGACCTGCTGCAGCCTATGAGGCGTCTGTCCACACATATCCAAAAACTCCTACGTGCAGAGCTCCCGGGTACCACATGAACCTAAACATTTATTTCTCCAAGGGAAAGCCTTTTTCTTACCAGTGTGGCACATCATGGAGTACATGTCCCCTTCTCAAGCATTTCACCAAAGGAAGCTGGAATACAAGTGAAGCAGGTGTTTCCAAAAGGGGACATGAAAGAAATGTGCCAGAAGCACACCAGAAGTAACTAAGCCACGATTACACAGATGACAACAAAACCAAGAAACATCATCTAACTGAAAGGTCAGCCTTGGGGTTTTTTTTCTTCTGTAAGAAGAAAAATTTTTGCCGATTCTGTATATGGCGTTACCTTTTGATCTAAAGAGGTAAATGGATAAGATGAGCAAACTGGGAGAAAAAAGGCTAAAGGACAGTGTTCTCAGGAGACTCAAACCCAAGCACCTTCTGTTCTCAATCCTAAGATTGAAAGGCACTATTATTTTGTGTGATTCCTTTTTAGACATCCAGGCAGGCTATCTGTTGAAAGTTGATGTTTGCCACTGGTTGTCAAACAACTTCTTTTAAGAGCTTTTCGTTTAGCAGCCAAAAATTAAGGCGCACAGATCTCCAGTTGCTTTCGGAAATTCAGTATCTTGGATAGTTAAAGAATAAAAATGTCCGACAAAGTCCATTCTCTCCTTCTCACATCTTTTTCAAAAGCAGGTGTGGTGATTGCTCTGTCTTGGTATAACTTTTTCCATGTCTTTAATGCTTTGCGCTAACCAAGGAAGCCGGGTAAGAGAGCTGATGCCGCAGTCCTTTGTGCACGTACCATCCGGGCCATTCGGATTTGAGATTGGATTACACAAACAGCTTCCAGAGAGACGACTGGAGCTGAGATCCCCAGTTCAGCTGCTTTTACCTACCGAAATAACTGCAAAGAGCAACAACCCGTGCAGGGAGCAACAAGAAGTCATTTCTCAAGCTCTGTCCCTGAGCGTTGCTTAAGTCCCCCAGGTTAGCATCACCCAGCTAAGCCGTACTGCTGGCAGTTAGGGTACAGTAACACAACCAGTTATTGATATTTCCTTGAATATTATACTGCCTCTTGACAATGTAATCCATCATGAGAGTGAAAGCAGATAATTTCTTGGGAGCACGTTGAATTCCTGTATTTAGTTTCCTTTCTGGTTAAGCCCACTTGCTGGTCCCATTGTATTGCTGCCTGTTCTTTGAATTGCCATTTATAAATTGTTCTGTGTACAACTGACTGTTGCGTAAATGGCTTCAACAATAGCGATATACAGTCAAATGCACATAATTGCTTTTACAAAAGGAAAAGAAATCACATCAAGGAACATAAACCTCAGTCCCTGTGTACTGCAGTTTAAAATAGATTATGCCCTATGGCTGATAATGTACTTCAGTTATAATCATTATGAGTCTACTAAATAAGAAGCCAATTATTGTTCTAACAAGGTATTCATTAGTAATCTGGACAGAGATCATATAGATGTTATGTAACAGCTGGAAGTGGCAAAGAAAAGCAGAAAAGTGATGGGATGAAGGCACAGGTATAATAAGTAGAGCTGCAGCCCTTTTCAAAGACCTGCCTTTAATTAGGAAGAACAGCAACCTGCCACCAGCAATCCGCGCTCCATCTTGCTGGGTTTCTGATGAGTGCTATGCTTTCTCAAGCCTTTAACGCGGGAGGAAACCAAACAGCACAGCTCCAGAAAAGCCACCACTGAGGCCAGCACAACCCGCGCTCTGCCCTCCGGTCCAGGCACACTCCAGCTGACGACATTTGTGCAAGCGTAGCGCAAAGGCATCACATCGTGCTAGGAAATTAGCACCGCACGTATATGGGACAGGCCACCTGAGAATGTTTTAAGGTAAAGCAGCTCTACCATTTGTTCAGGTAACACCAGGCTGAGGTATCAACTTCCTGCGCTCAAAGTGGTGCTTGAACGGCAGATGAGTCACAGCCCCGTGGAGCTATGTGCTTGCCACCACGTGGTTCGGCTGATAAAATGATTGATTCCAGCTGCTAAGAGATTTCAAGCTGATCTTGCAAACACCAGGTCTACAAACCACTCTGCAAACTAATAGCAAGCTCCTGCCGTAAGGGTCTGGGTGCCACCATCGCTGAGCAACGCTACAGTCCGAGGTGAAGGTGGCAGCCAGTTTGGTGGGGTATGCCCTCTGCATCCCTGGATGCATGCAGGGAGCTTGATAGAAGTTCTCTCAGTAGCACTTTTTTCTGCTGCTCCTACCCTGGTCAGGAGCATAAGGATTGGCTCTGGGAGCTCTGTGGGAGAAAACTCCTCTCGCCAGGAATGGCTGTGTTAGCTCAGTGCAGAAAGCTCTCTGGCAAGCAGGTGTTGCTTTTAAGCTGCTTTCAAGTAGACAAGAGAAATCTCCATCTGCACTGGCATGTGGGTTAGCATGGAGATGACATCCTGAGATCACACGGAAGTCGTCATTGGTCACACAGGGAAGGCTGAAAGCAGACAGAAAATGTGTCTAGAAGTGCCATTGGAGGGAAATGAATGGAAAGCCCTCACCTTGGCCAGGAGGAGAACTGCCCAGCTGGTCTTTGCCTTGGCTGGCAATTGACCACTGGCAAACCGCTGAGGCCAACACCCAGAGCACCACGTGCTTGTGGTGACCAGCTCAAGGGGCAGAGGGAGGTTTGCAGATATAGCCAGCTCTTCATGCTACCTCCACCAAGTGCAGGATGCATGTCCCAGACCATCCCAAAGGCTGTCCCAAGGCTTGCTTGCTCATGGTTTTGCCACAAACTTGGGTAAGACTCAGCTCCCCTTAGGCCTGGTGAAGATGTGAGCATGGCTCAGAGGAACCAAGGCTCCTTGGTGATAGCTGGGGATAGCAGAGGACTATCTAGCGTGTCTTTCCTGATCTCAGTAATACCTGTCTGCTTGAAGCTCCTGCCATCTCCCCATGCTGGTGCAATGGGCATCAGGCTGCCATGCCAGCAGTGAAACCCATGTCCTTGGAGATGATGGCCAGGGCCCTCGATTTTGGTTGGGAGCAGCAGGTTTTGCCAGCAGAAGCTGGGAAGGTAAATAGGTGCACTGATCACCAGTGCCCTTTCCTTTGTAGGAGAGAGAGAGGGAACAGAAAATTGCTGTCCTGTTTCCTTGCAGCATGGCAGTGAAGGGATGGTTCCACCATGCCTCCATGGGCACTTCTGAAGATGAAGGCAGCAGTTTCCCCTCCAGGAAGATTTCCTTTTGGCATCACTAGTGCTGGGCTGATAACCAGAGCGGTCCTTGTGTTCCCCTCGCTGTTCCCACCTAGTAGCTGTAAGCACCCTGTTACTGTTGGAGGAAGGGCTGGAGGGCAGTCTCCACCACACGTGAGCCCACCTGCATGGGGTGTCTCCAGGACGAGAGCCCACTAAGGTACCACTGCAGAGCGACCTTCTCTCACCTCCATATTGCAAAGGGAAAAAAAAGTTGGTAACTGTGGTTATAAACGGAATAGTTTTTATAACGCATAGTCCAACACCTGTGGCTATCATTAAACTGGCTGAACGCATAACAATAACTCTACTGGTGCATGTTCAGATATATCTGGGTGAATTACCCATGAATTTGGGACTGACTTGCAAGATTTCAGGGGGGAAAAGAAGAGGTGGGNCAAATTGCAAGATTTCAGGGGGGAAAAAAAGAGGTGGGTGAAAGGGATGGTGCCAATCACCAGCTGCTCATCGGTTCTCAAGCTGGGAATGAGACCTGTAATAAAGGCACCAAGGCAATCTTCCAGTCTGATTAAAGAGGGAAAGGTCTCCGGCTCTTTTTGTAGTAGTTGGCACACCAACATATCAGTGCAAATGCCAAACACTTACCCTTGGTCTTTTTTTTCCACATGTAGCCATTCTCCATTGCCTTGCACACTGCTTTACTTGGAGTGGAAAATGCTGTGAAGGGAAGGGAAGGCATGGCTTTCTCCAGAAGAAACGCTTCCACAGAGTATAGAATGAACCCGGACTGACGGAAAAAGTGAAATTCAGCTAAGAACCAAAGACTTTGCTATTTAACCTGTGAAGGTGTGGCAGGAGGTTGTCAGTCAGATGGATTCCCAATGGGAAACAGCCTAACATAGTGCCTCTGCCCATCTGAGAGGACAACAGGATTTGCCAAGGGCAGGTGATTTCAGCCTCCCCTTTTTTGTTGGATTTGCCAGTATCATGCAAAGGCTTTGTTTCCTGTGTCTTTGGGAAGCCAGGGAATTCTCTGCTTATTTATATATGCAGAACAAAAAAGCACACAGGTGTTGAATTTTTAAGTAGTGTTTTACAAAAAACTTTCATTGACAACAACGCACATTGTCTTGTTAAAACACCGTCCTGTGGACCTTACCAGCAAGTGCTCATACACAGGCACTAAATCTCCTCTGCTGCCCAATTACATGTTTGCAGGAAGAGGTTTCTAACACTAACCAAAGAATTCAGTTGCATTTATTGCCTCTCTGTTTGGTTTGTTGTTTTTTTTTTTTAATTTTCTGCAGTGATCGGTCCCTTTGGGACAAATTCATCTTCCTTATTTTAGGGAACTGATTCAGTGTCCAGCGCACCGACAGTGCACTTGCGATGCCCACACTGGACAGGCCAATCCCCACAGACCCTACAGCAGACCCACACATCTGGGTCTGGCAGATGTCGACACCCCACTGCAGACCAAGCCAGCCTGGAGCCCTCTCCATGCAGCCAGTCTCTCTTTCCCTGGCTCTCTCATTTACCCGAACGCAGCATGGTGCAGCGCAGCATCTAGGGTACTTCTTGACCCACCAGCATTCAGAGAACAATGGAGAAGCGGACAGGGATGTATGAGGATCTCATAACAGCCTCCATTTAAAAATAAGGTGCATGTACTAAACCTGTTCTCCCAGCCCCTTTCTTTTTTTATGTTTTTACCAGATTAATGCTGCCCTCTTTTCTACCAGTAAAGATACAGGGGGCTGCGGGAGCTTACAGAGGTGGGAATGACTGTGAGGAGCTACTGTTGCATGCAAACCCCATTCCTTCCTTCTTGTTTCAGCTCTCCAGGAAGAGCTAGGTAGGGCATGGGAAAGTGCAGAGGGTGGACGCCCAGCGATGCAGTGCAGAAGATGCTCTGATGGGCTCCGGTACGGCCTTGAGCCCTCCCGTGCCTCAGTTTCCCCACAGGCGTGAGCCAGAGCTCAGCATCCCCCTTGCAAGTGTGCTCAGGCCAGATTTGATATTTGTGGAGTTGCCTGGGAGAGGAGATGAAGGGTTCCACATCAGTGCAGAGTAAATCGGTATTAAATGAGAGCTAATGAATGATCACATGAATCCCAAACTGGAGCAATTAGCCACTTTGCTGCTGCCAGAGGGTATTTTCCCTGCTGCCGCAGTTGCCTCTAGGTGGCTGATTTTTAAATTACTTTTTCCTCATCGCTTCAAGACATTGCTGTGGGAGCCAATCAAGCCTTTTTTTTTTTTTCCCCCAACTATGCCTAAGTGCTTGTTTATATTCAAAGCCGCGCTCCTGCTGCAGCTCAGGTGGGGCTGACCCCTCACTCTGGATGCAGCTTATTCCTGTTGAAAAAGCTGATTTGCTTGAAGGAAGGATAAATGCTGGGTAGTTACAAAGCACCTTTGCGCACACACACCCCTGCATGAGGCGCTACAAGACCAGCAGCTACGGCACACACCAGGTCGTAGGTGCATGGGCAACCCTTGGCTTTGTCTGTGCAGGAAAATCTGCTTCACTTCTTGCAGCAGAGCCCACACCAAAGCAACAGCATGACTTGCTACCAAGATTTAGAATCACAGAATCGCTTAGGTTGGAAAAGACCTTTAAGATCATCAAGTCCAACCGTCAACCTCGCACTGCCAAGTCCACCACTAAACCATGTCCCTCAGCACCGCATCCACACATCTTTTAAATACTTCCAGGGATGATGACTCAACCACTTCCCTGGGCAGCCTGTTCCAGTGCTTGACAACCCTTTCAGTAAAGAAATTTTCCTAATATCTGATCTAAACCTTGCCTGGTGCAACTTGAGGCCATTTCCTCTTGTCCTTCAGGTACCCTGGCCATGTGCTGGGACAGGAGTCAGTATCTCTGGCCAGGTTGCTATTATTATCCCCGGCTGCTGAAGCAGGAGGAAACTGAGGCAGGACAGGCAAAGGAGTCTCCAAAGTCCTTCAAGAGGGAGCAACAGGGTCCCTGGAGTTGTGCAGTGAGTTGGACTCACACAGCTACCAGCAATGACTGCTTCAAAATACTTATAAAAACCAGGCAAGAAGCCCAGCTTGGCAGGAGATAGGCTTGAAGAAGTCATAGGGTTGAAAAAAAATCTTGTGAATCCCAGATGCTCAAAAGAGCCCCATTTTCATCAGGTTTTTGCAGCTGCAAGGTGCGGGGATTTCTGTACCCAGACACTCCCAGCCCCAGGGACTGAGGTGGGGTCTAACACCCAGAGGCACAAATCTCAGTCACCAGTGCTGGCAGCTCTGGGTCTTTTGCCTGAATATTTTTATTTCATCCACTTTGGGTCCACTTTGGGTGTATAAGAGCTCGGCGCACAGCCCAGCTGGCAAGGGAGTGCGGCAGAAGAGACTTGGGCAACTGGCTTATTTTGTCGCAAACCTGGCAAATGGCAGCTGGAGAATAGAAAATGTTCTTTGCTGCTGCGTCCCTCCTGAAGGCATGTCTCATAAACTTCTTTATGGCTCGTGTAATTATTTCACTCACCCATAATTAATGTCCTTTTGCTCCCTGCAAGCTGGGTAAGATGGCTTTTACCACCCACGGCAATGTGTCTGTGGCTCACTGCAGAGCCACTGCTCCAGCTGGGAAGGGGTGCGAGCGGTTCCCACCAGCAA
The DNA here is from genome assembly GCA_003993805.1 of Himantopus leucocephalus. Lineage (NCBI taxonomy): Eukaryota > Metazoa > Chordata > Aves > Charadriiformes > Recurvirostridae > Himantopus > Himantopus leucocephalus. Next base: position 10,113,182 of record RSEF01000002.1, on the reverse strand, counting down.
ACCGAGCACCACTGGTGGGATCTCTGCCAGGAACCAGTCGTAACTATCTCACTTCAGCCCATTTTTCTTGATTGACTGCACCTTTCTAAGCTCTTACCTCAGTTTCTCGTGATCAGCGTGAGTGCTGAGATCTTGCCGTGCTCAGAGATCTCCTGGTACGGAGGTTTGCTCCAGGGGAGGACGAGGGCAGAATTTGGCCGAGCGCTGTCAGAGCTGTAGCCAGCCCTGATGTTTTTTCCTTAGGTTATAGCTCGTTCAGCTGGGCATATCCAGCTACGTTTGTATTTCATTGACACGAAAAAGTGACTTCATCGCCATGGAGATGATCGCTATGATTTGCATCTTAATTAAGCAAGGACAGATGCCCTGCTGATAAAGGCAATCTTTAGCTATTCATCCCCATTGACTTCAAGTTCCAGCATTCCCATTTATTATTAGGTGCTTCTGAAATCAAAATTTTACCAGGCGATTGGCAGGGAGTTACGTCTTAGTGTTTTTGCCATGCAGGTACAGTGCGTGTCCCAAGCGTTTGGCACAGCCCACGCCGTTGCACAACCCCTGATCCCACTGCAAACTGCTCCCATGCTCAGGGATGTGTCCGCAACCCTCTCATCTGTGTCTCAGAGCTTCACTGCCATTAGTGGATCCAACACCACAGCGCTTACCACCTTCAGCAGCTCTATCATTCTTTTGCTGTGCACAGGGCACTGGGGCAGAGAGAGACACACTATAACTGCCAGAAGTACCCGCTAATTTGCGGTGCCCAGAGAATAATGGGAAGTCCAGTGGACCTGGCAAAAACATGATCCAAACCTGTTCTTGTTCAATGACCACATACTGGTCTCAGAGAGTGCATGGTTCAGGTGCTAAACCAGAAAGATCAGATCCTTAGAAATTAGGCTTGTTGTTCATCTCCTCCTGGTGTATAGCATCAACTAAACACTTAGGAACACACAAACATCAAAAAGAGGAGGCAACCTGGCCACAAGGAGGGCAGAGGCGGGTGCCTGCCCTTTAGGTAAGGATGAACATCTCCTTGAGGGGTGTAAAGGTGAGCACCAGAGCTTCTAGAGCCCGGGTCCTTTTTGCTTTTATCCCACAGTTGATTTGCTGGCCTTAGAGAAAGTGTGAGCTTAAATCAAAGCTCTTCATACTTCACTGGGTTATATTCATTTTTCATTCACATTTACAAGGGCTTTTTGCTGTGTGAATTTGCTGGCACTTGATATGGTCTGAGTACACATTGCACCTTCCCTATGGCAAAGGTCCATAATGTATTCTTCTCCTCTGCCTGGCCACCCATTTTCCCCAAATTCAGACAAAAATCACTTATCTTTGCAACTTCTTCTCACCAGCAGAATTTGCTGAAACCTGGCCAAAGGCTGGGGAGGAATGGTGAAAGTGAGGATAGGCAGGCAGCCGACAGACGCCTGTGCATGTTATAGGAAACCAATATAGGTCAGTTGTCACAAATTATTTATGGGATTTCAGTCCAAATGGCCTCTGCAGGCATATTTTGGAAACATTGGATGCAGTGCTCTGTCCTACAAAAGATGGTGGCTCCTACATCAGAGGCATGGATTAGGCCAAGCAGATAACAGACCTGGGAACGGACGTAACTGCAGCTGATAACAGAAAACCCCCATTTACCCACAGAGCTGCTTCACTGCGGCGCTATCTCTGCCTTTACAGCAGAAAGTAGAGAGGACATTTCTTGTTCCACGAAGTAAAACCAGACTTAGCAGTCAGGTCAGGTGCCTCCCAGGAGGATTGTTTAGCCCCCTGCACTCCTCCAAGCTTTATGGCATGCTGAGCATCTCCCGCGCTTGAAGGGCAGTAGACCCATGCCCGAGTACACCAAAAAGTTAATTGGAAAGAGCAGCCGTGAAAAAGTCCTGACCTTTTCCTGAATCGCAGCCCAATGCTGAGTAGAAGAGGTCATCCAATTAACGGGGAAAATGATGCTGGAAGAGAACTTTCCGCCTTGAAGGAGTGATGTTGAGACTTGTTAGCGGGGCCCCATCACAGCATGTGAGGCGAGATGGTCTTCGCAGTGAGAAAGCAGACGTTCCAGGCTTTGGACGTGGACGGTCATCACCAACACTGAGATGGCTCCTTGAGCTCCAGCAGCATTGCCAGAGATTGGACATGGTCCCCATAGCCTGCTAAAATGATGGTCCTTATTCCTGAGGCTTTTACTATCGGTAAAGCTGAACTTTGTTCCAAGGGAAACGTCCAGGTAGGATAAAGTTTTTAGACCTAGCAATTGCCTATGCTAACACAAAGAGAGAAGAGCATTACTGTATCTTATACTTTTAGCATATACAAGCCCTAACAGGTTTCCTGCTCTCCATGGGCATTCAATTTAAAATGAAACTCCTCCCTTGACACTTCTTAAAACGTTCCCAAGGTTATTCTCCAGGCTCCAGCAGACTGAATCAATGGGACTCCTTCATGCTGATTCAATGGGCCGTGTCACTGAAACATATCCATTGGGATGTTTCTCATTTCACTGGTTAACGAAGATGTTCCTCATCTATTTTTTGATGAAGGAAAGCAAACAATCACAGCTCAATATCGTTGGATATCAGCTAACAGTGTAAGTGGCTTACACAGATAACCTCAATTCCTTTGTGCTTCAAAATGTTGAGGAATTGTGTCGATCTTGAACAAGTGCTGTGAGTATTTTTACAAGGGGTGTATTAAAAGCAGTTGAATTGGGATACTGACCTTTCCTCCACGTTGACTTTCTGTATATAGCATAAACATTTATAACCAGCCTAATCCTGAGACGTAGGATTGTCTGTCTTTGGGTGTGATGCGATATGCTGTAGTCAGATCATTCTCTACGCTGTACTACCCAGACAGTCTTTAAAAGCCATGAGAAGTGCAAGGGAGAACCACAATTCACCCTTTTCACCTTCTACAATTCCATACAAGCGGCAAAGCTAAGGCTANAGATATGCTGTAGTCAGATCATTCTCTACGCTATACTACCCAGACAGTCTTTAAAAGCCCTGAGAAGTGCAAGGGAGAACCACAATTCACCTTTTTCACCTTCTACAATTCCATACAAGCGGCAAAGCTAAGGCTAATACAAGAAAATCAGTCAGGATGGATCTAATTGTATTTTCCCTCAATCCAAACAGCCTTTTGCTTAGTCAGAGGTTCAAAAGAAAGTAGCTGGGGAACGTGTAAAGTCAAAAAAAGTGAACAGACCTGTTAACTTGTCCGTAATTTCTCCACCAGCTATGACCAGCCACTCCAGTCTTATAGAAAACAAGAAACCTGGTGTGAGATCCTCTGCAATTCACTGCTGCTGACTGATGGCACTTAAGAGGAGTACCAGAAAAAGTGGATAGGAAAAAGAAGAGAAGTATTAGATGGTCTAAGAGATGGAAACAAATGCTGACAAGTAAATGGATGGCTGTTCAGGGCATCGTGGGAAAACCATGCAGCTGGAATCTCGGATCACAGCCGGCTTTTAAAGAGCAGAAACGTAATTCAGATAATACTTCTTAGAGTGCTTTCTCCAAAGAGGTCTGCTATTCTCTCACCAATTTTGTTTATTGTGGCCATAAAAAGAACAACCAATACATGTGGAAATAAAAAGCAGACGGGGATTACCAGAGCAGTATATTAGAGACACGCCAGATTTACTGCACTACCTGTTGAGCGAGCTTGAAATTCCTTTTTTTAAAAAAAATCTAATTTTCTCATTTTTTAAATAGGTCATTGATTACAGCTATTTGCTTCGAGATGAAGCATAAGCAGGTGTTACTAAGAGATTTACTCCCTTTGGCAAGAATTATACCTGTTTCTCTAACAGAAGCATATGAGCCCCATGTGATGAGGGGGAGTCTGTCTCCCAGTTTAACGCAGGAGAGATATGTGTAAATAAAGGCTGTAATTAAAACTGACATTTTTTGCTTGACTGCTAACAGTGACCACAAGGATGAAAAATGACATTAGTTCCACCAGGGGCAGAGACGCCGTTCGCTCTAAGAGATTAGGGGAGAGCATTACGGTGGTAATGAACTGACTTACAAGCTCTCGCCCAGGGATGCTGGACCGCTCCTGTGATCCGCGGTGTCATTGCCAGCACCATGACTGGCACCGGCACTGACGGAGAGGAGAGGTGCCAGCTTTCATGAGAGCTGTTATTTGCAAATATAACTCCATGGCTGAGATGTAGTGAGAAAAAACTCTGCACTTGATGAAGGCACAGTGCCGAGAGCTTCAGGGTATTAAGAGGGGTGTTGTGACAGTGCGAGGGTGGTGGGTAGGGTCGGTTGCTTTAAAGGGGACAAACAGATTAGTGGTTCAAATATTGATGGCATGGAAATTCCACCGCCAAATGTTCCTGAGGCTGTGGTCTTATTCTGCATCTTCTGTGTTCATTGTAGACCTAGGGACAGGCCAACTGCAGAAAAGTCAGACGCTGCGGTTGGGTTACACACCCAGATTTTTCAGGAGCACTCGTTGGCACTCACCCGGCATCACAAGTTCCCAAGGGCTGTGCAAACTTCACCCAAGGCAGGCTCCTGGGGACGAGGGGGTGATGTAGCACTGGAGAGGAGCACAGTGGATGGGGAGCTCTGGAGATGTGGGAACCTCAAACAAGGTGGTACCAAGATGTGACAGCTGCTCTGGGTACCTGGGACATTCACACAGAGTTTTCTACCCATCGGTCTACACCCACCTCTAGGGAGGAGTCCTGCCAGGGAAAGTAGGGGAGAGACCTCAGCTGACCTTGTTAGGCTGCATGCTGTCCAGGTGCATCACCAGCCATGGTGCTCAGCAGCTTATCTTAGTGTCCAAACAGGGAGCCCGAGACACCATCCTTGACATCCACATTGGTGCTCATTTGCAGAGGAATTAAAAAAAGATGTAGCAATTTCACAACGCCATGACATCAATCAGAATTCATAAGTAGCTTCCCAAAAGTATCACATATGGTAACTACACTGCATCTTGCCGGTAATTAGATGTCAATGTTTAAGAAAGTGTGGCTAATTTGGTGTCTCTGGCTTTGTGCTTTCTTTTCCGCTCTTGTTGCCTCTTCAAGTGGAAATTTAGATAATTTATTCTGGCCAACACAGCAGCACAAGAGCTCGGGTGCGAGTGTTGCATTTGTGTCTGAAAGAAGGCTCAGGTGGCCCCAGTCCAATACCACCTATTGAACAACCAGGTCAGTAGTACCTTTGCATGAAATTTGTGAGTGCTACCTATCATTTGGTATATAATTATGGGCTTTTCTTTTTCTCTGAAATGAAACACAGAGTTTAAATTATGCTTGCGTATGGTCAGCTCTGTGAATTGCTCCCGAGGAACTGGTGTGGGCCACCTTACGAGGAGTAAAACAGTATGAATGCAGTCAGCACCAGCCCATGGCTTGTAAATATCACATTTTATTATCTCTAAAGCATAAGATAGAAGTGTCTTAAAATAAATGTTCAGCGGAAGATTGATCAAAACATCTTTAATTAGAGACATGAGGCTGTTTACATTGGCTTTTGCTTTTCTAATTTAGCTTTAATTTTCACGCTTGAGAGTCACCAAGCAAACCAAAACTCATGGCTTAGTGGAAACTTGCACTGTTAATGAAAGCATCTCTCCCCCTGTGGAGCAAAATAGCAAAGGAGATGACTAGGAAACAGCAATCCAGGTGCTGGAACTTTTTGAAATGCCACAGGTTTGTCGACGTGATCAGGTGCTCCTTGCTCTGTGAAGCAGTGTCTGATCCTTGCTCCAGCGTGGTGATCTCCTGTTCAGGCATGACCTCTTCCTGGAGATGCCCAGAGCTGGTCCCAGAGCAAGTGGGTCAATGCGTCTCCAGCTCCTGTGTGACCCCCAGAGACTTCCCACGGCCTCCGCACTCGCTGCCCACCATCTGTGCACTCAGCAGCGNCCAGCGGTGAAGGTGGCCTCTGCCACCATGCACCCAAATGGAGCTACGCACTGAAGGGGGTCCTGCACCTCCAGCCAGACCTCACATGTGTTTCAAGTTTGGGTTTGACCTAATTCCTTATGGAAGCACAGTCTGCATACCTCCCAAAGCGTCTGCGCTTTACTTCTGGTGGTGCTGGCTGAGAATTGTCTCTACATTACAGAAAAATGGTTTTTCATCCCTCTAAACCAAACATCTCCTCCTGTACCAGTAGGTTCCTCTATCATTTGGAAAGGACGTTACAATACAGAAACATGCATAGGAATACGCCATTTGGAAGAGGGGATACCAATTTTGGCAGTATGAACATGTTCAGAAAGACGTAAAAGTTCCAGACAGACTTAAAACTTCCAGAAAGGTTTTAAAACATCACAAGTCAGTTTGATACAACCAGAAGAACAGTCCACAGTGGAAGCTCCAGTCACCAGCAGTGTACATGCCCGTGGGATATCCCGTTGCTTTCATTGCCCACTCAGCAGCAGGCTGGCACCTCTGGTGACTACAGACATAGGGAGAGATTTTCATCAAAAACTGTTTTTCAAATGGCTTTTCTTTTCTGGCTGCAATAGCACACATTACAGCACGGTGAGTGGGAACGCCTGTACCCGTCCATGTAATGAGGTGGGCATCAGAGTCCAACATGAGATGAAGGGAGCAGAGTCCCCTGACCACCTGGTTGAACCTGCAGGCTGCATCCCACCCCTCCTCACCGTACAGCTCTGAGACAACTGGGGATGCAAGATAAAAAGTTGAAACCCCGGAGGTTTCCTTATGCCTGCAGAAAAAAGCAGAGGAAAAAATGGGTCAGGGACCATTCCCCTAGGTGACCAGGTCTTTTAAGATAAATTCAGTAAGAACAAAACTGTGTTGCCTGTTTGGAAAGAAGGTAGAGAAGGAAATGAGCTGGTGAGCTAGTCAGGGTCCAGCTAGCAGAGCGCAGACAGCTGCTGTTCAAAAGTCCTAAACATACAAACAGGGTGGGTAGTCTAGTCCTGTTCACTAAGCTTTGAATATTACAATTTTTAAACTATTTGAGCGTTTTTGAAGAATGGCCAGAATGGTAAAACTGGAACTGGATAAGGGCCAAACGCACCCATTTCCTTGGGGGAGTTCTAGGATTTTCCTGGCAGGACCAGCAGCTTGGGTCCCTTGCCTTACCTGTGTGCATAGAAGATAACCCTTTTTTAGGCATTTTCTTTCTTCCTTCCTTTCTTTCTGACCACTCTTTCTCCGGTCACCCCAGTGGTATAGAAGGTACATGACGGAGGAGAGATGGAGAAAGCCCGCTGCTGGGTCTGCACTCCTGCACCCCACCTCTGCCCACCGCTCCGTGGGAGACTGCTCTGCCTGGGGTTACTCCATCACCAGTCAAAACACCCTCCGCTCGCGGGGTCGGGCGGTGCTGAGGGCACTGAAGCTGGGTGGGCTCAGCTTCTCGCTAACAAAGTTGGTGTGTGGCAGCTACTGTCGTCCAGCAGGTCGAGTCAAAACACGCCAAAGGGTGTTCCTCACCATCCCACAGGTGGCTTTGGCCCCTGCGTGTTTCCTCTCCAGCTCGTGGGAGAGGAGAGGTCAGACCCCCCCTCTGCTGAGGAACGGTGTTGCTGCGGTGGCGATAGCCTCCACTCACAGCGAATGGCTTTTGTGATCGATTATGCACTCGTGCTGGCAGTTAATCAACTCCAGCAGCTCTTTATTCCTACGTACCTTGCACAGTAATAGAAACCCTGCCTTAATCCTTCCTGGTGAATTGAGGCTTCCCACCGCCGTGCTCCTCCGGCATCCTCTGGGTGCCTGCGTTGCCATCGGCACATTCGCCTGCTCCGTCTCCATCGGACAGCAGGTGAGAAAGGGCGATGGTAACCAGGAGAGGGGATGGCTAACGAGTCAAACGGCAAAGCTACGTGTATTGACGGGGGATTGAACAGCAAGGCAGCCGCTCCCCCCAGCGATGTCTGTGCTTTTGCGAGGTGGGAGAGAAAGAGGGGAAATTCTGATGAATGAAATGTGAGCAAGACGTCTGAAAACATTTAGTGGGAGAAAAGGAACGTTACTATGCAGAAATGGGAGATGTATCAGAGCTGGGGTAGATGGACACAGGCCATGGATTTCAGAGGAGTCCGGGTGCTTTGCAGCTGTTGAATAGAGAGCCCAAGCACGTCCCTGCATGGCACACCTCACCCATCTCTGATACGTCCGAGCACCTCCACAGGAATATAACAAACTTGCTCTGGAAATAAAACTGCTAGTTTCAGAAATGGTAAAAAAACACATTCAGGGAGCAGCTCTATCCCACCCCAAACGCTGATGCATTTACTCCCCACCCTCTGGCATGAGGGGTGGAGCTCAGGTGCCCCATGGAAGCACCTAAACCCAAGATACCTCTTCCTAAGTGAGCCTCCCTTACAGCCCGTGGAGAGAGGTGAGCACCTGCTGTAGCCCGGGACAGTGTCCGAGTACTCACACAAATCTCTCTCTGGAAGCATCTCCTCCTCTCTGCTGGCTGTCCAGGGAAATGAGAGTCGCTGTCTGAGTTTACCACATCCCAGCATCTTCCTCCAGGTCTTCTGAGAAATCCCTGCTGAGATGATGGAAGAGCCAACCGCTGGTCCACCAGGAGACAGGATCCTGACCGAGCAGAGATGGGGTCATCCCACGAGGACAGTCCCTCACGGATGGAGTGGGAATCCAGCCTGGGAACCCACAGCTACCCTGCTCTTTTCCCTTTCCTCCTTCAGCTGCTTCTTCTTCTTCTTACCCCCTTCAAATGCTCTCAAGTTTTAGTGTGGCCGTGCTGTAAGTGGGGGGAGAAAACCTCCAGCAGACAAGCAAGCACTTAGTAATTTTTCATATTTCTCCCCCGCACCAAATCTAATGACATAAGACCAAGTTAATAGCATGACAGATGCTACCTGTGATTTCAGTCTCAAGCAGAAGCAGTGATAAGAACCAGGTGAAAATAAGTAAATAAAACTTGATTTGATCAAATACCCGCAAGCGATGCAGGCACTTTCTGAGCACAGCTCTTGCGACATCTGCATGAAGGACGTTGTCCCTGCCTGCTTGCACTGCATATCACAGCCCGTGTGTGCACAAACTAAGCCTCTTACTTCAAGTGATAAAGCTTGATTAATAAATCATTGCAGACCAAATGGTTGGTAAGCACTTAAACATTACAGTATTTATCAGCTGGGCTGCAAAAATGGAATTAGAAATGAGCTTATAGAGTAAGATTAGTGCAAGTGACTCTCTGCAGCAGGAGGGAGGGGAAGGGCTTCCAGCACGGGAGCACAGCTGAGTGGGAGATGGGTGACATGTGGCCTGTAGGAAAGGTTCATAAAGCTCTGAAGGAGGCTGAAAACCACACTGTCCTCTCAGAAACCTGGAAAAAGCACAAACATCACTCCTGAAACCCTGTAGCACCTGGCTTGAGTGTGAAACAAGAGGTATGCTAATGCAGTGACTTTAATTTTGGAAAGAAGGAATCATTTTGAAGGAGATGCTTCATGTCAAGCGTCCTGGTTTCACCTGGGATAGGGTTAGTTTTCCTTGTAGCTGCTGTGTTTTGGATTTAGTATGAGAATAATATTGATAAAACATATTGTTTTAGTTGTTGCTAAGTAATGCTTATATTAAGTCAAGGGCTTTGTCAGCTTCCCACAGAAGCTGAGAGGAAGCATAGACGGGACACACTTGCCAAAGGAATATTCCATACCATAGACATCATGCTCAGTGTATAAATGGGGGTTGGCCAGGGGGCAGGAATCCACAATTGCTGCTCAGGATGGGCTGGGCAATCTATCACTGGGTGGTGAGCAACTCTATTGCATCACTCTTTTTGTATATTCTTTTATCATTATTGTTATTATTATCTTCTCTTCCATCACTGTTCTACTAAACTGTCTTTACCTCAACCCACGAGGTTTCTTTTTGTTCTGATTCTCCTCCCCTGTCCCACTGTGGGGCTGAGGGAGTGAACGGCTGTGTGATCCTGGCTGCAGCTTGGGATTAAGCCATGACACCGAGCAACAGCTGCTATGCCTTGCCAAGGAATGAAAGCAAGAGGTGAGCAGGGACAACAAAGACCCATGCACTTCTTTGCTGTCTGCTTTATCAGCCACCCAAGTGGCTGACCCCTCTCTGGGAGTCGGTGGCAGGGAGGTGACATTCAGACTTGTCCATAAATACTTCCATAGCCATCAATGGAGATGTCTTGGCGTGCAGTTCAAGAGGACACAAACTTCTGGCTCCAGAAGAGGACTGAGAGGGCAAACGGTCTTTTAGCAAGGTCCAAACCAAAAAACTCAGATCAGTTTTCCTATTGTAAGAGATGAGGTTTATTGCTTTGGTCTATCTAATGCCTTGAGCCTGGAGGGCAAACTGGAAAACTTACATCTACCATACCCAATAAAGATGACTGAGAGAATTTCAGGCTGATATAAAGCAGGAGAGGAAGGCAGAAATGCAACGCTACATCAGCATGAACATGGCACAAGTGAGCAGAGAGGGACTAATAAACTGGAGACTGGAAAACAAGACCTTATTAGATATGTAACTTGGAGCCAGAAAAAGTCTTTGTCAATGAAATAAAAAGCATTCACTTTTCCTTGCTTCAAGCGTTACCCATAAAAGGCTGCACCATATTGCCTCTAGTTCTGTTGTGTTATCAAGTCTATATGCTCATTTATTTTTCTCACCCCCCTTGTTTCATAACCTTCGTGTTTATAAGGAGGAAAAATATATGTAATCAACTGAATTCCGCTTGCCTTTTACTGAAGATGGACTTTGTTAGAAATATCGAATAAAGTAGAAGAAAATGGTTTGGAAGCAATTTTTTTAAGACTTTCTTCTGTTCAGGGTCTGATTAACACTTGGCAATAAAACCACCAATGTTTGCAAAGACCTGGCTCATGACATAAAAGGCAAATGTAAAAATCATAATAGTTTATTGTAAGTGCTTCCAGCTTTCCCAGGGCAGGCGGCCACCTCTCCCTGCCCCTCCATCCCACATCCCGTTCCCAGGGAGGACAAGGAGGAGCAAGCCGACCAGGATGTGGAGGAGATCAGAGCCTGCTTTTGTGGGGCTACCTGAAGTCCTCCCATCTGGCCCCACAAGGACATTTCCCCGGGAAACTGAGCCCCACTGATATTTCTTGTGTGGCTTGGCAACAGGCAGCTGAGCCCAAATACTCTTTCCTGCTCCTACTTCTTCAGCAGGTGCATCCTTTCTTATGGATTCCTCCTCCTGTGGGATATTATTCATGCCATCTGCACCTGGACACAGTTCTTTAGACCCGTGCCTGGACGTGGCCACCCAGCCCAAGGGTGGGCTTGAGCCGGGGCACTGAGTCTACCCACAGCTGGGTGCTGAGCTGCAACGCGCCCTCCTGCTTTTCAGGGCTGTGCTGTAACACCCCATTAACCCTCCAGGTCCGACAATCCCCCAAATTCTTCTGCAAATGCCTCCTACTCACTTCCCTTATCTCTTTAATAGTCTCACAGTTATTTAATTTAGCTCCTTGGAGTTTCATTTTCATTTTAATTTCCCCAAGGTTCTCTTACCTTTTTTTTTTTTTTTTTCNAACCACTGCAATCAGCCCTAATTGAAGTTCTTTCTGGGCTGAGCCGTGAGATATGTAGCTGGTGAACATTGGTCTAAATCATCCCTCTGCTTTTTTAATTCTGCAATTAAAGATATTGTATTATTTGAAGAGACTGTCTGAAGGCAGAAATCGCTGTTACCTGAACGCTCTGAAGAGCGTTACCTGAAGATGGGGAGGCTTCTCGATGGCAGAGAGTTAAAGCACGAACACGAACACGTGTGTTATGTAGCTGCTGACCCCAAGCTCATGAGGGGTCATAGGCATATCTGTGTGGCCGTTTGTGTTAAGTTTTGCAAGGTCCCAGCAGCTCACCCTTGGCTGATTTTGCTGTGACAGAGCCTGAAAGAAAAAGAGCAAGGGGTTATGACCCAAAACGTGCGGTCAGTGACTCGGACCAGAAGTATCTCCTGGGTCCACAGGACAAACTCCAGAAAGCCTGGTGAATCTGAGACATTTTCTCTCTGGAAATTATTAAGCCCCAGAGAAGCAAGATAATTCTAAAGCAAAATATGATCCGTTATCTTTGAAGCGTTGTTTCTAATTTAATTTTAATGATGCTTATGAGAAATGTGACGCCTGTGTGTCTGCTTTGTAATTGCAGCATATCCTATCTCCGAGGCTCTAATGTCATTTTACGGAGGGTCTGTTGATTTCCTGTTGTACATATTGCAATGCAACTTTGGACTATTTGGTAGATATTCTGGAAATTACATATTATATTATAAGTTCTCTCCTCAGACATGGGTTATGTGGCAAATCCTAGTTTATCAGCTCTGTCGTAAAAGGCAACAGCTTTGTCTGCTGTAGCTGAGGCTGAGTTATGGATCTGAAATTAGAGTCTGTTATGGAAGCGTATAAGGAAGTGTTATACCAATAAGATATTCAAAATTATTGGAAAAATAGAGCTCTTGAGATGTTCTGACTTTGTCACATTCATTGTCCCAGCAGTCGTATTATCTGTATTTAATTTGAGATTGCTGGATTAATTCACTTTTTTTTTTTTCCTGTGGGTTGCCAGACAATCTAAGATCTCGCTGGTCTTCCTATTTCATTCTGTCTTCCTCTGCAAAGGAATGCCCTTTAGGATCTAGAGGCACATTTTAAGAGGTTATTTATTACTCTCCTCAGTTCCAGTAGTGTTTCTCTCTGGACAAGAGAAATGATTTTAGTTTTCATCTCTCCACCTCCTTGGGACACACCAAGAATTTTATTACAACAGTTTTTTCAAGCACCAGAAGTGTTCATTAAAAACAGTTGCAGATGGTTTTGGAGGCACTTCCAACAACTATTGCATCTCCTAAATTCAGGTGCTCTTCTCCACCTTGAACATTGATCCCTCTCCTTACCTGTGCATAGTAGTAAAGCTACAGAAGAACCAAAGCAACATGTAGGAAGTTTGCATTCAAGCTCAGATCTGAGTTTTTTGGCAGCCAGGTGTTCACCTTGGAATAAGATGGGAACAGATATTCTGTATCATCTGAAATGGTTGCCTCTCGCTTGTCCCCTACAATATTCCTTCATGCAAAATCTTGGTGCCAGCGGGCTGGAAAGCAGCTCCGCAGAAAAGGACGCAAATATCCTGGTGGACACCAAGTTGAAGAGGAGTCAGCAATATGTCCTCTCAGCAAAGAAGGCCTCTTGCATACCCGGTTGCATTAGCAAGAGTGCAGCCAGGAGGTCCACGCAGTGATTTTTCTGGTGTACTCTGTTACGGCTCTCGGGGCACTCCGGGCCATGCCAGAAGAGAAGATGAAGCCAAGCTCTGCTCTGAGGGGCTCAGGAATAGGACAACATGCAGCAGATGGAAGCAGGAACATGGGAAATTCCAATTACATGTAAGGTAAAAAAGAGTTCCCAACGAAGGTGTGAAGGGGCCCAGAGGTACTGGGGAGTCTCCACCCTTGGAGACAAGCAAAGCTTCACTGTACAAGGCAAGCCACCTGATCTAGGTGAGTCCAGGCAACCTCAGAGGTCCCTTCCAGCTGAAATCTCTCCATGAAAACCAGAGCAACAAACAAGCATGACTTGCAAAACCAGCAAACATAAAGCAACTGAGGTGAAGTCAATAGAGGAGTTACACTAGTATAAAAGAAACCTAACACCTCTTTGCACGGGAAATAAACTGACAAGCAATTTTATGCCCATCAAACATCAGAAAAAGCCCCCACCGACTCCATTTCTCACTGTTCTGTTCACACCAACATTTTAAGCTATTAGTGCTGTAATACATAAATAATGCTTTCTTATTTGGTAGTCTTATTAAACCCCAGAGACTGACTTAAGCTACTAGTTTGTTACATTATTAAGCTTGTCATTCACTATTAGATCAGTCTGAGTTTATTGTAGCTCTAAGCTACAGACTAATAAATGCCAAAATCAGCATTTACATAACACTAAGAGAGCACAGGCCAACAGAAATTTGGAGGACTCAAAGTGTAAGCTGGCACTTCATCATTCATGTTCATTGAAGAGGAAGAAGCTGGCTAGCAAGAATTCCAGTGGCAGAGCCTGGTTCTTCACAGCCTTCCTCCCATGAGGAAGGGCCATACCACAGCATCCACCTCCACGGTGATGGATGGGGTTATGTTTGTTGGCTGGGGGGACTCCAGGTCCTGGAGGAGGTAACGGCCACAGAGCAGCTGGGCTGTCTGAAGGGGAGTTGGAGCAGTTTCTGTCCTCTTGGCAGAAGCAGATTCGTCCCATTTTTCTTAGGGAGTTCCCTGTCTGGCTCTTGTCTGATGCTGTCTCAGATCCCAACATTGCAATATGAAGCAAATTATGGCAACCAAGCCAAAATTAGATCTTTAAAGTGAAGCTTAACCAGTCCTTCAATCTCATCAGGGTGGTGGCATCTTCTGAAGGACAGACAGGAGGTGTCCATACCAACTGCCAGCATTTGTTTTGTGCTTTTCAGGGTCTGGCGTTCAGATGCTGTGGGTGCAGAGCACCCATTTGCCCACCTTCCCCCATCCAGCTGTGAGTGGGGCCATGGGACTGCACATCGCTGGGGCTTAGTGCCTGTGAACCAGCCCCAGCCTGGAAACGAGAGTGGCTCTAACCNTGGGTTCTCAGGACAAATTCAGATCAGCCACGGTGCTCTGCCCGTATGGGACTTTCTCCCTGCTGCAGGTGGCGAGCCTTCGCCTATGCAAGGAGGGAGAGCAAAGCAGAGAACCGCTGTTGTTGGAGGTGCTTAGAAGGAGAGGTCTTACACCACCTCTCCTGATGGACTTTATGTCATTTTAAGAAGTTACTTGGTTTGCAGGCAAAGAATTGTTCAGTATTTGAACTTTTCTTATATAACTTCAAGTTTCCATAAAAGGAAAAGCAATTTCTGGCCATGTCTTGAAATACTGCTTTTCCAGGGTACACCTGATTGTATGTTTAATTTCAGATCTTACTAGTTTCTTCCTCCCCACCCCAACCCCACAATTCTGAATTCTCTGATGCGTTTCTCAAAAGGGCCCTGCAAAAATGGAAATCCCCACTTTTAAAAGAGTAGAGACGTAACTCAGTAATTTTTCTTCTACAGAACACACCTGTGATCTGTCATCTGCATTTCATTTCCTCGCCATGACAAGGGTCTCCTATTTGATGTTAATAGGGGATATTCTTCCATTCTTTTCCTAAACTGTTTTTCTTTACAGTTTATTTATTAGGATCAAAGAAAAAACATCATAGCTTCTGATCAAACACGGACTGATTTTGTGGCTCTCATCTTCCCCTTTAATTATCTGGCCATTAAGGGAACATGTGTAATGCGCCCCTGGCGGGGTTATCAGCTGCTTCATCCTCCTGTTCAGTCCTTCTGGTCATGTTATCATTCTTCTCTTTAATTCCTCTAATGAACTGAGAAAGAGAAAAAGTATGTGAATAAATTAATGTGCAAGGGAAGGTTTCACATACTGTTTAGGAAGTCAAGGAAGTTCCAAAGTCTGGTAAGCATATATGGCAGGGAACCAGCATCTGGATAAGCACATAAGCATCAAAAACACCTTTTGGTGAGCCACTCAGCCACTCATCCACAGTCGCACCAGCTTTTCCTGGCAGAAGGTCCCAACAGTATCATGCTGGCTGCTGATGGCATCTGAAGGTCAAGTCCCTGTTTATGGGCATCGCTTCGTCTGTGGCTCAGGGGATGGGACCTGGGCCTTCATTCACCCTACCTCTCCCTACTGTGATACTGACAGTGATGAAAAGTTGGGTGGCCACATGTTTTTTATTGTTATTTTATCAACAGGTGGTACTGAAGGCTCCAGCATTTGTATTCAGAAACTCTCTCATCAGTCCTTATGCTCAGCACCATCAGGTTAGCACTGAATCAACCCTCCCAGGATCATATTTGGTGTCCTCTCAATCTTTATTCCCAGACTGGTCTGAAGATTGATGAGACTATACCAGAAGAAGGAATGAGCCAAGCTCACACTTGTCCTTCACTAAGTACCGGGAGATTTAGACAGAGAATAAATCAATGACATAAAGTTGAGATACTTTTGAGAAGAGTGACTTTAATTATAAAATCAAAGCTGGGCCAGTGTGGAGCTTCTCAAAACCAAAGCTGCATACGGAGAAACACCCTGTGTTTCAATAAGACAGTTACTAGAGGGTTTTCTCAGGTTTACAATCACATCCCAAGGACACCGGGCATTTTGCTAACACCCAAATGACCTATGTTCAAATCCATCATGCGTCCCAACATGTAGGAGAGCAGCGTTGCCGTAGGTGTCAGCTTTGGAGAGTGCTGTTTTATTTCATAGTTGAAACGCAGTCTGTGTACCTGAGAGCTTTTTTTTGGCTTTCACCATCTTTTTCACTTGGTCTAAACTTAATGTGCCTTGTTGTGAAGGGTTTTGAAAGGCTTTGGTTTCGCTCTGACAGAGAACAGCTCAACCCCGTTGTGAAACGTCATACTCCTCTTCCAGCTTTCTCTGTCAAAAACAGGAGTCCTTAAAAACACCCATGAGCAGTTTATTGGCACAACTGCAGCTAAGGCAGCTTGCTTGGTAATGACGACACCATCCTCTGTGCAACTCTCCAACGTAACATGCTTTTCTCTTTTAATATTTCAGCCCACGGGGAAACTGTCTCAAGAAGTAATTCTGGGTATTGAACACCCTTTTGCACATCTTCTCTTTGGTAGCAAGGAACCACAGAAAAAATGTNTGGTAGCACGGAACCACAGAAAAAATGTGATAGACCATCAGGCAAAGAGGAGTGTTCAACAACTATATGAGCCCCTTAACTATGTCTTGAGTGCTGTCCTTACTTGGAGTAACTTTAATTTTGCTAATGAGGAGTTTAAACCTGTTTATGAATTTTCACTGTCAGTGCCTTTAGCAACTCCTGCCACTAGAGCTGATTTAAAAATTTAGTGTTTGAGATTTATTTAGAGCTATGCTTAGAATTTGAACATTCAAAATCTCAGTAAATAAAAACTAGGAGAATTACAGGATTGTTAACTTTCAAATGCCCTCTCATTTGGCAGTCTGACTGTAAGAAAGACAATAAGGAAAAGTCAGTGCTATTGCCATGGTAAATCAGTTGTGTGGCAGGAGAACAGCAGGTCCAGTCCACAAAAACTTCTTTGTTTATTTTCTGAATTTTCCACATGATAAAATTTCTTTTAATTTCACAGCACTCTTTGTGTTCCTGGCTTGAAGCTGTTTAGGTGCAAGATCATATCCACTTCAGCTCTCATTTCAAGGTGGGCATCCAATTATTTTTACCAACTTTACTGATACCTTTCTACTAGGAAACCCTTTAGCAAAAAGCATTAAAAATCAAAAGATATATATAGAAAAGAAAAAAGGCTAAAAGTATGTCTCAGATAATTAAACAATGTTTCATTTATTTTCCCAACTGGCTCTCCAGATAGTGCTGATGCATTGCTCAGGGCATCTTCCCCTTGCCTGTTCCTCTCAAGAGCATGACTTTCAGAAACTTCCTAATTTTAATCATGTCCTGCAATGAAGCTCTGAATAGAAAATTAGAAGCACTACAAGAGACAATGTCACTGAAAAGTGACAGGCTTGAAAGACTTTGCTGTGAAATTCAGGAGACATTACAGCTGATGTCACCAAGCCCATGGAGTCCTCACACGTCAGGCTCATGGCTACCAATGAAACTGGCATGCAACACACGGCTCAAAATCTTCATGTGCCTCCTCATGGACTTTGCAGAGTTAAATAGGCACTGAGCTACTTCATAACCCAATGCCAGCAATCGTGGATACTCTGAGCCTCCCAGGCTGCCCCACGTCACTTCCACAGGACTTCGTGCCACTGTATAAGTGGGCTCCTACTTCGAGTGACTTCAGAGCAACTGTTTTAGGACCTGCAGTTCCTCCTGCAGTCAACGACAGAGCTGGTTGCTCCCAGAGAGCACACACACTGGCAGTGTGGATATGTCCCTGTGTTTTCTCGAAGGGCCATATGCCTCTATATATATTATGGTTATCTCTGCCTTTCCCTGAGGTGGTAAACACTGTGGGGCTGCAATGGTAGGTTTCCTCCCTAACACCTCTCCAGTGACGAAAGGCAGAAGCCTTCGGTTCCTGCATGATGCAGCAATCTACATATGAAATATTAGCGTGGTTGTAAACCAGAACACATTCAGAGGATGCTCCATGTTGCAGGTTACCCTATGAGCCAAACACTGAGAATTATGCACAGTGGCCTGTAGTGGAAAGACGTCAAGAATTATTTTTGTGAGGAGACCTTGGATGAAGGGCTAGAGCCATCCTGGGCCACCATGGCACCAGGCCAGAGGTGGAGGCAAAGGATGGAAGTGTGAAGCTGGAGCTAGGTTTTCCATTGCTGTTGGTAGGTTCATCACTAGAGGGAGACCAAGATCTACCCTATGGTGGGCATTCATCTCACCTCTGAATGGAATATAGAAAAGATAAGCTTTGATTTAGCATTTTCCTGCTTATTTTGCAAAAAATGTTTGGGATCCAGCCTAGGGAGATAGTTTGATGTGATTATTAACCGTCATGCGGCACAGTCTGCATGGATGGTGCATCATAACCTCAGGATTTCCTCCCTGTTTAATGTCATAGACTTGGTTCAAACTTACGAAGCGCTATCATTTGCCTGGTTTTAGTATATGACTTGGAGAGGAGGATTTGGTCTGGCCTTGGGGGAGAAATATCTGCATCTGAAGTACATCCATTAGGCTTCCAATACCAGCTGGGGCTTAGCCACTGGGAAAACTCTGTTGTTGCTACACTTTTGTGCTTTAAACAAAGTGGAATTCATAATTTTATAGAGTAGGCTTGGAGTTTTCCTCTGTTTATCATGACAGTCAAGATGAGATTTGCTCTGAAGGTTAATCTTGCTTTTGTCCCAGTGTGTGCCAGCAGTCTGCTGGAGAAAGACTCTGCTGAAACATGCTGGAGGTGTGGGCCGGGCTGGAGGGCACAGACAATGCTCTGCATCTCTGCACCTTCAGCTGGTGCTCTGAGGTCAGCTCTGGGGGACCCTGGAGAGGNCGGGGTCAGCTCTGGGGGACCCTGGAGAGGACCTGTTCCTGGACTGTTCTTAACCTGTCATAACCCCAACCGTCACATCCAAAGAAGAGGTGGCCATGCAATGACTAAAGTCCATTTTAACCATAGCAGGATAACCATACCTGTACAACAGGTAACACAAGCTCATGTGTGTGTTCATGCTCATGGTCATGTTCATGAGCAATAAGCAAGTGGGGAAGGATCTCAGACAAAAATCTCACGCCAGCTAGTCAGTTCCCTTTCCTAAGCAAGGTGCTATTTTAGTAAGAGAACAGATAGATACACTGCCTAGTTTGAAACCTACGTGTCTATTCTAACTTCCAAAATATCCAGCTCTGAAACCTCCAACATAGGAAAGACGTGGACCAGTTGGAGAGCGTCCAGAGGTGGGCCATGAAGATGATCAGAGGACTGGAGCACCTTTACTATGAGGAAAGGCTGAGACAGTTGGGGTTGTTCAGCCTGGAGAAGAGGAGACCTTATTGCGGCCTCCTAGTACCTAAAGGGGGCCTACAGGAGAGCTGGGCAGGGACTTTTTACAAGGGCATGTAGNCTGAAACCTCCAACATAGGAAAGACGTGGACCAGTTGGAGAGCGTCCAGAGGTGGGCCATGAAGATGATCAGAGGACTGGAGCACCTTTACTATGAGGAAAGGCTGAGACAGTTGGGGTTGTTCAGCCTGGAG
>RSEF01000002.1:10046616-10093336 GCA_003993805.1 Himantopus leucocephalus | reverse complement strand
AAATAATATTTTTATCTATGCAGAAGCCAAATGCAGTTAGTGAAGGAATGCCTGGTCTCCTATCAGAGAGTCACACACTCCTTAAAGCCTGCAGTGGAGAATCTCTCCTTGTCCTCCTGGTCACACTCATGCAATCTTGAGCCCAAATGGGCTCCAGCCCCCGGCAGCAGCTCCGAGCTGGTGGCCTTTGCTGCCCAAGTGATCACTGGTGTGAATGCGGCCATAGCCAGGCCACCGGCAGCTCCTGTGCTGGGGGCTGTACCTCCGCGCTCCCCCCCAGCAGCGGGTGCTGCCTTGGCCTTTGCTCTCCAGCGCTGCCCAGGATGGTCTCCAGGTCTCCACAGCGTGGGGGCTGGGGGTGTCGCTGGCTGGTGCCTCGGTTATTTTGGGGAATTAGGGTTATGCCCTCCACACTGTAGACAGATGTATGTGGAGAAGACAACAGTGTTTTTAGGACACACGGGGGACTCAACGTACACCAGCAGAACTTCAGAGATGTAAGTGTAAAAACTGTATTTGTGAATTTTTTCTTTCCTTAGTGTTAACCCTCTTTTACCTTTATTCAATAGGGTCAAACTCACAATGGCCTGTGTCAGTGAGGAGATGTTTAAATTGCCTTTTAAGTGTTCCCTGCTCCAATTTTTTTTCCTCTTCCATAGATATTATTTCCCTCTCTCTTCTTTGCCATTTCCCTCACCAGTGCCTGGTTTTAAGCAAGATCTGGACTAATCCTTGAGAGGGATTATGTGATGAGCAGCCAATCTAGGAAGCCCCTTCCAGCACGTCCCATGCTTTTATGGCAGCTGTGCAATCGGGCAGGGCTTAACCTACCTGCCCACAAGGAGAGAGGGCTGTTTGCTTCTCAAACGCTTCTTTGCTCACATCTCCAGCTAACCTCCTCCCTTCTTTTTAATGTTGTTGCACCTCCTTCCAGATTAAAAAAAAAAAATCACAGCAGTAGGAGGTTATTACCATCTCATTAGTCCACCGAACCTACAAATCGCCCTCCCCTACTTGTTGCTCTGGTCCCTCTGGCTGGTGGCCACTTCTCGACAAAGACCATCAAGCGGAATACGACAAGGTGTTATCAGAAGAAATGAAGAGCTAAGGCGCCCTTGCAAATGAGCGATGGCGAGGACAGAGGGAGGAGGCTGCTAAGAATAATAACGTGGTTTTATTCTTTCCGCGGAGATCTAGTTTGTCACATAATAATACAAACAGTCGATAGCTTTATCTGCCTTTTGCAGCTGGCAGGCAGAGTGTGTGTAGCAACATTACCCCCTACAGTTCAACACCAGGCTCCCACTTTCTTTAAGCTTTCGGTACAGCTTTGGGTTTTGCTTATCTTAAGCCACCGAGGAAACTCCTTTTAGTTTGAATCTATTAAACCTGCACGTGTGTGGAAAACACTTGGGGGAGGCAAAAGGACCAGGTAAGTCGGCAGCCTGCAAAGGCTAATTACTGCAAATAAATCTTGCAAAAACACAATACCTTAAGTTAGCCTAAGTAACTTTCCATTTGCACTTTCTCCTTATTCACAGCTTTTTGGTCACAGGTTTTCATTTGACCAAGAAAGATGGTGATTTTTCCACCTTCCCTAATGTTTTCATCTACTATTTGAGAAGGACATAAAATGTCTTACGGGATGGAAAAATGACTTGAAATTTCAGATTTGGGAACTTTATTGGGAAAAAAGGTACATTCTTACACAAAAAGTTGTCTTACACAATTTTTTTCTTAGGCACAATGTTTAAAAGATAAACAGCAGTTACCACAGTGTTGCTGGCTGCCCGGAGGGATGTCCCACGGGCTCCTCCGAGTGTCGGAGATCCCGTTTCTGTGGCCCTCGCAGGGTGTGAGGTACTCCAGTCTGGCCTCGGTGGCTGTCCCCTTGTCCTGTTTTCTTTTTTCTTCATTTTCTTAAACATGAAATGAAGAAGAAGAAGCACAATAGAGCTTTTTTTTAGAAAAGTACCATAAGCCTCGTGAAAACCAAAGCACCTTTAAAAGGGGCTGTAAATATCTTTAGGGGTTAAATGTTCGCGGGTTTTAAATTTAAGGCAACACTTCAGTGCTTTAAAATGCGGCCGGTGCAGCACAGCCACCTGACTGTGTAAAAGCTGAAACCAGCTTTTTGGAGCTCATTTGCACTCCTGTGTAGAATTACAGCAAAGCAATGATAGCTGGGACACACACAGTTACCTTTGCGCTCCTCATGGTTTAACACTTAGGACTGTGAAATGCCTGAGCTTATTAATATAAATTACATATATAAATATAAAAAAATAAATAAATAAAAATTACGGGGGATTTTGAAAGGTTCGGTGCCCAGGCACAGGTCTGGGAGTGACACAAAGGTGTGGAGAAGGAGGAGGAGGAGGATGCTGAGCCACCAGTCCCCATTCCCAAAAGCCCACCCTCGTGCCCCAGTGGTGCACAGCACATCCCTGCTCTGCCCGCATGGAAACCTGCACCGGCAAAGTCGCTTTCCTTCCCCATCCTGAGCAGGCAAACAACTTCATCACCTCACCTGTGGTGATGGCGAGGGGAAGCCACCTCTCTATGAACACACCTAGTGGGTTGTGGTATCACCAGAGAGGAACTGGTGTTGCGTTTTGCAGCATATCACACAAATTGCAGCTTATACAAATAGCAGGCGAATGATTCTTCAGCCAAATGTGACAACTTCATATACACCTCACACAAAAACAGCCGTACAGAGAATTACTAAAACAGAAACCCTGGTGTTCTAATCACAAATCTGAATGGATTCTGGCTTAAGGGTAATAAATTTAGCACTGATCAGTCTGTGGCTTTGACTGCCACCTTTAAAAGCACATTTAAGAATCCAGAAGAATTCAGTTTCCAGAACCATTCCTTGTGTTCTGCCTCTGTTATCATACTTAGATTTTATCAGCATAGACCAGATGACATGTGTGAGCATTTCCTTGCTGGGAGAGGAAAGCTACAGGCAAAGCCTCTGCAGACACAGCTTTTAATGGATCTTGTTAGATCACTGCAATCCTCTGCTTGGGGCTATCTGATTTTTGGTTTAAAAGTACCTTATCTTGACTTAGCAGTGAGGAATCAATTTTGACTGCAGGTTGCTTTCAGCCATGGGGTCAAACCGTGTGGTATTTTGTTTGGAGGGAAGGGCATATTCTTTGTCCAAAATAGGAACCTATTTTCTACAAGATGCTGCACGTGGGGGCTCACAGGGCAGGTAACAGCAGTCGCGCCTTTGCTGTGCAGACACCATTGCATGAACCACAGGCAGCTTTTTCCCCAGAAAATTCAGGGAAAAGATCAGAATTCAATAAGTTGATCGAACTCACCTTGTTTTCTCTTCCTTTAGAGAACCCCTGACAGCAATGACCAGTTACAATCAATTAAGCTGAACACGCAGTTGCAAGGAATCCCTCCGTTCTCCATCACCCTTTTAACATCCCGAGAGCGGAGCTTGAAGGAGAAGCGCAGAGTTAAGACCTCTGTAGGCACATCTGTGCGTTCACAGATTAATCCT
This sequence comes from Himantopus leucocephalus, assembly GCA_003993805.1. Taxonomy (NCBI): domain Eukaryota; kingdom Metazoa; phylum Chordata; class Aves; order Charadriiformes; family Recurvirostridae; genus Himantopus; species Himantopus leucocephalus. The sequence goes on along the minus strand of RSEF01000002.1, from coordinate 10,089,813 downwards.
TTGAGAACAGCTTAGAGCCAAGTGAGCCAAACGCTGTATCAGAAACCAGGATTTCCAGTCCCGGCACCGGCTCTACGACTGAGGCTGCAACTACCCCACTGCCCGACTTGGGACAAGCATCAACATACTCAGATCCCACGAACAGCAAAAAGAAACCTGTGAACACTTTCAAATTGAGCTTGGGTTTGGGTTTTTTTTTTCCCCGGGTTTGTTGCTATTATTGTTGTTGTTTACATTTCTTTTTCCACCTAAATTGCCATTATTCTGATTTTTGCCATGAAGAAATGAGGGCTGAAATGCCAGCATCCCCCGGGGCTGACACCGAGCTTGTCAAGCAGCTGTTGCTGGATACCTGCGCTGGGCTCTTCTGGCACAGCGCTAAGGACCATCACGCCGAGACAGGGAGATTTAGCTCCGGGTGGGTTCATGCCCCCTCAAAAGACCAGTGGGGAGCGAGTTGTTCCTGGGTGTGCAGCTGGTCCTCAAGTTACTCCAGTTTCCAACCCAGTTGCTTCCCTGTGCGGAGGGTGTAAGCACAAGGTAGAGCAATGGCTTCTGAGCAGTGCTAAAGCACCCCGAACCCGTGAGAGACATGCTACATATCAGCACTAACATTAATGCTAAAAAATGAGGTCTCAGGGCAGCAATGACAGTGAAAAATGTGCCTTGCCACAAACCCTCACCAAAGGAATTTGAAACTCTGTGTTTTAAAGAAAGCGAAACGTCAAAGCTCTTAATTCCTGTGCAGCTTCACAACAAGACCTGCGTAAAAAGAGCAATCAGAGCTCTCATCAAAACCAATTTCATATGCTAAAGCGATGCCAAGTAATTATTGTAAGACACTGCGGTACAACTGCCTCAAGTTCCTGTGTGATCAGCATATTTTCAGAAGAGTTTTGCAGTGCAGTTTCTGGATGTTGCAATCGCACGAGAGCCCTGGGGAACCACGGCAGACTGCCTGCCACGGCTGGGCTCCACCACCGCCTCCTCAAGGTGGGAGCCCACATTAGCTGCAGCCTCTGGGATCCTTCAGGAGCTGTTCCCCCACTATTCCCACTCTACCTTACACCAGGCACCCCACAGTGGGAGTTCTTTTGTGGGATATGGGCAAGTAAGGTCATACCCTTCTCCTGCTTGTGCTGGCGTGGGCGTTGCAACCAAAGGACTGCCCAAATCCAGTGCTGCAGTCATGTGGATCAATCCCTTGGCTGTAACCGGTTTCAGTGGAGCCTGAAGGCACCTGCTCAAATGTGCAGAGCCGGAGTCAGCTGCCCAAACATAGGGCTGTAGACCCCTTCGAGACTCCTTAGGGTATCCAAGACATTTTCCCAGAGCTTTTTCACAGGACCCTATAGAAGACCTGAAACTTTCTGGGTCAGCATCTGGAGGCCGGGCAAGGCACCTTAGGACCTCTCAAATGGCAGTGAATGTGCAGGTTTAGGTGCCTGAATCCTACCCAAAGGATGGGACTCAGCTTGAAGATTAACACACCTAAGCCAAAGAGTCTTCATTATAGGTGCCGAGGGAGAAAGGTGTCTAATTCCCACTACAGTCAGAGGAGACCAGAGGCTTGATTCAGTTACCCAAATGAAGGAATCTGGTGTACTCTGAAATGCCGTAGGGTATCCCATCTGGACTCCAGCTGACACTCCGGGAGCTCGAGGCTCTCACAGAGATTGTATGTGGATGTCTCAGACATCTTAGGATATATTGGATGGCAATAGATGTCTACATGTGGACACCGAATTGAGCTTTGGATCCCCATCATCTGTAATGGCAACTCAGTATTTTCCTCACGGGCACAGCCACATGGAAACACCAAGGTACGTGTGTCTTAATCTGCGAGCCAAATCCCATCCGTAGCTATTTTGTTGTTCTGTAGATCACAAGAAATTCACCTTCGCTGCTGCTATTACTGCTTGTGATATTATTTCCCCGTACAGTACTTACAAGCATATGACAGGCTGGACCCCAGCCTGGTGGAGATTTCACATTGATGTTAATAGGATCGGGAACACGGCCTATGCAAAGATCAAATACAAGCCTCTTACCTCAGCACCTACAGGCAAAATAGCGTTAGGCACTTTAGAAATGCAGATAAATTCTATACTGGTACAATGATGTCAAGAAAACAATAGAAAAAAAAAAGATAGTTTTGTTGCCTGTTGTTTTGAATTTATAGGAGACATTGCACAGATCACCAGAAAATATTAACAATTAATCACGTCTAAAATATGTACTTAGATTTTTTTCAGAATCTACCAAAACACAAGAACAAAAGGCCTTTCTTCCTCAAAACAAACATAAAATGCTATCTAGTGTCGGCTCTTTGCTACTGCAGTCTCGCATAACTATTTCTGAATTAAACTGATCTGGGAAGCATTAAGGTGCACAGGGCAGCACGCATGGCAGCACCGCACGCTCCCGACACGGGACCCTTGTCCCATTTCAAAGTCTGTTCTGAATTTCAAAGACCATACGGAGCTCGCACTTGCTGGATTCCCACCCTGCAGAGGAAAACTGGAGTAGGGAAGAAAGACCGGGAAGAGAAGATGTGGAACGAAAGGTCTAACCAGCTGCTGACCCAGGCGGCAGGACCAGCTCTCTCTTTTGGCTTCACACAGCACAGGATTCTCTCTAGCTAGGAAATATATATTATTTTTAATATATTTTAACGGCGTGCACTATAACATTGAATTACATAAACTGTTAATATTAAAAATTTAAAATGTTCATTTCACAATAAATATCTGTATTTAAAGCTCAAGGGAAGGAATGGCAATGGACTGAAGATCGCTGGGGTTTCAGATCAATCCTTAATATTTATCTTACGTGTTAAAAAAAAAAAACTGACCCTTGCAAGTAAGTCTTTGTGGTTTCCATTCTGATGGCTGAGTTAATTAAAGATCAGATCCTGCCTCCACAGCCGCTGTTGCAGGAGAACTCCTATACAACGCTGCTTTTCCACCAGCAGCTTTTCTGTCCATCAGCCAGGCGCTATGACATCTCGGCACGTACGAAAACATCTTCTTTAAATTGCCATCAGCCTTGCCTAAGACGGATCAAAACATCTCAGCTTCCCCCGTGTGATGTGTCTCAGAAATGTCACTTTTATCCTCAGCAGGTGACGCCCCAACTAACAGTTTTCATGTCCTTCCAGGAGGAGGGAGCGGAGGGAGGGAAGGGGGAGAGGAGCTGACGGCAGCCATTAGCATGCCTGCTCACATGCTGATTTTGCTTTCCGAGGCCAATTTTTCCTCTGCTGACTATGAGACACATCATATACCTCTGCTTGAGGCACGTATAGCTGGCACCGCTCTGCCTGTGAGGAGTCCACACAAGGGCTCGCAAGATTTGGGGTTCTTGGAATAGAGACCGTCAGCTCAGGCTTTGGCCATAACATTTTTTCCACATGTTTTTAATGTGCCCCGTGGAAGCGTATTTATTTTTAGTCAGACCACTGCAAGTAAAGGCTCAGAAACACTTTTCTTCTGAAATTCAGTTTTCTTCCTGATGTAAAGGCAGAATGAACTGTGCATGCCAGACATCGGTCATGCTTCTATTGTCAGACTGGAAAATTATTATATACTTGGAAAAGTGTTAGACATCTGGAAAATTATTATCAGAAGAATATGATCCACTAGTCACAAATGTGTTCTCATAAGATTTTAATTCAAGTCTCGTAGAAGCTCGCTGTGCCAAACCTGTCCTGTTTTCAGCACTACCCAGCCCTTGATCAGCAGATTCCTACTGACATCCCTGGAAGCTTTGTCTGGGTTAATCACAGTGCTTATAGTGGAAATCTAAAACTTTTCACTTCCCGGCATCCCTCCAAGGCTGGCCAAGGGCACTGCAAGCGCGGGACACCCTTCACACGCAGGCTCCACGGCTCTCACCAGCGATGCTGATCCTGCCAATGGGGCTGCACACTGCGCAGTTATGTTTCCTACACACCATCCCCAAAGGTTTCGGAAAAATCAGTTCACAACATGGCAATAAATTCCCAACAACTCACAGAGTAGAAAACAAGCCATCATATCCCGGTAGGAGCAGCAGCTCAGCACTGCCGTTTGCCGGGCGGCAGAAGCAGAGGCCAGCAGGGACCCCCAGAGCATCACGTCACTCCGGGGCCGTTCAGCAGCATTCACGCTTCTCACCAGTCCCAGATTTTAGGTGCACGAAAATGCTTCATTCCCTAGAAAACACAAGTGTGTGCTGAGAAGGGAAAAGATGAGACCTCCAGGGCCAGGACCCCTCTGAAACTGATAGGCGAAAGACAACCAGTTGATCCCAGCAGAGAAAACGGCCCGTTCTGCGGCTGCAGGGGTGAAATCTCCAACATTTCTGGAGAAGCCCAAAGGATTTGGGGAGAGTCCCTGGCCAAGAGGAGGGGACATAGGAACAGGCGGCAGCAGCCTGCCAGGGCACACGCCGGCCAGCCTTGGCGCGCCGGCAGCAAACGGTGTCCAACATCTCGCACCGCAGAGAATTAATTCTTCGCCAGAACTTGGTATTCTGCGAGCGGTGAGCACTGACGCCACAGCACGCACAGCAGGCAAGGACGGGGCTGTGGCCGTGATACCGGCACAGGACCATAAGGGAAAGAAGGAAGTTTTAACTGGGACAACCAGGATATATTTTATTCCCGTGTCCAACCGGTAAAGAGGCACTTGCCAGTTCCCATAATGTGATTTCACTACTACTTGTTCCAGCTCCCGGGGTCATGCCGTTATGCACAAATGTCAGCTACCGCTGCAAAAATGAGCTCCAAGATTTCGTCCCTGCAGGGAACAATCTTTTAAAATGTAACCCCAAAAGGCTGGAAAACCACAGGCAAATAAAAATTGTTGTGCAAGCCATAGCAGTCATCCTCTTTTTTTCATCTCGGTCTCCAAAGGTGAAATCCATGATATTCCAACGACAGAGGTTGGCACTACGAGACAAGAATCCACAGGGGCTGTGAGGGCTGGCTGGGAAAGAACAGAAGCACGTTGCAAACCCTCTTGCTGGGACCCCATTTTACAGCTCTGGTTGAAGGCATGCTCCACTGTCAGATAAGGAGACATATCACAATGAATGGTTATTATCTAATAGAAATACATACGATACTCACCCCTGAATGAAGACCCAGATGGGTGTAGTAACGCTTCAAAGGGTTCTTCACCGCAACTGCATGTTCCAGACTCCTGGAAGTTGAAGCAAAGGCAACAAACTGTCTTGTCACGCAGGGGGAATGTAATCTCCCACCGAGGCACGAGGCTCCGTGGGGTGAATGTGGGAAAGGAAATATCCGGAGCAGTAACAATGCAGGCTTCACACCCGGGCACCGGCATCACTTCGGTAAGGGTGAGGGGATCCCCTGGCCCGTGATTCTGAGCCTTTACAGTCCAGAAAGGCATCACTGAAAAAGTCTTTTTGAGCTGCAGGCTTGCACATCATCTAAGGGGAAGGAGGCAGAGAAAATGAATGTCTGCGCTGAACGACAGGGTCTTTCAGATTTTTCCCTTTCACAGAAAGAGCATCTGCTAAAAGTAAGATTATCAATGTGCGGAAACATGTGGACTGACCTGAACAAATCAGGCTGCAGAGGCAGCTGCTGGCAGCTTGGGAACAACGAGCCATGGATCTGGCAGGCACTCGAGGGGGCGAAAGTGCCGTGCTACGTGGCGTGGGTACGGCCGCGACCTGTTCTCCCTGTTCCCGCCTCTCCTTGCTCCTGCCTCCTCCCTGCCAGCTCCTCGCCTGGCTGGCTGTCCCAGCACCTGCTCCCAGTGCCCAACATCGTTCCCCAGATCTCAGTCTCACTTTCTAATGATCTTTGCCAGCCCATGCTGCCTTCCCCATGGCCCAGCAACCCTTCAGCTCCAGGTCCTTCTCCCAGTCTTCCCCCTGCCATCAGTGCGGTCCCAGTTTCTGGTGGGTCAGTGCAGCGCAGGGACACTCATTCTGGTCCCCAGGGGTAGAGCTCCTTTGCAAAGAAAAAGCACCTGGGACATGCCCAGCATGAGCAAGCACGGATTTTTTTAATTCCATGGAGCTTTTACTGAGCCTGTACCATGCACAGTGACTGCTGCTGGTGCAGATACAGGTTTTACCTGTTTGATGCAGCTCCAATACTCCATCTACACCAGACTTTTCCAGCTCAGATAGGTCAATTAAATATATCGTGTCCTTAATCAGTGTAGGTATGGTGGCAATCATGGACCAAAGTGACCTGGGAAGAGCTTCTAAATTGCCCATCGACAAGCCGAATCTCCCCTGCCAATATCCCCCAGTTCTTTCCCCACTTTTGTGCTTTTTCTCCCTTCATTTACTGTCCTCCTCCTCCTCTTTTACTCCTGAGAAATCCCCAAGGCCTGGCAGCAAACCTGCAGTTCCCGAGAGCTTTGCTCTCAGCAGCCAAACTTTGCTTTTCCTGCATTCCTGCCACCAGGGAAACTTGTCCCATTTGGGTAAAAATGAAAGACTGAGGCTGACATTATTGCCACGTGAAATGTTTTAAAGGAACAACCTCAAGTGTCTGTGGGAAGTGCCCTGAGCTCAAGAGCAAGAGCTTTATTTTGAGAGGTGTTTTCAAACATCCTTAAACCCTCCCTTGATAACAAGCTTAAAAACCCAACCCTAATACACCTTTCCGCAGAGGTAACACAACCTGGGGGTGGTTCATATTACCTTGAGACCAGAGTGTTGTTCCCAACCCCCTTTACTCCGGGGGATTAAGGTCATCTTCACCTGGGCCTCGGGCACCTCACTCACAGCATCTCAAAGAGAAAGAGGAGAAAGAAGGCATCAGGTCTGAAACAGCTATTCCTCATCCCAGGCTGCCGCTGCACGATGGTGCTGAGCATCCTGACACCTCAGTTTCACAAGTCACTTGTTTTCTGCTAATTTCAGAGCATTTTAGCACCCTTACCGCTTAGGAAGCCCTTTCTTCTGACTGCATTTTTGGCTATGTAGCTGGTTTTTTTAAGCTCATCACTGATACACTGCATCGGGGCAGAACTGAAAAATGAAGCGTGTTGTGGAAGAACACGTTCCACGAGGGTATGGTCCTGCCCAGGGGTTTTAAGCCCTTATTGCCTACCAAATCTGTAACGGTCCGGAGGCAGAAACCAGCCTGGTGGCTCCTTATAGCTCACATCCCACTGCTTTTTGGGTGCCGATTTTTTAACAGAAAAATCCTGCAAATAACAAAACCTTGGGAAGGCAGCTATTTACCGAAAGAGAATGAGTCACTGTGTTTACTCTGCAGACTGCGATGTGAAAGACAAGAAGCCACTAAAGGTCACAGAGGAGTTGTCTCCTTGCCACTTATTTTGTCTGTTCCTCTGACAAAGGCAAAGCCATCTGCAGTACAAGCAATGAAGCAGTGATGACCAAAAGATTTCAAAAGGACATATGAAGAGTGCCAAATGCTCTTGATAAAAAAAGAGAGTGAACAAGAGGAGTCATACAGCTCTTTGTGTAACCTTTACTCTGCTGTTAAGTGCACCAGTTTATAGTAATTATGGAAAAGCCACTGATTGTATTATAAATGTAATGACATTAGCAGGACTGTCACTGTGTTTGTAGCAACAGTTGTGAAATTAATTTTTTTCTTCATTAAGGAGATCCTTATTTGCATGATTAAAATGTCAGCCCAGATAAATGCATGTGCCGGAGAATGAATCACTGAGCAAAAATGCCACCTGCCAAGCCCGGAGAATAGGACAAATAAACAAGCAGCGAGGAGCAGCTCAAAACTTGATCCAGCTCCCAGTGGGAGCCGTTCCATCATCCTCAGGAGCTGCAACAGGCTCCAAGCGAGCGCCAAGGCGAGGAGGCTCAGCCGAGCAACAGCCCAAATGCTTGGGATTTTTGCTTTGGCCACGCTCAACCAATCTACAGCCCAATAAAAACAATGTCTCCATTGTGGTTTAGAGGGTACAAAAACCTACTCCCACGAAAGAAGGTAAAATATACGCAATCCAAACTTACTCCTTTGCTACTATTTGGTAAATCCAAAGCCCAGCCATGACCCCTCTAACGTGGCTGAAGCTCATCTCTGCCTGCTATTACGAATTGACAATATTTCCTATTTACTTGCAGCTCCACTCAAACGCTTGCTAAAGCACACGAATCCACACCAAAAAAACTTGCCCTTGTATGAAGTTCCCGGCTTGGAGGCTGATTTACAGCCGTCCCCAAAAGTGCTGGATCCCAAATGACAAAATTGAGAATACCAGAGTGAAGAGCACTCAGCTGTTTTCCTTTTTGCCCAAAGTCAAGAAGAGAAGCTGAAAAGACAACATGGTGTCAAGGAGATAGCAGATTTTATCTGTTATAAATAGGTCCTGATCCTGCAAGACTATTTTCACTGATAATTAAAGCAAAGAGAGAAAAAAAAGGAGAGGAAAAATACTATTTTAAACTGAGTTACTACTTTTAAAGTACATAGAGACTCTTACTATCTGTTTTTCATGGCAAATTTCATGATTTGGACTTTTTTCCACTTTAGAAAATGTAACGAAGCAAGTAATTTTGATATTTCCTGCAAACTCCAATGAAATGTGCTTGTTGTTCAAAATGTTGGATTTTGACACAGCAAAAAATTCTAATTTGATTTTATGTTTTGTTTTATATCACTTGAAAACATTAAGAGCTGAAATGAAGTGTCATCTAGAAAAACAGAAGACTTCACTCTGGAATGGTAAAAAAAAAAAAAAAAAAAAAAAAGCAGACCTGTATCCAGACCTACATATGGAGGTTTCCATNGTGTGCTTGAGGAGCCAAGGGAACAGTCCAAAAGAAAACTTATCCAGCCAGTGTGTTTCAGTGAAATTCTATTTGATAATTAGTGCTTCCGTGTCTGACTTGTCAGACAACTTCTGGCCAGCTCAGCATCACACCATCGCACCTCTCCTGGGGAGCAGAACTGCCCAGGCAGGCAGGGTCCGTGGGGAAGGAAGGCTCCTGCGTGGCAGGTCGCTCTGCAGAGTGACTCGGTGGCAGGACAGGCAGGACAGGCAGCTGCCAGCTCAAGACGAGCTGCCAGTTCATCACGGCTGAACCAAAGAGGCACAAGCACGCTGGGAAGCTGCATTAGCCCCCCTCAGCCTCCTCATCTTCCTGAGCACATCAACACTGCTGGCATAAAATCTTTCTTCTGACCTTCATCGGAGCAGAACACTCTCATCAATACTACTCTATATTATATTTGCCTTAAAAGACAATATGCTCCAAAGGTATTTTAGCACGGAGACTTTTTTGTCTCCAAGACTCCCATGAATCGAGTCTCTATATGTTAGAAAAATGCTAAGGTTATTTCTAATATAGCTACAGTCAGTCTAGTATGAACCATGCCAGACAAGTCATCCAAATCAGGTTTTTCTTAATATTTCAAAAATAAATTGGCTATTTTTGCAAAAGTTAGGAAAGAATTGGCAATTTCAGTTCCTGAATACTAATTCACATGTACCAATTTGTTTATAAAAAGGCATATTTCAGACCGCCATCCTGAAGCACTGCTGGTGGGACGGAAGAAAAATAAGGCAGAAGGCTCTAACGGGGAGACACAGACCACAGTATATAGCTCAGATCTTCCAGCAGGTGTTTTAATGCAGTTATGGCCAGTGCACGAAAGGGTTTGGTCACTGAACTGAGGGTGAAACCCCTTTTTCAAAGGGGATTGTTTGTAGCTGTTTTCCAGGTGGACATGGCACTCTTCCCTTCCATCCCACCTCCCAACCATGGGGCCCGGTGGCTGTGTCCCTCTGCAGCCTGGCTGCCACAAAGCCGTATACAAACCTTCCAGGGACGGTGATCTATAAGGAGAAGATGCAGGAGACAGAGCAGAACTGCTGCAAATGGCTCAGCAGCACAGCGAGAGCGTGCCGGGATGCAGCACTGACCCGCACCGCACGAAGCCCAGGCTGCAGGGACCGAGAGGACCAAACAACTGGCAAGGATGATGCCCTACGTGCAGATTGTCACAAGGATGACAAGCAATAGCTGGACTGGGAGGAGTCGAGCATTTTGCTGGCGACTGAGCTCATTCTTGCAGGCAGCAAGATGATTCAGGGTCAGAACGAAGATAATGGTTCTTCATTTCCAAGATAATGGGGAGACTCCCGTTTCCTTCATCAGGCCTTTATGAACCTTGGCTTGCAGAAAGAGGAGTGAACAAAAAAACACAAAGCAGTTGTAAAACCAAGATTAACACAGCTTTATCCAAGGCCTTTATCCTGCAGACCTTCTGCTGTCACCCTTGCTTTCCATGAGAACTGGGTGGAGAAGGTCCAGCTTTCATAAACGCAGCTCCCACTGACTTGTTGCCCAGGAGCTGTACAGAGCAACCATGGCCCAACTCAGCATGCTTGTGGATCATGGAGAGTCTTTCCTGTGATTTCAAGAAGCCTTTCAATGGGTCCTTGTGCTTAGGCAGCTGTAGTGGGGGCAAAGCAAGGTAAGAAAATGCATGGAAAAGGGGAAAACAATGATTATTTCTGCCAGACCTTTGGGGTTTTATGTTGAATTGTACATATATGCAGTTGATGGTGCATCCTGCAGCCTTGCTCCACTGTCATCCAGATCAGATCCAGGCTGCACTGCAGCACAGCTCCCAGCCGCTGCACTGAGGGCCTCTCCCGTGGGACCTCGGGCATGGGGTTGGCATGGGGTCGGCACGGGGAGGAAGAGGAGGTGGGACAGAAGGTGCATGTCCAGGTCTCATCTCCTTGGTGGAGTCACCACATCACCAAGGAGCTGGGGAAAGCCTCTTTGGCCCAAGTGTTTGATACAGAGCAAACCCCGGCCTCACACAAGGACGGAGCAGAGAGGCTCTTGCTCTGCATCAGTTCCTTACATATAGGCAAGGTCTTGGCTGTGGAGATAAACAGCCTCTTCCACAAAGGCTCCAGGGATTTAGAGGAGCTGTTGCCTCACCAGGAACATTAACTCTGTGTTGCCTCCGCGAGGCAGTGGCTCTCACTGAGTTTTTGCTGCGGTTTCGACCAAAGCTCTGCAGTGGTGCTGTCAGAGCTGAAGTGGAAAATACAAGCAGCAGCCGATCCTGCCACATGGCCTAAAGTGCTAAACAAGAGGGCTTTGCCACCCCTCTTCTGTCATCTTCTGCAACACCACAGCTTTGATCTCCGATCTCCTGCTGGCTTCAGATCTCAGCTTCCGCTTCTCCCTCTGCTTCCAGCCCTGCTGCTGCTGCTGCTGAACAGACTGCTGCGGCAGTCGGGATCTCACTGCGTGATAAAGAGAAGGTTCTTCCCCTGCAGGAAATAAAAACAGCTCCAGATGTGGACTTCAGCAGCATGGGACTTGGTGTTACTCAACATCAGCACAGGGCCTCTGGAAGTGCCTACCCTTCACCTACCCAAGTGACCTTCTCTCAGCAAAATCAGATTGCAAAACTCACCACAGAGTACCAGAGGAAAAGTTCCCGAGGCTGATCAGAGCCTACTGACAATGCGAGCTCCACAAAAGGCTTGCTCTCCCTTCCCTCAGTCTTTACCAGCCAAATTTGATTTCTGGCCTCGGATCTTGACTCTGGTGTCCCCTGCCAATGATAACATCTGAATCCTCTGACGCATGGCATGTGGCTCCACTTGGCATCCCGGACCACGGGCACGCCTGCTGGAGACAGACATGAGCTCATCCTCCTCTTCCGCATTCACAATGAGTTTCTGATAGCCGCAGACCAGTTTGCATCATCTTTCACTGAGATGACTCTCACCGACATCCAGGTAACTGCTCTGCACTGGCAGGGGTCCCCAGCCCAGACCCAAGTCTGCAGGATCCTGGATGTACCTTTAACCACCACCAGTTACTTTTGCTCTGAATGTTATTTTCAACGGAGTGTTTCAGTATGTGAGTTTTGATACTATCTTCTACTGCTGTCATACAAAGAGGTAGGAAAGCCAACAAATCCTTATTACTTATTGGTTTTCGGCTAGGTTCAAATCAATTTGTATTACAGTATGCTGGACCTATATTTAATTCTTGCTTCATTCCTGACACCAGGGAGATGGAGGGGGTTTTATTATTATTGTGGCATTTATGCCGAAAAGTTTTGCGGCCACTGCACAAAGGAAAGAAGAAAGATTGAGTGATATGCAGAAAGTTAGGCGATGCAAAAGGAAGCAAGAATGCAGAATAAAAAACAACTGGTTGAGCTGCACAACATAAGATATCATGCAGGAGAAAGGCATAATTAAAACACTCTTAATTTGCACGTTATTACCACAGCCAGCCCTGGGTCTCTGGGAGGATGGGCCCAAGCTGTGAGATTACCTGCAAAACCCCAGTGAAGTTAGGAAGAATTCATAAGACAATAGCAGCGTCTCTCCCAGGTGCATCTCTGCTGCCTGGGCTCCCTGGGAAGCCCTCTTTCATCTGCATCCCCTATTTCTCTGGCTTCCCAGTAAGTGCCTTTTTTGCATTTAAACTGTGAACGTCGCAGTCGCAGACTTCTTCCTCCACTGTTGGCACAACACGAGGCACATGAGCACGTTCTCGAAAACTAGTTATGCTATGCTAGGGGGAAAAAAAAAGACTCAACTGTAATAACATAAAAGCTTCCCTTGACCTTGTTGTATAGTTGGATCAACATCTAATTGCTAAATGCTGCACGTTTCCCTAAAGACAAAACAAATATGAAGAAAAGCCACTGGATTGTGAAGGCTGGCAAAGCTATCTACCATCTGCAGAAATTCAGCTGGGCCTCCAGCAGATAACGATGGCAGACAATACCTTGATTTTCCTCGTTTTTCTCTCCTCCATTGTGTACGGTGGAATATCTTCTCCACTTAGAACTTGGAGCCCCAGTAGTCTGACTAAGGGAATGTTTTCCTGGGACCCTGCTATTGTGAAACGCTGGAACTACTCTTTTCTGTCTATTTGTGGTAAAAGTCAACATCGTCTTGAAATCCCAGACCAGAATAATTGCCTCGGGTCCTAAAAATTATCCTCCTGCTACTTCAATTAGAAAAAGTGCTTGCAAAGCTTGCACTGTAAGCACACGCAGTTGTAGGGCTCAGGCATAGGTTGGCTGGCTAGTTTTTTGTAAAATCTCTTGATTTTGGACTCTTTAAATGCATCTCAGAGCGCAATGCAAGGCCATCTGTTGCCCGGTCCACGTGTGAGGGTTGTGAGGTACAGGAGGAAGGAGGTGTCTACAGGAATGACTTTTTGCTTTTTGCATTTTAAGAACAAGCCGGGAGAACTTTCTGTGCCTCGTGTCGGGATCGATTCAGGCAGTTCTGCTCTGGAAATAAATGTCACAGCTAGACGCACGTCCACGTGCCCCAGGGACCTCGGCGGGGATTCAGCACAGCACTGTGCTGTCTGCCTCTCACGGGCAGAGCTGTCTCCCAGCTCTCCTCCCACCACCACCTCTTTTTTTTTTTTTTTTACTGTGAATTTCAGGGGGTTTAGACCATTTAGATCATTCTGCTTAGGTACAAAGGAAAATCACTGCCAAAAGATGACACTGGCACTTGAGTTTCCCAGATTGCCGCCTTCTCCACAAGTAAATGGACGGCCTCATCTCATCCACGCAGACGAGGCTGCCACAACACGATGTTCATTTCACTGGTTCCAGCACCCAGCACTCCTAGTCACGGAGCAGAGCTCACCGACGTTTGCCGTATGACACCAAGGGTAGCTACTTTCAAAGTGACTTGCTTTTCTTTTTTAATTTATGCCTCTAATTTGCTGTCTAAATGAAAGCTGCTCCCGGGAGTATTTCTTTTCTACAGTCAAAGGCCAATATTTGGGGGCAATTGTTTCCAAACCAAGTGGCTAAAGTCGGGTTGATACTATTATAATTACGTGAGTTTGTATTATGCGGACTTGATTCCCTTTGTGTCCTCCTCTAGATTGTGGCAGATGATGGTAATGGAGAATATGCTGCTGCATTACATCCTAAAATTTCAGTTTCCTGTTTTGGAAACTCGTATATCTCATGTATTCCCTTTTGATAAACGTCCATGCTCTGGGGAACTGCTCCCTTGCCCATGTGCTAATGAGTACTTCCTATCATTAGACCCAGGAATCATTACTGTCTAATCATAACTGGTTACAAAGCAATTAACAGGGAAAAAAAGCTCTTAAGAAGAATGCTGATGGTGTTCGGGAGCAGGTCCCGCTTTCCAGCTGCCGCCTGACGTGGGACTTATAGGGGAAAACAACCAAAGCCTGCCCTGCTCCCACGCCTGTCCCCAGCCTGGGTAAGGCACGGGGACTCACCCTAGCCCCCACGCACGCACGATGGCCAATGCACGACCCAGGCTGGCTCGTCACATTGACTAACCACACGCTGGGCAGAATTGCCCATGCTCGTCCTGTTATTTCCCTGCCTCTGTTTCCCCTGCTCGGAGGCACATGACCGTATTTAAGTTGTTTTCTCCTTTTGAAGGAACTATTGCTGGAGAACTGTGAGAAGACACCTGCAGGTCCTTTGAGCACATCCATGTGGGACCCACCTGGCAAAGGGCAGCACTTACCACTGATTCCCTTAAACTAAGGAGCTCAGCGATAGAGTGAGGGGATGCAACGGCACAGTTCAGCTCCCTCCAAAGTAAAACTGAAATCTGGACAGCTGTGCTCAAAAGGGAGCCTAAGGTGAGCGGCTCAGCGTTAGGTCTCTACTGCAGACAGCGAATGTTAGCTGAGATTTTATCCTCACTTTCGGGTTTCAAAGTTGTTTGGAGGATAATGGCAGAACTGAGGATTTTATTCTTTTATAGTTTCTTGCATCCCTGACCGAGCCAGTGTTTTAGTGGTAAAGCTGCCGCTACACCCAGGAAAGAAAATCAATAAACAAGTTAGCTAAAATCTATATCCCAGAGGTAAAGGGAACAAGCGGTCCCCGTGAGGCTTCACCATACTATTGAGTACTTTGTATCAGCCGTGCATTTATTCTTACAAAAATTGCCTGAAATTAGGGTGTTTGTTTACGCGCATCTGATTGATAAAGCACAAAGACAAACAGAACGATATTTGGGTTAGGGTCCCAGTTCACTGCTAATCTGCACCAGCATCAGTGGGAGCAGGCTGTGGTTCAGTTCGGACCAGGAGCAGCGCTCAGGTCTTCCCTGGGCAGAAGCCAGCAGACGTGGGTTAAGTACAGCCAGGGAAACAGGATTTCGAGTGACTTGCTCTAGGTGAGAAAAAAGAAATTCTGAGAAAATTTGGAACGAAACCTGGACTAGCGCAGTCCTGCACATACACCTCCACCAGGCAACCACCTTCCTTCTCCCTTGACCAGGGTGGATGCATAAAACCAGTGCTGGATTCCAGCTACCCTGTGGTTCAAGCAAGTCCCGTGCACCCAGCTGGAAACCATCTCTGAGCCCCAGCCCCTGGTAGCTCTCACCAGGAAACCGCATGTGTCTCTACAAAGAGCGTGGTTTTAATATGTACAGGGCACATGGCGTGATTCATCCTTCCTCACTGACCTACACAGTCATTTATGCCAGAGCAGGATGGAAACAAAGCACTTCTGGTCCTAATTTGGGAGCACGGCGCTGCCTCCTTGCCCAGCTCGAACCGAAGCTACGTGCCACGAGGCAGGGCAAGGCCAGACACACATGCGTATCCAGACCCGCCGTCCTTCCCCGCATCTGTTGATCTAAACTGCAGTAGAATTTTCCTGAGTGTGAAGTTAAAACTCCAGTGGTTTAAAGAGCAAAGCAAAGGAGCGGCTTAAAGCCATAAAATAATACATCACGGCACAAGACTGGCTAGCAGCGCTGGAGGGCAGGACTGAAAGCCATTAGCAGAGCTTTGTGAGGACGCTGGCACAAGTACTCGCTCACATCACACACGACATCGTCAAGGCTTTCAGCCCTCTGTTTAATGAAGGGTAAATTGCTCCCACAGGCTATATCCACATGGAGGATTTTCTAAAATCTCGCTAGCCGCACTGAAGTGAAGCTCCACCGGCACCAGCAATACTAGTACTTTGTTACTAATCCTGCTTGAGCAAGGTTATACAAAAATATGGTAAAAATCCCAGTCATAGCGACATTCATGCTGCGATGAGGCTACGATGATCAGAGGAACCGAGTTTTGTAGGAAGACATAATGCCTTTTATTAAGCCAATGTTTTTTATTAGCTATTCCTGGAAAAACCAAGCAAGAATAAAAGCTGTAGGAGACAAAAAGTTGACAATGAAACCTATTAGACTAATGAGTCCAAGCTTAGCGTCTATGTAAACAGACTGCAGTGAAGAGTATCACTCTGTCAACCCTAGGCAGCCAAGTAAAAGAAAAAGCCTTTGGAAAGATGCAAGAGAAGGTGAGAACTTTGTTGGAGAAAGCAGTCACTGTGCCAAACAGAGGTAGTGTGGGGTGACATTATGAATGGAGAAGCGGCTCCCACAAGGTACCGAACATCCCTCAAGTCCTGCTCTAATGAGCGAAGCCTGGCGTCTCACAGTCAGATCCTGAGAAACTAGCGGAAAGCTTCCTGATTTATTGATACGCTGGAAGACAGGGCACAGAGCCAACTGATTGAAAGCAGGCAGTCCTGCAGCAGCTGCCAAGATGCTAAATCACAGGCGGAATCCAAACAGGGCGTATACGTGGAGAGGAGATTTATCATTGCCGATAGCTGGCAGCATCGTTTATTGATCCAGTCGCCTAAGAGCATTAGACGCTGCCACATTGCACAAGCGCAACCCTGAGAGAGGAACACGTCGCTCGACTCTCCCGTGGTGCTGCCGTTTCAGGGGTGAGGCAGCTCCGCAGAGCACGCCATCACGCTCCACACGTAGCACGGCAGCGGTCCCCAGCAGCAGCAGGGGCGGTACAAAAGCCTCACGGCTGGCACGTCGCTCTCGTTGAGAGATTAGTAGCTAAGGGTTCTCTGGCCATCGGGTTCTCTGGCCATCCGGTTATCTGTAAGGCGAAAGTTTAACTTTCTGCCTTTTTAGCTGATTGCTGCTGGCTTTTTTTTAAAATGTAAGTGCTAAGAAAATGCACCCCGTTCAGTCTCCAGCTATTCCCCAAACTGAAAAAATGCTCTGTAAAATTCTTGTTCTGAATCCTTGCTCTGAATGTGCCTTAGAACGAACAAACAGTTGTAGTTTTACTAGAGAAGGAGTAAAATTAATGAAGGGCTTCTTGGCAGTGTCAAATGTGCTGCAGCATTGGCAGCACCACTCCGCTGAAGAGTGGCACAGGGCGCTGCGAATGACTGTGCTGGAGTACAAGTTATCACTACACTAAAATGAGAACTAAATGGGATTGTTCTAGCAAATGTCACGCCGAGTAATGTGATGTTGGAAAACACGCTTTAACTGATATCCTGAGCCTTCCTCTCCACATCTGAGGTCCTCCTTCTAACATATTTTTCACCTAGGCTGAACAGAGGCAGAGATGGCACCTCCCTGCGCGTGAGCAGCACCCTGCCTCTCGGTGCAAACCCTGCGGCCGCAGGTCCAGACACGGGTTCGCTGTCACCCGTACGTGATGCCAAGAGGAGGAGGTTTAGTGGGATTTTGCTGAAAATGTCACATTTCCTTTCAAAAGATCCCCTTCCTCGGTGATTTTCACTTCTCATCAACTTTTGCATGACTTGCTTTTTCTAAAGTTGGCAGGGGAACTGGCCCTGCACATTAACTCTTCCCACCCCCTAACCTAAGTGTATACGCTAAACGTTTATGATTTAACATCGGTCCGAACGCAAGGGCACTCATGTTGTTCTGGCAGCTAAGCTGCGATGAATTCTAACATAGGATACTTTTTCTAAGGGCTTTCTATATTCTTAAAAGTAGATCGCAGGAAATAAAATAATCTTTGAGCATACAAATCAACAATAAATAATTGAAACTGCACCCGTTCTCCATATGCATGTACAAAACTGTGTATGCAGACAGCGGCGACTTTTAGCCCGCATCCACGCGACTGACAGAAGCTGTGTCACTGACTTCAGGGTTTTGCACTTCTGAATGCCCGTGATAAATGGAGCCAGGGTGCCATCGAAAACACCAGTGCAAGGAACTGTGGGGAACTTTGCGATGTATCGGGAATATAGGCATGTCTTCAGTCTTCTGACTGGTTTAAAAAAGCTTAAGCAACGCAGACAATAATTACAGCTGCGCTGGAAACTTGACTCTGATCCCAGCAGAAATCTGCTGTACCAATAACATTTTTGAAAGCTTGTCAAAGCATTTTCTTAGTTTTTAATTAGCTTCTGCAAGAGGTCATGGCTTACAGCTTGGAACAGAGAGCCGGGAGTAAAGACATCCAGGGTCTATTCCTAGCTGGGGAAGTGACAGGACAGGTGGCTCTGGGCCACTGGCTGCAGCTCCTCTGCCCAACTTCCATAACTGTAAAATGGGTAAAATAATACTTGCTGCTCAGGCATGATGTGAGACCTAATTAGGTGTTTGCAAGGAGCCCGCTGCCCCTCTGATGAATAGTGCAAAAGAAATGAACAGTATTATACGGGTAATGAGCTCTCGCAAGACAGGGACTCCTTTGTTCAAACAGAGAGGTTTTTTCAGCAGCAGCCAGGTTCCAGCAGAAGTTTATTAGAGAAAAGTGAGTGTTGCTCATCTCTGTGTAACTGAGAATATATCGCTTTCTATTAGGAGGATTTATCTGCAACGTATTGCATTCCTCGGAGTCTTTACCTTTAGGGAAAGCCTTTGGAATAACTCCTTAATGCCTAGTTTTGTTATGAAAATGAACTTTGGCTATCTTATGAATTGTTTATCTTAAGGCTGCACAATCACTTTGATTATAAAAGTCTAGTGTTATTCAAAAGACTGCAGAATCTCAAGTGAGTCGATGAATATTGAAAAGATATGAGGGACATTCTGCTTTTCTGATTCTGCTCCGCTCATGTGCCCACTTCTCATATGAAGAAGAACAAGAGTGTAATTGTATTGCAAAATATTATTGTGATACAGAAGAAGCAATTACTCTGTATACAAAAAGATCATTAAATATATCCACTGGTAACCACAAATCACGCCAGAAATGTATTACTATCATACTGTATTTTCATTACATTCCCCACAAGAAACTTAGTTAACAATTAACTCCAGCCACAGCATATGGAAATCAAAGCAGAAGTTACTTTTTCAGCCATCCTTACAAGTAGACTGAAAGGTAGAACGGGGTGACAAAAAGTAACTGAAACTTTGTAAGTCGTTAGCTAGTAGAATAATATGTGCAGACTTGAGCGACTATAGGGTTTGCAGCCACATGAGTGAAAGGTGGAGCCCTGTCGGTGCAGAAATGACTCCCTGCACGCTGAAGAGGTGAAGCAATCGGCCCAACCCTCTGTTTTTCACCACTGAGAAAAAAAAAAATAAGCACTGACATCCCTTCTCCCACCCGCACATTGCCACCTGCACCGGCGGCGGTTGGAGGCAAAAGCTCCAACAGCTCCAGCACCTCGGGTTAGAGCGCCGGGTGCTCACCGACCAGGCCAGGACTCAGCTGCCCTTGAAAAGCTTGTGTGTGGTGGCAAAATGGTTCAGAGTCACTCACTGCTCTCTTTCTCTCACTTAAAGTGTATTTTCCTTTTTTGGGTGCCTTCACCAATGATGGTAGGAAATACCGATGGGTTTTCTGTTGCTATATCATGTTTCTGTGTATAAACTAACACGAGGCTAAATGCAGCATCCCTACAGTATCGCAGCCCGAAGTGTAAATGGCGCAAACAGTGCTAATGTATGACATTTATGAATTATGTATGAACTTTATACTGCCACAGTGCCACGGTATCCGCCAGACCAGCGATATTAGCCTTGCGCCTTTCCCGCACCACCCAGCATCCCCACACTGCACTGGGCTGCCCTGTCTCTCCCACTGCCTCCCGGCTGGTGGTCACTGTCTGCACAGCTTCGCTGCTGTGGCCGTGGAGAGGAGGAGGGCTGGAAAGCAGCCACGCTCTGTCTCACCTCCTTTCCCCAATGGGCAGAGTGCCTCTGTGTCCCCAGAAAAGTGCTAGTTCAGAGCAGAGCCTCTGTGGGGTCAGCGGCTGCGCCAGATGGGAGTGGGAGTGAGAGGGAGTCCCCAACTCCAAGGTGGGTAGTGGAGGCAGAGGGTTTCCAAAGAGGAGAGAGCAGTGCCAGAGGAGAAACTCCTGAGCCTCAGGAGGGGAGGAGGATCACGAGCAGACCCGTAACAATGTCTTGTGTTGCAGCACCCAAAAGGCAGCGAAGTCTCCCAGGCCCACCGGTGAGGTCTGCTGTGGCTCAGAAGAGAGGCAGAGAGAAGGACAGGTGCTCGTGACATTTAAAAGAGAAGTTGTTGTGGTTATCAGTGGACTTTTTTAATTCTCGCACCCTGTGACAATGCCCAGTTAACAGGTAGGGTGCAAGGCGTACATCTCTGTCACTGTTATAGTGCAGAATGGGAAAATGCTAAAGTCTTTCTCCTCAGAAAAGTTAAGAGAAGCAGAACGCAGCCAGATTACTTAACAAGGAACTCCAGGCAGTTATGAAATAGGTATAAGACACTGTTCCAGGGCTCCCGATGTTCCACATGCATTAATCAAAGATAAGTCAGAATGACGACAGCACCAGAGCCATCAAGTTAGCTTCGCTTGCAACTACAGACATCGCAACAAAGTGCTTCCCTTCCCACTGTTTATTTCCAGCTGTTTTGCAATTTGTCGTAACTACAAAGCTTATATGGCCTTTCTTAGCTCTTTCAAGCTATGTAATCACTCCAGCAAAAAGACTGACAGGAGGACAGTTTTGAATTACCATTTTGACAGAGTTCAGCTGTGATCTTCCTTACTTTTTGTGTGTGTATAACTAAACTCAGCACCTGCAGCGACTGCAGTCCTCTAGCCACATAACATGCACACCAGACAGAGGGAAAGCTTGCCTGGATTGCTTCTTTAGCCTTCTTCTGGAAGGAATCACCAACTGGAAGGAGAGGTAAGTCAGCTTGATGCCATTGTGATGGTAAAAGCTGCCCCTTCAATGTGGGTAACACTTATCTTTGGCAAGTCACGGGAATATCTTTCTTTGTGAGTTTTATAACTTGGAGGTGAAAAGTTCTGGATCCAGCTCCTATTTTCCTATCTTTATCCACTGGAAAGTGTTCTGATTCCATTGAAATTAAGATAGCAATATCCATTTAGTATAACAGAGAATACAGCACAACTCTCTAATACATCCAGTACTTAAATTTCAGGTAAACTTCTTTAAGATTAGATCAGTGTAACGGGATCTACTTTGGATTAACATAGGCTTAAGCGCAGGACTGGAGCTTAAACCGAAGGCCTCAGGGTCCTTCTTTCTGGATCTCTGTAGCTGTTCTACACCTCTATAGCTACTCTCAATCTGGTAGATATGATGAAAGTAGCCTACATAGCCAAAAAAGGTGTTTCCCCTTTGCCAGCAGTTACTGCCAACACTTAAGCAGACAAATATTGGGCAATCCCTGTGACTCTGCTGATGTTCTGGCATATCTCTGCTTGGAAAACAGACAAGTCAGCAGCTGAGCAGAACGATTTCTGCTGTAACAAAAAAAAAAAAACAACCCAAATTATTTGCAAAGCACTTCTTGTAACAGATGTTGTAAAGAAAAGGTTAGTAGGTCAACAGATGAAAATGTGAGAGCATTCCTTTTACAGCATTTTCCAACCTCCTACTCAGTCTACTTTTGAAACTAAATGGCATTCATCCCTGGGGAACTTTCTTAGTACATTCTAGATCTTGGGAAATACATATTTGTGATTACAAATGACTTTTGCCTTTCCTTGAATTTCCACCCTCCGCTCTTCTTACTTTAGTCATGTCCTCATACAATGTTTACAGGGCGATTTTTTTAATTAAATATTTTTGGGACAGTCTGGGACACCCACCGTGTATTCTTCTAATTTGATGCAACTACTTGTGGTGTTCAGGGAAGACGGGCAGTATGCGGAGTGCAGAAGACAGCCGTCCTAGATCAAATCTAGCTAGCCCAGTATCCGACAGTGGCCAATGGGTGAGCAACAGCACAAGCTTGCATGGTTTGCCCTCCAGAATACTTTCCCAGCTTCTAGCAACTTCTGGTTTAGGAACCTCATGAGCAGAAACATTGTCTTCATATTTAGTATAGTTATTTGATATATACATTTCTTCCATCTAGTTATTTGTTTTGTCCCTTTCTCAGTTCTTGTAAACAACATACTGTTGTAGGCTGCGGGTTTCAGATTCTGTGGTAGAAAACCAAAACAAGGAATTTTTTTACTGTTATGTAAGTGGAGTCTTATCATCTGTGGTTATTTCACGCCTAATGAAAAGAACAAGATTATGCTTAATTATATTCAGTTCCAAAAAACATTTAGGTTCTTCAGGTTTGGGTACTGGTGATTCAGTAGACAGCGTCTTTCCCTGAGTCGTTAAAAACATTGCCTCAGCACCTGGATATTGCTGGAGGGTATCGGCCTTAATATTGAATAAAAACACAAAGTTCTCAGCACTTTGAGAAAGAACAAATCCAGCTTGAGTATTGCTAGTTCTGCTTTCCTCAACCTGCATAGATGAAACTATCTTATTGATGGCCACTTAACTGCTCATTTTTTGTCCTCAGCTGCCACATATATTTGCTGTATCTGATGATTGCCCAGTTCCATCTAAGAGGAAGCCGTACATGAGGAAGCTGTACAAAGCTGTACTTGGAGCCAAATTACTACGTTCATTAAGACCTCACCCCACACTCAATTTTATGACTTCGGTGCTGGCTCTAATTACTGAATGGATTGAACAAGCTAAGCAGTCTAGCAACCTATTATTAAGGTTACCTGAAAACACAGCTGAGTGTAGCTATTAGAGGTGTGACCATCTTTGTTTTGGAAAAAAAAAAAATCTAAATGAGAGCAACTCCTCCCCTTCCATCCAGTCTCACCTGACCTCTGCTGATCCGTCACACCCTTAATATTTTTAGCTGAGTAAGATGAAACTACAGAGGAAAACATGAGTTATAAGTGACTCAGTACAAAAAAGGACAAAAGGAGGGTGTCCTTGTTCCTTTACTAGTGTGCTTTGCATGCCAACTCCTCTCTTCCATCACTACACTGGCCATGCTTGCTAGTTAGCCTTGGAGTTAGCCTCGGTTCTGTTAAAAGAAAACACACCTGTATGAGCCCATCCTCTTGAGTACGTGCTGCTAGTAAGCAGTTGACACAGGAGCTTCTGCAGAGTCGGTGGGTAATGAGTTTGCTTAGCCAGGACTTGCACTGTCATTGACCATGAGCACTCTCACTGCAACAGTGTCAGCACATCAGCCCAACAAGGACCAATAAAAACCTGCTGCCAACATAAGCATTTGATTCTTGCAAAAATATGTCATCTAGGAATACAGACTGCCAGAAGCACATACAGACAAATAAACAACTTTTGGATGTGCGTGGCACAATGGGGAAATATCCTAAACAGCAAGACCAGTAATTCAAGATTCCCGCAAGATTCCAATTGCCACATTGAAGCCAGTGTGAATATGGCCAACAACTTCAATGCGTACAGGACTGAACTCGTAGGACTTAGTTCTGCAAGGCTTCAAGCACTCCCATACAGTGCTGACAGCACTGGCTTTCCTGTAGAAGCTCAGAAGTTTTGAAGAGTCTGAAATTAAAAAAAAAAAAACTGCTAGTGCAGACACTTCCTGAAAATGAAAGAGATGCAAAGACATGGATGCAATACATGAGTTAATTACTTCTCACCTGATTTCAACAGAAATATAAATTAATGTTTTGACTGACTACAAGACTGCAAGAACACAGTTAAAGGTGAGATAGCAACTCTATTCACAATCTCTTTGGAATAATAAAAGATAAAGATAACAAGGTACATACAAATCTATAATTTCTTTCAATTAAACAAAACAAACTGGATCCTTTTTGATGATATCATTTTAATACAGTCTATTATTTAAACACCTAAATATTTACAATTGAACCGATGACCTGCATTAAGGCCTAAACTCATCACATTATGTTAATTTAAAGTAAATACAAATTATGGTCAAGCAGTCCATGTTTGCTGCTGAAGCTGAAAAGGAAAACCTTTTTGCTGGGGCCACCAGCAAGGGAACACATGGAACTAGAGCTTGCTGTAGCCATGACCAGTTTTTGGTAACCGCAGCCGTGCCTACAAGCACAGTGTATTCAATCTACTCCACTTTAGTACTAACTAAATTAAACTAACTAGTAACTAATTAGTTTAATCAAAGCTGTGAAGTCTCACCTGTGCTGGAAGTTTAAGGAGCAAAGGAGATTGTTTTCTCAGCTTCAGACAGCTGAGGGGCTTTGTGGATGCCACCACAGGTCCCAGAGTGTAAATAAGCCCAGCTCGATTCAAGGTAAGAGTGCAAAGAAGTGTTCTATCTCTGCCTTGCTCTCTCCAGTGCTCCTTTAGGAGCCCGCTCATGACAGCTGATTCTGCACACCGCCGTCGGAGCCTGCAGAGGCTATGGGAGAGGCCTTCACGCAGCCGTGACGCTGCTGAACTGACGTAATCTGCTGCTGAACTGGAGGGAGCCATGGATTTGACAGATGTTCGTGCAACACTCTGCTTGAATCGATACAGCCTACTGGTCTGAAGTCAACTTTCCACGTAATAAATGAACTGAGGTCAGTGCATCCCCAGCCTGGTTAATCCGCAATCCAGACAAGCCATGCGTAGATAACTGAGAATTGATTTCCACATTGAAATGGTAGACAAATGACTACAAACTGTCCGTTCAATTTATGATCTACAAGAAAAAATAAATGTTTTCATGATTATCAGTGATATCCAAATTTTCTTTAGAAAATAAACCACCAAAAAGATCCAAAACAAAAGATAATTAAGTGGCTTATTTAAGGCATGGCTTTTTGTTTGCTGATTTGAAAAGCAAAGCAGTGCTACTAAGACAGATAAAGAAGCCTGAGCTGTCTCTCGGAACAGCATATCCAGCATAACTTGACACAGATTAAGGGGTGAGCAGAGGAAAGCGAATTTAAACCAGATTTGGATCCTCCCCCTTTTGGTCTTCTCAGGAGATGAAATAATGTCTGATGGCATTATCAGATGGACTAAATGAGGAAAGGAAATAGGAAATCAGTGTGAAACAGCTATGGCTCAGGCAGTTTGAAGGGAAAAAAAAAAAGAAAACATTGTGGTTACTAGCAAACGGGGTCACTAGCAACACTGCTACAGTAGCTAATTCAGTCATAAATACTAAGGTTTGCTGTATTTTCTCTTGTTCTTTAGTTATGTGTTCATACCTACTACATCAGACTGTGGGAAGGAAAGAAGTTTTATGTGCATCAGTTTGGAATAAAGAACCAAATTTTGGGTTTTGTTCTCTTGACCAGTTGTGTCAGTGAATCTGTTCCTAATCACTGTCCAGAGAAGGATAAAGCTTTGTTTGCCTTCTTGATGCAGTAAATTGTAAAGGAACTGCAAGAGACGAGTCAAACAGGATTTAGCTATTGGGAACAAATCCTTGCAAAAGACCTGAACAAAAAATTTCATATCGCAGTACAAATTCAAGCTTTCCCAAAAGGTAGGGTTGATCAACTGTGCAGCTGTGGGTTAGCTCACAACAGACGCCCAGAGCATTCATTCAGTACAGTATCACTCTGGGCAGTAAGAAGGCCTTTGCGGCAGTTTTGCTGAACATCATTAACTCAAGTCTAGGTCCAAATTATTTTTCTAATGCTTGGTTTAAGCAGATCATCTCATCAAGCCATTTCTCTAGGGCAAAAGGCTGACTGTGCTTCCACTGGTTATAAATATTCTCTGTTCTCCTTGCACTTCTGCCAGTCCTTTTTTTCTTGCTGAAGAGTAGCCTTTCAAAAAGACTGAGTAAAGTTGTTTGATCGACAGTAGTACATAAAATTGTGTTTTTAATTGTTTTTCAGCCGGTTTGTATCTGTTCCTGAAGAATGGTTTATTGCAAAAGCAATGACACGCTCCACTGCTTGGGAAGAGTTAAAGACAAGCTACTGTGCAAGTTTCCTCCTCACGAGAAGCGTGTTTGCTGAACAACCTTCTCCCAGTCCCTGTTCTCTCTGTTCCCCTAGGAAAGATATTGATGGACATATTTCATCTTCAACATGAAATAGCAGCAGGCTTTATTTCTACAGAGAATCCAGATATGTTAGGCAGACGGGAGCATTAAAGATATGCCAATAATTCTTACAGTATTTATTATACCATTATCTCAAACATCAGTTGAATTAATAGTTATCTGTAAAATGTACAGTTAGTCTAGACTAAAACACTCATACCAGACATAGTAAGTCTTTAAAAAAATTGTAAATTTCCTTTTTCATTCAACAGAATTTTTCATGAATGAATCTTTTGGAACAAACCCAGGTTTTTTTCTTTTCCCACTGAAATTTATTGGTAAAGGGTATTTCCTAATACAAAGCAAAATGTTAATGACCTCCCTCAGCAAATTAGGTTGTGGACTTTAAACATGTGCTTAAAAATTTCAAGTGCAAATTTAACTTTTGCTTGTGGAGAAAGTCATTGGGCATTTCTGACTGGCCGCCAATCCAAATACCAGATATTCATGACAAAGTTGCTTTTGTGAATGGACAAGACTCCTAGCAGATCCAGGCAGGTGAGTAGAAGCAGAAAAGGACATAGTCCTTCCTCAAGCTCATGAAAGCTTCTCTACTACTTAAATGAGTATTTGGGAATATCCCAAGACCAAACAACAGGACAAATTTTGCTTGCCCCACTCAGATGAGCATTCACAGTAAAGTCAGTGAAATACATATATAATCAAGGTTAGAAAGGTTTGTTCAAATCTTGGGGCAAAACCACATGGAAGTATTCAGAAAACAGTGTGATAGTGGGATAAAGGTCTGATGGAAAGTGAGAAATGTCCTAGGCGACTCACACACATATCACCAGCATCACTAAATGCAGCACTCAGAGAAAAGGCAAGACTTGAAGGACGAACTAATTTCCATGGGTGGCTGCCAGAAGATGAGGATTAAGTGCTGCTCTACTATTACTTCAGGTTGTTTACACCCAAGAAGCAGGAAAAACACTGTAGAGAAATAGGATTGGTAATGCCGATCTCAAAATCACAAGGAAGACTGTCTGTATATATTTAGTATGTTAACCAATATCGAGTGGGGTAAGGGAAGTGGTACCATTTTTAGCCTGTTTTCTTAATTTAAAAAGATTTATTCAGCCTTGCCGTTTTGTCTAGTATTTGCTTTCCTACTTATCCTATACCTTTAAAACCACTGACCAATTTTAACCTGATTTTACAGCCGGATAAAGGTCACTAAGCAAATAAAGTTCAAGATGTTTTCAGGATGAAGGCAGCAAGGAAAAACATAGAATCATACGTGCTTTTTTATAAATTCCAGTTATACATGACTGAGTGAAATACTCGACATGAGCTTACAAGAATCTACAAAGGAGCTCACAAAGACCCCAACAGCAAGACAAGTTAGAGTCGGTTTGCCATCATTTGCCAGGTGTGAGCTCATAGAGGAGTTTTCAGTGCAGCCCTTGTGAAACGGCTTGGTGGTGAACTGAAGTGAGACACGCTTTCCAAGATGGGAAGGCAAAACAGGCATCGGTACAACTGACCTCGCAGGCTCCATCCCTCTGTAGGTGCTTATTCCCACTCACCACACCATTCGTGGGGAGGGATGAGAAATGCATTAGATCAGAGAAGGGATACAGCCGAAAACAGCAAGACAATCTGTGTTATTTGGCTCACGTGCCCATTCTGCTTCACAGAATGATTACACAGGGAGATCTGCGAGCACAGCGTAGGGACTGGCAACGGGAATAACTATGCAGGAGTAGAGATAGGGCTGACTACCTGGTCAATGAATGCTTGCTCAGAGACAATACACACGTTGTAAAGGCAGAAGAAAATCTGGGATCTGCAGTAAAGGACGAGGGGGACTGGAGGAGTGGATGGCTGCGCTGTCGTAATAAAAGGCTTAAAACAGATTGAGAAGTTTTACTCAGTCTAAGGGATACTTTACACCACAATTAGTAGCAATGAACCCAGTGGAACTAATAATGAAGTAAGATACCAGCCAGTGTAAGAGGATCACTGCTTGACGCTATGGAGTTGAAACTCTAAATTACTCCTATTTGTTTTTTGAAGACAAGAACAAATAGCTGAACCTTGAAGAAAATAGTGAGAATTTCAAACAAGACAAATAATAGTTAATAAAATAAAAGTCTCATATATTAAAGTTTTTTCTTAGACCTACAGACAGGCACCTGTTCCCTTAAGGCATGTGTGAAGCAATGGCACTATGAGACTATGCAATTCTTTCAAGACTAGGCAGGACAAATCAGTTCACGATAAGCTCCAGGCTTTCATAGCTACAGCTACATAGAGGCTGAACGAGGGTCAGGTCTCCACAACACCTCAACCGTGGAGTTCAGTTTCACTTTTCCCTATGTCACAACCATTTTATTAAACTTTGCACGAAGAAAGGCTCAATTACCTATTAACAGTCTCTTCAGTCATAAGTCTTCATTACAATCTGTTCATATGTGTGTAGGTCTTTATAGTGTACTTTGTAGTTTAGCTAATGATAACACATGCAATAGTCACCTGGTGAGGTTTATACAAGGTATTAATTATATATACAAACACGCCTTCCATGAGCACCACTAGCCTGCAATTTTCCAAACAGCTTCGGGCATTTGGATGTATTAATGTTCACTTAGGACATTTCTACATCTGTGGAAAACTCACCCTTGATATCCAAAGACAGGCTGGTAAATAAGTGCCTTGTTTTTCAACGGGGCTAAGTCCCAGTGGAAGTCAAGCAGTTTTGAACATGAACCCAGTGAATAAGGCAGCTTCCCCGTTCGTGGCTGTAATCACGAGACCTTCCAATTGGAAAATATAGTCCATCTGTAATTAGAAATAAATATGGACATGACTGTTATTTATACTAAATCCACTTTATATGGTCTGACCATAAGAAGTGGCCTTGTAGTTATCAATTTTATTTAAGCCTTTACATTACCAGGCTGGTGTAAAAGGCCATTTATGTCAACAGGAATCCATCCCTCTTTGTCTTCTGTGCATGCAAGTATAACATTGCAAATATTTACCCAATTAGACAGTTAGCTCCACCCGAGTATGAACAAACAAAAACAACTGCTCATAGCATTCCATAGAAACAACACAGCACAAGAACAAAGATTTCCACATGCAAACACAGGCAACCAGCTAACCACAAAGCAGCAAAACCAGCAGATTCTTAAATGTTAAAAAATAGGGGCAAGTGTTCTTTGATATCCACAAATCTTTGTGCTGCTGATTCAGAAGCAGGGAATAGATGCCTGCCTGATTTTCCCAGCTGAGATTCCTCCAGTGAATGTAAGAAAATTAAATACATATTCAGTTGAACAGATGCCAAGGTTGGTCGATAAGAAAACTGATAGCTTCTCAGATGGGATGTACACACTTTTTAACTTCTCAGATGGGACGCAAAGCCATTATATCTTGAGGCATTTTGTGTTTGTTTCTTCTGTTTCCTCTGATAGGGTGATCGTTTTTTATTCCTTGTGTTTGTTTCTCACTTGCCAGATGCGGGACATAAGACACTAGTAACACCCAAGAGGTTAATGCCTGTTTGCCACGAGGTCTTTTTGCAATCACAGTTTCTGAGCTTCTGCAATAGATGTGAAGGCACTGATCTCATCTTTACAAATGTCACGAACACCTGACCTTGTGAGGCAATACACAAACAAACCTGACCAAACAGTGAAACCTGGGTGAGTTCTGGACCTATAAAACATTCCGTATGATAGCAGGGTAGAAACATATAGTTGCCTCCTGACCTCAAAGCTTGAATCTATCCTACTTCACTTACTTCTGAGTAAAGCAAGCAGAAGCTTTCGCTGCAGTCAGAGGAGAGAAACGGGCACCTCCCAAGGCCAGTCCAGACAAACTGGGATCTCAGCAGCCCTCTGGAGGTACTATCTCCCCCTGCTCTCTCCAAGGGCAACTGATAGCAACAGCTACTAACTCCGGTACCTCCATTTCATGCATTCATCTGAGCGCACCAAGCGGGCGCAGTGTATGTTCCTAAACCATGCACATTGTTCTCCTATGTGTTTTGAACTCCTTCAGCACTTTGCATAAGCGACACCCCAAAATAAGCCTGAATAAGTAACTAAAGCTGGCAGTGTGCAGCTCAGATCATTAACAAGATGAAATTTGCAGAATCCTAACCTAGTGTTTCATTTAAGACTAATCTGTTAGCAATATCTGTAAAAATAGTGAAATTTACGGTAGCATATTTGAAGCTGTTGTATAAGGACGAGAGGTAATGGGTTCAAGTTAAGCCAGGGGAGGTTTAGGTTGGATATTAGGAAAAATTTTTTCACTGAAAGGGTTATCAGACATTGGAATAGGCTGCCCAGGGAGGTGGTGGATTCGCCATCCCTGGTGGTGTTTAAAAAAAGGATAGACGTGGTACCTGGAGATATGGTTTAGATGTGGTTTTGTCAGGTTAGGTTAATGGTTGGACTAGATGATCCGAAAGGTCCCTTCCAACCTTAACGATTCTATGATTCTATAAGGTCTGATCCTGCGTTACAATGATGGCAAGAGCTGCATTAGCATTTAACTAGTACAATTTAGTACACAATTACGTCCTTTGAGTTTGCATGCAAAGTGTCCTGATCTCATTATTACAGGTAAAGTGTGTCCTCTTATGAGTAAAAGCTGAAGGGTTTGGCTTTAAGTAAATACATTTTTCGGCATAACCTAGCTTCAGCAGTTTCTAAAGTATCGCTCCGGGCAAAGTTGTAGGCTTCCCGTATGCTGCACTTCTTAACTTAAAGTTCAGCTTGGCAGACTGAAAACATACCTAACAGCAATTCTTACCACCTCGGTGTAGTGAACTGCATTTAAGAGTGCTGATGTAATCACTGAAATGGGAATCCCAAGATTTTGCCTGAAAAGTGGCAATGTTTACAGTACTAATTGTGATGCTACATGGAAGCCACGCTTTCAGACCACTTCATGCACGAGCGCATACGCACGTTCTCTCTCTCTGATGGTTTTCCTCTGCATTGGTCTTCCTGATTGCATTGGGAACTTTACCCTGGAAAGCTTTTCCCAACATCCTCTTCAAAACCAAGACTGTTCTCTGAATATATGACACATATATGATGGGAGAAAAAATAAAAGTTAATCACTTGCACTTCACAGTGAGATTAGCTCTATGTATTCACGGTCTCAAGATGGCAGCCTGGAAGAGGCACTGGCAGTATTCAGGAACCTCCTCTGACCTTTCATGCAGTTGTAATGTAGTCCTGGAAGACGAGTTATAGATATCTTAAAGTACTTTTTTTTAAGAAAGCAATGTGAATCAGGCAGAACCACCCTGTATGAAAAGCTCTGCAATAAAGTGTTTCCCGTATGATAGCAACAGTTCTAAAGCTCTCGGCTTTGTGCTCCAGAGTTTAAGGGACATGAAGATGTACAGATATAATCAGTGTGTGATACTGAGTCTATTCTTGGTAGCCACAGCTCTGCTATTTATAGTTATTACTGCACTAAGGACAGGGAAGGAAGGGGCACGGCAGAGAAGAGCTCATCTGATTTAGACCTGGGCTATCTCATCAGACATTGAGGCCGCAAGAAAAGGGCTGTATGGGGAACTTAGCTCACATTGCAATCCTTGAGGAAATTTCCTTTTTATCCTATATAGGAATGACCAAGACCCAAGTGGCCAAACAAGCAAAAAACATTTGTGCTCTACAATCAACCATGGACATGCTTGCACATACACCTTGGGGGAACTGTAATAAAACCTGATGTTGTTTCACCCAAAGATCGGTTACAAAAATGTACTTAGTTTTCTTCTTCATGCAAGTAATGTTTCCATCAAGAAATTAATGCATATAAAAGACAATGTTCCTTCTGTTTGTTTTTTTTTTATCACAATACATCTGTTTTTAAACTATCATGACTTGGACTCCTATTATAAGAAACTGGCCATCCCCTCATATGACAATTGACTAGCTACTCATTTACAAAGGCATTATAGCCAATAATATTATTTTCAAGGAAAACCGCTCCTTATAGTACCCTGCTTTTTATATCACAGCTGAAAAAAAAAAAAAAAAAAATGCAAACANAAAAGATGCAAACACTACTTCTAATTGGTATCTTTAAAGATCTGGATGTAGTATAAATAAATGCATAAAAGTAAATACAGCAAGACCAGAATTCCTACATTTTTTAATGACACCTGGATAGAACAGCTTGCCTCAGTAAGACTGCTCACACCAGCCTCACAAACCTACTAATATCGTCAAAGAAGTGATTTTTTCAACAACAATATAACTGGCGAATAGTATTTTTTCATAATAACTTTTAGAGCAGATCACCGTCTTGAATATCAAGTATGAACTCATTGAGCTTGCTGCTACATAAATATACAGAATGACAGTGATGAATGAAGATGAAACCGAGACAAAGACACTGTCTTTGTGTCAGGACAGAGGTTCATTGACAGTGAGTCAGTACCCACAGCTGCATTTGGGATGTTGACTGGCTAATTATATGATAGTTGTTACATGCATTTATAGACACTTGAAGACTGCAGACTGCATATAATTGTTCTTTCTGTTTTGTTCTGGTAAAAAAAAGCAGCTAGAGAAATGCCGGCAACTAAACAAAAAAACTTCAATTAACATTTGTCATATGCCCACTACGATATTATTAACCACAAAANACATATAATTGTTCTTTCTGTTTTGTTCTGGTAAAAAAAGCAGCTAGAGAAATGCCGGCAACTAAACAAAAAACCTTCAATTAACATTTGTCATATGCCCACTACGATATTATTAACCACAAAAAGATAGAGCTTTGTTAGGCTATCTTAGGGCTTAATTTCCATGCTCAGACTCCAACTATAGTTTCTAACCCTCAGATTATGTAAAAGCAGCCAAGTTTTTAAGTTCTGCTCACTGTGGATGACTCATGTTATTATATACTAACCACCAACACATTTTGTTTTACCCCTTTGTTTTACATGCGTGAAGTATTCTGGCTAGGGTTTGTCTTGTTCAGTCTGTGTGTTTCACACACTGCTTATTGTACCATGTAATCACTCCCCGTCCTTCTCCTTTTAGCTTTTAATGAGCTCCTGCACTGGGACTTGGGCAATTTCACAAAACTATGCTACAGAACTCAGCGTACACCACCTATTACCGAGGTACGCCGACCTCCGAGAAAGGACCATGCGATCTGCAGGCTTTGCCGCAGATTCCTGAGAATTCACACAACTACACTGGAGACCGCTGATAAAGCAAAGAACTCAGTCTGATAAACTGCTGCTGATGTCAAGAGATTTTTTGAACTCTTGTACATAAGGTTGGCATCAGGAATCAAACAATGCATGTCACTAAATCCTTTTACGGAGACACAGGAGATTAAGGCTTAGCTTATGACTGGGAAGGTTTCTATTCTCTGTATCAATAGGAGAAAATCTTGAAGGTGAATAAACTTCAAAAAGTCTCCAGCGAAGCAGAGGGACAGCAGCTTTAGGCATAATACAGGTCTTGCTCTGTGATTCTCTGCCACTGCCTTCTGAGATCGTATCAGCAGCCAGCTCATTTTTTGATCTAGTTTAAATAGGGAGAAAAATAAAATGTCCCAGTATCCCAAGTTTCCTGCCTAAGAGGCCCATGAAACAGTCATCGTGAGAGCAGCTCGTTGTCAGATTACAGAACGTCACCGAGTTTAATACAGAAAGCATGAGAGAATCGGTGAAATTATTTATTTACGTAATGAGTAGTGATGCTCAGTACTTCCAGATTCTGCTGTCTCTGCTAAGGAATGAGATAAAAATAATCATGTCATTAATCTTACAAAGACGAATGAGCACTTCTTTCCAGAAATAACCATTAAGCATAAAATTTCAGGCATTAATCAAAGCACGCAGAGGCCTAACCCTTTTTAGGATTCTGAAAGGAAATGCAAAGCGTTATGACTGTAAAGCAACACGAACATAAAGGGGCATTTTAACTTTATTCTAAGCCGGTAACTTCAAGAGAAACAAGCTTAGAGCCAAGTTCTCAACTGGTGCACAGTCATATTGCTTCCACTGGTTTTAGTGAAGATGCAGCATGTTTTAGCATCTCAGAAGTTCGCCTCTGCTGTTTGAAAGAAGTCTGGAAGAAAGAAGGGCACCAACACATGATATTATGAATAGATATTAAAAAAAAAAAAAGTAAAAGATGCTGCAGGAAGTAGCAAAGGAGACATACTCATGAG
The DNA here is from genome assembly GCA_003993805.1 of Himantopus leucocephalus. Lineage (NCBI taxonomy): Eukaryota > Metazoa > Chordata > Aves > Charadriiformes > Recurvirostridae > Himantopus > Himantopus leucocephalus. The sequence continues at coordinate 10,055,577 of RSEF01000002.1, read as the reverse complement.
GAAAGGAAAAACGCAGGACAAAAAAAGAGGTTCTTTCAGGAAAGAAAACTAGCAGACACAGCACAAGGGAATGTGAACTCTGCCCAGACACTGAGAATATGGGTAAGACTCAGGGAAAAAAAAAATAATACAGAAAGATATCTTTTCAAATAAAGTAGAGATGTAGCACAAGCAAGGATGAATTATATTTGTTTCCCATAGGTCAACTCCAGAAAGAGATTTCTTACAAAGATGGGTGATTTTATCTCAGGTCCACAGTCCTGTTGATAAATCTCAAAATGATTCAACAAGAAAGAAAATTTCCCAGGGAATGAGTTCTAGCCCTTATTTAGAGCTGCCAAAGGTATTGCTTAGCGGCCCAGGGATACAGATAAATTGCCTGTGTCTATTCAAAACTCATACACAGTTGCCACGAAGGAAGTGTTATGTCTGCATGTGATTTCCTGGAACAAATCAAATGTTTCTGCAGAGGAAGCCATAAAATGCTGACAATATATTAAGACTGTTTTCTCTGAAAATAGTTAACTCAAACTTATAGTCCAGGTCCACTGGGTCAGAAAAAAAATGAAGGGAAATAAATCATATCTTAAAAAATCTGACAGAAGAATCCAAACAGTTTTAGATTATGAGACTAAAACTAAAAGCTTGAGATAAAACAGCAATAGAAACCGAATATTGACAACTCCATGTACACAGTACACGTATACGGCGGTCCAGCAGCAAAGTCCGCGAGACAGGGCTGGGCTGATCCCAAGCTAGTCGGCATTAAGAGAAAAATGCTGGGCTCTTCCGTCGGTTCCAACAGCGGCACTCCAATTTGTCCATCACCAAGACAGCCGAGTACCTCGTCCAAAGGCACATTGCTCAGCAGGCTGAGCTATCCGTACTCTTTGCATCCCCGCTGGAACCAAGCAAAGATCAGAAGGGATAGCCAAATCCTCGATTAATTTTACTCTTTACCATATACAGAGGACCTGTATCTTTAACTGATTCCGTATTTTTTATTTGCTACATTTAACACACTGATAAAAGACAGCTGGAACCATCGTTGAACCATCACTGACTGTTCTGCCCATCACAGGTGTGACTAGCAACTATTCTTAAAACCTCAGTGTGATCGCTTGGGAAGCCATTGGGTCCTACATTCTTTCCAGCTGTAAAGCGGGCATACCTCGTGAAAAAGAAGACCTGCTGGCTCTAGTAAGGCCAGCTAAATAGGCAAGAAATCCAGTTATTCCTACTACCTACCACTAGCCCCTGGCGTGTCCTGGAGATCTTAGAAAGAAGCCTAGCAGCTGAGTCCTGCTCTGTGGACAACTTTAGGTGCTGAACTCTAGCATGATGTAGAATCATAGAATAGTTTGGGTTGGAAGGGACCTTTAAAGATCATCTAGTCCAACCCCCCTGCAGTGAGCAGGGACATCTTCAGATCAGGCTCCTCAGAGCCCCGTCCAACCTGACCTTGAACATTTCCAGGGATGGGGCATCCACCACCTCTCTGGGCAGCACACACACTTAACCGTCTCTGCTAGGTCAATGATTTCCGGACCCCTGCAGAATCCAGAGGGTGAACTTTGGCGTTATTTTAATGACGCTACACTAGGCTGGGTGCGTCACGACCCAGGCTTTGCCGCTGATGGCAAAGCAGCCGCTCAGGTTGTCAGCACTGATGGCAGCAGTCAGGAGCGTGGGGCCCGCGGTGCACCCCATGGCTGGCCGCGGACGCAGTGTCTGGGTTTGGCGGGATCTTCTTACACCATCATTTTAGAATGACAACAGCCAGGATCACCGATCCCTTGATCTTCAGGAGACGCCACAGCAGATGCATTTCGCCCTTCCCCATGACTAACTGCCACCTCCCAAGGGGACACCCCACCATGGCGGGCTGGGCGAGCAGGCGATGGCTGGGCTCTGGAGGCCACTGCCGCCGCCACCACCACCATCACCACCAGCATCTCCACCACCATCACCTTCACCAGCACCACCAGTATCACCACCGCCCCGGGGTGGGCTGGCGGGCGCAGCTCGGCCCCGGGCTCTCCTCAGGGCTCCCGCCCCCAGCGGACGGTTACGACCGTTGGCGGGGGAACGCTGAGGGACGCCCCGCGCGCTCCCGCCCCGCCTCGCCATTGGCCGCGGCCCGGCGGCGCCGCGCGCTCCTGCCGCCGTCAGCGGCGGGGCGGGCGGGGGAAGGCGGGTGGTGTGTCCCGCACGTCATATCAGCCGCCCGGCCGGGATTGGCTGCGGCGCCTCACCCGACTGGACGCGGGCGCCGGGGCTTGGCGCGGCGGCTCCCGCGCTCGGCGCTCGCGCCCGGCCCCGCCCCCGCCCGGCGCGGCCCGGCCCGAGGGGAGGGGTGGCGGAGCGGCGCGGAGCGGCGGGGCCCTCGCTGCCTCCGGCCGCCGGTAGGTCGGCGGCGGGTAACGTGACACCCGCGGCTGGGGGCTTATAAACCTTACACGGGCGGCGGCGGAGCGGCGGCCGTGCGCCCTCCCTCACGGGCCGAGGCGGCGGGAGCAGCGGGCTCCTGAGGTGAGAGGGCGGGGAGGTGTAACGCGAACCCCGTCCCCGAGGGAGAAGGGGCAGCGCGGGTCTGGCGGCAGCCGCGGGTGGGGGGGTTCCCTGTCCGCCTCCTCCCCCGGGGCCGCTGACAGGCCGAGGCAGCGCAGCCCGCGGACCGGGCGCCCGCCTTCGCCCCCCGGCCCGGTGCCTCTGGAGCCCGGTGGGCGCCGGAGGAGGGCGGCGGTGTGCGAGGGGCCGAGCTGAGCCGTTGTTTGGGGGGTTGTAACGGGCTGTGGCCGCGCGTGTGTGTTTCAGGACTCCGGTGAAGCCGATGCCCCGGTTGGAGAGCTGCGCCTGGAGCTGTTCCTGCGCCGCCCGGGGAAGGCACAGACCCCAGCTGGGGGACGCGGCCGCCGGGCTGGCCGCCAAGGTGGGCGAGATGCTGAGCTCCTCCGTCGCCAGCCCCTCGCTGACGCTGGCGGGTCCCGGAGCACGCGGCCCCAGCACCTCCAGTGCCACCAGCAGCACCAGCACCACCTTGAACTTGAGTCAACACCTGGTGCAGAGGAGCGTGGTCCTCTTCGTCGTCGGTGCTTTCATGGCCCTGGTGCTGAACTTGCTGCAGATACAGAGAAATGTGACTCTGTTCCCCGACGAAGTGATTTCCACTCTCTTCTCCTCCGCCTGGTGGGTGCCCCCGTGCTGCGGGACAGCAGCAGGTGAGTTGCTGACCTCCACGAGTGATTTTCCCCCTCCCCCCCCACTATCCTCCCGTGGGGAGAAGAGGTGATGGGGCTGAATTTGTGACCTGCGCGTGGGGGAGCTTAGCACTTCCACCACCTGCAGTGAGTGACGCGGACCCCGGCTTTTGGAAGTTCGCGTGCCCGCTCCAGCTTTATCCGCGCGTTTCCCGCGTGTCCGAATGCTTTTTTGTTGTTGTTGTTGTGGGGTTTTTTTTTCCTTTTTTTCCGACCTGGTGCACTCTGAAGGTGGGTAAAGTGTATTTTCCCCGCAGCGCGGTGCAGCCTGGCGTGGAGGCGAGCGTGGAAACANCGCGCGGGATTCCCCCGCTCGCCGCCCCGCGGCGGGGCACGAGTGGGGCCGCGCCGCCGCCGCCGCTTGTCCCCGCCCCTCGGCGGCCATTGGCTGCCGGCGAACTGGTGAGTTGCGGGCGGCGCTCGCCATTGGCTGCCGGCGCGAACTGGCCACGGGCTGGGCCGAAAACAAGGAAGTCACGTGCGGCGGCGCGCTGGCCCGCTCGGCCCTGGCCGCTCGCCCCTGGCCGCCGTCGGCGGTGGCACCTCCGGAGCAGCCGCGCAAAACAGCCCGTGAAACCCCTGTGCCTCGGTGCGGTTGGCGGGGCAGCCGGCACTTGCCCGCTGCTTTAGCGTGAATAACTCCCGCCCGCCCTTCTCAGAATAACGCCTTGATGAAGGGCTGGGGGGTCAAAAAGGCGTTAAATAAAAATAAGGGGTGGGGGGAAAAAAGGAAATAAGGGAGGGGGGGAAAAAAGGAAACAAGCCCACTGTAATCTTTTTCTAATTTTCATTGAAAGTACTTTAAACAACTACTCCGTGTTTGGGTTATTTTAATGCAGTGATACTGTCATGTGCTACTTGTACCTCATAGTGAGGGACTATGAATGATAAACCGTAAACGTGAATGAATGATAAACTGTGTAGTAAAAAGAGATGGCCGTGGGATACGCTCCAATGAGAGGTCTCATAGTCCTGTCACAGTTGGATTAAACTTTGGCATTTAGCTGTTATCGTAAGGTAAAAGTCCTGGTAACTGGCATCGGACTAATGAAGCTGTTTCAGCATCAGATCACATGTTTTTCTTAGAATGGTATGTCTTGTAGCCTTCTTAACATAGAAGTTACTCCTCTTAGGGGTTTAAGGAGGGAAGAAAAAAGGGGGTAGGAAAGGAAACAAACAAACATTGCTGTTACATACAGTTAAAGCAGCTTGTCTAACCCTGGAGTTGGTGACAACGTATGGAGTTGCAAGGTTTGGAAGAATGAAACTCATCTACTGTTTGTGCTAGCAACTGAGCTAACAGTAACCTCTGTTTTTCTTCTGCAACCAATTTGCAGACTGATAAGGCTGAGAAAATGCTATATTAGGATAAATACGTTGGTTAATAGTATGAGTAGTTATTTTTCCCTGACATAAATATGACTGATGGGAGGTGCTTCTATTTGGTATCAAAATTCATCTGATTTGGATGGCAGCATAGGCTGACTTACAGCCCAGCAGTAGGAGGAAAAGCAGCTCTGCCAAGAAACTTCTGAATCTAGGCAAATATTTAATTCAGGGTCTGATTCACAGCGAATGAGTCAAGTTCATAAAACTGTCTGCCCTGCACGTGAGCAATAAACACATATTCCATTCCTCACTGTAATTAAGCTTTTTGTTATGCTTTATTATTTATTGGTGCAAGACAAGCATCTGCTCAGGATGTCAAATGATGTGTGCTCATGGGAGAAAAGGAGCTTGCAGTCAGATACCTTAACATTGCAATATATATCTCTGCTTTAAAGGTTCAAACGGAATATTGCTTGTTAGAGTGGGGTTTTTTTCTTTTCTAAAGGGGGGGAGGTAGTAGTTGTCTTTTCATCAGGCTTGCAGTAGCATGACAAGCACCTCACTACCTTGTCAAGCACTTATTTGCCAAACTAATATTTAGTAATATTGAAGTAATCATTGTATAACGGTTAGTACAAGTAGTCTTACTTCTCTTGCAGCTGTCGTTGGCCTGCTGTATCCCTGCATTGACAGCCACCTTGGGGAGCCACACAAGTTCAAGAGAGAGTGGGCCAGCGTAATGCGATGTATAGCAGTTTTCGTTGGCATTAACCATGCAAGTGCTGTATCCTTGAACTAGTTTACGTTGTTGCTTGATGTGCTTAGTCTGTTGCCATGAAACAGTCTCCCCCATTCATGTCTGGGAGAATTACAAAGGTAAGGATGGTGCTACTGGCTGAGACATAAACTTCTGCAAGACCTGCAGTACACTGCAATAGTTACTGTGAGACAGATAACACAGTTCACTTAAAAGTAGTTGGGGGGAGGTCCTGGAGGGGGAGAGGGATAGACATTGTAGTATGTCTGGTTTAACTGCAAGCATAACAGTATAAGTTGTGTTATTTTAATCTGCATGTTGTCTACCTCTAATAGTTAACACAATTAACTAGTGAGGCGCACTGAACTGTTTAGTAAGAGTGTTCTTTGTGTTGGATAATGATGGTTTGAGCAGAAAACCTAAATTGGCAGGGATAGGTTACTTGAGACAAAAATCTGTAAAAGTTAAATATTTTACAATATAGTATATTCTTTAGATGCTCAGTGTGACAAAAATTGGTGTTGCCTTTGCACTGACACTCCAGTCAAAGTCGGCAAGAGCTATGATTGCTCAGCAGGTCTGAAAACCAGACCCTTAACGTAGTGTATGTAAAGATACAGACTCATGCTTACTTTCAGTTTGAGTTCTCTCTTGTTCACTTTCAGCAGCAGGATGTCTGCAAACCTAAAAGGATTGTCCTTAACATCTTTTCCTAGAAACTAGATTTTGCAAACAACGTCCAGCTGTCCCTGACTCTAGCAGCCTTATCACTGGGTCTTTGGTGGACATTTGATCGTTCAAGAAGTGGTCTTGGACTTGGAATTACAATAGCCTTTGTAGCAACTCTGATAACCCAGTTTCTTGTATATAATGGTGTTTATCAGTAAGTTACACTTTTAAAATACTATTTCAACTCTCTTATCTTAATTAAAAACAGGGGTTCACATGCACTGGAAGTTAGTTATTAACATATTTGGTATGTTCTTGTAATAAGACATTTTGTTTGTCTAAGGCAGCTAATTGTCCAGTTCTTCTAAATGATAAGATTGAGAACTGGGGGTGGAGGGTGGAGGGCAGACAAATTGGGATGTATGTTGAAATGGTAACAGCTCAGCAAACTGAACTTCTACTGGCTTGGTATATCATTAACTGTCTCTCAGGAAAGAGAATTCCTAAACTTTGCTGGCTAGGACGTTGGGGTTTGGAAGCTTGTTAACTTAACAGACTTAATTTGGCCCCTCTCTTTCTTCTCCCGTGCTACTGATTTGGTTTGGGCCCAGGGAGAGAATTCTATAGCATCTTGTTAACAGCACGTAAGGTGATGATGATAACTTGTCTCTAACTTATTTCTTTTTGTTTACTAGGTATACATCCCCAGATTTTCTTTACATCCGTTCTTGGCTTCCATGTATATTTTTCTCAGGAGGTGTGACTGTAGGAAACATAGGACGCCAACTGGCTATGGTAATTACTGTATAATTAGCATTTCCTTTAACAATTCAAATACCTTCCACTGTTGTTAGTCCAAGAACAAACTATGCCTTTAAGGGTATGACTCACAAATTGACAGAGATAAATAAGATATCTTCCCAAGGGTTGAAATGTAAGTGTACAACCTGTGTTGCCAGTCAAGTGAGAATTGTCTTTGATTGTTTTAAGTATCTTCTGTATTTAACTTTTTTCCACCAACAGCCTAAATAAGACTGGAATGAGTATGCTGCATCTGGTGAGAATCTTAATTGCTCCTGCTCTATCATCTGAAGGATGATGTTAAAGTTTTTTAACATCTAAGGTAGCTAGAAAACTGAGACACAGATGGGCTTTCACTGTTTATGCAGTAAAGCATTTTTGTTATGTAGATGAAAGGAAAAATCCCTATATAGCATTAAATTCCACCACTTTAGAATAAAATACGCTCTTTCTGATCACTTAAGATGTAGTTCAAGTATCACTCCATATATGGGGATAATATAGTATAAATGACTATTTCATTTGCTAGGTTCTTAAGTAATTATTTTCTTGTAGTGTATTTAAAAGTAAACCTGGCCATATGTTTGCCCATCCGCTTAAGGCTTGGTTGTGAAAAGTGTTCTGGCACTGATGGATAGTAATAATTAATACTGTATTGATTTAACTTCTGTCTGCNCTTTGTAGTGTATTTAAAAGTAAACCTGGCCATACGTTTGCCCATCCGCTTAAGGCTTGGTTGTGAAAAGTGTTCTGACACTGGTGGATAGTAATAATTAATACTGTATTGATTTAACTTCTGTCTGCTTTGCTACATAAGCCCTTTATCCTGGAAAACATCATTCAAGTATTTCACTTCTCCAAGGCTGCTGTGGTTTAGGTGCCTTTAATTTTTACTGAAGGGCAGGCATTTGTAGACTCGGGAGTCCCTGAAATACTAGTCCCTGAACTGTTTAGTAAGGGGGAAAGCTGCTTTTTGAGAATGAACCATGAATGAGTAAAAAGATTAGTGTAAAGCTAGCTGTCCTGCCTGCAACAGGCTTTCTGTCTTTTCTGCCTAGCCTTGCTAACCCAGTGGATGGATGCTAATGTACTTCTAATGTGGATAGTCTGAACTTGATGCTGCAGCTGGACAGGCTTGCAGACAAGCTGGGGAAAAGAGCCATTTTGCTTGATCACCACTGGCTAACATTAAAGATCAATTTCTTTAGTATTGATTCTCAGCTACACTAAATTAACAGTAACCTCTGGTAGAAAAGGCTCTTTAAAAAGAAGGAGGAAAAAAAAAAAAAAGCATGGGGCAGATCTACTCCTACTCCTGTCCTTGAGGTTTTTCTTTCACGCTGACTTGATACCAAGTTACAGATTTCCCAGGACCACGGTCACAATCTTAACTTCACAGTCAATTTTGGTTTGCTCTGAGGTTCTTTAAAATACAAGCTCACTACTCTCCCTTCAAATCCCAGTGGTGTGTGCTATCTGTATGAGTTTTTTCGTAGGACTACATGTATGGGGCAAGAGAGGATATAATTTATTTTTTTTAATTTGCCGCTCACATCAAGTGAAAAAGATATATTAATATGGTTTTATTTAAGCTTTACTACTGCAAGCAGAGTCTCAGAGTAAAATTATAGTCAGTTATGTGCTACGGTTCTGTATTTCACATTTGGCATATGCAGTGCTTCCAGTTGCTATGTTTCTTATGTTAGAAATCAAAGGAAGGGAGTGATAAAGAAGAAAGAGCTAAAATAAATTTAGGTGAATACATTTTTTTCTTTTTTCCTTTGCATTCCTTTCACCTGGTATCTCACCTGAATGTAGTTAAAATCAGACTGGCTCCTGCCCACAACTTTCCTGTCAATCTTGTTATCTTTCTTCCAAAGAAAGAGAGAAGTTGGCAAGGCAAAGAATTCTATTCTGGTTATCTAGAAGTAACTTCTCATGTGTTTTACATTACCATTGCTTGGTCTGGAAAAAGTTGGAGAAGCCCAACANGAATTCCACTTCTAAAACAGGATGGTAGCATTCAGCCTACTGGGTTTTTCTTCTGTAGAGATGACCCAAAAGCATCAGTCTGTTTTGTCAGCCACTGCAAACATAGCAAGAAGATGGAATAGTGCATTTTTTTTAAACTAAACCTGAATAAAA
>RSEF01000002.1:10034064-10046516 GCA_003993805.1 Himantopus leucocephalus | reverse complement strand
AAAAAAAAAAAAAAAAAAAAAAAAAATGCCCATTATGTGAAGTACTGCGTACCTTCTGCTAAGAAAGAAGCTGTCATGGGTGGAAAGCTAACAAGGTCTTATAAAAAGCAGTGCAATTGGTAGCTGGATTTATCAGATGCACTAATTGAGGCAGCACAGACCCATAGTGACTTTCTTGTCCACAGTTAAGGAGCACATCCTTGTTGGGCTCTTATAAGAAGCCATGTCTGCTAGGTCACTGTCAGCCTACCTGAAGTTAGTTGACTATTTAATCATTGAAAATATTGCATAATGTAGTCACTTATCACATGGCATTAAAATATAACCCGTGTTTGTTGTTTTTTATCCATAGGGTATTCCAGAGAAACCACACAATGACTAAATCTTTGAAGAAGAGAGCACGGTGCCAGTGTGAAAGCAACATTACGAAGATGTGTTCCTGTTTTAAATTGAAGATTATTTAGAAAAAATAATCTCTTTATGGGCTCACTGCACAAATGACTTGTGGAAAAAATATTAATCCACTCTTAGAATAGCCAAGTGAAATTAACTGCTTATCTTGAAATCTTACCCTGATTTACCGCATAAGCATTTGCGTATGGCTGTTCTCTGGAAGAGTTTAACACCAAGTTGCATACAACTGTTCAGGCTAAGTGGCAGTTTTCCAAGTATTAGATTCCAATGTAAGTTATTGAAGCAGCTGCCGCATTTTAAAGCCTTGAAACTGAAATTTAATTACAAGCTCTTGTATCAGTGCCCAAAGGAAGTAGATCGATGGTGCTTAACAATGATGAAGTATGGTTTAATAGGAATAGTATTTATCCAAATCTTTAAAAAATAGGGTTTTTTAAAAATAAGAGTGATCGAAACAGATTAAAGGCATTGCACTAATGCTTTTAGGAGTCTTATGAAGGAATCATGCCCTTACTTGTAATGCTGCATTAAGTTTCTGTCTTTGACGGTGGAGAGGGTTGGAGGGATGAAAAGTTGGAAGTCACTTAGTTTGGAATTTCTAAATTACTTCAGTATGACAGGTGAACACTGGAGACAATCTTGTTCGAACGTGAACTTCATCAGGAAATTCTGACTGGAAGTTTCATTACTTCTGAAGCTTTCAGGCAGATTTGCAAGAATCAAGTTCTGCCTCCAATTCAGTACGAAATTTAAGCGTGCGTGCGTGCTCCTGCTTAATATTAGACATATGCTTCTGTGTCTCACTGAAGGAGATCTTGGGTATCTTAAATGTCTGGTGTCACTGAAAAAAACATGCGTTGCAGGCCACTGCTTGGCCATTGAGTGTGTGCCCCCAACTCCTGAGATCTGCAGTTTCCTCCTAGAGGTGTCCTTGGTCTTGCTTCTATTTGCGTCAGGGTTTTGACTGAAATGGTTGGAAACAGAAGCGGGCCTAAAATGTGTTTTAAACTGTATGTGAAGAATAGCGAACAGCTTGTTTTCTCAGTTCAGTTTCTGAAAGAGATCACTACTTGTTTTTTCACAGCCCTATAGAACTTGCAATCTGTGATTGCCTTCTTAAAAAAAAAAAGTGCTTATGTCACTACATTAAACATTGGTGTTTCTTAATACTTAGTTCTGGTGAGCACAATGTATTCATTCGATAGCTTAGACCACAGGAGACCTAAATAGCAAGTATTAGGTCTTAAAGTGCAATGTACAGTAAATCTGAGCCTCGTGTTCTCTTCAGTATCGATCATTTCTTATGAGAGATTAAAGAGAAAAGGGTTCTGAGTTCATTTCAATGCTGCATGGAGTCAAATGGAGCAATAATTTATTTAACTAGTAAAGCTAGTTTTGTTGTATCTTTCATTGAACCCAAATTTTTAGAAATACTCCAATTTTGTGGTTATGGTGTACTTGTAAACTCTTATGGATTTGCCTTTTTTGTATTATGCAATTTTTTTTGTGTTCATTTCCAATCTTACATGGCTTCAGATATAGTTAGAGGCATTGGTTAAAGACTGACCCATCAAAAAAAGATGTTGAGGCAAGGTAGCAGTGTTCTGGCTGTTTTCACTCTTCTAAGGGAATGCTGTAACTGCTGCTTGTGCTTTTTTGTAGCAGGAAAAGTTTAGCATAAAGTCTGTATTACAGAACGGACCCCGATTCTAATCTTGCTTTGGTGTAAATCAAGAGTAATTTCATTGGTGTAAGATCCTTCCTCAAATGTTAGAAAGCTAAATAATCATATTTGATAGGACTACTTGAAGAAATTAGGTCCTCAGATCAGGACTGGATCAGCTCAGCTGTTTTAAGAAGAATGCTACCTGCTGGGGAGACAGTTTTGTAATCGTCTTGACACCTGTTTCAAAACGTTATAAAACCAGATGTAAGTAAAGGTGACAGTGATGTCTACAGCTGTTTGATTGAAAAAGAAGTATTTAAGATTTATTTGTAAAGACTGAAACTAAATCTGTATATGTTAGAAATAATGCAGCCAAAAATGTAAGTCAAAAGTTCATTTTTTGCCAATACTTCTGAGTATCTTAACCAAAGTGATTTAAGTTTGGAAGAGGCAGGAGGGGAGTGAAGAAAATTTGCACTATTCTGAATTTGAACACTTAAATTCTCATTCTTACTGATAAGTTTTCAGCAGTGTGTTTGGTTTTACACTTTTTTTACTATTAAAGTTTTAAGATGAAGTCATGTTTGCCGTGGATTCTCTGTATTCACATTATGCAGGAATCTTTCTTGAAAAGGACAGTTGTTATGGTTGCATAACAAATATTCAGTCATGCATACTCAGTGGTTTAAAAAAAAAAAAAAACCCTAAACTGAATTTAGAGATTATCTTCTAGAGGGGTGTCCAGCTTGGGTTATACAGTTGAAGAGTCTTGCTACTGTGCCAAGAAGGCAGCAGAAGTGTATGTTATGGTTTTGTGACTTAAGGTACAGAATCTTATTACAGTTGCCTTCCAAGATGCTGAAATTGATTATTTGAAACAAAATATGGAGGGGGCAGGGTAAACATGCAAATCCCTGTTGAGGCTTGGTTAGCTGCAGTAATGATTACTAAACTCTGAAGCATCTTAAAGAGCGCAAACAGTAAGAATGAGTAAGCACAGCTGATAAGGCTAAGCAGTTCTGAAACTGTCATGTCATCTGATCTAGGGAAGATAGTATCTTGCAAATTTAGACAAAAAGTCTTCAATTTTACTGCACTTAAATATTTATTTCAGACTTCTAGAAGCTGCTACATTTGTGGTGGAAACAGTAGAATGGCTTTTTGATCACTCTTCATTCATATCAGTGCAGAGTCTGCTGGTGTAGGCGAAGAAGGCTTAATTAGGAACTTCTTAACTATTTTAGCTTAAATAGCCTGTGCTTGCTTAACTTCAGTGTGTGCTCCGTGACAGCTGGCGAGGTAGCTGTTAGCTCTAATGAGAGGATGGCCCAGATACTCCAGGTACATTTTTTTATCTCAAACTCTGCTCAGATTTTGTCAAAAGGAATTAAAAATATTATGGGGGAAAAAAAACAAAGTTGGATACAGCCTGGTCTTGGAGAACTGGGACATGATGGTCTCCTTTTGAGACAGGAAAGTGTGTACAAAGTTTCTAAAGAAAAAAAAAAAAAAGTCTTCCCAGCAAGAATGATGATTTGACCTGTGCATGGTTCCTGCAAATTCATTCAGTAGGTTATTCAGCCTTTGGCTTTAAGCGTGGGGATTTGCAGGTGCTAAATTAGCCACAGGAGGGCCCATAGTCTGTTCTCTGAATACAACAGGAACATATTGAGATGAATAATGAAATTAAGTCTCTGTTGCCTTATTGCACATCAGAGTTGCTCCAGAATTCATGAGAACAAAGCATTACATGCTGGATTAATGGAACAAAGCATACTTTATAAAAGAGGTGATTGAGGTGATTGTCTTGGAAACTTGTGAGAGGTGTGGGTGATCACAGGTTCTTCCAGCTAAAAGGTCAAGAAAAAGTACCTATACGCAATGGTCACTTCTCTGGGCAATGAAATACCACAGGGGTTGCTCCATACCTAGTTTGGAATCCTTCCCCTGCATTTAAATCCTCCTGTTGTGCAGTGCTGATGTTCTGTCTTCGTGGGCTACACCGGGTGGCAGGTGGATTCCATATGCAGTAAAACCCCAGTCCTCATGCCTACCTGTGTGATACGGAAGGCTGTGGGTTGTAATGGTGCTTCTGGCCTGCTCTGGTTAACTTTCAAAGACAGAATTCAAAGTACGTATGATAACTTCTATAAAGAATGCACTACTGCCCAAAAAGTCCCAAAGGGTCAGAGCTCCCATGAGTCTTACTCAGTACAGTTTTTCTCCAGCTTCAAATCATGTTTTCTCTATTATAGTAAGTCGTGCCTGTGTGTTAAATAGTTTGAGTTTAATATTGTTATATTAAATATCAGACAGGTGCTACAGAGATGACACCAACTTGCTATGTTTCCTAGGAGTTACAAATCGGCATTTTCTTGCACAGAAATCCAACACAGCTGCATCACTTTCTCCCAGCTCCGTAGCTGGTCCGTGGCTCCAGCAGTGCCCTGTGGCAGCCAGGCGAGCATCTCTCCGGCCAGCCTGCCGTGGCTCGGGGCTGCGGAGGGGAGGCCAGCTCCTTGTAGCCGCTCCAGGGATGCTCCAAGCTCCCTCTTCCCAAAAGCAACAGATGTTGAGAATTGCTTGTGCTGTTGTTGATTATTTGTTTTCGAACTGGTGAAAAGCAGCTGAGTAGGTCAAGCAGCAAGGACTGTAATAGCCACAGAAAGAACTACAGCTGACCCACATTTTGCTGGGGAGGACGGATTTTTTTTCCGCCTTTTCTCACCAGATAGAAAATCACACGTTCCTGCGTTGCAGAATCCGGCCTGAGGTCAGGGTTGAGTCTGGGTTAGTGCCATCACAGCAGCTGATGCTACGGTATACGCAGAAGCTAACTGACTTCACGGAAGTCACGTTTATTCACCCTGAACATTCTTGGCCCTGTTCAGAAAGCCTTGGAGGTTATATTCCAGCAGTATCAAGCTGAACTACCTTCAGTTCAAAATAGATAGATAGAAGTCCCGTTGAAGGCTGTGTAGGTCTCTTACCTGCGTAGGAATGCACAGGGAGTTCATCCTTTTCAAGGTATCTTAGAGTAGGTGCCCAAAAATTAAAATAAGATAATCTGGATTCACAGGAGAGTCGAGGTCCCACCCAGTAAGGGCCTGTGACAGAAAGGCTTGCTGAGATGTTCCTGCAGAGATGTAAGTCATTCACATGTGACTGTAGGTCAAGATGGGTCTGGTGGCTTTCCTGGCTGCGTTTTGAATTGCAGTGTACCAGAGAGACATAGCAAAGCTTCAGGTGGCCTGGGACAACCACAGCTTGGAGAGGACTTCATCCTGCGATGCAGAAAGGCCCACAGCCGACTGGGAACACGCCCAGCAGTACCTACAGCCTTTCCTACCCACCACCAAAGAACTGCTGGGATGTGCAGGATTGAACAAGGAGGTTGTGATTCCTTTTGGGGGGAGATTTCTAAGCTTGGACACAAAGGAGATGTTATCTAATAAACAGAGGTCATCTAGGAGCAGGAGATGGTCAGATCACTGAGAGAGGTCACTGAGGTTTGGGTTTCCTGGACATGTTACGAGTGCTCCTCAACTCAGCACTTGAAACCCATTGATCCGGCCCATGATGTGGGGCTTTGTGGGTTCACGTTGCTCCTTGTCACCACGGGCTGGCACGTATGTGAGGGCAACAGCCCCCACACAGCACTACCTGTTCACGTCTTCCAGCGACAACAAATGTTTCCATCAAAGGTGGCTGTGGGAGCTCTGCCACCGCCTGCAGTAAAAACCAGACCAGACCTTGATTTTTTTTGCATGAAGAAAAGACATCTGAGCACGAAGTTTGGGTCAACTGAAACGCTTGTTACCATCTGGAAATGCGTTGGTTTGATCCTGGCCTTTGCAAAGCGCTCCAAGTTCTTTAACAGTACAATGTTTCACCAATTCAAAAACCTAAACCGCGTTTTTTTATAAAAATGAAATGCGCTATTTCAATTTCCAAACTCTTTTTTCTGGTTATTTTTCATGTTACAGAAATTAATAAGAATGTGTTGATTTAGGAGTTATCTTTTGTTTTGATAAATCATCATTTTTTGGCAAAAAAAAAGGAAGGTTTTTCAAAAAATTCCATATCACTTAGTTTCTCTTTGCTCACTCGCCACCCTCACCAATCTTTTATTTCCTGGCCCAGGGTTAGTCACTTTCTTTTTCCTTCACACCCCTTCTCGGTTAAACAGCCTCTTCCAGACTCACCACTGGCTTCATCGGACAAGAAGGACCTCATCCTTCTCCGTGCCACCCCAACGGTGGCCCGAAAGGCAGCAGAGCCCTGTGCTGGGTCTGCAGCCTGCACGCTGCGCTCTCGGGACCTTTTCATTCTCAGACTTTACTCTCAGCTTGTTCAAAGCTTCCCCCAGCCCTGCCTCCGGCTTCTTTTCCTGCCTGTCTCTGAACTTCTTTCCACAATAAAGAAGTCAGCTCACTGGAGGGAAGCGCATCCCCCACCTCGGTGCCTGGGGGAGCGAGCAGGGAGCTGGGGAGTTCTGCGGCATCTCTGCCTTGTTCTCACAATTGCATTGCAGAAGATGAACTGAAGTTTGGGTTTTGGTGGGTTTTTTTGTGGTTTTTTTTTTTTTTTATTNATGGGAAAAAAAACCCAAAATTCTTCTCACCTCTTCTGCCCTGGCTGAGAAGAGCAGCTTCGCGGTGCCAGCTACGTAGCTGTCGTGTTGTCCTGGAGAGGGCCGCGATTTCAAACAGCAGCTCTTGGAGATGGGACACCTCGGGCTGTGTGTTAACTCCGAAACCTACAAACCATCGGTCGCTTTTCAATACCAACACCTATTGCACTGTTGCTGCTTTATGAAAAAAACCAAGCTGCTGTTGAATTTAAAGCGAGGTATAATTTGAACCTGATGTCATCCAAAAGCAAGAGGAGTGATCTGTGCTCCCTGACCACTCCTGGCGTGCAGCTGGGGGACCAGGGGTAGAGGGTCCTTCTGGTGGGGGTCTGTGCCGCTGAGCTCTTGCACAGGGACCCCGTAGTGTCGGATGCCGGGCACTGCGCGGAGCCGTGCTGGTGGGCTGAGCAACGGGCTCTGATTTCTCCAGGAAATCTGCTGCTGCCGGGCTGGTGGAAAAGGTGGAGCGAGCTGGTGTAGGAAGGAGGTTTAACACATCCCAACCAGCATCGCACAAGCTCGCTCCAAATTTTGCCCTGCAAAGATCAGACAGCATAGTCCAGAAATCTCTGCGAAGCTCACGGACACGCAGAGCTTGAGCTAAGGAAGAATCAGCAGCTGACTTCCCCAGCATTCGCAAAGCAAAGAGGGCAAAAATCAAAACTTCAGGGGCTCTCTTGTGCAACAGAGACCTTGTCCAGAGAAGCAGAGCTCCTTCATTTCTGCGCCGAGCGCTGCAGCAATGAACTTCTTTGCAAGCTCTGGTTTTAAACACTTTTCTTTGCTTTACCGAAGCACCCGGACAGTGCAGTCAGTGGAGTCCCGGTCGCAGAAAGGATTCAAACCCAAGGGATGTGAGGGGTTTCATAGGTGAAGTCAGTGGGACTGGAGATGTGCTGAGTATCACGAGCAGCTCCAGGTCTGGAGTTCTGCTCATAGAAGGGAGCAACAGCCATAGCGGAGCAGCAGTGACTGTCGTGGCTCAGGGCTGGAGGTCAGCCCTTGAGTAATCCTCCCACCAAACTTCCCAGAGATCACCTCCCAAGCACCTTGCTTAAGGCTATTTTGGAACAAGCTGAGTAAGAGTGGATAAAAACACCAGGAAAAGAGCCACACAGCAGTAAGCAGCTGAGTTATCAGCTGGAAGTGGAAGAAGATAGTAATGGCATCTAACAGGATAACCTGTCCTGATGATTTTACTTGGATTTTTATTACATTTTTTCTTTTCATGCAAAGAAAGCACTTGGTATCACCAGGGCAGGTCCTGACGTCATTGCTTAGTTTTTACCTCACCTTTACTCAAACAGCTTGCGGTGCTGCTGGGATGACAGTCCTACCACGGAACAAATGAGTCCGTACTGAACACAGACTTGAAGATACCACATGGAGACCAGTGATTCTCTTGGTGGAACTCAGTTGTAAAACACAGACATTACCATAATTAAAGGCATCCCTATGGGGCTGGTAGATTTGGCACAGGAGACGCGTAGACTCCAACAGCGGCAGCTGAAGGCCACATAGAGGATGTGGGACATCTCAGTTAGAATCATAGACATATAGAATCCTTTAGGTTGGAAAAGATCTTTAAGATCATCGAGTCCGACCGTAAACCTAGCACTGCCAAAACCGCCACTAAACCATGTCCCTAAGTGCCGCATCTACACATCTTTTAAATACCTCCAGGGACAGTGACTCCACCACTTCCCTGGGCAGCCTGTTCCAATGCTTGACAACCCTTTTGGTGAAGAAATATTTCCTAATATCCAACTTAAACTGCCCCTGGTGCAACCTGAGACCATTTCCTCTTGTCCTGAAATGAGACGGCACTAGGCTCAAGTTTTGAACCCCACCCTCAATGTCCACTAATAGGTGAACCAAAGATGTCGATCAGTGTTTAAACTGAGAAACACCAGGGTTTCAGGATTTTGCCCACCAATCAAACATTGGAAGTAGACCCTGAGGTCAACACTGCAGAGAAAACTGTAGCGTCATCACACCCACAGCTCATGGTCATGAGGAGGAGCAATCTCCTGGAAGGTTCAGCCAGGTGAGGGAAGTTTGAACGCAAAGTTATGAGGTTGACAGAACAAGTAGCCTCACACAGGAGCCTGCAAATGAGTCTTTCCCATCAGATTTGCAGTGGGACTTGGGAAAAGAACAGCTGCATTTGCCTGCCTACTCCTTAGGCATGTTCCACCTGCTTAATTGAAGGCAGGTCCAAATGAGCCATCTGTTGACCTGGTTGAGGAATCAGAGCTTCCATTAATTTAAAGATATTTTTACACGTTATTAAAGGCCTAGAAGGAAAGGAGAGATGGATAAAAAACAACGGTAAGAAGCTTTGCCTTAGAGGCACAGGTAATATCTGTAACAGCTGCTACACCCTATGCCTCAGCTAATTGTTAAATGAGTCACCCTGGCAAAAGAAGCATTAATAAAGGGAAGCGAAGACTGAACATCTGGAAAATAATATGAAAGGGAAGAATTTTCATATTTTGGAACTCCTTGCTGGGTGGGAACTGCTTGGGGAGACGGCTCTAATTGCTTGTCTGAGAGAATGAAAAGTGAATCTATTCCCAGTCTGAAATCAGCACAGTCATTGCGTATTCTTCTTCACTCTCCCATCCCAGTGCCACAACTGTTACGTGGGGCTCTGACCTGCAAAGACCAAGACGCTCTCTTCATCTTCTGTGCCTTGGTCAGACAGCGATGTGTGCACCAGCCTCCTCTCAGGACCTGGGTCCAAGCTCAGGAGAAGTTCGTTTGAGCAGCTGAGCGAAAGATGTGCTGTCAAACCAAGGTTATTCTGGTGGCACCTGTGATTTGGTGCTGGTGGGTGGTTACCAGGATTCATTTTGATATGCCCTCTTTCTGCCTGGGGCTGCCGAACTGGCTTGGCGATGGCCATGGGGTAGGAGAGGAGGACATCGGGGTAGGAGAGGCGGACATCAGGCCCTCTGCTGCCTGCTCCTGCTGTGCATGGCTCTGTGCATTGTGGCTTTTTGCTGGGTGAAGACATGGTCAAGTTTCTCCCTCTACAGAAAAACGGCGCGGCCCATGTACAGCCAACTCCTCTGTGCACACCCCTGGGGAGACCCAGTCCGCCTTGGCAAGGAGCTCCGCGGAAAGCGTCCACACCACAGTTTGAATCAGACCCTTTCCCCAGTTTGACCCTTGAAACTGGGCTGGATGAAACTCAGGAAACGTTTGTGGGTCTCGTTCAGCTTCGGCAAGGAGAGCCGAACTGGGATGCGATGGGTCCCTCTGATGACAGGATGCCGGGATTTTAGCACGTATCTGGAAAGCCGGGTGTGCTGCAATGCTCTAACTGCGTCTGACCAGGCTGAGCTTTTCTGCTCACCATTTCTTTGGAGAAGCAGCTCCCTCCATGTGGTCTTCTCACTCTTCTGTCATTTACACTTCCTCTCAGTCTCTGCTTTCCTATCTTGCCGAGGAAGCTCCTTCACTAAATACCTTCAGACAGTGCTCTACAGCCTGGAGATCTCCATCCAGTCCTGGTACCTATCAGCCCAGGGTGGGTGTCTGCGCCGATGCGTAGCTGGTTCCTGGGCAGGACACAGCGGGTCTGCAACAGGCACACGGTGAGGGCGGGGGAGGGAAGAAGCACTGAACAAGGGCTCTGCAGCAAGACAGGAGTCACGGCACTCTCGTTTCAGCAGGAATGTAAAATCCAAGCAGTCCGATCCGCTTTTCTAAATAGAGCCTAAAAGCAGCTCAACCACCGTCCAAACGCGATGCTGCTCCCAGCCCTCGCTTGCAAGGCATCACCAGCGGCACATCGAGCCCTTCTGAGCTTTGAATTTCCACCTGCAGAAGGAATAGGAGAGTTCTTCGGTATTTTATATTTGCAGTTTTGAAGGTGAAGATGCCAACCTGAGCACGGACCCCACTGCTAGGGTCCCCCAGCACCACCTGGTGTGCCCCAAATCTCACCCCTCTGGTGCCACTGAAGGGAGGACAACGTTGGACACCTCATTCTAAGTAGCTGAACACAAAATTGTCAGTAACCGGCGTCTCCGATCTGCTTCTTCCCGATTTCCTTCTAGAATAGGCACGCGTGGGAATCAATTTTGCAGGCAGAGAAATCGGAGGGGTTGCACAGATCTGACACGGGGACATGTCACCAGCCTGTTGACAGCATGTGCCGTGACGCTGTGGCACGGCGCGAGGGAGAGATGTCCGGTGACACGGAGCAGGGAAGGGCTCAGTGGGGCCGTGGCGTGGGTGCCAGGGACAGGGGCGGAGAGGGAGGGCACCCCGGGCACCCGTGGGTGCGGAGACCGGGATGCCACCGAAGCACGGGCAGGGAAGAGGCTGCGGCAAAGGAGGGTGCGCGCGGGGGGGGCCGGGGCCGGGCAGGCGCCTTCCCAAACATCCACGCAAGGATCCTAAAACGTAATTATGAAATTTTAAAAAACAACTTGACGTTATAATTATAATGGTTCCTGGAGGAGCCGCGTAATTGAATTCTAGGGTGTCTCACTCTTATTGCAGACGCTAACAAGAGAACGGCTCAGCTTCCCTCGCAGCCTTCCCAGAGCCCTGCAAAGCTCGGGAGACACCCAACAATTCAATTATTGTTTCCCTCTGGAAAGCAGATCATTTTAGACACGCGGCCAGCTCTAATTACAAAGGAGAGGGGGGAAATTTCTCGTGTCCAAAATTATTTGACTCATTAAAAGGATTTACTTTCCACCAGGCCTAAAGAGCTGAAGCGGCGGCGGAAGGATGGGCAGGCGGGGAGGAGCGGCAGGGCTGGCAGGGAGGGCAGGGACCCCAGCCCCGCAGCGGCATCCCCGGGAGCCGGCGCTCGGGGCTGAGCCCCTCCAGGTCCCCCCTTTCCCCGGGGAAAGCCGTTTTCCACGCAGAAGGAAAAAAAGGGGGCTGCAGCCAGAGGTGGCCGGGCAGGCAGGTATCACCGCAGCCCGGGAGGTTTCTCCCAGGCAGAGTGCGAGGAGAGCTGCTCCCATCACCGGGATTTGGCAGGAGCGAGGCCGGGGTTGGGGCGATGGCGGGGGGGGGGACATTCCTCCTCCCCGCTCCCCTCGGCAATAAAACCAATAAAACCAGTCTTTTACTCAAAAGCTTCATTATGGTGTTGTGAGGGGTTTTTTTTCTCAGATTATTTTTAAATGCTCTTTTGTGGAGAAAGACGATTTTACGTAGGGGAGGTCCCTTTTCCAATTACCATTAATTAACTCATCTGTAATAGATTTTTTTACAGCCCGTGGCCGGGCAAAAACGGCGGGCAGGAGGCTGAGCTGCAGCTCTGCCCCAGGATGGATCGGGCCACTCCGAAACCCCCCGGAGACAGCACTTTAGAATGGTTTCATATGTATTTTTTTCAATTTGTGTACACAGATATATAATTACAAGAATGCCTCCCCAGGCTCTGCAGAGGCGATGCTTCTGCCCGGTGTGCCCGGCTGGGGTGAGGGGGCACAGGGGTCCCCGGACCACCCCGTCCCCCCATCCCCAAACCCACTCCTTCCCTCCTTTCCGGTGCAGCCAAACGAATCCCGATGTCGCGTTTATGGTTAATTTGAAATCCAGCACTTGTTAGATAATCCTGTTAGTAGCTTGCGAAAACAAGGGACCCCTTGTATAATCAGTAATTATAACAGGCGTTTTATGTTAAATTATATCTAATAGGCAAGACAAAAAAGGGGAATGTGTTTTCGGACGGAGCCTTCCTCGTCCAAAAAAAAAAAAAAAAAA
>RSEF01000002.1:10000339-10033512 GCA_003993805.1 Himantopus leucocephalus | reverse complement strand
TTTTTTTTTCTTTTTTTTTTTTTTTTTTTTTTTTTTTTTTTTTAGCTGCAAAACAATAGAGATTGTCAAAGGGCCCCGGGTTGAGCTTTTCTACGTGTTCACAAAGCGTTAAAGCTTTATCGAACAAACCGGCTCTGTCTGACCCCTGCCAGACAAAAGGCAACTTCCATTTTCCTCTGTGGAGGAGAAGGGCAGAGGGGGACAGCGGGGATGTACAGTAGGGCCGGGTGGGCCTGGGGCCCCGGGGTGCCCAGAGGCAGCAGTGGGATGCCCTGTCACCCAGCCAAGCCCCTGGTGCTGCTGGTCTTGATCATTTTGGAGGTCCTGCTGATGCGCTCGGCCTCGTGCAGGTGGGGGACGTGGTGCCAATGCAGCCGGCGGAGCGGCAGCCCTGCATGCTGGCACTTGTTGGGGGCTCGGCCACAGCTTTTGGGCAGTGCTGCACCCACCCAGGGCAGTGCTGCACCCTGATGGGGACAGGCAGTGCTGCCCAGTGCCAGGCGCACCCCAGTGCCACCCTCCCAGGATACAAGTCAGTCCAACCATGCCCTCCTCGGCCAACCCATGCCATGTTCTGCTCGTGCCTGAGCACCCTAGTGCCTGCCTGGTGCTGCCATGTCCTGCCATGTATGCCCCAGCTGCACACGCGTGTGCCCTGCCCCAAAAATCACCACCCGGCATGGAGCAGACACATGCTATGGGGCCACGCTTCCCTCCTGAGCCGGAGCCCACTCTGATGGCCAGCCAAAGACACAAGTGAGCCTCAGCTGAATGACTGTCCCCTGATGCAAGTGATGCTGGAGGCTTTGATTTTCTCCTCGAGACTCTGCAGAGAGCAGAACCACCCCATCACTCTTATGGTCCACCTTGATGATATACTATTTCCCTGGGCTTTTTTTAAAATGAATTTTGGACAAGACAGGACCCTCTTGTTCTTCTGGAGCTGCACACCAACATGGTGGCTGGGAACAGTGGCCAGGCGTTGATGAGAGAAATGGTAAGAGTGGTCAGAAAAGGTCAGAATGGTCTTCTGGGAAACACCATGGGCAGGGGGACAACTGGCAGATGAAGGGATCTGTAAATTCCGTTGTCTGAATGTGGGCATCTACATGAGCGTGGGCTCTGAGTTGCCTGTATGGAGCCCCACTTGGCTTCCAGCTGCTGGTCCAGAAGAGTGTTGGTCTTTTGTAGGCCCTCGGTGACATCTACCATCACCATGGGCGGCCCAGACACCTTTCCACCAGTCTCTGCTAACTGCTGCTGCAGCTTGTGCGTTTTGCTCACACGTAGACCCCGACATGGAGACACCAGGCAAAATCCTGCCCAGCACGTCTGCAGCTTTGACAAAAACCTAAGCAATGTTTCCTCCAGCTCCAGCAGCAGCCAGGTAACAGATGAAACATTTTATTGATGAGCGCGGTGATGCCCGTGAGCAGAGACATGTGTCTGGAGCGCCGTGATGCTGAGCGGTGTGAGCAGCTTATTACTGTGTCTGCTGGCTTGGACCCATTGTGCCACCTTCTTCTGCACAAGGACAAATGCAGGGATGCCCTTTGCTGGCACGTGGGGCTGAAGTGGGCTGCTCAGAGGTGGGTGGGAGAAACCCTCACCTCCCATGAGCTGTGCTTTGGGGTTTGCTGGTGAAGTCCACGCTATTTCTCCCTTGGGTTTGGTTATTTGCAGAGACCCTCCTGCCCTGCGCCCATCCCTATCCCACGGCCAGCAGAGCAACACCAGCGCTGTCGCAATAGCGAAGACCACCTTTCTGTGGATATATCATGTCCTCAGGGTGCCAAAGCACCCATTAATTTCCAATCCTGGTCATAAAACATTCGTTTCCAAGAAGGATCATGCTCGGCTTTGGGCTTGTCAAGCGTTGGGTGGCGGGCGCAGGCTGCTCCCCCCGCCAGCAGCGTTTTGCATTACTCGTTAAGGGAAGCTGGCATTCGGCTTTGCCGTCAGCGGAGATTTATAAGCCTGATTATATTCCTAAGCATATGTTTGGAAATGAGAAGCAGCTCTCTGAAGTCAGTGGAATTGCTCTGATTGAAAATCTCAAGTCAAGAGGAGGGAAGCCTGGCTCCGGCTCTGAGCTCCCGCTCGGAAGAGCCACTGGCAGCGAGTAACAGCTCTGGGCTCTGCCCACCGGGGGAGAAGTTAAACGGAAACCAGAGCAAACATCTTTGTCGTGAAAATCCCATAATATCACAGAAGTGTTTGTGTTGGCATTTTTAAGTGCATAAATGCTGAACCAAATTACCTGGGTGGGCAGGTAGTGCCTGCTGCCTTTTCCAGGCTATTTTACAGGGTTTTGGAGGAAAATCCTAAGGGGAAAGGGAAGTTCATTGAACTCAGGATGCACCAGATATTCCCACCAGCAGGTGTTTGGTTTTGAGTGCTGGAACAAGTGGCCAAGGCTGAGCAGCAGCGAAGGGTTTGTATCACCTTGCAAGGTTCAGTGCTTTGTGTCGCTGAGCTCAGCCTTTACAAAAGCAAAATTCTCTGTATGGGAGCTGCAGTTTCATTCCCAAAACCAAACAGTTCCTGAAAGCACGTCACTTAGTTTTGGACAGCACCGCTTCCCTGGAGTCAGCCAAATTTGCCTGGCCTAAAACTGCCGTAGCAGAGCAATGACTCCGACCTGCGAAGCTTAAAGCAGTGAGAGATTTGAAAGACTGGAAAGGCAAGTGGCTCCTTTGGTTGCTCCACATTAGAAGCAGTGAGAGATGAACACTGAGAGATAAAACATTGCCCGGGCAGGGTCACAGCTCTGCAGTCACACATACACCCTCTGCATTCCCTGCCTCCAAACACACCGGCGCTCAAAGCTTGACCACAGAAAAATGCTTGGAAAAAAAGAATTTGTATTGCGCCCATGCAGGTTTTCACATTTTCTGATGTGAAAGATGCTGCTCACGCAGCGGGGACTGGAACCACCGGGGCTGAGACCGGCTGAGCCCGGAGCAGCCCCCACGCAAAGCCTCCCGGAGCACCCGCCCGGGCTCTCCGCTCGCCGGCAGCGCTGGGGCTGGACACTCCGGTGGGCGGTAATTCCCAGCCACGTGGCTGGACTTACTCCCACTTCACACCAGCATAAGGGATGGGGGAATCAGGCTGACTTTGTGTAACTGGGACAAGAGAAAATTCTATTTAAATTCTGCACCCCGCCAGTGAATCTTGCAGCAGCCTAATTTTTCTATGAATAATGCCTTGGGCAAGGCTTGTGTGGCCCAGAAAAGGAAAAAAAAAAAGTTTGAATTTCCTCTATCCTGCTTATCTGAAACCTTCTTCTAAACGGCTGGTGAATCTTGGGAGGTTTGGCCCGCCGGTGGCCAAATCGGGGCTGCGATGCTGGAGAGGGCACCCGGCCGGGGAGCACTGGCACCCGTCGAAGCGAGGAGGGCACGGATACGGGGAGTCAAACACTTGTGCGATTAAGCGAGNAAGCGAGAGAGCAAAAAAAAAAAAAAAAAAAAAAAAAAAAGAGAAAAATTAATTGAGTAACCTCAAATTACAAATCAATTTGAGGAAATCCCAATCTAGCTGCAGTCACTCTGCGAGCAGTTAAAGCTAAATTCATTGAGCAGACAGCTCTAATTAGCACACGGTGCTGGCTCACTCCGACAAGCTCCGCTTGGCTTTCTCCATGTCGGGCGTGCTTGGTCCTGAGCCGTGACACTCATCAATTTGACCCAAAATATGTCGAAGGCGGGGTGGCACCATGTTGAGATCGTTTAGGGGCTGAAGGAAGTCAAACTCTGAATTTCTGCGCTCCAACCCCTCCGTGCTGCCTTGTCCCAGCCACCCCGGGCTGGTTTCTGACCTCATTCATGCCAGTGCAAATCTGCAATAACTTCCCGTTAGCCACAGGGTTTATTACAAATTGTCCTTGTGTAAAGAGACCAGAATGCGGTTTATAAAGTTGGCTTCTTTTCCCTCATTCCCATGCAAGAAACCCTTCTGCAGCCGGAGTCAGTGGGACAGCTTTCACCTCTTAACTTGAGGAAAATTGCTCCCAATTCACACCGATGGAAGCGAGGGGCGAACCCGTTTCCTCCGTAACAGCAGCGTTGCTTTGGTGGTGCAGGATTTAGCCCTTTAGGTTGAGTGAGGATTGAACTTTTTTGGGGGGAGGGAGCCCAGCTGAAGATGAATACCAAGGACCCCACCGCAGCGAGGCGCGTCTAGTTACTGGAGAAAGTAATGCTGCACCAAAAAAAAAAAAACAAACTCCACCTCTTTCAGCTTCAGTGAAAGATGTGACCTCATTCTTTTCCTGGGGCTGTAGAGATATGTAGCGTTTTCCTTGTAGAGAAGTGTGTTTTTCCTTCGGGAAAGGCTGAAAGACTATTTGGGTAGCGTATTATTTTAGACGCATTTTGCGTTCCCGCTCTCCCTCGGAGAAGGAAGCTGCTTTCTCCCACTTCTGCCAACACCTCTTTATTCCCCCGTACCAAACCACGTTTGATCAGACACGTGGGTCTAGGTCCTTGGCTAATGCCACCACAAGCATCCATAAAGCTGTGCTGGTTTACACCTGGAGATTTACACCTCCATCACGAATTCCTGATTTTTTTCTATAATATTAATCTTAAACCCCATCCTTCCTCAAGCCTTTTATCCTCTTTTAAGCTGATGTGCCTTCCACCGGGAGACATTTTTGGATCTCTCCATTGTATCTTCGAGCCGATATCTGGAGCCCAAATCACATTTAGCTCTATTTGCGTAGTGCGTGGCAATGCGTTGGGAAAATGTAGGTAATGTTGTCACGGTCTCATACTTTTTGGGCTGCACTGCCGTAAGGAGAGCTTGAAATCTTCCTACTGTATTGAAAACATCACTGTAGTGGCGGTGCTTATTGCTTATCCTAATTGAAGCATTTAAATGAGGTAATGTTTGTGGGGAGAAATAGTGCCTTTCATTAGATTAGTTGGGGTAACTGCATCCCACAGATAGTCTTTGGAGTGCTCAGCTTTCAGAAAGTGTGTGTGCAATGCACCTTGTCTACCTTTCCAGCTATAATATGACCTCATCTACTTTTCCAGGTGTAATAAAAAGTATTCCCCTACCTACAACCGCCGTCCCTGGGAAGCCTTTCGCTCACCGGTTGTGCTGGGGTTGCTACTGCGACTCGGTTGCAAGCAGACATCTGGGATGCATTGCCCAGGTGTGGACATGGGCACTGCAAATGTCACACCCGATCCTGTCACTCAGACTGCCCTTACAGCCGTGGAGGGAGGTGGGTGCTTCTAGGGGGTGAAGCCCCTTTCCAAAAGCACCTTAAGCAGATGGCGCTTCAGAAATACGGTTTCAGTCCAGCAACTGGGAACGCTTCGGGTGAGGGGCTCCCCTGCAATTGTCCTGGGTGAAGGGGTGACCTCCACCCCCAGTCTCCCCTGGGGAAGGGCTTGGGAAGGCACCGAGGAACCGGTGTGTCCATCCCGTGGTTGCCCCTGCAGCTCCCACAGGGAAGCCACCTGCCCCCAAAGCTGCCCTTACAAACTGGGTACAGCTCAAGCAATTTCAGGATGGGGTCCAAGCAAGCAGTGACGGCTTGATGATTCACTTTTTCCTAACCAGGAAGAGTCATATAGGCTTCCCCAGAGAACAGCAAGCTTTCTGTTGACCCCTTATCTCTCAGGGTATATGCTGTGGTTCCATTCCCCAAACGCTGTTGCAATCATTTCTGCCCAGATTTATTTCATTTCAGTAACGTCTCTTGGGTTTCATTTCTATTAAATCGTTTGGACATTGGAAAGTGGGATTCACCCCACTGAGCTGTAGCTCTCTCCCCTATACGTGTCTCCATGCGGGCTTGGCACCCTGGTCCTCCACAGGGTCAGTGGAGAGAAACAAGCCCTTTTGGTGTCAACTCAGAGAAATACAGAGAATAAGCAGCACAGCAAACTCAATGCCACCGAGAAGACAGCCCAGGGTGACCGGTTCCAGTGTATATGATTACACGTGATGAGATTAATTCCAGCTCAAGTATTTAACTTCCTATGCTGGGTATTTTATTCCCCTATAATTTTTTGGAGTGAGAATTATAAAGCCAAGTTAAGCAAGTGCACATAAATCATGGAAACAGCTGTATGAAGCAGAGGAGACAATAAATTTGGGCTATTCCCAGACATTTTTAGTGCTGTGCCTGGATATACCCTACTGGCCTCCTTTGAGACGAATGGTGGGAGAATGTTCCCAGCTTTGATTTCTGAAAAGCCATGTTTTGGGGAGAAAAATGCAAAATTAAATGATGGCTCTCAAATGTAAATGAGCAGGAATCAGCCTTGGACATGGGAGTGCACAACCCCCTTTGCTACATTAACCTTGAGTCTGAAATGTGCTCAGCAGTGAGGCGTGTTTTGGAAATAGGAAAGAATGAAGACGGATGTTATTCCTCTTGGAGATAAGGGCAACGGGGAGAGGATTTTACCTGCTTAGAAGGAAGACGACCCTGACATTTCTGTATATATTGCGATGTCTTTTCAAAGAAGCCGTGTTACTGGGTGGTCTGACTTGCATTCCCTGTGTTGGCGTGTACCACATTTGGCTCCAACAGCAACAGCAGAATTGCTGGGGGATGGGTCTTTTTTTTAAGATAATTTCTTTTTTTTTCAAAAGAAAGTGAAGTGCAGCTTGTATTAAACTGGGTAATAATTAGATAGTGAAAATGCTCCTATCTAATGCTTAGATTATTACAAGTGCCTGAGGCAATTCTTCAAGGTTTATAAGAGACATAGAAATCAATGTTTAATGTCAAAAGTGATCCTGGAAGGTGTTTATTGAGAGTTATTTTTTAATATAAAATGTTAAGATTAGAAAAATGCTGTTATTCTTAATTTTACTTCTAGTGGTAACCAGGGGAAAGGTGTGGTGTCACCAGGGAAAAGTATTATCATAAAAGCTGGTGTCAAATCTTCTTTTAAGATTCTTGATCCGAAATACCAGTTAAAACCAAAACAAGTCAGTATATTTAAAGTCAATATCCCCTTGGTTACTCTTACATTACACTGATTTCTTACAGCTGCTATAATCCATCACTAGGCACTTTCATCAGTGAAGCTTCATTGCTGAGCCCTAGGAGGATCTGGCCTTTCGAGAGAAACTTTCTGCAGGTTTGGGCTTACATTAAAAAACCTTGTTGTACAACAACATGGTATGAAGACTGGTTTCCCGCTGCTAGAATAATACACTCAGTGGTAGCTGGGACAGCAAAGCTGCTTCAGCATCCTCTGCCATCCCTCACCCTGCTGGTCCACCCTTCACCCTACGCTTGCTTCTACCCTTCAGCCTCCTCGTCTACCCTTCACCTTCCTTTTCCACCTTTCACCTTCCTCTTCCACCCTTCAACCTCCTCTTCCACTCTTCACCCTCCTCTTCCACCCTTTGCCCTCTTCAGTTCTCTGCCCTCCTCTTCCACCCTTCATTGTCCTCTTCCACTCTTCACCCTCCTCTTTCACCCTTTGCTGTCTTCAGTCCTTTGCCCTCCTATTCCACCCTTCATTCTTCTCTTCCACTGTTCACCCTCATCTTCCATCCCTCTCCCTCCTCACCTGGGGTGGGGAAGAGGGGACACCTGGCAGGGCATAGGTCTGTCTCCACACCCTTCACACCATCTCACGGCCACACAGCCCCAACCCCACAGCACACAGCACTCCTCTCAGGCTTCTTCCCCACATGGTGTCCTTTGCAGCCCTATGATGTCTTCTGGGAAACCTGGGGAGATAATGCAATCTGCCCTCCCAAGCTTCTCTTTGATCACAATGTTCATCCATGTACAGGCTCGGAGGACACCATGACTTACTCAAATTTGGAGGAGGCAGCTCAAGAGCTGGTACACAGCCACTGGGTTCCCCCATAGGCAGCTCGTCTGGGTGTCCCCGTACCACCACAGGCACTGCGTGCCTCCCTGGGCTATGGCCAAATCCTGCATCCTTACATTTGCAACATCCAAGGTTATGGAGATCCCGCCTGCCAAGGACTGCATAACCACACCTTTTTGTTTGCCTAAGGTTTTGGCAACTTGAAAATGAGCTATAAAAGTGAACAGGAGTATTATGGGATAAATCAGCATACTCTGTGGATGTGAACACAACTAATAAAAGAGGCTGATGGGCACTAGTAGGAGTTGTATAAAATATTAAATGTACATTTAAAAAATATATTGGGCCAGCCCTTGAAACCCACTGTGTTTCAAAAGCGTCAGTCCAAATTACATGAGGGTAGCGAGAGCAGGACGTGGCCTGGGCTGTTTATCTGCCTCCCATCGTGTTTCAAAGCAAAATCCCAAATGGTAATCTCACTTTACAGTTGTTTTTTTAAGCTCACTGCACTAAGATATTGTAGTTTGCTGATCTTCAAGGGCTTTTGGTTATCAATTACACACACATTTTTTTGGTATAAAATGCTGTAATATTAAAGGGGAAAGTCTGAACACTAAACCTAATGTAATAATGACTTATTACAGATGGAAAGATATTTTTCCCTAAATTATGCCAGTGAAGTACTGAAACCAGTTTGTCTCTTGTGGTACTTTTGTCATAAATCCAACAGGCAATTAGAGCATTTTAAATCTTGCCTGGAGTAACTTCTTGATTTACAGATTTTCCTGCACAGCTGTGGACAGCCGAATCGGGTTTAAAATTCTCTGGTGAGACTGTGAGAAAGCTCATTTTTGTCAAATATGTCAATCTCCCTTTATGACCCTGTGCACAGTTTGGATGCTCAATGTCTTTGACAATCAGGCCACTTAAGTGTGGAGTCAGATGTCCGGCTGTGGACACCAGTGTGTCTGAAGAGTTGCTGGTCTCGTTTGCTTCTCAGCCAGACCCATCTGCCTCCAAAGTCTGTAGAAGCAAAGACTGAGAAATGGCTTCAGAATTTGGCCATCTCAAAGGTGTCAACTGAGAAGGGCAAGCAAGGATCCCTACAAGATGCCAACGCAAGTTCTGACCGTTTTAGGGACCAGGGATGACATTTTCCTCAGGGCAGAGGATGTTTCCTCTCTTGTCTTTGTGCAGCGTTCCCCACATCTGTTTCAGCAGGACTTTCCAGTGCTGCTGTGGTGCTCACCAACAGGGATGGTACTGGCTAGGGAATCACCTGCACAGACTTCCATCCACATCCTGCTCATATAACAGACCATTTGTCTGTGATGGACAATGTTCTTCACTGCCATGGCTTTTTACCTGATCTTGTGCTCAATTCCTACAAGTATAACTTTTCCCTGTGCATTTCCAAATTTGCACATCTGCTAACCACAAGCAGCATTTCCCTCAGGCAGCTTGTCCTTGCTGACAAAGGGTGAGGTCCAGCAGTCAATGAGGAGCCATACGTTGAAGTCAGCAGATATTAAAGTTTTGTCCAGCATAGAATATACTCATATACTTTATGCCCCTGGTACAGCATGTAATCTCCCAGTATCAGCTGGACAATGGATATGTTTTTCTGTGTATGCACAGTACCTGTGGTTTCATCTACGTTGGTCCATCCTATTCAATTAGGGAACAAAGTTTCACGGCATGATAATCTATGTGCACCTTAAAGAAGCCAGGGTGGGAAGTTTTGGCTATCCAGTATAGACTTTGTGCCTCCATAGCTTATGGTTTCCTGACTCCATCTCCTCCCCTCTGTGCTTGAATCCATCCCTGCAGTTTTGTCTATTATGTCACATTATTTTTACAGTGTTCATCCCAGAGGTGTAAATGTTGAAACAACAGCGTTGGAGTCAGTGCGATCATTTGAATTTCTGTGAGTGCATAGAAAAGCCTCAGGATATGAGACGATGATCCCCACAGAAAAATACCTTTCACTGAAGAGAAGAGAGTCAGCCAGAGCATTGCCAGCAAGGGCCGGAAAAACTTCATCCTAGGCAAGGCTGAGTGACGGGTTCCTACTGCTCTCCTGCCTGAGGGACAGGAGAAGGAGGAGGTCTCCTGGGACCCAAGACCAAGAGAGACATTAAAGGAAACTGAAGCCCCTGCAGCTCTGTTTTGCTTCATCAGCAGAACCACTCTGTGCTTTCTTTGGTGCCTCCCACCGTGCCAGGATGGAGACACCCACGCCTGTACACCGGGGACTGGATGACACCAGCCGTCCCCTTGCTGCCAAGCCAGACGTGACATGCAGGAGGATGGAGGTCCACCTCCGTTGACCCCTCTTGCCCGCGGCGAGCCGTGCCGGCCCTGTCCGCCGCAGGACCGCTGCTGCCTGCGCCCGGCGGTGCACACGCCTGCGCTGCAGCACTTCTTGAAGATGGCAGAAAACTGACGGATCAAAAGTTTAGCCCGGAGGCTGCTGTCAGTTCGCTCAAGCAAATAACTTCATACAGTTTTCAGAGATCGGTGGGATCTCCGTGGGCAGGAGGGAAACATAAATAAACAGGAAAGTTTTTTCTGCAGGGGAAGGCTGGCTCCTGTCCCCTGGCCTCCCAGCTGGGCGTGCATGGGAAAGGGAAGGGGTGTGGGGCTGGAAGGGAGGGGGAAGCAATGGGGTGCAGTGCTGGGTGGGGCAGGTAAGAAGGAGGGGACCCTGAAGGGCACCAGGAGGGGCAGGACCTGCCACGGAACACTGCAGAGACAGACCCCTGTATTGCTCCGGCTGCTGAACTGCACCAGTTCCCCTGTGCTGGGGATCCTCCTGCCCATATGTGATCATCATATGTGGTATCATCAGAGTCGCTGTCAAATCTCAGCAATTACTGCCTCTGAGGCTTCAAATGCACAGACCCGGCCTTAGTGAGGACTGCCTGGAGGAGCGATCCCACCAACGCAGCTGCAGAGCTCAGGAAGAGCAGTCTTGACATGCTGGAAGGGTCTATTCAGAAACTCCGTGAAATGACTGTATGGGTACCTCAGTCCTCCCACCGCTGGTTGGCAGTTCTGAGATGTTCAGGTATACATTAAAACAGCAAAACATTTGACTTGTCTTCTGCGCTGCCCTGGTTTGCCCAGCTCCAGGCTCGGTATGGGCTTTAGGTCCAGTGCTGGTGCCTGGTGTAGCTCCTCAATAGCAGTATGTGCTGGAGATACAGAAGACATTCACATCAAACACTGGCTGAGATGAGGATGTGATGAATGGCCATGGACAGGGTCACAGGTGGCTCTCTGGTCCCCGCAGGCTGCCAAACCACAGTTTCTGCAAAGAACATTGTGGGAGAGACTTGCTCCTTTGGATTACTGCCTGCTTGCTCCGTAGAAGACCATGGACTGACAGCAGAAGCCCACAGCTTCATACGTAGCTCAGTCACCTCAGCTTTGAAAGCACGACAACAATGGTGGAAACAACAACTTTGGCTCTACGTAAATGTGCGTTTCACCATATTGACTCTCATGGACCTGATTCCCCAGATGAAGAAAACAGCCAGGTTTTGGAGTAGCCTGAACTTTGCAGGCTGTGGAGGCTTTTCTACACCTCCTTGCTCTGCAAGCAGCGGGTCTGCTGTCTTCCAGTGATGCTGCTGTTGGCCAGAAACAAAGTTCAGCCCAGTGTTTGTTAGAAGTGAGGCTGGCCAGACTGCGTTTCCTGAGGAACATGGTCAGGCTGTAAGGTCATGTACATGCCTCTTTGTGCCGTGGGCCCCTAGAAAGGCTTGGTCCAGAGGTGAGTGTCTGGTTGGACCAAGACAGCCATCGTCCTTTCTACAGGTCCATTTTGTAGGTGATCCACACGTAGGCTTGAGACTTATGTGGGCAGCTGCTGGTGCTGGGGTTAGTGAATGGGACTGAGAGCAAAGCCAGCCCCACGTAATTAAATCTAACATAGTTATGTATATTTACGCAGCGCATATGTCCATCCATCTAGACACATATATTCATAGACAGACACAAGAGCACCTTATTTTGCTATGCTACACCTCCCAGAAAAAGCCGCACCAGAGCCCCAAGTGTCTGCTGAAGTGACCAGAGCCGCCTGCCAGCCACTGGTACCTAGACGTGAGAAATTGTGTTTGAACGCTTTATCCCAGCATTCAGCAATTCACTAAACTAAGATAAAGAGATTTAAACCAACTGTTTTGAAACGAACTTTATTGCAATTCAGACAGACACCTTCCCTCTGCCAGGCCATGGCTTTAACAAACGCAGCGGGCTTACGCCTGAGCTCGCCGAGGATAACCTGCAAGCACCGCGTGACAGATTTGCCACTTTTTTTTTTGAGACAGAACAGAAATCCCAATTGCTGGAAACAATGTCAAAGCTTCTCTCCTTCAGGGTTTTATTTGTAACCTCTCAACTCCTAGTCTTGGGAGTCCGGGGCAGGGTAGGACAGAACAGGAGAGGATGGCTGAGAGGTGACTTTCCCAGGAACATTGTTTTAATGATGCTCTGTTTATGTGATGATTTGGAGTAATATAAAACCTCAACGTTTCTCTTTTTTTTCTTTCAGTCTTGTATTGTGTGGGTCTGGTTTAATTTCCTTTTTTCTCCCTGGAATTAAAAAAAAAGAAGTGCTAGTTGGGACTGTAGGGCATGCTCCTGACATGAAATGGGGATCACCTGAGAGAAGGTGACTTCAGGCCTTTCACTTTGGAAGCTCAGACATGGCTTTTACAGTTCTGCTGTGCTTCAGGCAGGCTGGGACTGCAGTGGTTTATCCTGAATTTTGGGGAAGCAGGAGGATGTAAATGGGATCAGGCCCCAGCCCAGCATCCCTCCCACGTCCTCCCAGAAAACAGGCTCCGGTCCCTGGGCAGCCAGCAAGGGGCACCCAGTAGAAAGCACTGGCAAAGTGAAGCTCCTGTTTCCACTTGCCCTGGTCTGGCTTTAGAGTTGAGGTCTCACAATTTCCAGAATTTCATGGGCGTGGGGGAGAATCCCGTGGGGCCACGGGGTGGAGAAAACACTCTGCTTTTGCTCCTGCCTTCCTCTGGTGCATGGTGGTGAAGGGGAGAGGGTACTTCTCAGCCCGAGTGATGCCCTCAGACCTTGCCTCGACCTCAGTGCCAGGCTTTGATACCACCACGGGGCTGAGCCCCGGGCAGGGGTCCAGGAAGGGCTCCTGGTCGCCGGCTGCCAGGCGGGAGACAGGCAAGAGGGAGCTCTGGCTCCAAGTGTTGATCTGGAGACTTGGCATCCTTAACTCAACTCCAGGTTTGACCTGTAAGGACAAAGAGACCACATGCCTGGCAGCGACTGTGCTCTGCCTCCGTGCCAGGCTGCCAGTGGGGGGCTTGTTCTTTTTTGCTTAGGGTTTTATTTTTAGGTAGAGACCAGAGACTCTGGAGAGCTGCGGCGGTGCAAGGAGGCACGGGCAGGGCTTTCACCCTCTAGAGCACAGACGGCATTTGAATACGTGATTTCAAAAGAATACGTCTAGCCTAAAATTGCATAGATTAAGGCCTTTAGAGTGAATACTTCTTAATTGCTCTGCTGTGCTATGAACAAGGTTTTCCCTGACCAGCTGATTGTTGTTGCCATCGTCATCATCATCATCATCACTGTTCCACTGCCGCATGCAGCCCTGGCACATGCAGGTACTATCCCCCCTGGTGTTTTTTGTGCTTAAACTGTAGCACTCCTCATCCCAGCGAGCTCTCAATCCGCAGAGCCAGATCAGCGGGAGAAGGGGGCTGTTATCTACTTTTTATGATTAAGTTACAAATGACAAACAGAGCCATTGCTCTTTTCCAAGGTCACCCGGCAAGGTCACTGCATCACTGTTCGACTAGTTTGATACCTGAAAACTTAAATCCAGTGCCTACCGATCCCTGAGTACATCATCCAAAGGAGTATAAGCGCTTTTGTGTGTGCTAGAGTTCAGAGGACATTTATCATTGGGAAGCTGGATTTGCGTTAGTTTGGTCTCAGTCTGGGCAATGAGTCTCCTCGGCAGAGTGGCCACTTACCGGAGCGGCGGAGGCTCGAGCAACTCTGGCTGTTGCCACCCAGCTCTTCCCAGATCATTTAAACCTGTTGATTTGCACTTCCCATGCCCGGAGCAGTTACATTTAGTGGGTGATTGATGTCTTGAGGAAGATTTAATTGAACAGGCCCTCTCAGAGACAGTCTTCTTGGGACTTGCACCCTTTTCACTCAGCTTCTGGGAGCACACGTCAAAAAGGTTATGAGCAAATTTCCCACTCGGTAAATCTGACGGGCGACCGATACCATGCAGTTCATTCTCACTAGTGTTAGGAAAACATCACGGGTGTTACTTGAATATTTCTGGTCTCTGCCTGCATAAGCAATAACCACACTGATAGCGCATCCCTCTTTTTCAGGACAAGCAATTTGACCTATTACCCGATAATTCAGTCTGTTCTTGTAGATCACCATTCACTAACCTCACAGGGAGGTGGATAAACATTAGGGCCATGAATGCACGACAGAGGAAGGTCCTGATTCAGGGAAGGATCAGTGAGCACTGGTTTTTAAAGATCTTTACTATATAGTAGCAGCTGCTCTCTTAAACCTGCTTCCCAGCGACAACCCCACCAAATATGGTGAAGTTCTGTCAAACGGGTACTTTAACACCATTTCACATTTTGGTGATTGAAACATTTCAAAATTATTGCACAGGTTTGGTGTGATTATGTGAGGAATGGGCCCGTGTGAACCTCATTGAGGTTCAGCAAGGCCAAGTGCAGGGTCCTGCACCTGTGTGAGGGCAATTCCCAGTATCAGTACAGGCTGTGGGATAAATGGGTTGAGAGCAGCCCTGTAGGGAAGGACATGGGGGTACTGGTGGATGAAAAATTGGAAACGAGCCAGCAATGTGCGCTTGAAGTCCACAAAGCCAACCATATCCTGGGCTGCATCAAAAGAAGTGTGGCCAGCAGCTCAAGGGAGGTGATTCTGTCCCTCTGCTGCGCTCTGGTGAGACCTCCCCTGCAGTACTGCCTCCAGCTCTGGGGCCCCCAACGTGAGAAGGACATAGACCTGTTGGAGCAGGTCCGGAGGAGGGCCACAGAAATGATCAGAGGGCTGGAGCACCTCTCCTGTGAACACGTGAAAAAAAAATTTATGCTGAGGGAGGTGAGACACTGGAACAGGTTGCCCAGAGAAGTTGTAGATCCCCCGTTCCTGGAAGTGGTCAAGGTCAGGTTGGACGGAGTTCTGAACAACCTGGTCGAGTGGAAGGTGTCCCTGCCCAAGGCAGAGGGGTTGGACTAGAAAATCTTTAAAGGTCCCTTCCAACCCAAACTGTACTACGATTCTATGATTGTAATAAACTAACCAAAGATATTTATCAGTCAGGCCCAAATCTGCTTGCCCAGTGCCCAGGAGTGCGCCTGGGACTGAGCTGAGGTCTCCTGCCTGGAGGAGAGGAGGGACGCTCTGTGCTGGTGCGCACTTGCAATGCTCGCAGACCCCCATCGCTTCCTCTTTCCTTGAGAGTTAATCTCTTTTATGAAATTTGACATTGAAATGCCTCCCTCATACAACAGATTATCGTTGTAATTAGCTACAGGATAAATAAGACTGTATTGAGTATTACACTAGACTTCTCCTTTATTCTGTCAGCGAAACATTTTTCCCCCTATTGCTTCTCCCAAATCATCATGAGACTTTTGTAAAGAGAATATTTGCACAAAAAGCTGTGGGCAATTGCTCTTGAAAAGATTCTTGCAGTTACTTAATACTGTGAAAGGGCAAAATGAAATGCTATTTAAATGTATTTTCATGCTAAATTAGAATAATGAAACTTCCTCTTAATACTCTGACAATGAAATCAGGAACAACTCACTTTACCCAGGTAAACTGTGCAGACTGGGAGCAGCTCCTCAAACATGAGGAATGGAGGTTAGCAGGAAGTAGATGTATTTCTTTTAATATTTTAGATTTTTTTTTTCTTTAAAAAAAAAGATGAAGTTATTGTAGTCTACTTCACTTGAAAACTAACTTTTAATGTGTCACAAGATAGGGGAAAGAGGATTCCTTGATGGAAATCAGGGCAGGTCTTGGCTTCCAGTGAAGAACGAGGCTGGTTACAGGTTCAGGGGCCCCCCCATGAGGAGCACTGGAGATGGACTGTGTCCAGCAAAGAGAAGTGACGTTCATCAAGGAGATAGAAGATACCACAGTTTTGTGGTACAGCGTCCTCATGCTCCTCCAGTGTGCCGGTGCTGCTGCACAGTGGCCCGTGCCCGCTGCATCTCCCATCATCCCAGCTCCTGAAATCACCTAAAGATCACAAGCCTTTTTCAGCGAATGGCTGCTGCAATCAACATCCTCTTGTATAACTGATTTTATTTTCTTCTCTTTTGAGAAGGGGATTAAAACAAACCATTTCTGCTGCGAAAAACCATTAGTTCAGGTAATGCTGTGGCTCTGAACAAAGAGCCCCAGAGCTAGCTAGAGATCCGAGCCGCTATTTTCTCCGTGGCGTGTGCCCTTGTGCTTCCGGATTTCATGGCTCTGGAGCAGCGTGTGGCCGGGCTCGCCATATGTGCTGCGGTACCCGCACGTGGAGCCGCTCTCTCTCCGCACAGCACTGCCCCTGCCCCTCCTCGCTACTGCAGGCTGGAAGGGTGCCGGAGCATCGCTTCGGCGTGTATCTTGTGGCTCGTTAATCATAAGCATGTGAAAATGAGGCCTCGATTCCTCCCCCTCGATCCTACCAATGTCCACTGTCCACGAGGGTAAGTTTGCAGCCGTGAGACACCCAGATTGACGGTATTTCTCCTTCTACAATTCGCTCCCTTATCCTTCCTTATCCTGTGCCTATAGAAAATAGCCTGGAGTTGGGAGAAGAGAAATAGGGGTAGAAAGTCCCAACGTGCAAGGAAGAAGACGGGAGGGGCAGTGCCTTCCATCATGGGTAAATACAAATAACCCCAGCGAAGGATGGAGATCTCAGCAGCCCCAGGACAGAGGTAGCCCCAAGATATGTATCCTCCAGTACAAGTGTTAACACTCGCTTTCAGTGTGTGCGAGTGTGTTTTTTATATCTACATATATGTGTGTGTGTGTGTTTTATATATATACGTATATTGTGGTTCATGCTGGTGGTTCATATATATACACACAATGATCTTAAAGGTCTTTTCCAACCAAAATGATTCTATGACTCTATGTATGTCTGTGTATATACATACATATATGCCTATATATACACACATATATGCGTGTGTATATAGGTATCCTTGTATATACATGTAGGTATATATCTACTGCATATAAATACATATATATGTATATATGTACATCTGTTTAGCTTCTGTCTCCTTGTTGATGCCCAAAGAATGTCACTTCTCTTCGCTGGACACAGTCCATCCCCAGTGCTCCTCATGCTGGGGCCCCTGAACCTGTAACCAGCTTCTTTCTCCATAGGAAGCCAAGTACTGCCCTGATTCCCATCAAAGAATCCTCTTCCCCTCATCTTGTGACACTAACTAAAAGTTAGTTTTCAAGTGAAGCAGACTATAAGAATAAAAAAAAAAATAAAGCAAACAGCCATCTAAAATATTAAAAGAAATGCATTTACCACTATATATATACACACACACATATATAAACCACCAGCCCAAACCACGACCCTGCAGTATGTAACAAAGCATCTATCTTGGCTTAGCAATAAGCAACTATCCTGATTATTCTTTCACATTTCAGAGCACCTAACCTCACATCAGATGTATATTCTCCTGTTGTACAGCTCACCTGAGGCTACGCAAACCTCCCTGAGCTGCCGCTGCCTGTCTCAGCAATGGGAATATCAATTAATGATTCAGTCCTCGCCTGGACCAACGTGTCAGCCCCTCCTGATCACACAACTTGTTTAACCTCTTAGGAACAGGAGCTACCCTGACACCCGATGTGTCACATCAGCTATCAGGATGCAAAAGAGAGATCTGGCTGCCCCATCTCCATAAATCCTTGATCTCCGTAGCAGGGCTGTCACTTCTCCCTGCAGAGACCGTAATTTCGGCTGGCTGCAGTACACCTTGGGTTTGATATCTTCATCGGAAGTCGGAGTCTTTGTGCCAGCCCTACCTGACAGGACGGTGTTGCTATGACTGCTCACATTGATGTTGCAAGATGTCCAGCCAAGGACTTCAAAGCCTTTGCAGATGCTTTTTAATGAAGCCTTGTAGCAGAGGTATAAAGTAAACAAGCATCGTTATATGCCCATGCAGACATGGAGAGGAGGCATCTACTGGCTGAGACCATACCTTGAGGTCACGCTGTTGAGCAGGCTCAACAGGGATGGGGCAGCCCTCATGTCCTGTCCCAGCCATTAGGGAGCATTTTCTGTTAACCAAATTGCCACCTCTATAGCAGCAAAGTGTCCATAAATAATAGCATTAAAACCTCAAAACCCGTTCTGCTGCTCTGAATGCAGCAGGCAGCAAGGGTGACCCACTGCCGCCCATCCACCTCCACATCGGGGCACATCCCACCCCTTGCTCTCCTGGGAAAAAAATCCTGGAAAAACACCCCAGCCTGGGAAAATCCCACTTTCCAAGCTGGGAAATGCCACCCATCACAAGAACTTTTTTTTTCTCCTCTTTTCACCCATCCAGTTTTCGTTTCCATGGAAACGTGGCCAGAAAATCAGCTGGCCAGAGGCAGCCGGGGAGTGGGAAAACCCCTGGGGAGGTTTCCATACCTGAAAACTACAAGGGGTAATTTGCAAAACATGGGCTTTTTGTTGCTTTGGGGCTCCCAGGTCTCTCAAAATGTTTAAATGCATGTAAAAGGTGAATATGTTTCCTATACACAATAATAAGCATGCAGTTTAACAGCTAAAAGTTCACACCTGAACCTCGTGATGTTTTGGAAGGTCTCTGCTTCAGGTGCAGGTGCTGGTACGTGGCCTCATCCCCTGGGCCAGGGACAGACACTGGGGTTTGGGGATAAAAGTAGCACCGGATTGGTCCCTGCTTTTGGGGTGAGCCCTCTGGGGCAGCTCAGCACCATCCCCTAGGTAAGGGGACACTGCCTCTGCCTCCCACAGCCGTACCATGGGTGGCTGCCCTGCTCTGGGACTCAGCTTTGCCCCCAGAATGGTGCAAAGGGATCTCACGTCTCCCATACTGGTGTCATGGAGCCTGGTGTGCAAGGACCAAGCCGCTACCGGTTCAAAGAGGTTATGCTATGGAACTGCCGGCTTCCGTGCCATGTAGGCACGCGCATCGAGAGATCTAGGTAGGGAGAGATATATGGCATAAACAGATGCCTCCAAGGATTAGCACAAACAGAAGAGATTATAGCTTAAAAGGTAGAAATTAAAATATTTTAAATATTTTTAATGACAGAAAGCACTGGTAAGTGCGGCTATGGGCCATCCCTGGAAACCAGAAGCCACCTCCCATCCTTCAGAAAGAGTGTCCAGCCCCAACCAGATGATCCACCATTCCGTGCCATTGCACTGCAGGGAAAACAGCCTAACGTGATGCACATGGAGGCAACGCCCCCATTTTGGCCCATCAGCAAAGATGTTCCCAACAACATTTGCTCAGACACGTCACTTCCCCAGGAGAAATCATCTGGGATGGTCCCACGTTGGACACTCAGGCAAGCAAGGCTGAGAAAACCTGCCTTTAGCCCCAGGATGGATGCTATTGCCGACCTTCCCTCTCACTGTATTTAATTCAGGAATCCAATTATATCATTTTTAAATCCCCAAATCTTGTGCTCTTTCTCCTGTGCACATCTCTTCTCCGGTCCCGATCGATATTTCCAAGCCTCTTACTAGGGAGCAAACCGCAACCGCGCTGCAGGATTTGCTCTCGCGCCGCTGAAGCAAAGCTCTTCCCTGCTGCTACCCGCGCGCTGCGCTCGCTCGGGGCCTGCCGTGCCAATCAGGAAAAATCACTGGGAGGGGGCGGGAGGGGGGAATGGATGGGGCCAGACCACCTCTCTGTTGCTAGAAAATTAAAATTAAAAGTCACATTTGGGTAAGAAACCCGCGGCGCCTGGCAGGCAGCGGCGTGTGCTCCCTCTGCCGTTGCTGCCGCAGCAGTGAAGGGCTCCGGGCAGGGCTCTGTGCAGCCGGGATGCACAGCCCGGGGAAGGTGAGTCCTGCCAAGGACCTTCCTCCATCCCTTGTTTTCTCCATTAAAGCAGGAGTTTTAAGAGCTGATGAGGATGCTCTCTGCTTGGGCAGGGTCCTCCGGCTGCAGTGCTCCTGGCAAACAGAAAGGCAAGGTGGAGAAACTGGCTGTAGGTGAGCTGTAGGGAGGTGTGATATGGTGGTTCCCCTGCAGCACTTTAGTCATGTTGAATCTGCTTCAGGCCAATATTTTGGGGGGTCAAAGAAAAGATATTTGGAAGACAGCAGGACCAGGAGGTGCCTGCAAAGGGGGAAGGTTTATTCTGGAGTCTTTGCAATACACACGCCAACTTGTATCAGCATCGCTGCTTGTCTCAGAGAAAATGTAGCGTCAGTAAAGAAGTCAGCTGGAGGAAGGTGGTGATTTTTATCTCCCTTAATTCCCCTGCAGCATCAGCCCAAGTTCCCAGCCAGCTCCGCGGGACCCCGCTCTCTCCCATGCAGGAGATTTAACCCATAACCAAACATTAAAAGTAAAAGGGGCAAATTTGTCACAAACTCCAGGACATGTTAGGGATGTTCTGGGCTGGAGGCAGAAGCCCAGGCACGGCCCTGCCCCTCTCACCACCTCCCAGGGCTGGTCTCAGTCAGGTGCCTGTCCTGAAAGCAGGCGGAAACTGGGCACTGCTCATGCTCTTTCGTGGTGCAGGTAGGTGGCCAAGCCCACTGGCCAAGACACCACAACTTTTGTGGCACGTAAAGTGATTTGTTAATTATTTTGTACATTAAAGAAATCATTAACCTTTGCTTTTCTCAACACCAGATCCCTGCGGGCTGTAAACTGTGTCTCATTCAGCTGTAAATCAAAATCCTTGGGCTCCTTGAAGTCACTGTTGTTGAATTTGTGAATCGACTGATGTCAAAGGTGTTGGTGCAAGGACAGAAATCCAGCAGAGGAAGAAAGCCACCCAAATGCCTTTTCCATACCTCCATCCATGCCTGCTAACAATTCCTTAAGCCCCAGCCAATGTATCTGTCCCTGATGCACAGCAGCCAAGCCTGGAGATTTCGTGAAGGTCCCAGGTGCTGCACTATAAAATGAGCACATGAAGGAGAGTGTGATGCCCACATCCGAGAGGCCACATGAGCTTCCCCTGGCTACCTGACACACCTCAGACCAGCCTGGTGCTCTAGGCCATGCCGGTGTGTGATTTCATAGATCATAGAATGGTTTGGGTTGGAAGGGACCTTAAAGATCATCTAGTCCCAACCCCCCTGCCACGGGCAGGGACACTTCCCACTAGACCAGGTTGGTCAAAGCCCCATCCAGCCTGGCCTTGAACACTTCCAGGGATGGGGCAGCCACAGCTTCTCTGGGCAACCTGTTCCAGCGCCTCACCACCCTCAGAGTAAAGAATCTCTTCCTAATATTTAATCTAAATCTCCCTTCTTTCAGTTTAAAACCATTACCCCTTGTCCTATCCCTTCGCTCCCTGATAAAGAGTCCCTCCCCATCTTTCCTATAGCCCCCTATAGGTACTGGAAGGGACTATAAGGTCTCGCCGGAGCCTTCTCTTCTCCAGGCTGAACAACCCCAGCTCTCTCAGCCTGTCCTCATAGGAGAGGTGCTCCAGCCTCCTGATCCTCTTCATGGCCTTCCTCTGGACCTGCTCAAGCAGGTCCATGTCTTTCTTATGCTTGGGGTCCCAGAGTTATTTGCACCACTGTTTATCTCACCTTAGAAATATGATCCAAATCCTTCTTGTCTGGCATTTGGGTGGGTCCCCTGGGTCGAGACACACGAATTTTCTGCATGTAGCAACGAAGTGTGTCAGCAAAGGAGAAGTATCTTCAGTTACTGTTGGGCTGCGTATTTAAAACAAGCTGTTTACCATATCATTAATTCAAAATGACTCCCAAGTCGGGGCTGGTGTCTTGCACTCAGAAGTGCCACTGGCCACCTCCGGTCCTCCAGCCAGGATGCATGGGTGACATTTGTCCTTGCGGATGGGGTGATGGGGAGGACGCAAGTTCCTGCAGAGCCCCTGGCAACTCCAGCACCAATCCCATCGAAAAGGACCCGGAGGACAATGGCTGGGGATGTACCCGTATGGTTTCTCAAATTGGGGAGGATGTCAAAACTGGCAAGGGGCCAGCAGGAAGTATTTGTAAACACTTTGTAAATGATCCAATTTTCCCGAGCATCTGTTCATGACTCACTTGCCAGCTCCGTCAATCGGATGCGAGTTGCTCAAATGGCGATGGCTGGAAAAGCCCCAGACTCGCTGTGACTTCGATCCCGTCACCAAAAGCAATTAATTCACAACAGCTTCGCTCTGACAATGCAGGCTCCTTAAAACAATCAAACCCGTCATCACGAAGGTACCTGCCTTATTATCGCATTGTTTTTCAGAGCAAGGTGCTCCAGCCCACGGACACTTTCAGTTGGTCTTTCATCAGCACCGTTTGCCATGGCAAGGAATGCCTGCTTTCCCCCAGGAAAGATGCCTGCA
The DNA here is from genome assembly GCA_003993805.1 of Himantopus leucocephalus. Classification (NCBI taxonomy): domain Eukaryota; kingdom Metazoa; phylum Chordata; class Aves; order Charadriiformes; family Recurvirostridae; genus Himantopus; species Himantopus leucocephalus. The sequence goes on along the minus strand of RSEF01000002.1, from coordinate 10,011,067 downwards.
GCAGTTTAAGTTTGTACGTTTGCCATGCTGGAGCTCGAGCTAGCTATGACTAAAACCTAGTTTGGTTCTAGTTAAGCCAACAGCAGTGGAAGCAAGTGTTTTCTATAGGGGGTTAAACATTACGGTGAGGCTGACACAGTTTCTAGGTCTTTGGATAAAGACCGAGCTCAGAAATTGGCCACAGCCTGTCAAGATGAAATGACCTCGTATGATCTCTGATTTCTGTGTCCTGCTCTGCCCTTTCCCATTGAAAGTCATCAACTCCTCCAAAAAAAGGAAGGGAAAGCACAAAGGCATCAGTCTCCACAGACCTGAACAAACAGCGACAACTCAGTAGGATATTTAGTGCTACGGTCCCAGCTACATGTTCATCTGCTTGGTTTTTTTCTCTCCAGATTGAGCAGGAATCACAGGACCAGCTCTCCATTTGCAGCATATATTGGGACCCTCTACAGACAGCGTGGATCTGCAGGCAGGACACTTCAGCAAGCATTTGGAGAGGACAGAAGCAGTAGAAGGGATGTGCTGGTTCTTCATCCCATGTTGGTTCATTCTCCTAAACAGCACAAGGTGCTGCATGTTTCCTACCGTCACCTGGGAATTTCACCTGGCTAATTCCTCATTACCAAAGGATTTGGTGATGCTGGGAATGCCTTTGAGCCCCACTTTTTTTCCCCCTCCAGTAAATCAGCACTTACGTAGAAAGAGCTTGGACATAGCCCTGGGGTCAGCGGTGCTGTGCGTCTGCCAGTTGGGCACTTCCATTGCTGCCCATCATGCCGTGCTTTCACACCTTGGCCTGGCATTTTCAAAGATGATATATTAATTTTTTTCAGGTGGAGCTGACCCCATTCGTGGCTTCTCATCTGTTTGTCCTCGTGCTAATAATTAGAGCAGTGAGAGGCTGGGAGAGCACGCCTGGCAAGCCCGCTGCCTGGGAAAGAAAAACTCTCCTGCCTCAGGGAGGGTTTCATCAGCCAAAAGAGAAATTGCCAAAAAAAGACAAGAAGAAGAAGAAAGAAAAAAAAAAAAAAGAAAAAGGCCAGCAGCCTTTAGACAGGCTGTGTCTGTCACAAGGACAAAATGTCTCTCCATGCAGTTCCCGATAAAGAGAGGGAATGTAACATCTCCATTAGGAAGCAACAACAGAAAAGGTATAGTGAGAAGGAACTGTAGTATGTTGGGTCCACAATTTGAGATCTTGTGCTAAAGATGGGACATTTTACAGGTTCTGACTCCACTCTCCTACATCACCATCATCAGGAGTCATTTACCTGGATTTAACAGGATGATGTGGTTGAACCGAGAGGGAAAATCTGTTCCTAACTGAATTACTCAGAAAACCCCATGGGTTTTTTTCCATGCAGGCTCCTCCCTAAATGAATTTTGGGGTTAAAAAGCCCAGCCAGCCTTCAGCCTGGCCTTGCACCAGTGACTTCATGGGTTTGGGGGTTACTTTTGGGAGGTGTGGGCTCACTGGGTGGGCTCCTTTCTGTCGGGTGGGCTCCTTTCTGTGGGCGTGCTCCAAGGGAATTAATTATGACATTGTTGTCGTGTTGCCTACACCAGGGAGTGGTGGTGGGTTAAGGAAACAGAGTTTGTTTTATTCTTTTCCTGGTCTCTCTTTCGATTCGTCTATCACCTCCCTTGTTTCTTGCCAGGAAAATGGACATGAAAGCATTTGGTTGACTGGTTACACAGCAGCTTGTTCCCACAGAAGAGCGCTAGTGCGTCACTTCACCTGTTAAAATTCCCCAGATCAAACTTTCTCATCCAGCAAAAAAGCCCATTTCAGGCATCTAACTCATTGCTGGCAGCTCATGGGGTGGGTGCGATGGGACAAACCCTGCCTCAGCATCGGAGATGGGATTGCAGGAGAGAGGCTGCTCACCTCTTCAGACCTCTGCAGCTGGTGCCCACTGCTCCCACACCTGCCTAAGCAGGTACAGCAACCACTGGAAAAACAAACAAACAAACAAACAGACAAAACAGGATTTATGGTCCCTTATCATATAAAGCTCATAGCTCTGATGGTCACTGAGCCCAGAAATGAAGTTTCCAAGGAGCCACCAGTGTGTTGGAGTGAACAGGACCTCACGGTCACAGCTCGCCTTGAACCAAGAAGGAACAACTATTCCCATTCCTAAATGAATTGCTCAGCCAGAGTACCTGTATTTTGCTGTGCTGAAACATGACTGACTCTAAGATGGAAATACCCCCTTCCTTCACATGATCCAGCACAAACTCTTTAGCAACATCATTGCAACTGTGTTTTTTTCTTTGGCGAAGCACAGCAACCTGTCCTTGAGGTTCCCCACAGCTTTGGATGGTTGGGGTAGATCTACACCCTTCCAGCTATGGCAATTTCCATCAAAGATTTGAGGCTTTTCTAGCTTGGAAGAAGCCTGGGTAATTTTTTATGCCAAGGGTAAGAATGAAAGCAATCTTGTTTGTGTTGCATATTTTAGGCACCGCGAAGGTTTTCCTCGAGAGTATGCATTGCTGAAGGTTGGAGGAAAAAAAAAATCAGTCTTGTGGTTAATGTACCCTGGGGCCTTTTGGGCTCATCAGCGCAATTTTTTTCTTCTAGTTGTCATTAAACCTGCCTATAGTTGGTTTTGTGATCTTGATTTAAAACCAATGAAGTCTCGAGTGGAAAGCCTGGGTTAATTTTCTTGGGAGCCCGTAGACTCTCTACTCAAGTTCCCAGTAGCATATTATAATGCTGGGAATTAACTGGAGTGCCTTTTCTTGTACCCAAGCAAGCAAAAGTCTGGACTCAACTTAATGTGTAATAAAACCGGAATGATACCTACGGGATAAAAGGCAACACATACCTTGAACCAGCATTGTGAAATTGCCTGTAAGCTCTTTGAAAGGAAATGGCTCGTATGCACTGAATACAAAAAAATAAATGTTGTTCTGGTGCTGGGTTATGGAAACAGAGGTAGGAGGAGCCCTTACCTGGGCAGGTTTCTGTACCAAAAAAAAAAACAGAAAACATGCACTGTATCCAGGATAAAGCTACACAGACTATTCTGCTGGTTATACATGGCGAATATTACCTGCTTTTGAAATGAGGTCTGGTTTTAGTCTGGTGTCTGTGGAATCCAGCCCACCCCTGGAGCACTCTTGATTTATGCCAGTGTGCAAGAGAGCGAAGCTTGGCCATGAAGAGCCAAAGGGGAACGGCAAGAGGTGAGATGTACAGACACATTTTTCAGTTTGGTCTGTGTTTTTTTAAAAACATTGAGTTTTATAATTCTCTGAGCGCTCAGTGTCATGGCACAGACCGCATGATTTCACAGTCTTGTGTTGGGTTATGGACAGTGTGCTTTGTTGTATTTTAGGCTAAGTGGATCCCATGGAAGCAGCTAGAGATATCCCACTCGAAACCCACCTTGCCGTCCCGGGGGGAGATAAAGGCCAAAGGAAAAGAGCTGTGCCGGAGAGGCTGTGAGCCTGCGCTGCCCCTCGTTCCTGCCTCCGGACTCAGACCTTGGCCAAGAGCACTGGAGAGAAACAGAGGGGGGTGTTAAAGGAGGTTTTGCCCCATGTTGAGGACGGTGATTTGCCACATTCAGTGAGGCCTGTGCATCTGCTGCCCTTCTTGGAAAAGCTTTCATTCCCCCATGTGTAACTACATCAGAGCACAGATGTACAGATCCTACAGAGAGTGCAAAATTTTTCTTCCTCTGAAATCCTTACAAAGCCCGAGATGCAGCATGGAAACAGCAAGAGGCGCACAGAGGACAGGGACCTTGCCGAAGGGGAGAGGAAAGAGAACATCAGTCCCTGCTGCTTTGAGGACCCAGAGGATCAGCACTGGGGTACCGGTGACACTGGTGAGCACCTCCCTGCCTCATCGCTGCTGGGGTCCCTGGCTGGGCATGGCCAGGAGAGCCCCGGGCTGCGCACTTGCCGCTGTGACGCAGTTTGTTCCAGCCTCCTCTGCATGGGAGGATACAGGAGACAGGAGAAGTGATCCAGTGCTTTTTAATCCATTGATAAAGGGAATCCAGGCTGTGGGGAGCAGCACCGGGGCACTGGGCTGTAGAGTGGGGCTGGGCTGTGTGGGCACAGCAAGGGGCTCTCCCTCCTTCCTTCCATCTCTCCGTCCCGCCCACCATCCTTCCTTCAACCTCTGCCTCCTGCCCTCCCTCACAGTTTCCCCTCTTTCCCTCCCTCCATCCCTCTGTCCTTCTCTCTGTCTGTCCCTCCATCCTTCCTTCAATCCATCCTTCCCTTCATCTTTCCCTCCCCATCCTTCTGTCATTCCCTCTATTTCTCCTTCTATTCTTCCTTCAATCCCTCCATCTCTCCTTCTATCCCTTAGTCCCTCCATCCCTCCCTTCTTCCCTCCATCCTCCCTCCAGCCCTCCCAGCCCTCCTGGGCCTTTTCAAACAGGCTCCCCCATTCAGAGGGGATTTCTCCACGCCAGGCCGATCAGGGGGATTAAAGAGCAATTAAACCCGATAAATTATCTGCCTGAAACATTTTTTCAAAGTGGCCACTGTGCTGGAGCAAAGTCCCTGTCGCTTCATTTCCCCTGTGAAGGGGGATCAGGGCAGATCAAACCCCGGCGACCCGCTGACCTCCGCCTGGGCACGCCGGCAGCGAGGGACCCCGCGGCGGCACCGCGCTCCCCTCCCCACACCCCGCGGCAAATGAAACCCAAACCTCTCCTCCCCTTTTGGCAGGGCTGTCGCCTTCAGAAAGCGTGAAGGATATCTCCCAGGCTGAGGCAAGCGAAGCAGCGGCGGGAGCAGCCTGCCTCCTTTAAGGCTAAACAAACAGCCTCTGCCTTCGCCTTCAAAGCTCCTAGAAATGGTTGTCCTAATTTCTCTCTGATTCGATATTCTGTGGCTGCTTTTGTGAAGGCTCCAGCTGCCTTTTGCCTCAAACCCTTTCCGGCTTCTGCTCGGCGGCAGCAGCCAGAGCAAGGGGCTTTAATGGCAATAATTTGGACTGTTGCTAGCTTAAATAGAAAACAAACCTACACCGGTCCTCAGGGATGCTCCAAAACACACTGCGGTTACTAGCTGGGTGCTTTGAACTAAAGTCTGGTCTTGGGCGGTGGTATCTGCCCTTCCCCTCAGCTCCCTCCCTCAAGAGTCCATAAAATTCCTGCTTTTATTTTCAGCCCCGCGCTATTGCTCATCTCAGCTGCCAGCTAGACCCGGCTCGGCTCAGCTCAGCCCCAGTGCAGTTAATTACCCACCGCCTGCCCTCAGCTATGACAGGTCTCCAAGGGGTTCAGCCCCATGGAGCTACTCCAGATTTGGGGTGAAGTAATGAGGAGCAGGATCTGGCCCCTGAGACACGATCGTTCATTTCAATAGTGAGGTTGAACGACCGCACGCCCGGCCCTTGCACGTTGCTGGTTTTCTTTCCCGCACCTTCAGTCCATTAATTAGAATAGGAAAAGATGCCAAAAAAAAGAGTGATGAGGCGTAAGTGCCTCATATTAATGGATGCTATAATGTGCCGTGTTAATGTAATACAGCATCTGCCCAAAAGCTCGTGAAAACAATACTGTTCTGTGCAGGAGCACAGCACTGTGTACAGCCTTGCAAACCTGCGGGAAGAGGGGAAAGCAAGGACAAAAATAGTCTCTGATAGACTAATTAATTGAAAATAACTGTGAGGTCAAGGATCAGACTGCTAGAAATATGCTTTTAAAGATGCTAAATATGTTGCGTTTTACAGCACTGTGCAACTGTACCCAGATTTCATGCCCGTCCTGGAGTCCCTGGCATNTTTCATGCCCGTGCTGGAGTCCCTGGCATGGAAGTCCAGCTCTTGCCTCTCAAGTCCAGTTATTCAGAAAGCAGTTTGACCAAATTGGGTCATTCAACTCTTCAGACAAGAAGATCACCCTCTTCCTCTGGTCATCCTGTTCTACCAACAGCGTTGGAGCTGTGGGGTCAAACTACCCCTGAGTTTAGAAACACAGAATCGCCGCATGGAGAAGTTCTGCAAAGATGGTATCCAGCTCAAGAAGATGTTCCAGTGGTGTCCTCATCGTCTGAGCTGATGGACAGCTCAAAAAATATCCTGAAGCGCTCACTTATATGAAAAAATCCAATTTGCTTTGGCCACATTCTCATCTCTTCTGCCTTTACTTTCCCTAGGTGGCCTAACAGATTAATTACCTGGCTGGAACATGCCTGCAAAGAGAAGACTGTAAGCAAATGCTAGAAAAGATGTCCAGAAATTTGACCTGGGTCTGATGGTACCATCCACCCCCTCAGGGCAGATCAGTGCTAACATGACCCACGGGTCCGGCAGCATGGGTCAACGCTGTGAAATGCTGAACGCTCCCGGTGAACTGCCTATGAATAACGTATGGGCTGAGAATGACTTTAGGAATATGCTCACAGACAGTGAAATTCCCCTCATCCCCTACACTGTATCTCTGTGAGCTACACACAGCATCCTTCAGTCTGGAGGCACCTGAAAGGCTTCAAAGGCTTTTGCTAGGACGCAGGACTTGCTCGGCCTCTGTGCTGGCCTTTTGCACCACCGTTGGTTTTACTCAAACAAAACCAACACATATGGGCCTACTTTGTCCATGTTTAGGAAAGACCTTTGATCATCAGCTGGAGAAGCTGTGAACTGGAGCCTGCTCCAGGCTGTAAGGCTCATGGCATAACTCAGCAAGGTTCCAGAGATGGAGCCTGGATGATGCGCCTGGTCAGGAGAGAGCATTCTGCTGCAGAAATGGAAAGAGAGAAATGAAGTGATTCACCCAAAGACACGAGGAAGGCTGTCGTGAAATGATTTCATCCCAGAAGTCTTCATCTCTTCCCTTTTCTCAGAGATGAAAAATGCAAGACATCCATGTCCTGGGCGGGGGGTTGGCAGCATTAGCTGAGGGCACGCAGATATTTAGGGGCCAAAATCACTTGAAAACCAGCTTTCTGCTCAGGGGTATTTGATACCAGAGGGGCCAAGGGCATGCAGCATCACTTCCCGCCTAAGCCCATCCATTTCAGCTCATCCACTTCTTGCTCATCCCCCCGTCACCAAGCAAGTCTATTCTGCCCAGGGTGCCTCTCCCTACCGCGACAGCCACCATCCCAGTTAACATCACGACATCCTTGTGTGTAACAGCCAGGAAAACCCAACCCTTTCTTTCTCATTTCTGTCACCTGCACCCACATTTCTCCTCTAGTGGTTCTTCATCTTCATCTTCCTCCACTGGGAAGCCTGCGGAGGTTTCCTTCTCCTTCCCTGTGCGCCCCATGCTCCCAGGCAGAAGCTCGATGGATAACCCAGCCGTCATCGCAACATTCCTGCTATTGGGCATAATAATGCTGCTGGGATTATTTCCCTCCTACTATAACCGATTCATTAAATTGATTTCACGAGGAACAGCTACTCCTGCTCGCAGCCCCATCCGTAGCACGCTAAGAGTGTACAGCATTATTTACATTTGTGTTTGCCCACACCATAGCTGACTGTACCTCCATAAATATTTATAGAAGCAGTGTGTATCTGTGATACCCAGTCAATTCTCGGTGAGCGGTGTGTGCCAGGCTTTAAGGTCTATCCTGTGGTTTTATATAAAACCAGTGATGCAGAAAGGGAAGGGGAAAGGGAAGGACAAGCTCCCAGTCCACACGAGCCACCGGTGTTTGCTGGAATGGGGAGAGCTCACACTGCTGGGAGAGCTCCCACAGGACAGGACACTTTGCAGATGCTCCACGGCACACGAGTCCTGTAAGTCAGGGCAGCTGTGACCCAGCCTCAGACAGACGCAAGAGCCACCTCTGCACAAGCTAACGCAGCTCCAACGCCTGCGAGCAAAAGGGTGAATGGATTTACGGTCCTCAAGCTGCTGCTGTAGCAGGCGGAGCGCCGAGTGGCATCTCCAGTGCGCACGGCTGGGCATTCGCTCCCATGTTGCAGGGGGATGTTTACCGAATGACACTAATAAAACCAAAAAACAAAGCGGGTTAATGTCAGTAATTCCCTTAGACAATTTAAATGCACATATTTTAGGAGAGGAGCAGCCTCCCACACATCCCTTCTCATTCTGTGCTTGCACATGCTCTCCAAATATCAAGGACAATGCGGCCGCTGCACTTTGGAGAAGAAAGCGAGAATAGATTTGGGGACTGGCAGCACGAAGCAGAAGCTGCAGAGCACAGACTACGCGTTACCCAAATGTCACAGAGCCCTGGGACTGTGGGAAAGGGTGGGAGAGGTGGTGTGTGAGCATCCTCTCACACCATGGCATGGAGGGACAAAGCGATCTGCTCAAGGTCACATCAAGAACATGGCCACCTCACTAACATTTGCCTCAAATGCTATGCCCGGCAAACATCCTGCATCTTCCCATGCAGCCCAAGTGGGAATGTCCCTGTGTCCGTGCCTTGGTGATGTTCAGGCCTCAGCACAGTGACGGGTTAACAGCACAGCGCCGCTCTTGGAACCCCGCTTGGGTCACATGTGGTCCCCTCTCCATCCTCATCCCAGGAGGAAGCATGGCCAGCCCCAGCTCTCCTTCCAAATGGCCTCTGAGACATCTCCCCAGAGCCGCAGAGAAACATCCCAGCCGCTCACCCGTGCCGGCAGCACCCCAGGAGCAAGGGAATTATCCCCACTGGCACCTCCCCTTGCCGTAATGGGGATCACTTATTACCGGGGACCTCCTGAGCACAGGAGATGCACAGTTCAGGACCCAAACCCCCGCTGGAACAAAGAGAGATGCTTGCATCCCTCCTAGGGATGTTTGCATCCCTCTTGCTGGTGGAAAAGATATTTTCCATCCATGGTGAGATGGGGGCTGCATCTCCCTCTCCTTGCTGCCCTGCAGAAACAGTCCTGGGCTGGGCACAGCCCCAGTTTGGGACTGGTGAGGGGAGTGGGCTGTGCCCGCCCAGAGGGGCAGGGGAACAGGAGAGGGGTCGGGCAGGCAGAGGGCACGCAGGGGGGGTACAGCCGCCTTTGTCAGTGTTTCATGCCTGAGACCAGGCAGGGTGCCGCCTTTGTAGGGAGGCGAAGGGAAGTGCCCCCGCATCCCCCACGCTGACTTGCCTTCGCCAGGGACCGTTATTTGGCAAAAATCANGCAGATGGATGCGGAAGAGGGAAAGGGAGGGTTGGGGGAGGTCACTTGCATGGTTGTGTCCCCTTCCATTGCTCAGTTCAGCTCCCAACAAATACATGGCAGCAGCCGGCCTCAGGGAGGGCGCACAGCCTCTGTCCCCCAGCCCCGGCGGGGAGCAGGGCTCCCCGAAGCCATCACCCTTCACATCCCAAGGCCCTCCGTGTCCCACCTGAGCCGGAACTCCGGAGGGGCCACTCCCCCACCATGATGTTTCTTGCCGGATGACACAGAGGGTGGGAGGTTTGGGGCACTGAGGCAAGGGATTTCGCCTCTTTGCATCCGCTCCCTCCCCTGACAGCTGAAAGGTGCCTGTGTGGGACCAGGGACGGCCCCAGGGCCCAGTAGCCTCCTCCAGCCCTGGCCCCCAGCATCGCCCCCTCCGCCCGCCCCCCCACCTCCCCTCGGCAGCCCTTCTCCAGGTTTGGGGAGGCTCCGGGGCTGCTTCCCCTGCGAGGTGGAAAGATCCCTCCTTTAATCTCGCCCCTAACCCCGTGACCTTCCTCCCTTAAGGAGCTTTTCCCCTTCATGTCACTGCTTTTTAAAGCCTCCTTTACAAATAAAAGCAATTTCCTTTTGGAACTGTAACTATGACATGGGGAGATGCGCTTTTTTTTTTTTGGACAATAAAGGGGTAAGAATGGGGGGCCGGTTCCCTTTTGGTGTTTGTATTCGGCCGGGTCTGTTTGTTTAGATACTTTACATAAGACAGTAAACACCAGGCGAGTTAAAAGCTTTAATTAAAAACGGTGGTGAGCTGCGGAGGGGAGGAAAAGGGGGAAAAAAAAAAGCGCCTTTCAATTTACACAGCGACTTAGCGAAGCAGCCCCAGACAGACAAGATAAATACGTCCCGGGAATCTAAGAAACCTAGAGGACAAAGATAAGGAATAAGGCGATATCCACCTACGGAGCGCAACAGCTCAGCGCCCCCGCAAGCCCACCCGGCCCTGATACCGCGCCGATGGGCTGGAGCTGGCCCTCGCCCCTTTTTGGAGAAAAAACAATCCCTGCGAGGAAGACAAGGGCGACGACAGCCTTTTGGCTTTGAAGTTCCCGAGGGGTTTATTTTATTATTCTCCCGGGGGCCGCGGGCGGGACCGGCAGGTCCTCCACGGCCCCCGCCGTGTCGCGCAGGCGGCGTCGGAGGGACGCGTGGGAGCGGAGCGGGGCGCCGATGGCCGGGCTGGCACGGCACGCTGCCCGGGCACGGCCCCGACCCCGCTCCCGGCGGGAATGTCGCATGGGATGTCCCCGCCGGCAGGCACAGCCCCGCCCGCCGAACCGCCCCCGCCGCCCGCCGGGAGGTACCGGCCCGTCGGGCGGGTGCGCTCCCCGCTGGCTGCGCGGCGGCGGCGGGAACGGCGGGAGGGACCGGCGGGGGCGGGGGGAGGGGAGGCGGAGAGCGGGGGGAGGACCCGCGGGGGGAAACAGCGCAGGGGGCTCCGGCTCCGGCCCCGGGCTGCTGCCGCCGTCCTGCGCGCCCGCTCAGCGCCCGCGGCCCCGTCGCCTGTACGGGCAAATGGTGGTTTGTAACAGCCCGAGGGCCCGGCGGGAACGGCGGAAAAGGGGGAGGGGGAGGGGGAGGGGAAAGGGAAAGGGAAAGGGAAAGGG
>RSEF01000002.1:9974446-10000239 GCA_003993805.1 Himantopus leucocephalus | reverse complement strand
AACTCCAATAATGCCATGATAAGCTATTTCCCCCCCCTTTCCAAACGGGTCTAAGTAACCCTTTTAAATTAATTGGTGTTCCTATAGCTAAAACATAATAGGCTTTGATTACATGCTAAATAGAATCAAACGTAATCCTTGAGTTAATTATGTGGAGATAATTTTATAATTATATCAATTCAATTTAAAAAGCAATGCATTGTAACTTCGCATTCTGAACGGGAGTAATGATTCCAAATAAAATTCTCATTAATTTGGAGTATCTCAAACTCACATCAGGTCCCTTTCCTCCCTCCCACCTCCCTTCTCCCTTAAACAGCAAATGGGAACGTACATTTATCTCGCCTTTTGTCGTATTACCTGTCTCTGCTCATATCTAGAAAGTGGAAAACACTGGAAAATCACAGACAAAAGAGGCTGTCTGAGAAGAGCATTTCCCAGCATTGACCTGCTCTCAAATGCTAAAGAAGCTGATCTGCATTTCTATTCTGCCCAGCTTGTATGTGGAAGTAACGCCCAACGGCCAGTGACTNGGGGGGGGGGGGGGGGAGAGGGCGGTTGTGTCTCCCAGACGCTCCAGCTCGCCCTGAAAGGGGCTGTGGCCGGAGCCGGGGTGAAGGTCAAAGCCTCTGTCACAGCTGCAGGTGGCTCGTTTCCTCTCCCCCCTCGTCCCCCCCCCACCCAGGGCAGCCCCCGCCGCTGGAAGCAGTGCCCGCTCTCTCCCCGGGTCGCCCCGGCAGATGCAGCCACCTCTGGCCGCCCCCCCCCGCCCCCCAGGCTGGGATCCCCCGCCTGCATCCCACGGGGATGCCCACAGCACTGCCTGCACTCCGGGTCCTGCTCCCTTCCCTAAACCTTCCTGGAGCATCTCTGCGCTCCATCCCCGAGCGGTGCGGATGCCCCACGCCACACGGAAAGGACCCCGTGGAGCCGGGAGTGATGCTCTGGAAAACAAAGCTGGGGCAGCGTGTGTAAACCCCTAAAGTCATGGGCCCCGAAGGGTCATCGCAGGCCCAAGCTCTCCTACCGCTGCCCAGAGGAGAGGAGTTCATCTCCGGCCCACAACTTCCTAGATTTTAACCCAGGTAAGAAAATTCGGCAGCACCAAACCCAGTGGTGGCTCTTGCTGCCTTTTCTCAGTAAAGATTTAAAGCATCCTGCCCCTTCCCCCCACAGGGTTATTTCATCCATACTTTTTTTTNTTTTTTTTTTTTTTTTTTTTTTTTAAATGCTTCCTAGTCAAACTTGAATATGCAATGAAGCTCCAGAGCTTTGTGGCGGAAATATAATTAAACTGGTGAAAGATGTAAAAGATGAAGAATGGGGATGACATCAGGCCGATTTCACACTTGGCACTCGGATGGCTGGGCCCAAGCCGTGCTCTTGCCACGCAACACAGATCAAAGTGCACTGCCACTGCTAAAAAGGCAAAAGGGGACTTAAGTATGCTAATCCCCAGGACAAATATATTTTAATCTTGTTAGAATACAAGTTAATGCTGCAGCTCAGTGGCTGAACTTTGTCAGAGTGTAGAGATCCACTTTTACTTTAGCTCTGAATGAGGTAGACCTCCTGGTTTATTCATACTTCATAAAAGTAAATTTAGTAAATGAGCTTCCTCACAGCTCACCTACAGGCTCCTTTAAACGAACCAACAAAAAACCCCAGTGACTCCGCTGGCTGAAGTGACTCCGTGTTCCCAACAAAAGCGCCCAAGCCTCGGGAAGACCAGAGCACCTCCTCTTTTAGAAGAGGACCCCTTCCACTCGAGCATCCCCAAATGCCTCCAGCCCCTCAGCATCTGAAAATGTTTGCAGCCTCTTCGAGCATCTGAAAACGCTTGCAGTTCCTCTAAGCGCTTTCGAAAATTTTGAGCCAGAAATTGCAAGAATTCCGATGTAAAGTGGAAATAATCTGCAAAAGGAATGTGGCCCTGGGCAAAAGCTCTTCTCCCCGAGTTTTGGGAGCTGCAGCCTGCTGGGAGCCTGGCAGGGACCGGCCAGGCTGAGTCCTCAGCATCACCTACGGCACCGGGCGCAGGGAAACGCAGGCACTTGCTGTCTCGGCACCTTGGTACCTCTCCCAGGGCGCCCTGTGCCAGGCTAACGCAGCGATGGCTGCGACAGCAGAACCTTGCAGGGATGAAAATGGAGAAGTTTCAATCACACCAGTGAGAACTGAGGGAAAAGTGGTGCCACGGTGCAAATCTGGCTGTAAAGTCTGCTGGATGTAATCTCCTTCACCACATTTAGTGTCAGAGAAATGCTTTCTTCCCTGCTCAGTGTTAACAAGATATAGCTGCCCCCCACCCCAGCTGTAGAGGCCACCCTTTCTCTTACTCTCCTTCCCAAAACCAGGGGTTCTCCTGCTGCTAAACCAGTCAGAGGAAAGCTCTTCCCAAAGCACATGCAAAGCCAACTGGTGAGGAGCAGCCAGTGCATCACGCTCCGATGGCCAGCGCAATGCCCGATAGTCCTGGAGCTGCCCTGTGCCCACCTAATGATATTTCCTGCTATTTTTCCAATTTTGCGGGGCTTTTACCTGCGCCTACAAACCCCAGCCTGACTGAGGGCTGCTTTGCCAGAGCTGTGTGTTACTGAAGGCAAAAACTCGAGGAACATCTTGCCTAGTGGTGGGGGAAACCCAGTGGCAGCCCCTGCCTGGTTTCATTTCTCTCCAATCCAAGCTTTTCCTAATTCCTTCCAATGTTACTATCAGGCCAGCTTCGGCGGCGTTAGCAAAGAGGCGAGGACCGCCGCAGACAGCACCTTTCATGTCACATCAGACAAATTAACCACCCACTTCAAAAGCTTTCGGTGAGTCTCCGTTCCTCAGCGCCTATAAAATGCCACGACAGTCCAGGACTCAAATCTACAAACAGCAAGAGCTATTATTTATTTACCGAGTGCAAAAATCCCCCGTCTCCTCCTTTCAGACTAAACCCGTAGCCCAAACTTTCAGAAATCAATTTACATTTTCAAATTCCTTTATGAGTCCTTGGTATTCGACGGCGTTTTCTTTGCTCACAGGGATCTGACAGGCTTTGTTCCGAGATATTTTTAATATTTAGAACATGGAAGAGATATTTAAAATATCAATTATCTTGTTTGGATAAGTAGCCATTAAACATGCAGAGTAACTTGCTTGAACTGCAAGTCTGCAGGCTAAAAGCGCCTCGCATTTTATATGACGTTCTTCATCTCTGCTTTTCAAATCATTTTACAAGTACTAATGAATAAAGTTTATTAGCAATCCAGTGAAGGAGGCAAGAACTGCTACCCTCTTTCTCTGGCATGGAAATTGGGAGATATTTGTGCGTAATCTCATTTGTGCTCACTAGATGCCAAACGAACTCGAGTTCTTCCGCACCCCTCCAGCATTACAAAAAAATCATTAAAGTCATTCAACTTTAAATTCTGTCACGATGGGACCCTCCGTAAATGTGAATCAGATCCAACGTTAAGTCCTGGCGTCACTGCGATAGCCAGTCTGCGGTCCCCTGGATGGCATTGGGTCTGACCTCAGGCCGAGACTCTGTCGTATTTGAGAACAGCTAAAAAAGGGCCACAATTTTGGCTAAAAAAGCTTTGTTGGAATTTTTTAACCTAGTGATTTTTCAAAACGTTGTTTTCTGGATTTCAGGCGCATTCAGACCGTGCATTTTAGTGCTCCTCGTCTGAGTTGAATAATCGGGGGCTTGTAGCATCGTCAAATTCTTAAGACCAAAAAAATCCTCTCGGGACCATTCTTGGCACCTTTAACTGAAATGCTGGAGTCCAGCATCTGCAAACATCTGCACGTGAGCAAGGGGATGTATTTAAGCACTTACTGAATCCGTAAGAAAGACAAAATGAGGGGAGGGGACCTGCCCTTCTTACCTGTAGGGCAAGAATTTACCCAGGGCAAGGTAAATTCTTACCTGAACCCCCAACTGGCAGGTTGAGTCCAAGTTTGAATCGAGTATCCAACTTTAAAGCGTTCGTCACAGTGATGTCTTTTCTTCCTCAGAAGCACACGTATTTCTGTTGCTAATTGTAGCCCCAATTATTCTCTCTCATCCCATGGGGGAATAAACCAGCAAAGCAGTTGACCTACTAGTACATACACCCGGGAGGACCTTTCCCACGCAGGGTCCCCTCTAGCTTGGGATTTGGAGGGGACACTCAGGTCCCCGCAGACGCTAACTGCTCCCCAGGGGTCCATTCTTGCAGCTCTCCAGTCGAGGGAGTTACATTACGTACGTCAGTAGGTGCAGCATTCGTCCCACGTGAAGGACAACTGTCACTTTATTAAATAGTGATATCAATGATCGTCTGCCTGGCAATTGCTGCGCCTCGGCTCACGGCTCCGCATTCAGCAATCGGAGCATCTTCCGATCGAAAAGACCACTTCTTATAATCTCATCCCACACGGTTTTGCATGCGGTAATACATCCCAGTGAGACTATTAGACAAATAGGGTCTTAAAATCTTACCTCAGATCTCGCTCAAACATGAGATTTTTGTAATCATAAATGCTAAAAATACCGCTCACATGTAAGAACGCTAACTGCAAGCGGGATTCAGGCTTGCCTGAAATTGCTGCAGTCCAGGAAAGTCATAGTTAATACCTAACTCTCTTGACAAACAGCTCAGATGACAACATACCTATAATTATAGTTATATCTGATCATGTCGCCCGGGGAAAAAGGAAGGTGATACTGCAAACGCAGAGGGGCCACATCCTAATCTCTGTCTCCCAAGCAGACCCCCTCGGACCTCTCCGGGAATTACTGCCGACCGATGCCGGCTAGCTGGTCCCGGGAAGGGATCCGCTAGAGAGGCTGTGCCCTCACCTGCGCATCCCTAATTTTGTGAGCTGTACGGTACCCTCTTGACACGATGTTGGCAAATTAGAGCAGCCTAAAAACGCAGGCAGGTAATAGAAGCAGGGTAGGCTTGAGCTTGCGTCTTCCGTCCCTGGGAGGTTTGCAGGGCTGGCAGATGGGAAGCCAAGTACTTACGCCGTCGTCATTACTACCATGGTGTCGCTTGTATGCCAGCTCCCCGGGGTGCGAAGCAGCTACCGTGGCTGTGCGAGGGACAAAAAGGCCAGTGCACGACAAGGTGGATGGAGGGAGGCCACAGGACTGAGGAGGCACTGGGGTTTGTGTCCTACATCTTCGGGGTTCATCCTGCCCGGTGCCCACCCTCCTGCGGAGCTGCTACATGGGTGTCAGCCTGGGCCACCCCTTGGCTTGCCAACGGGGGTAACGCCCTTCGAGATTTAACCAGTCTTCGGTTTGGCGATGCCTTTGCACCTTATGTGTGACCCCAAGTATGAAAAACACCCAACACCACTGGCTCAGCCGGGCAGGCTCCTGCCTGTCCCCTTTTTCTCCGGGCTGAGCGCTTGTCCCCATCAAACAAAACACCATCGCATGCCCACGGACTTCGGGGGACGACGAGCGAGCGGTAATAATCTGTATTTACACCACTAGCAGAGATACAAGGCTGTCCTTCTCCTTGCATTTGCGCTAAATACTCACCAGATTCCCAAGATGAATATTCCCAGCATGAATATTCCCAGGATGAACATTCTTATATGGTTTTGCAACATTTTTTTTTTGGCTGAGACAGCAACGTTTCCCAATGCGTAAATTTGCCTCTTTTTTTTTTTTTCTTTTTTGCTATGCATAAGCTTTAAACTCTATCAATAACTAATTGTTTCATGTGTCTCAGACAAAGTGTAATCAACAGAGAGGATGGTGGAGAAGTGTGAAATGACAGAGTGACATTCTATGCTTAAATAAGCAAACTACACCCAAATCGAACAATGGCTCGAAAATGTTTCCATAATAAGGGTGCATAAATTACCCCATTACTTGGAAAGCTCTTACTTGCATCTTACCAGCCACGTTTCTAGTATTCACGAGAGCTGATACACTCCGATCATGATAGACATGCCTCTGTTACAGTAATTACAAAATGCTTTGTGAAAATATCATTGTGTCTACAGAGCTACTGAAGTTGTACGGTCTCCTTGGTATTTGTTTATTGCCTCTGTGAATTTAAAAAATATAATTAAAAAGAGGAAGAAAACCTACGTTTGGAAAAAGATAGACCACTTTTTGATATTCATTCTCTGCGAGGGAAAAAAACCCCCATATTTCAGGTTGTGCCAATACATGATCGGCATCGACTGGATAATGGAAGGGAGGATGTTTCATTGGAAAAATGCAGGCAATAAATCCTGATCGGACAAAAACATTTCAAGAAGGCACACTGGTAGTTTCCCATGTATGATGTCTACTACATATGTGTATGTACGTATGGGTGAGAAGGGGATGGCAGCAGGAAGGCTTTATTGTGAGAGGGCCAAAGGCACCCGGAGCTGGGTGCCCCGGCAGTGCCCGCTCCCGGCTCCACGCAGCCCCGCCGGACCCCACGGAGGGTGAGAAAATTACTCCTCTGCCTTGATCTCATTTTACAGTTTGAAAAGCAATTGCTAGTCAGTGCATAAGTATCTCTTTTATTTTGGGAGGGTCATACAATTTGAAAAATAACAACTGTTTTTTTTTTCCTTTAAAGGAAAAAACTTCAGCCAAAAATAGAGCCCTTATATTTTTTTTTATTCCAAAATAATAAATCCCATCATGTTATATCTTTTCTTTCTCAAATATTTTGTTTTGGTTGAACACATCTAGTGATATAAAGCTATAAAAAGTAAATTTAAAACTCTTTCAGGGGTACTGAAAATCTAGAAAATAATGATATTAATAATTGAAAAAGAAAACACAGCAATAAAAGAGGTGTGATTTGCTTTTAATTTCGTGGTTGGATTTATTATTTCACCAAGGTGACATAAAGAATCTGACCTGCACATGATTTCGGTCCTTATTACGATTGTTGGATTCATTAAAAAGATTGTGTTAACTTTATAAGTATGAAAGTCTTGAAGCATAAGTATTTTCAAAATTAAAATCAGACAACATAAATAAAAGACTTGAAAAAATCTGAAATGCCTTAAAGGATTGTTCTGAATTAATTTTAACACACAATATAAGAGGAAAATTTACTTGCATCCTATTATTTTTATTATAAAGATGCACGTGGAGCAAGGTTGGAGAGAAATCGTCCACAGGCAGTGAAGTGCAAAGTGCCAAATAATAAATATCCTCAGTTTTTAAAAAATTTGCCTGGTTTTAACAAGCCATCAGGGGTACGAATGCATGAAAGGCATCGCCTGTATTTCAAATTAACCATAGCAAGCCCCTCCACTTACCTGGAAAACCTGATCCATACGCTAAGATTTTGTATGTTAATTTATACCGCAGAGTTCTTAACATCTGACATCGGCTGTAACATTACAAGTTGTGCTATGACTTTATTAAGGGATGATTTCCAAAGCCCTAAAGAATACTTATTATGTTGTAATATATATTTCCGAAGAGGATTAGGTCTGTGATGCTAAAACCTAGACTTTTTAAAAGCGAGTTTACTGAAATGAAAAAGATTACGTACGTTCCTTTGTGTTGCTCCAGGTAGAGCTTTTTCACCTTCATTTCAACTGTATCACAAACCTCAGTGGTACCACGACCGAGAAACGCGTTTAAAATCCCTTGGAGTTTCATTACCCAAACTGGATATTCCAGAAAAGGACCTGGGGCTTGTGCTGAACCGCCAGCTGGATAGCCAATGATGGGAAAAACCTGGAAAAATTGGGAAAAAGAAAGGACACATCCCTTCCTGCAATGTGTTAATGAGAGATATTGGGCTGAGCAGCACCTGGATTTCACGGACTGTCTGGTTTTGGATGCCAGACCTTAAAAAGGTTTGAAAAAGTTGAAAGAAGAGCAAGAACGATGAAAAAGTTTAGAAAACTTGACCTGTGAGAAAAGACTGATGAAACTGGGTTTGTTTAATTTAGGAAAGAGAGGACGGGTAATGGTTTTCCAAGACGTAAAAGGTTGTTGCAGAGAAAAACACCATCAGTTGTTCTCCAGATCCACTGGGGGTAGAACGAGAAATAATCAGCTTAATTTGCAGCNAAAAAAAAAAAAAAAAAAAAAAATGTAGGTTAGATATTAGCTAAAATGTCAAACTATAAAGAGAGTTAAGTGCTGGGAGAGGTTACCTGGGAGTATTGTAAAAAATCTGGCACTGGAGGTTTTTGAGGCTGGGTTAGAGGAGCAGAGGGGGATGCTCCCGGTACAGGGAGCTGCCTCGGGCACAGGACACAGCGTGCGTCCTTCAGGGCTCACCCGGCCCCGCAGCACTGCCCGTTCGCCCCCATTCAAACAATTAAATCAAACGATTTAACTCCATTGCAGAATAGCCTGGTCAGGTTGGGATTTTCCGACCATGGCGTTTTGTTTGAAATAGCCCTTTTTGCAGTTATCAGCGTCAGGGGAAATGCTTCTCTTTCGGCGTTGTCCCCACGCTTTTTTGATATTTCCCCTGTCAGGTCAGTCCCTATTTTAAGACCAACATACTGGCATTAATCTTATTATTATCTTCAGGGACCACGAAGATGATCCGAGGGCTGGAGCACCTCCCCTATGAAGGCAGGCTGGGAGAGTTGGGGTTGTTCAGCCTGGAGAAGAGAAGGCTCCGGGGAGACCTTATAGTCCCTTCCAGTACCTAAAGGGAGCTACAGGAAAAATGGGGAGGGACTCTTTATCAGGGAGTATAGGGATAGGATGAGGGGTAATGGCTTCAAACAGAAAGAGGGGAGATTTAAATTAGATATCAGGAAGAAATCCTTTACTCTGAGGGCGGTGAGGCGCTGGTTGCCCAGAGAAGCTGTGGCTGCCCCATCCCTGGAGGTGTTCAAGGCCATGCTGGACGGGGCTTGGAGCAACCTGGGCTGGTGGGAGGTGTCTCTGCCTGTGGCAGGGGGGTTGGGACTAGATGATATTTAAGGGCCCTTCCAACCTAAACCATTCTATGGTTCTGCAATTCTCTCTCTATACATATATACATAGCTGTTAAATAGGAAAATTGATTCACTAGCTTCATTGAAGAGAATTTACATTATATATGTGTGAAAGCAAAAAACCTCTTGTTTTTTCACTGCCTGCAAACCCTGCCAGCATCCCCTGCAGTACATGTTCCCCGGGGCCCGGCAACCAAACGACGCTTGCCTTTCCCTGTGCGATGGCTCGTAAAGGTCTCAGTCCTGAGCACAGAAGTCTGCTCTGTCCCCAAGGTCACCTCACGCTCTCAGATGAGGAGATATTGGATATTGGTCAGTACTGCCTTTCTCCTGCAGGCAAAATGCAACTTCTTGTTATTACGGTAAAACTTACTTGCTGAGAAAGGAACTTTCTCAGAGACCCATTTGAGACGGTGCCATGAGCTCCTGTAGGAGCTACAGAGCACTGAAAATCCCACCACACCTGGGGTTTTGCAGCAAAATGGAGCAGAATCTTATTTTTTTGGATGCAAACTGAGGACAGGACAGGACAGGACAGGACAGGACAGGACAGGACAGGACAGGACAGGAAAGGAAAGGAAAGGAAAGGAAAGGAAAGGAAAGGAAAGGAAAGGTTAAGTTTTATCTTTCTTGGGAATGCATAAAAAAAATAAACCACACATGGACAACATAAGTATTTATTAATGTACACCACAAAGGCATTAAGCACTGATATCAGTAACAGACTATAAGAAATCAAGAATGAGACTTCCACTTCCAGCCTTGGCCTGACCCCGCAGACGGTAGCTGCCATGCTCTTCCCTCTCTGGCATGATCACCGCTTACTTCCACGTCTGGGTTTGCACCCAGGTGTGTGTCCTGCCACACGCATCCCCATCCTCCCTGCTTGCGGGGCAGAGCCGGGAGCCGATGGGGGTATTTTTTCCGTAGGTTGGGAGCAACGAGCAGCCAGCTTTGCGGACGGCTGGAGCGGGAGAGCAGGGTCACCGCGGGAGGGATGCTCGTGAGCTCATAGCCCAATGGCTAGAGCAGTCACCTGGGAGAAAGGCTCCTGGTCCTTGCATTAAACCTGTATTTTATATAAAGCCATCACTGGGTAAAACACAGAAAGGCTGGAAGCAGCTTTCCCCCTTGGCCAGCGGCCACGCCACCGGGTTTGGTGAGGCTCCTTCCCAGGCGATGCAGGGTGCCGGCTGCACGTCGAGCGGTGCAGGTTCAGCCTCTCCCCCTATGTTGTAGCCAGTTTTCCAGTTACAGGGAGGAACGCCTTTGTCTTTATCAGGGCTGCTGAAAACCTGTACAAATTTTAAATGTGTTTTAAATTTATGAGATAAAAAAAAAAAAGGGGAGGGGGGGGATGTGAATGGAGCACATTTGCACAGCGGCTCAACTTGAGAAGTGTGTAAATCTGCACTCTTTTCATCCAGCTCTGTTCTCTTCTCAAAGAAAATCCCCAGTGAAATACTATTCAGAAAAGAGTCACTTTCAAATACGGGAAATGACAGTGCTTTTAAAGTGGCATCCACATGCCCCAAATCCAGGGAAATCTTAAAGATACAGAACGAATCTGCTCTCAAGCACTGATGGCATCATCCTTTCAGACACAGAATAAAACTGTATCTGATAGAGAAGTTGCTCGCCGGAGTCTATGTGCCAAACAGATCTTGACTGCATCCTCTCCATTAAACCAAACACTTCTCTTACACAGTAAAAATGGAACATAGACCAGCAAGAACTGAGTTATACTGAAAAAAGCATCCGTAGGTGTTACTGGGAACCGAGGATGCCGTGTTTAGGTGATGTGCTATCAGCTCACAGTCAGGTCGTCTCAAGATACACAACACTGTCAGGTCCCTCACCAGCGCAGGATAACTTGTTTCTGTCTGTTTGCAAGTTATTCGCCCACTACTCACGGCCTTCAATTGTGCTTTTCTCCAAAGGATGATTCAGCATTAGGAAGATTTTGGAAAGGAGCATGCACATTTGCCCCTGGTAGCAGAAAGCCTCTGTTCAGAACTGCACCCCGTTACGTTATCTTGTCAGTCCCTGATGTTGCCAATATTTGCAAAATTTTCTGTACCAGATTTTCCCTCACTGTAACAAAGAGCTCTTACCATGGCCCTTTCTTACTTACTATTTCTCCTCAACAAATTCCTTTTTCTTAGAAAGAAAGCAAAACAAGGCTCCTCTTCCCCTCTGCAAACCTTTTTGTCAACTCCCGAGCATCTTCTCCATACCTGGGCTCCCCGGCCTGGCTGCTCTTCCTGTCCTCCAGCTTCTGTGAAGCACCTTCTCTCCGCTTTCTCCCACCTCAACAAATATACCTGCATCCTGCCACCCTGAAAAGACAAAAAAGAAAAAAGGAAAATCAGAACAGACACAAAAGCATCAACTTTCCAGATTTTCAGTTGGGTTGGCTGTTGGAGCTGCGAATGCTCCGTTCTCCCACCCCTCTACCCTCAACTTTTCTTGCTATTCCCTGAGCATCCCTCTGCCCTGCTGTTCGCGTGCTGCCTCTCCCCTTCCCGTGCCCATCTTTCTCTTTGACTTGCTGTTGCTCAGGAGCTTCCACCCATCCCTCCGTGGTAGCTCACAAGCTGATCAGCCACATGGAGAATGTTTGGCTGCGCCAAGATGTGTGTTCAGGCTCTCCTCCTTCCTTCCCTGGGCTGGAGGCAGAGCAGGTCCTACACTCGAGGGGTGTCCACCAAGCCATGGTCTAGGTTTCAGTCTCCCTTCCCTGCACCTGGGCTGTCTGTTGCCATCTGATTTCGCACCCCAAACCAGCGGCTTCAGAGGAGGCAGCTCCAATGGTTGAATCATTCTTGTTTCTTCTCTTTTCTGCTCCTGTTTCTCCGCACACACCTCAAGTGGGTCCTGCGGCCGAGCGGTCCTGCAGCCACTTTGCTGCACGCCCACTCCCTCACCAGACACTGCTGGCACCGGGCCCCATGAACATACCAATTCTGTGCTGGAACCAGAGAGAAATGGTGAAAGACAGAGCCACCTTTGCCACCACCCGCTCCTGCTTGCGGGGATAAGTGCCTCGTCGTCGCGGGCTCTGCGTCCGTATTACTCTGCCTTTGTTCATAACTCAATCCTGCCAGTCTCTGAACTATTTTTATTGCTCTCCTCTGAATAATTTTCAATCTGTCACTATCTTTCAGGTAATGTGGTGCCCATAATTAAATACTGCAGGCGCTACCGCACCAGAGCCATATGCAGACGGACTATTACCTTCTCGCGCTGTGATGTGATGTCTTCAGCCCCAAATCAAATTGGCCTTTTTTTGCTGCCGTATCTCAAGGCAAACTCATGTCTAATTTACTCCACACTATCATCTCTAGATCTCTTGCAGCATTACTGCTTCTCAGGTTTTTATCGCTGATTGAATATCTGGGATTTAGATTATTTTTCCACAAATGTAGTAGCTTCTATTTTCTATGCTGAATCTCATTTTATTCTCCACTCATTTTTCCTACCTTTTCAGATTCCTTTACGTTATTTTTCTCTCATCTTTGGGATTTCCAAATCCAGCCAGCTTAGTTTAGTTCTCACGTTACATCAACAGACCATTCACTACTTCTTTTAAATCATTAAAACAGCTAGTAAACAAGGTCCCCGTTCGGCAAATCATTTCAGCACATGCTTATAACCTTTAGGAGTCAACAGGGCTCTGGTATGGGATGAAGTTCATGTTTGGTTGTAATAAGGAGAGCAACCTTCATATCTGAAGAACAGCAGGCATTTGTGGTGGGGCTGTAGCGGGGAGGGACAGGGTGACGTGGGGCAGAGGAAAGGATGCGCTGAATATCACTGGTGAGGCAAACCCACCACGGGCTGCCAAGTGCATCCGCACATCCTCATCTGCATGGCTGGGGCTTGCGTGGGGGTCTTGCTCTGTTGAGATGTCACCAGAGGCTCCCCCAGATCAGCTCGTTGCCATTCTTCAGTTCTTTCTGCTGAGAGACGTTCGAAACCACGTCAATCTGAATTAACGTTGGGAGTAAGACGCCGGGAGACAGCAGTGACTGTTTTATTAAAATCCTAGGACCCAACTGAGCAGTCCTGAACTGTGCTCACATGGAAAATCCCACATGTTTTGAGCGTCAGACCTTAATTCACAAATTTTCTATTTCTATAAAAAGGAACTCAATGTTTGCCAGTCAAGATTTGCTTTTTGTAAATCCATGCTGCTTGCTTGCTCTCTTAACCTCTAAGTCCCTGATCCCACCGAAGCCAGTGGAAAGACACGCTTTGGCTCCCAACATCTTCAGATCTGGCTGCAAGGATTTATCTACCTAGAGAAAAATAACTGGAATATCTACAGTGAAATAAAATCAGTCCCAACATCTGAAATACATTCTTTGGATAATCTGCTCTAAAGTAAAAGGCATTTGGTTCTGGAAAATTCCACTCAGAAGATACGGTGATTATTTTGAACCAAACCCACATTTATCTGACGATATTGCCCACATGCAGAGGTGCTCCAGAGCAGCTATTTCTTAGTCTCCCCTTTTTTTTGGCCGAATGACTTATTTTGGCCAATTTCCCTACATAGACAAGCCCCAACTGATGTTTCTCTTACAATGTTTGTTCTTTTACCTGAACTGATACAGTACCTCTGTTACCTTTTCCAGAAAACAAGCAGGACCAGCTTTCTTCTGGCGTCGTTAAAATTTTTCTTCCTAATTTTCCTACAGCTCTTCAGCTTTTCATTAAGAAAAGAAAAGAAATTGACAGTGCTTTAGGAAATTTGTTAGCTAATTCCCTTAGCGGTGAAGGAATCCAGGTTAGGGAGTTTATATACGGTTGTATTTTGTAGAATCAAAGTGAATTGCCTTATTTATTCTGCTTGTCCTTAAGAATTTCCCGTTCAGATGCTGTAGATATTTGAGTAAACAGGTTTGTTGTAGGACTTATGGAAAGCCCGTTTTAAGTATATATGTAAGAATATTTTTGGAAAATAAACTGTGATGGTGAAGAAAGCTGGCTGATGGCAAGTTGGTTCCCGATGGGGCGGCTTCCACCCACTTGCAGAGGCGAGAGCAGTGCAAAGCCTGACCTGTCTGACCACTCAGGTGAACCCACACAGCCTCAGGTGTGAGGAACAAACGCTCTTAGTGAGCAACCCGGCATCAACGCACGCTTCACGAATAATTTTCAGAAAAAAAGCTGCAAGAATATTTAATAACGGACATCTCAGAAACCCATACTACCCTCTCAGGCAGCCTCTGACCAAAAAGCAGGAAAAAAATGAACAGATAATTTGCTATACATTTTCCCACTCTTTTTTACCTTTGCTTGCTTATTTATTTTACTAAATTTTTTGGCCTTCCTACAAAAATTGCCTCAACTTATTTTATTCTTATTAAGGACAGATTTTTTTTTAATAAAAAGTTCAACTGTCCAGCCATTTTTGATTCATCCTTAATTTAATCCCCTTCTAATTAATTAATGGGCCTACTGTCTCTCCAGAATGTCTTTTCCCTTTGATATAGGTTTTAAAGCCCTTTTTAAGTTCTTTGGTTAGCTTTAAATTCTTTTTTTCCCCCTTATCCTTATTATTTCCCCTATAATCCCTAACTGAATTTGAGCATGCTTGTTTGATTCCTTCCCCTGCCCCCTCTTGCTTTCTAATTTTGACTACAGCNTGTGCTTTTTTTTTTTTTTTTTAATTAAAAAAAATTAAAGCCTCAGATCTTTGCACAGTCCCTTATGAAGCCACATTGGCCGCTTCTTGTTCTCTCCGTTCTTCATTTTGAGAGGAGCAGGAGTCTCTTGCAGCTTAATTATGGTTTCTTGCAGGAGTCCCCCTGCTTCCCCTCGCGCTGGTGGCTGTACCGTATTCCTCCTCCTCCGCAGACTTTTGTTAAATACAGTATGCGCAGCGCGTACCAACCTTTTAGATCTACCAGATTTCTCCCCCGTTGATATATAAAAATACCTGCCTCTGGATTTACATCCAGGCGGGCTTTTTCCTGTCCCTTGCCTTGTTTCTGGCATTAAATCCGCTTCCAGAAGGACCAGAGGATGCCGCTCCTTTTGTTAGCTTCAGCGCTTGATTTTTTTAATTGTTTTCCAGCAAATGCAGCTACAAGGTTGCAATCCAGCCGCGGCCAACGTTTTCGCACGTTTTATATATTTCACCTGAATATAGCTGAAACCAGGGCCAGATCCTGCGTGGGGGTAAATGTCTGCAGCCCTTTACTCCCTTAGACCCGCTTTCTGCAGGCGGCAGATGCGGCTCAAAGTTCCTCAAGACACTTGGGAGTGATTTCAAAGCCCTTCTAATTTTCCTGATAATATTGGCACTCCTGGGTGCTAGTTTCCTGGTAGCTTAATTTTTTTTTTTTCTATATATATAAACCTGCAAATGTTGATAGCTTGAGTTTCTGGAATCAACTCTCAGTCCTCATGAAGCCTATTTTAATTAGAATGGGAGGGCTCTGTTAACTAAAAGTGGAAGAAATATCAGTACGAGGATGCTCTGAATTGTGCCTAGCGAGCATCTTGTAACTCTTTGTGAATGCTGAACCACAAGAAATTTTAAGTAGAGTTGGGGGGATTTACTTTTTTCCCCTCTTTTTTTTTTTTTAATCTTTTTTTTTCTATTTTTTCTCTTTCTTTTTCCCCCTTTTTTTCCCCCCATCACCTACTGTTACTGCCTAAAATCTTTTGTTCTCACATCTGTAAAATACCACATTCCCAGCCACCCTTTTCACAACACGCGTTGAAACCCAGCAGGTTTGTAATATCTTCGCCATCCCCAAGCCCACATCGGATGCCTTACAGTCCTGTCATATTTGTTTACATCCACTTGGTTTTAGTGCCTCGCTCTTTTTCTCCGTACAGCTTTTGCCCCCGGTTTCCTTTGAGCTGCCTTTCATGCCAGCAGCCTCTGGCCGGTTAATTGTTCATCCGGGATAGGCGAGGTTGAGCCGGGCTGAGACGCGTTTCCTCTTGTCGTGACAATTGTTCGGACTGTTCGCCACTTCACGCTCGGATGAGTTTTTCTCTCTCCGCTGCCCGCACCGCCTCGGTTGGCTCTCCCGCTCCTCCTGGGCGCAGACGCATCCCCACACCGCGCTGCTTTGGCTTCCCCTTCCGTGAGACTTTTCCTCTGCCTTCGGAGCAGATATTTTTTGGCCATTTGGGGTTGTGGGTTTTTTTTTGCCATCCTCTGCCGGGGCCGGAGGTTTTGTCCCAGAGTCAGCGCTGTGCGGGCTGCCCCAATATTGACTCTCAGTCCTTCTGGACTTTTATTTTATTTCATTCAATGTTGGCACCATATGGCAACTATGGCAACTGAATATATAACCCTATTCAATTTCTGACTCCAGTCTGGCCTATTAAAGGGCTCCGTGCTCTGGACTGGAGAAAAAAAAAAGTGATTCCTATAGCATATAGTGCTAGAGAAGTTCAAAAACCACTTAGCTGCCTTTAAAGTTTCCCTTTTCTGACATGACAAACAGAAAAAAAAAAAGAAGGTAAATATATTTGACAGGGTTTCACACAGGGCAAACATATAATATATGATGTTGAAAGCTTAACAGGTTAGTTTGAATTAATAATACAATTATAGTATCTATAAAATCACAGTAAGTGTAAGACCCATCAGCAACATATTTGCGTTCATTTTTGTTTCATTTTATGCGCAAAGCTGGAACCCACTGCTTCGCAGAAAGCCGGCTGCTAATAAAGCAACTGGCTAATAAAGACCAGAAAAAAAATGTCTGAGGGAAATATTTAAAAGCATCCCGGTGACTTAGGGACGTGTGTCAGTTGGGACACATCATTCATTTAGGCATTTTCAGAAGTTGCAACTGGAGTGTGCACTTGCTCACATGAGTAGTTTTACTTGCGTACTCCCTTTGAATTCAAGTTAAGGTTACTCATGTGCATAACTCTCTTCAGGACTGGGCCCTACGGCTGTTTCCTCCTCCTGAAAAAATACTGAGGGAACTAATTTTTCTGATGATTAATCTCAAACACTGCACCTGCAGTGCCTGTTTTCACTTGAATGAGAAGAGATTGATTTATCTAGCTATCTTTCTGTCTGTCTCATTATCCATCTCCCGTAGCATCTCAGTACCTCAAAAAATTATGACAAACTTATCTTCCTAACAACAGTACGAGGCAAGGCGGTATTATCTCTGCTTGCCAGATGGGGAGATCAAGGTAGGAAGCAGCAAAGTGATACGCCTGAGGTCATGTAAGAAGTTGGTGGCAGAGCCAGGCAGAGCAAAGAGCTTTCTGGACTCCCAGACCTGTGCCGTAATCCCAGCGCCACCCGGACTGCTTTTTAGATTCTCTGAAAAGGATTAATAAATCCTGCTGCTGTTAATAAATCCCAGCTCCTGTTCGTGGAGGAGCAAAACCTTGCTATGGTCCAGCACGACTGATTTCCCGCACTGCTACTTGAGCAGAGAGCTGCAAAACACACATCCCCTGGCAAGGGAGCTGCGTGGGGGCTGGAAGAAAGGAGCAGCATCTCTTATTCTTTAGGAATAAGAAAAATATCACCGTCAAAGCTAGGATAAAAAGTAGACGTCTCCTGAGGTTCTCCCTGTGATCCCCTGCGGCGCGCAGCTCTAGTTAGGCGGCAGCAGCAGGGGGGAAGGCGAGCACATGGGGCTGCTCACAGCGGTATGGGCAGAGCGGCCACGCCATGGGTTGAAGTCTCCTTTGGATGGGTGAATAGGAGAGGGGGCAGCTGGGAGAAGGATGCTGATGGACCCACTCTGTGTTCCCACCACTTGGCCCAATGGCAGCTCCAGCCCAGCTCACAGGGAGCTGAAGAACACATTCAGTGGTCGTGTCTCCAGTGGCTGGAAAGCAATGTAGTCCTGGCCATGCTGTGTGGAAAGCCCTTGTGGTAATTATCTTTGACATGAGGTTTTTGCATGAATATTTCAATGTTCATGTGTGCAATTCCCTGTTAGTGCTGAGGGCTTTCCCCAAAGTCTTGCAATCCCATCCATCTTCCAAGGTGAACCAGCAGAGAGAAGCTCCGGGGTGAGGGACACCTATCCCAACCTGTAGTCTCCTGGACACCCAGAGGAACCTGGGTTTCTTGCTTGACTCCAAACCACAGCTTGAACCCAGGCTCCCTGTAGTGCCTATGTGTGACCCAGACATCAGCCATCCCTGGTGCCTCCTGTGCTGCTCGTCCAGCCCCAAGCTGCTGGGGTACAGCTCTGACCTGCTCTGGACATGACCTGGCTTTGTGGTGACCCCACCAGGAGCATGCCATGAGAGATGCCATTTGGCAAACTATCAGGCATACCAAGGTCAGTGGAGGGGACATTTTTGTGGATAATGGTAAAGGCAGACGCAAATCGGAGCAGTGAGACTGGGGCAGAGCCACCAGCCTGCCCGCAGAGCTGTTGTCTGGACAAAGGCAGGTGACAGCAGAGTTCATCTCTGGCCAGTGACACCACTGCAATTGTAGGTTCGCCAGGCTGAAATCCTACTGCAAATGGGCAAACAGCATTAATTAAATTCCAAAAGCACCATCTTTAATTGACATTTATGCTGCCCTGGTGCCCAGTAACACTTCCTAACCCCAGTACCAGGAGGACCACACACTGTGGTGACCACCAGCTGATGGAGGTGGTACCATGGCTGTCTGGGTGTCTGGGCATGACCTAGCCGGGTGCCAACGTGGCTGCTGGGGATGGCAGAGCCCACAGCAATATCAGCTTTGTCCTTTTGCTCCAGCCCCAGCCAACTCTTGGGGGATGATGTCCCTACTGAAGCCGTTTTTAGGGTGCACAGCAGGAGGAACTGGCTCACCGCAGGTTAACTTTTCCGGGCACGTCAGCTCCATTGCTTTCAACAGGGCTACAAGCAGGGAGGACCTCACCTTTCTTTTTTCTTAATGTGTATCTTAATGCGCAGTCGATGGCATTAGTTATCTTGTCAGGGGCTTGGGGTAAGCGGGGGGCTGATGGGCGACAGCAGCCAGCAATAGTTCTTCGCACACCGCTTTGTAGTGAGCACCCAAGTATTACAAGCCTGGGTCCAATACAAATAAATAATTAAGCACATTTCCTGGGGCAAGAAAACGAAGACTTGGAGCTGTGGCAAGAATGAATAAGTACGAGACCTCTAGACCTGCAGTGCACGCACGCAGCGTGTGACTGACAGTGGGTTTCTTGCAGCCATCACATCAAAAGACTCCAGAAGACTGCTGTGCCGGGTGTCACCGAGAGGCAAGGCTTTGGCCCCGCCAGCCCTGCCGGAGGAGGGGACCCGCCGTGCCAGGCAGGGGCTGTAACGTCAGCCATGGGACTCGGGATTTTGAGCACCCCTAGGAAACTTTGCTGGGTTTCAGACGGCATCATTGATTTTAGCATGTTGGTCTTTGAGTGAAGAGGAGGATAACGGCCTTCCTCTCCCCCGGCCTCGCAGGTGGAGGGCAGGCAGCATATGAACCTCCAGGTAGGACCCCAAGGGAGAAGCGAGTTGTCACCTGCGTCCCCACGGGGCTCCTGGCTCCCTCCAGAGCTGTCTCTCCACCCATCTCCCAACCCAGCCCACCTGCTCACACTGCCCCGCTCCTGGCAGGACTCAGGGCACACTTATTTCCTCAGAAACATTGGTGCAAGCCTTAAGAAAGGAGGGACCTTTAATCCCTGGCACTAAAGACCCTCCCATCATGTAGGCTGCCGTGCTGGGGATGCCTGGTTCCCGGGATTGCTGCTTGGCACATGGGGCTCTCAGTAGGTGCGCCGGGAAAACATGTTAGCATAAAAGCCATCCTTTTCCCGAGCATGCCTGGCATGCCTCCTAAATGTGTTTCCAATAGGTAAAGCAGAGCAGGGGTGGCTGGGGCAAGGGCAGCAAGAAGGCTCTGCACAAACCTGTGTTCCTGGCTCGCTGCTACAGAGGGAAGGGGCCAAAATCAGGCTCCCCAAACCTTCAGCCATTTCCCCAGCCCAGGCTTTTTGGTGCCTCTGCAGAGGTTTCTCCATTTTGGAGAATGTCACCTTTGGAGCAAGGTCTGCACCTCATGGCAGGTGGATGCAGCACAAAACGCTCCCAGGGGACCACTCAGGTCTGCACATTCGCCATCAGCTCCATCATGGGACCATTGTAAAACAGATGCCTGGTGCCACTGTTTGAGGTGGCATTTTGGCCTATCCTTTTCCAATAACCTGAATGTTTCCTCTTCTTTCCATCTAGGTTGGTGTAAACTCACCTTTTAATTAATTTCCTTTGGGGATCTTGATTTCGTTTCTTTTTGCTTTTGTAAATAACTTTTCTCACATTTTTAGGAAAAAAGAAGTGCAGTCCTGTATTTCCTGCATCCCTCAGCAGAAATTACACTGCCACCTGCACTGCCATCATGGTTGTTCGGGGGAGGGATGGTAAATATTTTCTTTCTTTTAACAATTTTGCTACTGCCAGTTGTTTTTATGAAAAAAAAATCCTCAAAAAAGTCATTCTTGATAAAAAAAATCCTCAACAGTACTTAATTTTCCCTGGTACACCTGTAGCTCCTCTCTGCTTGTGTGCTTGACTGGTTTGGGTTTTCCCTTCCCCAGTTCCTGGTACCCCTTGTGCCCCATGTAGCCCTACTCTAACCCCCGGCTCCATTCCACACCTTTTCTCTCCCTTTTCTTTATTCTTCCCATATTTCCTCACTCCTTTTGTTTTATTCAGCTTTCTTGACTCTGCCCCATCCTTTCCCTTCTCTTCTACAGCCCAGCTTATCCCTAGACTCATTGTTTCTTCCTGGGGTTTCAGAGCCTTCCCTGGAAAAGACATAAGCACTCAGCAGGACACAACCATTTCTGGAAAGGGCAGGGACCAAGCTTGAGCCCTTTAGACATCCGTGAACCTTGGAGCACATGTTACTGGAAACACTATGTAGTTTAAGATTGCGTCCCAGCTCTGCCTTAGTTTCTCTGTTCTTTGCCTTAATTCAGAAGCCTTTGCATGGTGAAGAACATTAATTTGCTTCAAGCATTACACTTTAATAACTTCAAAATTGTCCTTCTGATCATGACCGGGAGATTTCTTGAAGGTAACTACCTCCAAAAGAAGCAAGTCTGCAGTCTGTCAGTGAAACAGCTACCGCAAAATTCCTTTGCCAGAGCGAGCATCACATCCTCTTGCCTTGACACATGGACAACACTGCACAGAAGAGTGGCTGGAACTGCAGGTTTGCTAGACCAGAGACCTGCAGAAGGGGTCCCTGCCTTGGGATGAAGATGAAGTGGGAGCCCTGCCGGCGATACAGGTAAGATTTGAAACTAGAAGATACGCACAGTGTGATATGCACAGGTGATCTCTGCTTTTCACTGTCTCCTTTCCCACGTAGCCTCATCCATGCCACAAACTATGGAAGACTTGGACTGAATAACCACGAATCCACCAATCCTTGCACCATCAGCACCATCAGCTGTGCAAGACAGAGCTTGGTCTCTGCCAGTCAGTCCTATCCTTCATTTTATTTAAGTTTTGACCAGTGAAAATTGCTATTTCTGGTGAGACATCTATGCAAAGAGGCTGGTACCTTGTTTGAAATAAGGAGTTGTTCCTGCTCATCCCCAGGAGTGAGGAAACTGGGCCAGAGGAAACTTATCCAGGCAGAGTCAAAGAACAGCAGCCAGACTAAAACTGAGCTCTTCAGGTTAAAAGTCAGGCTCACAACCTTCCCCAAATGCACACACACAAACAAATTTTTTTCATGGAGTGATAGCAAAGGACTTGTCTGGAGGATTTGTATTAAGTACTCCAAAGTATGTGTCCTCCTGACAGTAGGACAAATGCAAAATGAAACAGCGGGAAGTCGATGCGGTTAAATGCAAGTAAGAAACCGTCTTATCTAGAAATTTGTGATACGAATATAAAGTTATTTTTCCTGTCAGAATACCAAATGAGATAATATGAACCAGTAAGATGGGATCTCACAGGTTTGATAGCTGTTTTATGTACAGGTAAGTATTCTACATCTATGCGCAGCATGAGACATGTTTCCTTAAAAAGTTAATAACAGTTTCTGGAACTATGGTATTCAAGTCCTGAGAAAGTAATAAGGAATGAGTAGATAGGAATTAGCCCTGCCTGAATGTTGGTGCTGGATAGTGGTACAGCGATATAACATATGTCCACCAACATCAATCCCAGTCTAGGCTCCAGGTAAGAGGATGCAGAAGCCACTGTGGTGCTTCCATTGTCAGACACCTCTGTCTGACACCATTCGATCTTTGGGAACCACAGCTTTTCTTTGTGGAAGGACCCCTGCCTCTCTGAAGCTAGGAATGTCTCTGGGGCCAAGCTGCTTCTGATCTGAATGACCCTGGGTTTGCTACAGAAGAAGAAGAAGAGCTGGCTGCTGAGATGGAGATTGTGACCACTAGGTTTCAGAGGTGCAAAAACCAGAACTAAAGTTTAGCAATCCCATCTTTATTGATTTCTGTGAGTTCTCAAGAAAGGACTTCCATCTGGAAGGATGGTGTCCATCAGGAAGCTTCCTATCCTGGAGCAGAGCTGGAGGGACTTTGTGTTTTCCTTCACAAAGTAAGTTTTTTCAGAACTTTCCTCTCTATAGGAGAAAGAAGTGGGACAACACGCTAAAAAAGAGGAAACTTCACCTGTGTATTCTAGGCATAACTGATTCATCATCTGAGATGTAATCCTGAAGAAGAGCTGCTAGAGATGGGACCTGGTGCTGAGAATACTGTTCATAGATCCGGGAATTTGCAGCCAAAGAGAAAGATATTCACGTTGATATGGACAATGTCCATGAAGTGTCAGTTAAAAAATTCTGCTGATTTGTTCTCAACTTGAACAAGAAATGCTCCAAATATTAGATGAGTTGCCTTGAATTGGTAATAAAGTTTTATATAGAGAACTCAGCTTTTTATATGTTTCTATACAATCTAGCTTTTCCAGGAATCCTCCATTCTCCAAAAGTCTAAGATAACTCCTATTTTCTGTCTGAAGCATCTCTTAGAATTCTTTTCAGTGGCAAAGAGCCATGAAACAGTCTGTCAAAATAGAGGAGCTTAGATTATTTGAGGTGTGTTTTAAATGAATTCTGTGTGTCCCACTGAGGTTGATGCATTTCTTATATTCAGATTTATGGAAGTCAAATTTAAAGCATGGCAAATAGTAAGTCTCTTGTGGTAGAAACTGTTGTAGTCAGAAATCTTATTTGAACAGCAAGTCAATGAGAAAAACTCTCTTTCGTAACCACGTCAAGATGTTGGGTTGACTTCATCTTCAGGGGCATCAAGAGTAAGTTCAGTCCAATCCTTGACATTTTCATGGTGTAAAATAAGTCTCAGCAAGAAGAGAACTGGGCATTTACAGCATTTAGGAAAGTGATATGAATGTCACAACACGTGCCACCTTTCCCTGCAGTGTCCATGGAACTAGAAGAGAGTATACACTACCTAAAAGATGTTCTGGATACCTTCTGAAAATGTTCCCATAAACATTAACCAAACAGGACCTTCCACACAAACCTGTGGCTTATACAGAGTCTAAAAAGCCTGAAAGCATTTCTGTAAAAGGTAATTCATTGTGAGGGTTTGAAAAGCATCTCAGAATAACTCTGGTGGCTCCAGACCACCTTGCTATATGCAATGTTCTAGCTACACACAAGTTATATCCCAGGTACCACCAAACTTCAGCTAGATGCTTTTGTTCCTTAAGTCATCCAATAAATAAGCCACCAGCAGGACAGGTCTGCCATGAGATCATACGATCACTTCTCACTTACAGCTTTTGACAACTGGAAGTGTCTGGAAAATAATTCTCCCTGTGTGTTTCATGTGCTTAGAAGTCATTCTTCCTAATTTCTTGCACAGTCAAGACAAGATCCTAATCTCTGTGGGGCAGGTAGCAGTATTGTCCATGCAGACACCAAACTATTGCTGAGATCCCTGCTAAGGAAGTGTAACCTACCTGCCTTCCTGAATACAGCCGTGGAAAATCAGCTTCCTGTCAAGGTAAACAAATATTTTATTAAAAACCGTTCTCATCTAGAACTAAATCCCGAAGCTGTGAAGTATGAAAGAGGCTTTCAAGCTGACTTTCCTTGAACTGTGGCAGCTTAAGTCTTGTTGCCATTGCTGAAGCTCATCAGGAAATCATTCGAAGGGCTCAAAGGTTAAGAATCTGTGTTTTCATCTGGACACAAAGGTGAAAGATCAGATGGCTGATCTCAGCCATTTGTGTTTTGTCTTTTTATCATCATCTTCCAATGAATCAAGGAGCTGTTCATTCAGTTTCATGAGGGCAGGGCTTTCCTAGATGTATCCAGGGTTGTTTACAGGCTTTTCAGGAGAGATAGAAGACCCTTCCTGAAGAGAAACAGCCTGAACTGGTGGTATTCTTTGTTATTTCTATCACAGCAATATTTCAGGAAGCCCCTGAAATTAGACAGCCCATGAAGTTAAGTTTTGTACCAACATGCAACACAAAACACGAGCTCTGTCCTTACTATTCAAAGAAAGACAACAGGTGGATAAAATAAGCAGATTGGACTAAAGGATGGAGGAGGAGAAGAAGAAAAAAGATGAAAAGCCAGAGGGAAGTAAAGTCCACAGTAACTAAAGAAGATACAGTCTCTAAATATAAAATAGAGCAACAGCCTGGGCCCTGAACACCCATCAGATAAGATAAGCCAGGAATCTCTCAAATACGAAATTCTGGAGTAAATCCTGAGTTCCCCTCTGGGAACTTTGGGTCACACGATGGTCAGCCCCAAGGTGTTCCACAGGAGAATTGCCCTTGGTGGAGGAGCTGTGGAGAAACACAAGAACGTGTAGCAATGGCCATGGTCAACCCACCGGCGTTGCAGCTGCCAGGTCTGCGTCTCTGCCTGGAGCAGAAATAACACGCTTGAAGTTAAGCCACGAAACACATGCTTGTTCCTAGAACCTGGGGAACATCTCCCACCACGGAGACTTTACAAAGTCAGTGAGAGGTGAGTGACTGCTGGTGCCTACAGCACGTCCCTCCTGGTGTCCCAGCCTTTGGCTCCCACTAAGGAGAGAGCAGCTCCCTCTCATTCCACATGTGATACTCCAAGGCTCTTCCTTAGTACTTTTAAAACCTTCCACAGCACAGCAGCTCTGGGCAGAAAGAAACATTGGCAAAACGTCCCTTAAGGAGAAGAAGTCTTGAGCAAAAAAGACTCCTGCATGGAGCAAAGACGCAGATTTCTCATTCCTTACAGGCTCCGAGTGGGAAAGGGCTGCAGGCAGACAGATCTTCATGTCTGTCCCTCTTTTGAACCTGGAAGGCTGCAGACAGGTGGGTTTCCTTAGCACTTAAGGATTGATTATATAGGAGAAGTATGGGGAAAACAGGACAGTCACTCATTTTGGGGAGAAATCAGGATTCACATGAGGCAACCTGAAACCAGGATCTACCCTGTGCACCATGCTGTGCTATGGCATGAGAAAGCCTCACAAGTGCCACCCCCCTCAGGTGATCACTCAGGAAGAGAGCCTGGGGTGGATCAGGGACTTTGCTGACTGCTCTCCTCCCTTGCAGCAGAGTCCACATCTTTCCTAAGATACCATGGAAATGTAAAGATCATTGTAATAACTAATAATAAAAGCAATGTATGTCTGCATCCCAGTACCTATGTCAGGTTAAGTAATGTGGTGCAAAAAATCAGGAGTTGGAGAAGGAATGAGTCTGCCAAATTTTGTCTCTGCCTCTGTTATTTTAAGTTGCAGGTAAAGATGCTTATTCACCCTGGCAAACTGCTTTGGCATGTTCAGGTTGCTCTGCTGAAAAGCACAGTCAAAGGTTATAAGGACATCGAGGTGCTGGAGAGGGTCCAGAGATGGGCACAGAAGCAGGTGAAGGGTCTTGAGAATAAGTCTTATAAGGAGCAGCTGAGG
>RSEF01000002.1:9962021-9974346 GCA_003993805.1 Himantopus leucocephalus | reverse complement strand
TAAAGGTCTTTTCCAGCCATAACGATTCTATGATTCTATGAAGATGACTTGCGCTCGGAAAACACCAAATACATTGAAATTCTTTTTATGGTCTTACCTGGTCATGCAAAGTGAAACCTTTGAAAGTCAAAGCAAAATTGCCCCAAGAAAACCAGCCTCACACATTCCCTCTCCCTGGGATTCAGGCGTCATCGCTGTCCTCCCAGGCTGCACCATCCCCAGGTGACCATGAGTCCCTCTGCTCCCATGTGAGTGTAAGCATGGCCAGGAGGGCTCTGGGAGACACTGTGCCTTCAGTTGAAGCCCATTCCAGGTAGGTGAGTGCTAAAGCACAGGCTGAGCGTCAGGGTTTAATTACGCATGGGAAGCTTCTTCAGGAAAGGCAGAGTTGCGGGCTGGGGGCTGAGGGCCGGCAACACCACCTGTGCTGGAATTAAGCCCAGGGGAATGGAAGGAAGATATTTGAAACCATAAGATCTACCAAACCTAGACAGCTCAGTTTTATATTCTGAAATTCAGTGGTAATGGGGAAATTAGGAGGGAAGAACACACGTGGGGTATATTGATAACCAAAGCCTCACAGGAGGCACAGCTCCAGCTCCCCCGTGCCTTTAGCCGTGTAGGTGCACGGCACCCGGAGGCCCATGCAGAGCGCTCGGATGCTCTCGTTGAATCCATCAGTCATAAATTTCACAGATTAGGAATGAGACTGGTTCTTCTTCTTCCAGAAGAGCCAGGAGTGTCTCACTGGATGAAATGAGGTATATTTTACAGTTCATTTCGTGTGCCATGATGGGCAGAGCAGTGTGCAGCAGGCTGCACGCAACCATGCTGTCCTGCTGCTGGCCAACACGGCTGAGCAGGGCAGAAAAGCCCTAACTCAACTAAATGCAATGGGGAAGCAATCATTAGTCACCAGGATATAGCTTACACAGTGAAAGAAGTTGAGACAAGTCTCCATCTCCTTTGGTATCAGCAAACAGGCATTTAATCACTCTTTAGTGTCCCCAAATAATATTTTCTAATAATTTACCAGGCCAGAAAAGATGGCCGCATGGTTAAGACCTGAGCACAGCATGGCCAAAGGTAGGCAGGTTGTTTAATCTCTGCCCATTCTCAACCTCTGAAAATGAAGGAGTGATGCTCCTGCATCATCTGGTGGGTGGTGACAGGAGTAAGAACTCTGGGTGAATTAACTCTGCTGCTCGTACAAGGCCAAGCACATGGGATCCCGACTCCGAGCAGAGCTGAGAGCCACTCCTCTATCACAGCTCGTAATGAACAACAGTAATAATGAATTTTAAAGACAAAACAGATCAGCTCAAGGTACCCTGGTCACTGTGTGGCACACTTTGCGTAGTGCTTAACCTTCATTTTCCCATTCTTTAAAAGCATCAAGGTCACGCTGAAAATTACGTCCCTACCCTTAGTCCTGCTCAACAGCAAATGGCTGGTGCTGACCTTTATCTTCTGTGTGTTTGGCCCTTGGCAGAGGTCTGAGCAGTGATGACCCAGTGCTGCTCCTGTGCTTCTGTGACGCTGATGCCACCTGGAGCCCAGCCCTGATTGCAGGAATTGGCAGAACCGACCAACAGGCGCAGTCAGATAAACACAGCCCTGCCGAGAGCCAAGGCTTTCTGAACTCTCACCTTTTGCTCGTGTCACATTTAATATGACAGGGAAGATTTTTTTTTTTTTTTTACCATTTGAGAAACATTGCCATATAGAAATCTTTCCTTTCTTCCTTCATTAATGTCTGTGTCACCTCAAGGGTTGTTATAATTCCTCATTGGCTGCTCTTCCAGAATTTGCTTTAAGAAAACTTCAGCTACTTTTGAATGCGGCTGCAAGGTTAACTAGAAATAGAAAATGTCACGAACATGCTGGATATATATCCCTTCTGCTTCCCTGCCACTAAGCCAGCTTTTCATAAAGTTTGAAACTGATATTAATATTTAACTTTTAACTCACAAGATCTTTCATGGTCTCAGCTCTGCTTAATTAGCTGACATTTAGCTCCCTCTATTCCACAGCACACACCTAGGAGTCCTTGGGTACCGGTTTATTAACATTCCCCAAAGTAGATTGGAGCAGGCGGTTACCAGAACCTTTATCAATTGCTCCCGAAGGCGATGGAATTTATTGCTGAATGCCATTAAACCAGCCAGGTCTGTAAATATGGTTAAAGGCACGAAGACACCCCTGTTTTCCAAAGCTTCTCGCTCAGTTTAAATGAGCTTTGTGAATTGGTCTCTCTCGTTCTCTTACTCCGTCACACGCAGCCTTGTTGAGGCGCTCCTAAAGAAAGACTCTGTATTAACCTATATTGCATTAAGCACAGTTCTGCTGTTAATCAACGCTCTTACAGCAATATACGCTGCTACAGCGCTGCTCCGGCATAGACACGGCTGCGTGGAAGTCGCCGAGCGTGGTAACTCCACTTCGCATTTATTTGCTAACCTTTCATGCTCTTCCCTTACTAAAGGCTTTCCTTCTTTTCACCCAGCCTCAGAAATCCCCTGCTCAGACTATACGAGGTGTAGGCGCTGGTTTTACATGTACACTGTGCCCACAGGAACATATCAAGAGCGTTTCTCCCCTCTCTACCCCTGGCTGGTCTCCTCTTGCCACCTCCACCCCTCCAGTGGCAGAGGTGCTCCTCCCCAGTGAGTAACTCCCAGAGGTTTGCTCTCAGAGTAACCATATCCATCCCAGCACTGAAAGTAAGGACAATTTTCAGAGACCGACATAATTTAAGATCGCTCACAGCTCCATAACCGCAATACTAATTACCTACTTAAGCCTCCAGAACAAAGTATGCTGTACTTGGATGTGTACGCTGTAATTACGAGGTATTCCTCACCGCTCCTGCCATAAGACCCATTAATAGTGTTTCATTTAATACGTATCTGGCTCTCCTCATTCCTGGTAAACTTAGTATGCATTAGGAACACCATACAAGTTAATATTTTGCTCATAAAATTCTAACACGCGTGTTCTTTATGTCCATGAAACAGTGACAAGCAACACGCATTTTCCAAAAACTATATTTTGATGAAGCTATCAAAGTGTGAGCAAATGTCAGGCCACAAAGACAAATATGAATAAAAAATATGACTAGTTAGTGAATAACCTTGTTTTAGGGCTTATCTTAGTAAATAAAGCATTGATCTTGCCCGCTCAGGGTCTTGCTTCATCCATTTTTAGTTCCTCAGTGAAATGAATGTAGTGACCTCAACTCATTCAGTGTAAGCCACATTTGAAATAATATCTGTCACCAGGAAAGTGCTCTATGCCTGGTATATTTGGCATGGAAAATAAAATAAACTGTTTTAAACAAAATATATTAACAGTCCTCATGAACTGGGGACCCCCAGTCTCCCCAGGTCAAACGTAACGGCTCTATCCCTAGCCAACGGACTAAAGCTACTCGCTCTGGGCAAGCACCTGCTCCTCCTTTCTTAGAAACAACCTGTACATTTCTGTTGCATTGATAAAAGGCTCCATCTTGCCTTTGGATACATCTCTGACTTCATCAGAGTAGGGTGAGATAAATAAGGGAGAAAAGACAGGGGCTGAAGTCAGGACATATTTCTCTGATTTTCCATGTAGGTTTCTTTTGGAGAGAAATGGGGAGATCAGCTGAGGACAGCTATGTAAATACCTGGATAGACGGGATCCCACACAGTTCATGTTAAATCATATCATATCATATCATGTCATATTATATCGTATCACATCATATTTTACCTAATCTGCTAACTCACAGAAGATAAAACGCACAAATCCTTTTTTGCACAGAGGACTTTTT
Organism: Himantopus leucocephalus; assembly: GCA_003993805.1. Taxonomy (NCBI): domain Eukaryota; kingdom Metazoa; phylum Chordata; class Aves; order Charadriiformes; family Recurvirostridae; genus Himantopus; species Himantopus leucocephalus. The sequence continues at coordinate 9,970,535 of RSEF01000002.1, read as the reverse complement.
ACTGAACCCAACATGAGTTTGGCTTTACAAAGGGTCTCACAAATTTTAAGTTTGCTTCTCAGTGTCTGCGTTAACAAAGCAGTAGTGAAACAATCCGAATATTTACCCCCAAGATAAATACCCCAGGCTGGTGACAGGACCTATCAGGTGTGGGCCACTACAGCATCGCTCCAGTTGCACCCAAGTTACACCAGGGTAAGACTGGGGTGATACAGGGATGAACATGGCCCGTATCTTATCATCGGTGCAAAAAGGAACAGATAGAAAGATCCTCTGGTAGTTTTGCACTGTGAAATTCAAAGACAGAATGTAAATGTGCAAATTATAGCTTAAAGAAAGACTTTCCTTCTGGTGGCCGTATATCGATACTATCATCTAGTAGTGTTTCCTCAGCATAAACCACTCTGACCTCAGTGCTCGAATGTGGGCATCAAGCACGGCACTAGAGGACTTGATGCTCAGTAAAACAACCCGCCCAGGTAGTCAGGACCTCTTTTATATCACGATCGTGATCAATTTTGAGGGCATATCCAATAAAGTACAAGACAGCACTAAGATTTTTAAAAGGCAGGCAAGAAAACTCTAACATACCTGCCCAAAATAATTTACTAGTCACTGTTACAGAAGGCATATAATTTCCCCCAAATTATAAAACAAAAGGCAAAACCTCCACAAATTACTCTCTTTTGCCGTCTTGGTTTGTTTATTTTGATCTTTTGATGATGCTCGGCCGCTTGCACTATGCTGTTCTCCTGGTTAATCAATTTTCTTTGTTGCTTTTATAGGGTTTTCACGTTGAATGATAAAAAGAAGATACTGGAAAGAGGGGAAATATTTTTAAATTCAGGGAAAAAAGATATGATTAAAAATAAGGTGACAATTAGCTCGACTTCGAAATAGCTGCAGAGTCCCAGCACCTGTGCTCCTGACAATATATTTTTTAAACACACTTTGGGCCAAATCTGGCTTTTCTGTCCACTCACAAAATCAACAAATTTCATAGAATGGAAATTGGAGGGGAATCCAAACCTTTCCCGTTAGTTTGATATGTATATGTATTAGTTCTCTACGTAATGTATAAGAAACATTTTCCTGCTCTCGGACTATAAACGGAGCCCGCTGACTCGCTTTTGCATATGGCGTGAGCTCAGTATCAACGCCGAAGACGCCCTCTCAGCGTAAATTGGCCATTTGGAAGCAGAATGAAAAAGAGAGAGAGTTCAAATCTTTGAAAGTTACTTTAAAAATCAGTGTTTACATACACACAAAAGAAGGTGTTGAATTGGCTGAAGTGTGAAGAAAGTTTTCCTTAAATATAAATGCTGACGTTATTTCCATTTTATATAGTATAGCTGCTCCACAATACTCAAATTACAACTTTGATGAAGTATCCTGCAAAATTGGTCTGTTAGTGGGAAATGGCAGAAAATATACCAGTCCGAGCAAAAACTTGGAATCTTTTTAAAAACATTAAACCAGACAACAAATCCTTGTGTAACAGATTTAGGGGACCAGATGTTTAAATGTTGTAAATCAGTATTGCTCTAATGGCTTCTGTGAAGCTCCAACAATTTACACTCACTGAGGTATGGACTGTGTTGTTGTTGAAATATTTAACTTCACAAATACTGTAAAAATCTATAAATAAACTTCAAAATTATGTGACGTATATTAACTGATTTTTAATCAGTGTGTTGTTTGTTTGGTTTTTTTTCCACAATACAATTCATCATTTTATATTCTTCAGTGGTTACTCAATTTGCAGGAAAGGCGACATATATAATTTTAGAATTTTTTTGGGCTATAAAACTTACTTTTCTGCTAAATATTTTACTTCTTTGAATGAACTGTCCTTGTTAGCTTAAAACCCCAGTTAACTAGTTAAAGTCTTTTTAAACAGTGCTTTCATAGAGTATTGGAGCCTGAAGCAGATATTCTCCCACTTTCTCTTCTGGGGACAGAGCGACAACCCGAACTGAGTCCCAGCTCTGGGTCAGATTTATGACCAAATATTTTGCACTGATTCATAAATATTTTAGACCAAAAAAACCCCAAACCCCAATGATGAAAGGCATAACCCCTGTTGGGAATATTTCGATGAGGGTTTTTTTTTGCCATTTCTTCAGCAAGGAGGCTGTAATTTAGAAAAGTTATTACGCTGGTGGTACTCAGGTTGAGTGAACATTTGTATCAGGATCAGCAGAACTTTGATATGGAAATTTTAAAGGAATGGCTTGTTTTAAGGAAACTACACGCACTCCACTAATTTATTTCACCTCTAAGAGGAGAAATATTTGGAAAGTTTCCCATTGCCATCTCCACAGCAGCAGTAGAAACTTATCAGCTCTTAGCTATAAACTCTAAACTCTTTTCTGGTATGGAAATACAGACAAATTTATCATCTGTTAAAACAAACACGTGAACTTGAAAAATTAATAGGTTTATTGGAATTATCTTAGTTATCTCTTTCCGCTGGAGCAGGAAGTTCAGGTTTTACAGACTCTAATTCTGTTACAATCAGATGTTGATTTTGTGAAAATCGGCACAACTGAGGTGAATACCTTGGGGTAGATAAAAACCTAAACACAGAAGTAAGGCCAAACAGGCAGTTGCCCGTTAAAAACCACATTCTCAACAAAAACTCTGCACATTTAATTTCAAAATATCAGAAATAGAAAACCAGTTAAAATGAACAGAAAAAGAAAAAAAAAGACCAGGGAACGCGGGCACATTTAAAAATTAAAAGTAGAAAATATGGGCGATATTACAATGGCAAGAACTGATTACACAAGAAAAAAAACGGTGTTTTCGTCTTACTTCCCTCTGAAATGAGGAGCTGATCTCTTCTATAACTCTGTGTGAGCAGCAGCCTCTGCACAGGCGCCTAAGGAAGGAAAAGTTCCCTGTGATTTACTGATGTCCTGAACAGTAACGCTCTGCTAAAGACACCTGTTTCTTTAATAAAAAATATGTATTTTCCGAATTAGAAAAGACGGGTATTCTTCTTGAAGCGCTTCCACCACTGAAAGTGTTAAGGTGAAGATTACAGCATGTTAAACTACTTTTGCCCAATAAATCAGAAAGGAGGGACAGCGCGAGGCATAACCGTGACACACTGATAGTGAGTCAGGGTTTCTTAGACGCACTCTTCGAAACAGAGCAAGAAGGATTTTTAAAAGTGGAGTAAAGCAATCTATTCTCAGTTCCTGTCCTCAAACGTGTTAAGTAATTCAGGGTCTGACTCTTCCCTCACAGGGCACGGAGACGACCCGCGCATCCCCACGCGAGGTGGCATTTTTGCAAAGCCCTGAAAACTCTCGCCCATTTTAATTGAAAAATTATCCCACAAAGCTGGGGTCTCTAACGATTTTCGCATCACATAAACGCAGTTTATGGAGAAATAGTTGCTAGAAACCCAAGTCAGGAAGCACCCAAGCTCTCGCGGTGAACCGGCTGCTGCCCAGGTGGGTTTCACAGGTGGCTTTGGGCACTTGCTGGTGCTCCCGTGGACGGGCTTGGCCATGGATTGGCCTTGGAGAACAGAGCCCAGCATATTGCACCCTAAAAAAAATTTAACTACACCAGTAAACATAGAAAATATCCCGTCTCTCTCTCCAGAGGGGCTCACATCAGTGTTTAAATTCACTTTCCCTTGTCTTCCCAGTATAATCTTATTGCTGCAGCTAAAATCTGGGGGGGGGGGGGGGNAATCAAACTTGGTATTTTAAAACAAGCAGTGTCACGGACCAGTTCTTTAATAAACCCCACCGATATGGATCCTTCAATCCCTTGTAGCGTTCGGGGAAATCTGTGCTCACAGATCCTATTGCAGGGCAGGGGACGCAAAGGCTAATCTCTCTCTCTCCTGTTCTTTTTCCTAGTTGCGTGGGGAGAAAAAATGTGAGAAAATATGTAATACCAGGGTACTGTGGCAGCATTAAACCACAGTTTCGTGCCCCATATATTACCTTTATTAACCACAATCTTGCAGAGGGTATTAAGGTAAATGGTAAATGGTTTAATGGCAGTTTAATATTCTGCACATACCCATAACAGACATTTTAGTTGCTTTTAATTGATGTAGCTGCTAGCTTTGTTAAACTCTCCAGGAGAGTAGTTCTCACTGGGAACGAGCCTCCTAGAAAGTATCAGTTTGCAAAAACACAATAGTTTGAGCGATAATTGTGCAGAAAGAGACTTCTGGATTTCTTTGCAGTTGAATAAGAGCGTTTTGTTTCACTCTTGTGTAACTCCACATCGGGTGCCTAAATTATAGTCAAACTTTCCAAACAGCTAAATAAAGAAATACATGGGTTAAGTCACTTTTAAGATAAAACGGCAACTGGAAGATTTTAGCCAAACAGAACACTTTTATAGCTGTTGGCACATTAAAAAAAAAAGATGTAGAAGAAGTCCTGGTGTTACTTGAACAGTAGCTTTCAGCACTCATAAAAGATGCGGTATTAAATTATTTTCCACTTATAAATCAACTGGCCCTGGTCTATACATTAGCACAAGCTTTAGCTGGTTTCTGGCTTCTTACTGGTCTTCGCGTAACTCCATCTAACCCTGAATGAAATGCTGCTGGCGTGGCACTGAACCCCAACTATCGCAACTAAAAATATATATAAACCCAGAAAGCGCACACAGAAAGTGATTGCAATCAGCAAAGAAAATTAAAGGGCTCTGCAATTAAAAAAACTTCTATTATTCCATTGGTCCGACTGGCAACCGCACCTCCTGTTTGGTGGGGGGGGATAAAAAAAAAAGAGTGATCTCCTTGAAAATTAACTTTTAGATTTTTTTTAAGCTTGTAAAAATAGTAGAGGATCTGAAGGTGTGTCTCAGCAGGTTTTGCCTGCCTGTCTAGCGCCAAGACTTTTTGCGTGATCAAAGAATACATGACAGCGAACGGATCTATGCTTGTAAATATCAAACGGTTTGATCACGCTAAAAGACTTTATTGAAGTTTCCCACTTTTTAATCAAACAAGAAACAGCTACCTCCAGTACCCATAGAAAAAGGGCTAGTATGATATTAGAATAAAAAAAGTACCAAACCTGACTTACAGATAAGGGGTTTTCTTCCTATAACATGGGACTTCCATTAATGTCGTGTTTGTAGGGTGAGAGGAAACCACAACCCTTCTAATTTTACCATAGCACAGTATAAAAAGGGTTTGATTACACCAATATTAATAAGTCCGCAACGGGCAGCAAGAAATAAGCCATGTTCACAGACGCAGCCTTTTAAAACACAATTAAAAGCATAATAATGAAATGAATATACTACTGACTTTTTTTTTCTCCTGCTTTATGGTGAAATCCACAGCATCAAAATCTGCCACTGGCCTGTGGAGATGTTTTCTATACTATTTCCGTTGCTTAGTATGATAATTTACGCTCCCCCCCCCCAAAAAAAAAGTTAGAAATGCCATTCGGAATGAACACATGGAGCTCTGAATAAAAAGAGCCAATAATTTACAGTAAGACGATAAGAGTGTAATATTGCTTTAATATAATGTATTAATGAAAATTGCTATTGTAAGATAGATAAGACTTAATAATACAACTCTCATTGTGTTCTGTGCGTTGGAGGCTTTGGGAAGTTATATGTTCGTGCTGCGTGGCTGGCGTCAATCCTGACACAATTTTGAAGACTCGCCGTTTCCAGTGCCACCAGAGCCTGAATTTATTTTCTCTGGAAAAACCCAGACAGACGCTTCCCTGCGATGTCAGGTATTACTGTGCCCCTCTGCCAGCTCCTGCCTGCCGCAGAGTTCACGGAAACATGTTTTCATTATTTTTAATGCAATTTAATACATTTCTTTTCATCCCGCCTTATACGTAGAGCAAATTAGCTTAGCAAAAGTCTCTGTGGCTTTTTTTAGCCTTTATTCTTTAACATACTGACATTTTTAAAATGGGCAATGGGGCAATACAGGGAATGGCAGATTAATTTCTTGCCCGTATTTTTATGCCAGGGTAGCTCAGCATCGCTCTGCAGCGTTCCTGCCAGTTTTGCAAGCACTTTATACTTGCAACGACGAGGGCTTATACTTCTGTTTATTAAATGGCAGCTTGTTTAGCTGTGCTAATTGCCAGAAAGAAAACTAAACTTCTTTCCTCTCTGCGGACCAAGATTTATAGCCTGGAAGACCGGCCCTGCACATATGCAGGGGGGTATCCGTGCACATGAAGCTACCGTGCACTTACAGCGATCTCTTCTGCAATAAGTGAGGGAATTATTTTGTTGATGTAAGGAGGCCGAATGAGCACACGCTGCAGGTTTTGAACCCAAAATGGGATTTCAAAGGGGAAAAAAAAAGCTTCTGAGCAGATCCAAGAAAAAAAAAAAAGATTTTTAACAGTGTGGGCTTTGATATCAATATTTTGCGTGCACCTTTGGCAAATATTTTTGTAGTATTACTCAAGACACAGAAAACTGCAATTCGTTCTCCAAAAGGGAGAGGTTGCTACGCGGAGAGCCAAGGAGGAGAGGGAGTTTATCCCTATCTCCTCTTCTCTGAGAAAATCTCTCTTGAAAATGATGATTTTTCTACATTATCCCCCAGACCCTTCTAGGTTTTGTTTCTGAAATGCCCAGAAAGTTTTCCTGTATAAGTCCCGCCACCAGAAATCCTCCTGTCCATTTTGGAGGAAGTACGCTGTTTTCAAAATAATTTGTTACTCGGTGCGTCTGCTCTTCTGGCACGACAGCGAGTAGCTCCATCATGGCAGATATGACAAATAAGAAATATTTGTAAAAAAATCAAACCTGTTCTGGAAAGTTTATTTTTTGGAAATTATTTGTCTGCACAGATTATAGAGAGAATTTTGTGTCGTTACAGATGGAGTTCTCCAGTGCTCTGGACTATGCTTTTTCAATGAGTATTAAAAAATACACTGATGCTTTAAAGTACACAAACTTATTTCTATGAACTTCTAGTGAGTCAGCTTTCACCAACTTCTAGTACTTTTTATGTACTGTTTCTTACATCCCAAATAACGCTTACAGCCTTTAAATCTCAAAAACATACAGCAGTATTTACCAGCGTTGATTCTGAGATCAATATTTTCATGCACGTTCTGTCACTAAAGGCAGCACATTGAGGAGGGATAATTCAACTTCATTTATAATCTCATAGCACTTAGTGCCTTAAGTGATTGCTTTTTAGATTCAGAAATTAATATAAAAGTTACAAAAAAACCCGACCACCACTCAAAACAAGGGCGACAAATAGAGGAATTGGGAAGATTTTAAATAAGCTATAGTTAATTTTTGGAAGCATTTTCTTACTTTGTCAGGATTGAAAAGAGGCCTTACTTATTTGAAATGACATATTTTACAGAGAAAGAAAACATTTATAAAATACATCCTCCCTAGCAGGTGTTGGCGGTGGGCTGGCCAGCCCTTCTGAGGACAACTCTTGCCTGATGGCAACGAAGGGTTCATCTAAAAATGAACAGCACATTTCTAAACCCGCACTCTCATGGCTCGCAGTTCAGCTTAGTGGCCGCAATTAGCAATTAAACAGGAGAAACAAATGCCTGAATTTTGTTGCAAGAGGGTTAGTTTCATTTCTGGCTTGGAAATGACAGCGCAGACACAGAAGGAGCAAAAAATCATGTAACACCGGGAGGAAAACACGCCGCGTTCGCTGGGATGCTCAAATTATGCTGCATTAATATGCACGAAAGAATTAAAAGAATTAAAAGCCTTCTTAAAGAGGGATGTTTTTTAAAAAGTCATGTAGTGTCACTGCTTATTCAACAACAGCCCACTTCTCCTCCAAAGCAGTACGCTGGGTTTGAAAAAAAAAAAAAAAAACACCCAACCCCACACCGCTGCAGAGAGAGCACATGTTACATCAGACACAGTACCTGATTTTTCACTGCACAGCTTGTCAGCTAGATAGTCTGCCTCTTGGGCGATAAGTGAGAATATTTCATCTTCATACTCTTCTAGGATACTTTCCCACTGTAAGGATGAAAAAAAAAAGGAGGATACTCGTACTGTGCTTTTTTTTTTCCCCCCCTCTTTTTCTTTTTTTTTTTTTTTTTTNTTTTTTTTTTTTTAGCTAGAAATAAGCCAGGCGGTTGCGATGCTGCGGCCAGGAGCTCCCTGCTCGCTCCGCTCTCCCTGCCCTACGCAGCGCGGGGATGAATGGGGGCTGCCCGAGAATTAACGCTACCAAATATTACTTAAACTTTATGCCCAGCCTCGCTCTTGTTTCAAAACCACATTCATGGGGTGGGGGGGGGTGGGGAGGGGGGGATGGGGGAACCCTTCCAAAAGGCATTTCACTCTGTTAGGGACACCCCCACCACCCCCCCCGCCAACACTCTTTCAACATGGACTCAGGGAGGAGGCACGCAAAATTTGAATGAAACAAGCCCATTTTGTATTCTGATATTAGTGGTCACGACGTGCGATAAATACAGCTCCCTGGCCCTGCAGCTCTGATTTCACCACAGACAGAGCCACCGACAGCAGTGAGATGCTGAGCTCCCC
>RSEF01000002.1:9890668-9959704 GCA_003993805.1 Himantopus leucocephalus | reverse complement strand
AAAAGACAAAAAAAAAAAGTCTGGGAAAAGCAAAAAAGTGCCTAAAAAAAACCAAAAAGGAAAAAAAAAAAAAGACTGCAGTCTTTCACTCCCAACCCTGTTTGTAGGGCAGCGTAACCTATTTTACAGTAACGACAGGCTCGTACAAAACCACATTTTGCTATTAAAAGTCCGTCTCATCCACTGGGATGCAAATATTTTTCTTCAGGAAAACACAATGTCCCACAAGCTGAAAAAAAAAAAAAAAAAAAAAATCTTTATTAACAAAGATTAACAAAGATAGACTATACAAGAACAGTTTAACATACTTGCTTAGATGTGATTTNCCCCCCCCCCCCGCCCCCCAAAAAAAAAAAAAAGAAATATGTGGCAGTTTCTGATGGTAGAAAATAAAATAACCTGCAAATGTGGGAGGGGGGCGTTCCAGCCCTTACAACAGAAGGTGAGATTCAACCTCACAATCTAATTTCAGCCCTGGCATCACTTCTATTGAGGTCAGTGTTGCTCTGGGAGGGATTTTTTTTTGCAACCTGATTGCTATAGAAATAAATTGCACTAAATTTCATCCCCCTTCTAAGCTACTTCCAGGACAGTGACTTAAGTCAGCTGATGGGGAAAGCCACTTTTCATGGCTGTATTTCTTTACACAGAGATATTCAGTACCATAAGCAGAAGGGTTTTACTCTGTAAATTCTGGGAAAAAAAGATTTTTCCATGTCTATATTCCAACCCGTATAGAGGTGTGTAGTCATATCACCTATAGCCCCTCTGGAACCCCTTCCCGTGGCTTCCCGGCTGGTTGGGAACACCGTGAGTGTGTCTGAGCCAAAGCCCACAGATGCCACAGGGTACCCTGCCCAAACACAGGGCACCCGCATCTCCTGAACGTCACCACGTGCCGCAAAGCCGAGCACTGATCCGGGACAACATGTGTGCAACGTCTGAAAAAAATAACGAGCCCTCAAAATGCATGTGATAAGCCCCAGAAATTTACAGAAATGGTTTTGCTGCACGCGCTTTCTTTTGGATGCACGGGAAAGTTTTTATATGCATACGGGCACCTACGTGATGTGGTGCAGGCTGAGCGTGGCTTGTATTTAGCATCATATTTAGATTTGGGCTGTGTTCCCTTGCTGCAGTAATGAAAAGTATTTTAGAGATAGCATATACATAAAGAAGATGAATAAAAACATACGAGGATAACTTGCCAACAGTTGGATTTACTCATTTTTTTCTTTCTCTTCAATAAATCTCTGAATAACTTTGTCTTCACTCACTTGTTTGGAGTCAGACTCACACTTTGGGTAGCGACTGCTATTATATGAGCCCATTTCTTGTAAAGCCATGGATGCAGAAGCTACCAAGATAATCTGTTAATTTCTGTTGCCCATTTGTTGGGTTTTGCCTCGGGAAATTTTTGCAGAAATAAATGCGACTTGAATTTAAGCAAAGTATTTTTTGCGGAGTTGTGCTCTGCCCGGGTGTACAGGGCTCCAGGCAGTTGAGAGCGCTCTTTCTGAAAGTGTTTTAATAGTAAGAGAGGAATAAGTATTTGGACAAGTGGTGGAAAACTAAAGCCTTTCTTTCTATACTGTGAAGATTTTGAATAGTACTTGTCAATAAAGCAACTCCTATTGTAATTGTACCGGAGACATGGGCCTCCACCCCGAAAAAGCTGTCTCAGAGATACTAACCTCATTAAAATATGAATGAAAAGGCAGCCATCATTGTAATGGGAGAAAACCATTTACTCGGCAACAAACTTTATCTGCTATCTTTTGTAAAAATATAAATATAATATCCAGCAGATTTTTCATTACATTTGACAAGGAGGTTGAAGAATACCTGATTATTTTTTTTTTTAAAGTTTGCAAATAAGTCACAAAATCTGATCCTTCCCTCCCTGCTTTTTCTACTGAGCATTTCAAAATCGGAAGCACCTTCAAATCATTTGAAATCTTTAAAAAGGAAAAAAAAAAAAAAAAAAAAAGAGGGCTTTGTTTCTTTGGAGCTTTTTTTGTTTAAGGTTGAAGGAAACTTTTGCATTTATTTGTGGGTTTGGTTTTTTTTTTTCCCCCAGAATATCTCATCCAATTTCAAAACAAAACAAGGGAATTCATTACAGACTACTGTGACGACACCTTAATAACAGTCAATTATAGGGTGCTCAAATGCCTGTTCATTACTATGTCTCTGTTAATCTAGTCCTAAATTTCTTGCTTGATAGATACCACAACCGGCCAAGAATACAATTGCATTACAAAGTGCAATGAAAAATATACAAAATGTGACTGCAGGAAGTAGGCAGTTTCAAAATAACCGAGCTGTCAGTCAAACATTTGTCAAAACAATTAGACATATCTGGTCATTTTTTTTTATAAAATATAGACAGACTCGGAATGGATAACACGCAAAGCTTTAAGTTTAAATAGGAATTGTTTCAAAGACTTTGAAAGAAGTCGTTTTTAAAATGTTTCGTGTAGTTTAATCATTATCTTTTAATCCACAAAAGTGTTCAAATCATTTTTGATATTAGTTAAAAGTCAATATTTAGAAGTGAAAATTCAAACCTCCTTTGCTCTAGGCTAAAACAGGAGCAACATGAATGCTGAGCTACTCTAAAGGCTGATGGGATATATAATTAGCTATTATGTTAATTGAATCCACTGTGAGTTTGTTGTATGAGATTTCTTCATATAATATGCAAATAGCTTCGAAGGTTTAGTTTTATTAGACAATATAATTAGAAATCTTCTAAAGGAGTGAATTCTAATGAGGCATAATAAAGCTTTGTAAAATATCTGTTTGCTGGGTGAGCCGACCACCTGGGCTTAATCAATACCGGCAACTTTATTGTGTAACGGCATATTTTAAAGAAAGTTTAAGGATTTACCTTTCTAGTTCCATTCCTCATAGTTTTACTTTAGGAGAAGAGTTCATTTTAGCAAGGAAGGAGGTTAAATTCTTGTAATAAGGAAGGAGGTGAAATTCTTGTAATCTGCGGGGAGGAACTAACTTCAAAAATAAACTATTTGAATTCTGCTTATTTAAAAGAAAATAAAAATAAATTAAAAAAAAACCGTCTCCCAGCTGTAGTGTCGGTTATGTGCATCTCGAGACGCTTAAAGTGAAACGTTACATGAGCAAAGTTAGCCATTATTCCTGCCATTAAATGCCTGCTTCAAGCAGATGTACATACTTTAGCTTCTGTAGTGTAACTAATCAGCGTAACTTCACTTTTAGTAAGATAGACCAACATGTTAATATGTGGAATTAAGCACTCTCTTCTAAAGGAAGAAATTCACACCAGGGTATTCCGGAGTCGGTCCTGAATTCCACCCTCACATTCCACTTGCTTTAAGACCACCACCAAAGACAAAGCTTAAACTATTTTAGCTAATGCCAGAATGCCAAAAATGTGTAATCTCTCGTCTAATTCGCCTTGTTCACACTTTATACTGTGCCAAAGCCGCACTATTCAGCCTTAATATTAATTGAAAATAATAAAGACAGGATACTTTGTGCTAGTGTAGCATTCAGAGAAGGGCATTTTTTTCCCCCCGTCGACAAAAATCAGTAGCAACACTTTAAGAAAGAACCAGAAGCCCCGATTAAAGCAGTAGATTCAACCAAACCAAAAAAACCCACATTACCATGGCAGGTGCCCTGGCAGCCCCGTTGGGGAGGGGAGGCGGGAGATGACCCAAACTACAGCCAGCCGAGGTGTCCGTGCGGCCAGGTTCACGATACCTAGAAAATGTTTCGTTTCTTTTTTTCCGTACCCGAATATCTCTGGTCCTACGCTTCACAGAGGCGCTCTCTGCGATGCCAAAAATCCAACAAACCCATACTTAATAAAGGTGATATCGTGAATATATTATAAACTTGTCATGCCTCATATAGTGTATTATAAACCTGTTGTACCTAGGTCTGGGGGGAGACCCAGCTGGTACAAGTAGCCATCCGTTAACACTTCCCTGATCCGTACACTTAAAATCTGCAGCAGCAAGTGCTTGTTCCCCTGAATGATGAGGGTCTCAGCACGGCAGGAAAGGATGACATTGTACACATCATTTTCAGCTGAAAAAAAAAAAATCACTGGGTTTATTTTCCCAAGTTCTGCTCCAAGCTGTTCAGAAGTTGTTTGCGATCTCTCAAAAACTCCCCACCGCCGCTTGAGGAAACAAATAGTCAGTCAAAGCCAACCTTCCTCCCCAAATGTGAACTTTATTCACGCTCGGTATTTTTACTTCTTCCTTAGATTCAAAGCATCTGGAGAAGATAGCCTGGAGCAGCCTTCAGAAATCAGGACCATGCCCTGGAGAATTAGTGTCAGAAGAGGACGTTACCTGTTTGCCTTGCCTGCTATCCCCCCCTTATCCCCTAAGGGAATAAAACCAGGCGGATTCTGATTAATGTTAATTAAACCACTCTGTTAATTAGAAGTAAGGTGCTTTAGCAACAAGCAAACAAAGGGTCCTATTCCTCCCTTGCTCTGCAGGATTCACTCAAATGCACTCAAACGCTGAACGAGATAAACTGAGGAAGCAAAAAGAAGCTGAGGAATCCATGTGCTTTGATCAGCCTTTCCCACCTCTTCCCCAGGCAAAACGAGCTCTCCTAACGAAAGGGCTGCCTGCGAGGGAGGCTGGATGTCGTTAGGAAAGACTGTCAAGGCAGAGAAACTGGGAACAACTCATGTATGTGACCGAGTCCCCAGCAAAGGAGAGAAAATATGGAAAAAAATGAAGCGTGACTACCTGCTGTGCTGGAGAAGGTTTATGTGTTTGGTCTCATGGGCCACATCTGGACTAAGAGACTCAACAGGCACCGTCACAGGCACTGAAACGCAACTGCCTGTGCTCTTGGGCTTGGTCTTGGGCCAGCTCCTTGGTGGGGACAGCTGGGGAGGTCTACGGGGCGAAGGGCTGAGAAGGTCAGGTGAACACCCCGTCTTGGACTGCATGGATGGACAACACCCCTTGTCGGGAGGCCTTGGTGCTGGAGAGCACGTCGTGGATTCCCGTGGGATCCAGGTGTGAGCTGAGTAACGGTGCACCCCTGGAGCCATCAGTTCCCAGCCAGGGGGTGACGCTCCCCGCTGATGCTGGCTGCGCCGCCTCCTCCCCGGGGGTGACACCCTGCACCTCCTGAACCTCTTTTTCCACCCCTGTGAGCAGGTGAGTTGAAAGGGTTGCTACTCCCCGGTGTTCAAAATAAAACAGCAGGTTTTTCTCATTGCTCTATTAAAGTCGTAATTTTAAAGCAGCAACACGCCTGTCAGGGGACAGGCTGTGACTACAGCGCAGGAAATAACACTGATAAAGGGAAACCCCGCTGGAAATTTTTAACTAGTCTTATACATGACAGTAGACAAAATTTTCTAATCCATGGACATTTCTATGCTTCACGGATTTCCTTGCTAAAAGCTTGGAATTTCTCAAACTCTTCTGTCCTCCTCCCCCAGCGCTCTCTGCTCAGAAAGGCGGGTCTACAGCCTCCCCCCGCCCTGGGAGAATCCAGCACATCCTCCTCAGCACTAAACCTGCACCAGGAGTATCGCACGAGCCTCCGTCCACCGCTGCTGCTTCCAGGCTTCCAGGGCAAGGGAAGGGTGGCAGGTTTCGACTACTTGACTGCAGCCTTCTAAGACCACCTATAGACTTAAGCCTGTTAAATTAACCTTAATACCTTCATTATTCCTCTGCTGGATGGTAACCATCTGGCCATGACTTCGCGTTGCAGTTAACCTAGGCGTCTGCTTTGGTTTTAGCTGAAATCCCCATTTTTTGCCCACATCGTCACAGCACTGACCAAGGCTGGGACAGATTTAAGCTGGGCTATGTCTCCTCAATATGAGCAGGGATGTGGCTCGATGAGTCCCATCCCACTTAGACTAGAGTTGAAGCCACCAACTCTGCCAGCTTTACAGTGAGGACACCGACATATTGCTTGTCCTCTGGCTGTCCTCCGGTGCTCACATTCATCCCTCCATGAGTACAAGGGGTTGGAAAAACAGGTCTCCACATAAATGATGGTTCCTACATCCTTTTCCCTTTGCTTGAGGATGCAGTTAAAGCAGTTTAATTTTCAGTTAAAACAACCTCTAACATGGCATTAGTAGCGTGGATGCTACCTAAGCTAGAGCTGTGATAGCTCTCCGCTTTTTGGCCAGATTTTGTGTCTCCTCTGCCTACTCCATCCCCAGTCATTCCATGTGTGTCTGAAGATACTTAGGTACCCCTGACCCCGGCACAGGGCCACTTCTCATGGCCTCATTTACTGAGCCCTCCTCTAGGACAGGGCCATTTCTGTCCTCGAGGTCCCACGTACACATCCCCACTTGTACAAGGAATGATGAAATCCATCACACAGCCCTTGTGGACAGCAGCTTGGGGTGACATTACCTGTCCTCAGTCAACAGCAAGAGATTTTTTTTCCTTTCCTGTTCCTGGACAGAAGGTAACACACCTTTTCGTTCCCTGAGAAAGCTCTTTCTGCCTCTGTTAAGCTACCCCAGGCCAGGGACGCAAAGCCTTTTGAGGAGAGAACCAAAAATTAGCAGACAAAAAGAAAAAGGCTTATTAAGGAAACACAGCCCTGGCTGGGCTGCCATGTGATTTTATCACATCATTTCTTTTTTACTTCTTAATAGAGCTTTCAGTTGCATGCTGCGTTGTTTTTTGAATGTCCAGGAAACAAGAAGGGAGCAGGAGGTTTTGTTCAAGGATATTGCTGGGTCACAAAGTAATATAAAGCCATGGCAAATTGTCCATTTGAGGTGTATTTCAAAACATTGCGCAGCACCATGTTATTCCCCACTTACAGTAAGCCCTTCAAAGCAGTGATCCTTTGACTTTAGTGGGACATAAGCACATACCTATATGCATAACTATATGTGTCATATATACATACATATATATGCTTAAATATATGTGTCACGCTTAAAGAGGGTGTCTAAGCGCACTGAATCCAGAACGTCCAGAAGAGCCTCACACCAGTTTCTCAGCACAGCATTGCTGTGAGTGTCCCTGTCCTGAGAAAGGACGTCCAAGTGCAGTTTAAGGCTACCTGAGTGGTGGACCAAGAGCAGATGTGATCCAGGTGAGCTCTGCATAGAGAAGAGCAATTGGCCGCCCAGGAGATTTACCTGTTTTACACCAGATTTTCTATGGCAATGCACAGTCCCAGCCTATGTCTTGTATGCCATAAATCCTGCTCAAAACTAGGGAGAGCAGAGCGCTTGTCCCAGCTCTGGGGCCCTGCTCTTGCCTCCTACTAGGGAGACCTGTAACTCACACAGTTGGGATGCTTGGGACACGGAAAGGGAGCACAAAAGCCACGGGCTTCCCCACTGCTGTTTGCCCCAACGAGCATCACCAGCATCCTGGCAGCCACGAGAGAGCCAGGTACTGCCTCTTCCTTCAGTCAGTCTGAACAAAACCAAGGGCATTTAGCTTTGGCGGAAGGTATTCCAGGAATGTTGAAGTTTTGGTGGGGTTTTTTTTTTTTGCTTTTTCTTTCTCAAAAAAATCTATTCCAAATATTTAGAGCTGCTCTCAAACCCATCTACCCACATACCTGCCCAGGGGAAGCCAGCACACATTCATAACCTCACCTATGAGCAATCTAAACCAAGCTTCCCTACCCAAAAAATTGACTGTGAGTAACTTAGCAGTGGTGAAAAGAGACCCAGTCGATAAATAAACATCACCAACTAATTCGGTGCAGACTTATCAGCTATCGCTTACCAGAGGCAAAGGGGATTATCACCCCAGCTGGCAGGAGCTGCCGCCTCTCTGCTCCACTTACAGGTACCAAAGGTCAGCTTCTTCCAGCAGCTTGCTGGGACTCCCCGCGTTTCTCCAGGGAGATAACCCCCATTCTGCAGACAACTAAGAGCTGATTTTACTTAAACACTGAGAAATGTTTAAACGCGTAGGGAAATTAACAGTAAGAACTACTTTCTGGTTTTATCTTAAGGGGATGGTTGTCCCTGAAGCATCCCTTGTGTACAGTTGGTAGGACAAAACCCAAGTCTGGCTGCTTTTCTGTTCGGTGCATGAGGGTACCCGATGCAATTGGATTTTATTTTAGTTAAAAGAAAAAGTTGAGAGCAGTTATTTCTTGAATTAAGCCTAATTTTCTATAGTTAAGCCTTTCTAATTTCTAGCTTGGCTTCTAGACTGTTTCTGGGGATGGTAGATCCAAATACTCCAAGCACATGCATACTTTTATGAGCCATCTGCTTTAAGGATACATTTGATAATGCCTTAGATACAGCTGTGTAACTTTTCCAGATTACTGTAAGCATTCACGAGTGGGTTTTTTACAGCAAAAGTGCATACAGATCTACAAATACCAAAGTCATCTGTTTTCAAATCAAATGCAAATTAGTGGGGATGACTGCATACACAAAACCGTAGTATAAACCCAGGCGTGCCTGCATGCCACGAGCTAAATATCGTGAGCATAAATCTGGGTTGAACCCCAGGCGCCCAACCCCCAAATATCTGGCCGTCACCAATTCCCCATCCCACAGCCACTGACTCCACGCGATATTCAAGAGATGATTATGAGACTACTACCCCACCTAGCACTGCTGAGGAAAGGCTCCCACGCTGAAGGGAGTCACAAATAATTAAATGTTTCAAAACACAATGGATATGACATGCTTTCAAAATAGCATCTATAGAATCGCTTCCACTAGGGCGAGGAGCTCTCGGGAGGGAAAGCCCTTTCACTCACTTCAGTTGATTACCTGTATAAAAGGCCTTAATTTCTCCAGAGCGTTTCCTTTCCAAACCACCTCTTTTTACCAAAGCCATTGCAGCAGGAGTGGCAGTTACTCATACAACCCGTGAGATGATGTCTCCCTAGGCAGAGCTATGGGGACATGGGTCCTGGTTAGATTTAATTTTTAACATGCAATTTTAAAAAAAAAATAAATAAATAATTGGCAAAAAATTTGCCATTCCGGGGCTTGTTGTTCACTGGTAAAATGCCCAAACTATTAATCAGAAGAAGTCTGACCGTCACTTAGGACTTCAGTTCAGGGTGTTTCTGTGATGCCTGGGAGCTTTTTCGTGGAAATCACCCTTTCCATCCCAATTCTGCAAACCTATCAAGAGATGCCCTTCCTTCGCCCGACAAGCAGCACGTTCCTGAGGGATTTTGGCATCCCCTGGCTGAGAGCCAGCCCAGCTCCTGGCCCCCTTCAACACCCGTTTGGGAAGAAGGTGTTGCCCAGCCCCCTGGGCCACGGTGCCCCACGAGCCCATGCAGGCTAAAATGTCACATTTCTTTTGGTGGGTTCCTGGAGTTGTGTCCTAAACTGGTAGTGCCATTTTCAAATGCATTTTGACGGGAAATGCTGGATGGTCAGTGGTTTTAAAAGATTGCCTTGCCTCTTTCAGTGAAGAAACAGTTGTTGGGGAATGTAACTGCAATCACCCATTAAGAACATCTTGGCTGAGTGAAAAGAATTTCCTTAAAAACTATCTCAATCTGTTAAAATCCACAAAAAAAAAAAAATACTTCAAGAAAAAAAAATGTGTGTTGTTATAAAGCTGTGTAAAACAACCAGATACCCAAAATCGTAGGGAAAGGCAGCGCAGAACACCCAAACAAAACTGATACCAACTTCTAATATCCACGGTGAGCTGCTCTCGACTTCCCGTGGTCAATGGAACAACCGTCCCTCTGCCCCTGACACCCTGTGGTTAATTCAGGATCCACGTCCCATTGACAGCAAAAGTGCTCTCCATTTGATCTGATGGGAGCCAGACCAGGTCACTGGATACTTCTGTGTTTATTACCTTCACACACTTTTAATTCTTTGGTAGTGTATATCTATATCTGGACTTCCTGGGGGTTTTATGCTGTTTTTAAGGATAACTGTAACCAATTAGGGAAAAGCCCTTAAGTTCCATAAATGCATTCTAAACTCTGATGCACGTTTTCTCCAGGATTTTCTCTCATTTTAAAAAATAATATTTAAAAATGCATATGTAAGGGAGTGAGATTAAGAAATACAAGAGTTTTGTATAGGCATGCATTGCCGAAATGTTCGTGGATTTGTGGGCTTTCCCAAGGATTTTATGGGTCGTAAACATTTTTATAAGCTTGAGTCGAATGAGGATAAAGCACATATAGTTTCTAGAGAAATTTGATGGAGATAAATGCAGCCAATCTGGACTTTCTTATCGCCGACATTACATTTCAGAGGGAAGCTTGTGTGGTGGCTGGCTGTTAAAAATAGGATGCTAATGTCCCTGTGTGCGCACAGGTATGAGGGTGTGCCAGCGGAGATGCAACTGGGTGAGGACAGACATTGTTTTTAATCCCCGTGAGTTTGAATTTGGCATTTACTGGGTGCTGATGTTGTCCCTGGACGGCTGGGTCTGTCCAGCCGGCCGCAGTGCCCTCTCTTGGAAATCCCCATTTGTGTCAGTGGGACCTTTTTCCTCATCACCTTTGCACTCTCTTCAGGAAACTGGAAAACTCGAACCACCAAGCAACTAAACAACTTAAAACTCGGATACTGACGGAGATAAGAACAAAAGAAGAATAATTAAGCATTAAAAATCCTATGTGAAAATGACTTCATTCTCAAGTGGGTATAAAACTAATATACGTGTGGGACATTTGAAGAACACCAAAGGCTCATGAGATACTGTGGTGAAATTTAGACCACAGCTAATTTTATCTTCTCTTGATGGAATGGTTTTTCCTTTTATCCTCTGGTTTCCAAATTTTCAGGGCAGACTCTGATTTCTCCTATTTTAAAAACTACCTATTTTTATTGTCAAAATTATTTTGATTAGAAACACCTTTGGGCAAAATCTAATTTTCTGTAGTGTCTTTATGCTGGGTCATGTAGAGTTGGTTGCTCCATGATTGAGACTATTAGTACTATTGAGGCGCCATCACTAAATAGTTGTAACTTTTTAGCGCATCCTTAGCACGCCTTGCTTCAGGAGAGATGGTGCAAACACTGCAGAATGGGATTATTGAAGAAAAACCAATTTGCTTTGCAACAAAACACAAAATCCAGTTCTTGTTAAAGTTCCTGTTTACCTTCCATACAACGAAATTTTGGAAATATGTGGAAGTGAGAAAACATCTGCTTCCTTCTCCAAAAAGCCAGGCATTCGTTCTCCGTATAGGAGAGAGCATGGTCCAGTATATGGTAGCACCAGCCTTCAGGTTCTAGCTCCACCATCGACCGGGTGAGCCACATAGTCAGTTATGCCTCTGTTTGTCCACCAAAATATTCAGAAACAGCAATCCTGCTTCTATATACGTGCCAGGGGCCGAGCTGGGCTTGGATGGAGATTTTTATTTCCATTTGGATTGCTTGGAAGGATTCAGGGAAGCAGACTGCAAGGATGCTCTGGGTCTATATTTCACCAGCATCTTTAAGGTGTTGGACTATGTCTTTAGCTTGTCCTCCTTGCAAGAAAGTGCACACCAGTAAAATGGGTGGCTCCCAGGGTGGGAGATTAGACCTGTTCACACCCCGGGGGATATTGGAAGTGACAAGAATATCTAGGAAGAGCTTTAGAAGTACAGCTTATCCTCCTTACATTGCCAATCTGCCTTTTACTGAGAGCTGCCTGGGAATGGATTTCCCACTGGATTAATTAATTCTAATTATGACCTTCCATCATCTACCCATAAATTGGCTTGATGTGGATGTAGGTGAGATTTCAAATACAGGATGCACATTAAATATACATATATATATGTATATCTCTGTGTGTGTGTACATACACAAGCAATTCTCCATCTGGGACTGCACGGCAACTGTGCTGGATGCTGTGTGCGCACACATCGCCAGAGGATATTCCTGTCTCCATGGAATAATGAAAGCCAACCAGGCTGGCAGGTAGGTACAGAGTGGCATTTTATAAGTGACCTGTATCTTCAATAGCAGATGTTGGGTTTTGGCCAGATTTCTTTTTTCTTGATTTATTTTTTTCAGCAGAGCCACCCAGGCTTCGCTTTCCTCCAACTGCAGTCAACCTCAGTTTTGTCTCTGGGTTAATTTTCTCCTCTCAGCTCTATGTTGCCTTGCTTCCAACGCGCTCCAGGATCTCAGCAGGATCTCTCAGGGACGCAGCAACGCCTTCAAGGCTGTCCTCAGGGCTGTTGTAGAACACTGCTAAAAGCACCCGCAGCCTCCACTTCCATTAGACTGCAGAGGATGAAAGATATGGATGTATATTGGACACTGACATATAAATTAATATGAAGAATGCTGTTTAAAATAAAGCACTGGGTAGGGCCTCAGGGGTGCCCAGCCAAGAAAATGACTGTAAATCTTCCACCTGCAACTCTGCCTGTTGGGTGTGGAATGAGCAATGCATCTTCCCCTGATTAACTCAACTTCCCAGATTGGACGGGGTGTACAGGGCTGCCCCGGTCTTGCTATTGCTTGCCCTTGGCAGCAATATTCTCCCCGCCAAAAGACATGGAGGTCTCATAGTCTCAGCAGGGAGCTCAGCCGCTGCCACGTCTCTTGGGCGATGTGTATGGCATAGTCAGAACCCAGGCTTGGCCCAGTGTTTTCTTCTTCCCAGGAAAAATTTTGTAGAAAACTGCTATCCATACAATATTTTGATCAAGAAGATTAAAAAAAAAAAGATTTAAAAATTTCTCACATTATCAAAAAGGAGATACATAAATAAAGAAATCATTCTCCTTTTCCTGATACTCTGCTGCCAATCTTCTAGCACAACAGTTGCAGTAAGTATCAGCCACTGTTCGTAATCCGTTTGTGTGGAGCCATATGCATTACACTCTGGGTTAAGGCAACCAAAGCCCATCTGATCTCGGTTGTCAATAAATCATATGGACCCAGAAGGCCTCCTAGGAACCTCAGCAACTGAAAAGCTATAGTTGCTTCTTTGTGTTATAACATTACCAGTGATTCACAGAAAGTTTAAGACTGGTGATGTAAAGAAAACTCCTAACTACTCTGAAAACTATAGTCATACGTAGCCACTCCGAAAATGCTCAGAATGGGTCTGTTTTGAGAGTGTCAACTCTGAATTGCAGGAAATTCCTGAAGATAATAAGAAAGGAACAACCACTGCTTTATAAGCTTATTTTTTGAGTGAAAAATAATACTTTACAGGATCATATCATTTTGGTGATGCTTGTAAGAGCATTATCCCCTTTAACAACTTTTTGCAAGATCAGAATAATGGGCAAGTAAAGCTCAGAAAGCCTAATTATTTTATCTAAATTAAGGAAATACATGGCAGAACAGCTCCTCTTTAAACAGAAGCTAAATTTTTTAATGCCTCAACTCCACAACTCCTCCCGCAATTCACCTAACCCTGTGCAAATTTTTCCTTGATTATTTTTTTGGGAGGAAGAAAATTGAGCAGAAAAGAAGATCCATGTTTAGGAAATGGGTACAGCCAGGCTGAAAAAAATAAAATAAAATAAAAAATGAATAAATCCTTGCATCCCTCCTGTTTCTTAATGCAGGTCAGGCCATCTATGAGGGCATCCTTTTGGGAAAGCATTGTCCTGAAAGAGTGCCTGCCCTGCAGCCCAGAGGTGTAACGGCAGTAGTGCAGCCCAGCCCCGGCTGCGGGCAGACCTGGGGCTGCCTTCGGGGGTCTTTTTAGGTTTTGGCCTGATGCTTCACATTTCTCTGTACGAAGACTCATCGCTGTCACATAAATAGAGTGGGTTTTGTTGTCCAGAGTTGGCTCATAGGAGAATCCTCTCAGTTATTTTTTTATAAACCACAAGAGAATGGGAATGTACACTTAAGACTTTAAGCTCCTATGTGGGAAATATTTAAATACGGGGGGTTTTCTGCCCTTTTTTTTTCTTTTTTTAAGAGAACATGCTGTTCATTGTACAGCTCCATGCTGCAACTGGAAGCAAAACTCCTTTCCTTCTTATTTTTCAGAGCCCACGTATCCCAAGTGTACTGAACGAGCCCCTGAGATGCTCTGTTACAGCATCTCCAAAATCACATCCCCACTTGTTTCACCACCCAGGACTGGAAACCCAGCGAGCTCCTCGGCAGGTCTGGGAGCCCACAGCCCAGGCAAATCCCAGGGCTGACGCTCCGCAGCAGGGACTGTGAAAAGCTTTCATCGATCCCAGCACAACGTGCTGCTGTTTCACCCCTTATTGTCTCTCACGCTTACAACGTGCCATCTAGGCGTTTCCTGCTGCTGTTATGAGACGCTCCGATGGCTGCACAAGTCATTTTTCCAGTCTTTTATAACAAAGTAATGCCTTTATTTGATTGCAAGAGCGAGATCTGCCCTGCCAGATATTTTTGCGGCTGAAAGACCAACACAATCAAATCAGGCAGATGCAGCATATAGGAAATAAGGACTTCATGCCAGAGAGATGACACTTTGAATCACATGCCATTTTAGACACAGGAAATGAAAATCCCAAAGAGCCTCCGAAGAAATGGAAAGTCATTTAACATTTCAATATTTCTGTATCAAAATCTCCAGGTAACAGCCAATACCAGTCTTCATCAATTTAAGAGGCTTAGCAGCACCGCAAGGAGACAGAGATGAGGGCTCCCAGGATCCAAATCCTGGGCAGGAACAGGGAGGACAGCGGGAGGTTTATCTGCCTGGGAGATGGGTACACCCCCCAGAAGGCAGGCAGGTAACGAGTCAAGCCCGCAGGACGCATCGCACCAAAGCTGCTCTTTGCTGTGCCCTCTGCAATGCCTTAAGCAATTTATTTAATTGTCCAACTCGCCAATTAGCCATGAACCAATGTTTCTGACCCACGAAGTGTCATGCGTTCCTCCATCCCCTCCCAGCCTCAGCCGTCACTGAGAACGTAATGCAAAGAAACCACGAATGTACAACTAATGAGTTTTGATAGACGCTATGGAGATAGGAAACAGCTTTATTTTTGTGTATGTAACCTGACAGAGAAGGTTCTTCCCCCAACAGCACAAGCGGTCCAGCTGGGGTGGCTTCCCATACCTCCTCCCCATGGGGAGCAACTGTAGCTGGTAACCAGAGGCAGAACAAAGAAACCAGTTTGATGGTAGAAAGACATACAAACAGCTCTTCAGAGCCATGCAGGGAATTTAAAGTAGGAAAGGGGAAAGAAGTGAGCATGGTCTGGTTGGAGAAGACTAGCAGGGGCCAGAGGACGTGAGCTGACCTGGTGGACTTGCAGTTGCCTCTACATCAATCAGTGCAGCGAATCTAGGCACTGCTGCTCCTGCGAGCAGGTGGGGAACGTGCGGTGCACCAGCCCTGGGGGAAGGTGACTTGGCAGCCCTTCTGCCTGCTCTGCCACGGGGTAGGGACCAGCTTTCCCACAGGGCACAGGAACTGGGAGATAAGGGTCACCAGGCTGGAAGAAGCAGTGGGGAGTCGTAAGCAGAGTAAGCTTAATATCACCAAGAATAGAGAATGAAGAGCTGTAATAAGGGTTTCTGTAATGATGAGGGGTCTCTTAAAACAGAAAAGAAGACAGACAAAGAAAGCAAAGTGGGAGAAAAAGACTGTGCTGAAAGTACAGGAGCAGCAGACAGGAATAATTCAATAATCCAATATTTCTCTCCTGAAAACTGCACCAGAGGCATCTTACCTTCCCAGATCTCACCTTCCCATCTTACAGAGGAAGAGGTGACTCCAGACTTTGGGTCAGCTGAGCCTTGCCCAGCTGTGTTAAGGATGGTCACTGAGGAAATTTGTGTCACCCACCTCTGAAAGGTCCTGCCACGTCATCTTGCCCAGGGAGAGCTCAGCCATTCAGCAATGCAGGGTCAACTGGATTGTAGAATCATAGAATGGTTTGCATTGGAAGGGACCTTTAAAGGTCATCTAGTCCAACTCCCCTTGCAATGAGCAGCTAGATCAGGTTGCTCAAAGCCCCATCCAGCCTGACCTTGAATGTTTCCAGGGATGGGGCATCTACAACCTCTCTGGGCAACCTGTGCCAGTGTTTCACCACCCTCGTTGTAAAAAATTTCTTCCTTATATCTAGTCTGAATTAACCCTCTTTTAGTTTAAAACCATTACCCCTTGTCCTGTCACTACAGGCCCTACTGAAAAGTTTGTCCCCATCTTTCTTATAAGCCCCCTTTATGTACTGGAAGGCTCCCTGGAACCTTCACTTCTCCAGGCTAAAAAGTCCCAGCTCTCTCAGCTTGTTGGAGAGGTGCTCCATCCCTCTGATCATCCTTGTGGCCTTCCTCTGGACTCGCTTCCACAGGTCCATGCCTTTCCTGTACTGATTAAAGGCATCTGGGAAGCTATCACAAGCTAGAGTTACTGTAATGCAGCTGATGGGACCTCTATGCATAGGAATTGAGCATCCCAAAGGTGACACTAATCTCTGTTTAATTTTGGGGGCAAGGAGATGACAGAGAAGATGGAGGAACCCATCCTGCTCTGCCCACACCACCCGGAGAAGGGGATGCTCTGCACAGGAGCAGAAGTTACTTTCAAATGTCATGACATTAATATTGCCTGAAATGCCTCCGAAAGCTTGTGGAGACATCAGCACAGCTTAGCCAGAGTTACTGCTTCTAGCAATTTCTTGTTGTACCAGAGCTTGTCATCTGGGGCACTGAAGTCCAGGTCAGTCTCCTCTTACCTAGGATACGGGAGGGAGAAGATAAGGCTGCATTTGGGCATCCTGACCAGGATCGGGATGATGGTGGTGTTAAGAAAAGATCAAACAAAGGCTAGCATGCGCTACAGCTTTGCAGACTTCAGAGCTGACTTAAGCCAAGAGCTTTTCTGACACAGGTTAGCGTGTCCTGCGCTGTCACCGCTTGGCCGTTCCTGGCTTGCACTGGGGGCTGCCAAAACCCCAGTTACGTGATGCTGTTGTGAAAGTAGCTGGAGTTGGCTGGACCAGGCACACTGCAGACGGACATGGAGGGAGACACCTGGGCCTGAGCTGCCTTCGCTGGTGCTCTGTGATGGTCTTTTCCACCCTGAGTCACGCAGACCCATCGTCCCAGTACAGTGGAGTCAGTCCTGCGGCTAGTCTGGGCCGAGTAAGACGTGAGATAGGTCAGCTGCTAAGTTTGTCAGACTAAACTCCAGATTAGACAAACACTTAAGTCAGAACAGTTAGTTGATGAGCATTTCACTGTGAAGCCCTCACAGAATATCAAAGGGTCTAAGTTTCAATGCCCTGAGGTTAGACAAAAATCCTCAAAGAAACACAAAGCAGAAAACCTGAGCAGCCCTGACAGAGGACTTCGGGGACAGGTAACAAAGAAAAGCAATCGGTATATGGACTACGTGGTAAAACATCCCAATATTCCTGGAAAACGTGCCTATGCAAGAAGCTGAACAGTATTTGTCTCCGACAAAAGGTAAGTGTGCAGCATTGGGGGGAAAATAACTGGAAGTGGTCCTCATTAAAGAAAAACACGAGAAAGGGATGTGCTCACTGGCTGGTTATAGCACTGCTGAAGGGCGTTCAGGGATATGTCAAGAGCAAAGTTTTTCCCTTTTTGCTGCCACAGCCCAGTTAAGATCTGTTTGTGGAAGACTGTAAGCAACATAACTGATCGGCAAGTAAATGAGAGGTCTTTAATGCCTGCCAAGCCTCCTGGATCATTTCACTTTAAAGGCTCTAAAGTGCCTAGGACTTCTGACAGATGAAAGCAGAATCGGTTCATTTGTTGAATGCAAACTGAAACCTCTCAAAAACGTTAGGTTCCATTGTAGGGTTAAAAAAAAAAAATAAATATCCAGCTCAGAAGCCAGCCTGCAGATTTCTGCGGTGGAAGACGGAAAGCACGAGCTTCATTGCTGCGGAGGCAGGTTTCACATGCCAAGGCTGTAAGAGCATTTTACAGCTCCAGTGAGCAAACAGCACTACACCTGATGACACAGAAGGTGATGTCTGTCGAGTTTCTTAAACACCAAAGTTTGATTCAGTCCTTCAGGGGAGCTCAGGTTAGGAAATACGGAAAGCTAGGGACTGAAAGGCAGCCAGAAGTAACAGAGAAGGCAGCGCAGGGAGCTTACAGCAACGCTGCATGAAGCAGCAAACGCCTTCGGTGAGCACTGAGATTCAGGCAGTCCACATCCTCTTCTGTTTAAAGCCTGTAGGTAAATCTTGGATATCTTGACAGCAAATGCTAGAAATAAGGAAGCCATATATATAAAGGAGCTAATAAAGAGATCCAAACGTATTACATTACAGGTCGCATCACACTGAGGTCTCATCATACCAAGTCGGGACTATCCTGGATGAAGACTTTATTTTTATTATGGCAATGTGTTTCTCTCCATATTCTTTGATCCTGCCCGCAGTACCACAGTATCCAGCGCATGGCAGAAATGGGGCCATAAAGCAGTTGCTGAGGGGCAGGGTAATGCCGTTGAGTTGATGATCTGTAGGCAGCAGTCCTTACGGAGAGCTGTGCGTTGCACATGAATTACAAGCTACTGACTGGAACAACAAATGGAGAATTACAAGGAAGACTTGTGCTATGCCTATGGATTAGGGTATTAATTTTATACTGCCTGTCCAATTTACTTTGGCTTTGGAACAAATAAAGCTGTAGTGTGCAAAGGAAATACTGCAACCTGGAAACCAAGAAATACAGTTTTACTTGTAACATCCAGTTTCATCATCTCATAAAGTACATATCCTTGCCCTGAACAGACGGGTCTATCTAGATTAAAAGCAAAATCTTTCCATTCTTGAGCAGGGGACTACACTGCTAGCTGTATGGAAGTTAAATATCTCTGCTTGCTTCAGATTTTTCACTAAAGGATCCAGTAAATGGGGGGACTACATAAAATGCAAATATAAATTTTTGAGGAAGGGGAAGGGGGGCTTGACAGTACAGCCTTTCTGGAAAGTCTTCCAGCAGAGGGTTACAAACTATGGATGGTATTCCCATAAACCCTTGATTTTGGCCTGATGATGACTCCCAGAGAAACTGATGGCAAATCTGCCATTGTATCCAAGAGGAACGGACTTGAGACAGCACTGAGCAAACTGAAGATCCAAGCTTTTGACTCAGTAGTGTAAATATTTTGCCTTTTTAAGCAGAGATCAGTAAATTCAGGGACATTATTCAAAATGCAATTTGGTAGCTGGTTCACTGAGCAGTATCCATACACACAAGGATGCTTGTCTCCCACGGTTTTAAAAACTGCTTCGTGCTGTTAAGGAACAAGGACATAGATCACAAAAGCGGCTGCAGTCAGTGTCGTTGCGGTAATCGCAGCATGAAGGAGACAAATGGGTCACAGCCATATTATTCCCTTTGCGGCCCTGACGATGCTCCCCCCGCGGGGAAGGGTGCATGGCCATAGGGATGGGTGCTAGGGAATACCAACGCTGCTGTTGGCGCAGGTGCTTGTTTCTGCGTGAAGTCTGGTAGCGTTGGTCTCTCGTGTTGTCGACATGCTGTTTTCAATGAGAATGGAAAAGAGGTGTGGGCAAAAGAGTAAATCCTTTTTCGTGTTCAAAGTCAGAAATGTACTTCTGCTTTCTGCTCATTTGAGTAAAGCAGCCTACACATCCATACCAGTCTTCATCTGAGTACTCTGCCTTAGCTAGGAAGTTGTCCTGCCTTATTACTGAAGGTTGGAATTTGATAACTGGTTGAAGGATTCAAAATAATTTCTTAAAGAATCTCTACAGTTTTATATTTTGAGAGTTATTAGGACTCCGTATCTGGCTTAAAAATGCAATAATGGAACTTGCCATATAATTCAATTCAGAGAAAGTCCCTGACTTGCGTCTGGAGACTCCACTTATATGTGATGAACAGAAGGAGAGGTTGGCTGGCACGGTAACCTAAGATGCAGAACACACTTGCAAAGTTGTGGTCTGCAAGTTTGTGGGGGAAGAACAGGAATTATTTATGTAACAACAGTTTAACACTTGGAGCTTTTCCCCAAACAAGCTGGTAACCCTGTGGCACACAGAATTGACATTTTGCTTAAATATTTTGCTCCTGCTGCAAGATCTGACCCTGCAGGTACATTTAACCTGCTCAGAGTATTAGCTGAAGAACAACCTTTCATGTCACACACTAGATTAAATCCTGTTCATTGACTTCTCTGAGTGTCCAAGACAGCATTAAGAAGTCCATCCGTCTCTGCACTTTGGTCTGACAGACACTCGCCTCAATGAGTTTTTGCAACAGAAAACTTTTGTTGGGAAAAATGCCAAGAAGCCAAAGATCCAGAGTAAGGACAACTGGCTGGAGAGAAATCATCAGAAAACCCATATGACAGAAAGGGATGAACAGTATCAGAGGTTTTTGGTCTTTCTATCCGCTGTACAGTTTTGGAGGGCGGTGGAAAAGTGGCAAGGCATTAATTTGAGAAATGGCCTGAGCTTATTTTATTCTCATTCATCTTAGGTCTTGATAGATGCAGAGGAAGTCTGCCACCTCTCCACCAAAGTGACTTAGATGAGATGGGATAGTTCCATAACTTAATTTATTTTAATGGAAGCTTGAGTGATATCTGTGCTTGGCAGCAGTGCATACTGGCTGGAACAGGCTGCCCAGGGAAGGGGTGGAATCACCATCCCTGGAGGTATTTAAAAGATGGGTAGATGCGATACTTAGGGACATGGTTTAGTGGTGGACTTGGCAGTGTTAGATTGGTGGCTGGACTCGATGACCTTAACCTAGATGATTCTATGATTCTATGGTAGAGCACCTGAAAGAGGAAACATCTCTCCACCTAAAACCAAGAAGTTGATATATCTGAGCTGGGCTGAGCTGATCTTGCTCCTCTTAGTTTGCTTATGCACTCCCCATCAGACCTGCTGACGCTGACAGCCCAGGAGAGCCTGTCACCCTCAGACGTGCCTCAGGATCTTCACAAATCACTGTTCTGTCTGCTGGAGCCATCATTCATGGATTCATGGAGCCTTCTTGTTATTCTGGAGATAAACTCCAGATTTTGAACTAGGACTTGAAATGATAACCACAGTCAGCATCAACACCATAGGCATGTGTGTGTTGTCAACAAGTGTGATGCTCCACTCTAACTTCACAGTAGGGAGAAGAGACAAGGAAACTGCACCCTATCACATCTGCTGGCAAAGAACAGGAAGACGAAGAGATGACAGGAATTACTGCACATCCCTCATGTGAGCAGGAGATCAGCATCCACCATAGGTTTCCATGAAAACTGGATTTCTATTTCAGTGCAGATACTTTGTTTTCCTGTATGGTCCTTGCAATCTTCTGTCAACGTTCTTCTGAGGTGACACTTTGCATCCAGCCCTGTTCATCTTCAGCCCAGGGTCACTTCCTTGACTCCATCTGTCTTCATTTACAGTGAATTCAGGAACCTCCAGAAACAACCAGCTTGGTGCTTGCTCCAGCAGTCAAAAACCCTCATTAAAAAACACCGTCCGATGAATTCCTCTTCCTTAAAACCAATGTTAACGCTACCATGACCCAGAAAGAGAAGCATTTGTCAGATCAAACAGTAACAATCAGCCATCAGGGGGCGGGGAACACCGTCCTCCAGACGCAGTGTGGAAGAGCCGTCTGCCGGTCCGCGTAACGGGAATGTGAAAACCACCCTCCTTCGGGAACAGGGTCAGACGTGGAGCCCTGCTCTGCTGGTTCCTCTTCGACACGGCTGGAAATCGGACAGAAGAAGGATTGTACTGCCTCGACCCAAAGCGGCTGAAAAAGGATTTCATTCACACCCTGGCATTGCCATGGATCGTTTGAGCACAGGAATGACAATGTGGTGTTGCATAACTCCAGAGAGTAAACTTTCTGGACAACATCCAATGACATTCTTCTGAATAAACATAAATAGAAATTTCCCCCCTAACTGGAAAAAAACCCTTGCCCCGCTCCTTGGGTGTGATGCAGGGCAGAGCCGAGGTGCTGGGCACTAAGCGCTGCATCACACCCTGCGCTTGACCTACTCACCAACTGCCGAGTGGTGCCTTATCCTCTCACCGTTCAAGGACTCCAGCCATTTCCGTATGGTTTGTACTCCTGCCAAGTACAGTAACTTGATTTTTTTCTCATGTCTGATTAATCTGAGCTTTTGCTCTATGACTTTCTGCCTCTGAAGGAATTCCCACTGCGTGCCGGCACTAGTGCCCGGTCAGAGGCACCAGTGATGGCCGGCAATCTCCTCTCTTCTTCACTGCGCTGTCACCCTGTGCACTGACAGTGCTGCTTTTCCTTCCAGATGGATGCCACCCCTGGGATTTGTCCCCATGAGTCCACCTCAGGAGGCAGAGACTGAAATTCTTCCAAAAATAGTTCCAGTTGCTACTCGTGTCCCTCATCTCCAAGAGACCGAGCTTGTTTTCCCTCTCTAATACACATGGACTCTCCTCAAGAAATGACCTGGGGTTCCCCTGGGGGTTTGGGCATGCAGTGAAGGGACAGGAGGGGAGAGGGAAGCTGGGATGGGACGGTGGGGAAGAGAGGGGGGTCTGCACTCTCCTGTGCTACAAATGCCGGCTGCTCTCTGGCCTTCAGGGAGGGGTAGAACTGAGGTGGAACTGTGGCTGTGGGGATGCGGTGCTGCCTCGGACACATTTCCTCTCACCAAAATGGCAGTTTTTATTATTTTTGCATTTTTATTTCCACCTAGAAAAAACAAACCTAAGCACCCCAGCCCATGCTGTGCTATGGGACCGAGCCAGTGGGCGAGCCTGGCTTGCCTCCCATAAGGGGAGCGTCAAGCTATGTATAAAGATGCTTCCTTTCATGTCTGCCTGATAGCCCCATTTTCCTTGTGAAATCTACAGAGTCACGGTGTACACTTTGGCGAGAAAAGCTCTGTTAAACAGAGAATCACCTCAAAATATGAGTACTGCTCTGGCACGTGCCTTGTGTTTGATGTGTTTGATGAAAGCTCAGACATTCATGGCATCTTGAAGTTTTGCAGATGGAAATCTTGGCCAAGCCACCTACCACCCGCCACCATGGGGGTTTGTACGATGGCTACGGGATTTGCCTCCAGGCTTTGCTTGCCAGTAGACAGCAGTTTGCTTGGGGGGGGTGCAGTATCATGCAGGTAAATACAGTGAAAGTATTTTTCTTTTACTGTAGGGGGGCTGCAGAGGACAGGGGGACCTGGTCCTTCCTCCAGGGTCTCCGGAGGCTGCTGCAACCACTGGTTCTTGGCACAGCAAAGGCACTGTGACGTTGATGTTGTTTTAGAGAAATAATGGCTACAAACCTTGTTGCTCAATTGGCAGCTATCTGAAAGCAAAGCTTGGGTTTAAATAAACCCCAACTTTGGCAAATCTGCGATGGAAGCGCAGATCTGCCTGAAGTCCCCATAGCTCCCCACCTTTGAAGGGTCTGTGGGTCGGGTTGCCTTCAGCCTGCTGGAAAAGCAAGGGGAAGAGGCATCCCTGAGCAAAATTCTTTCCCTCAAATATGTTTAAACATACTCTCTTCTGATGATTGTAGTATCTCCCTCCCTGATGCTGCTATCACCGCTATCACAGTGCGTACGTACAAGGTGATGCTACTGAAATGTATATGTGATTGACTTCAAAGCACTGAGCAAGTGCATGTGTAATCAAGTGTGGTGAATGAGCCTGAATCAGGCTTGACATGGCTTTCCTCGCCGGCCTGGCCCGGGTGCCTAGACAAGGCTTTCATTCTCATTGCTTTCTGATATGATAGAGCTCTTCTACCTGACTTTTTTTTAACCTCCTCTGACATTTAGGGCTTGTCTATACTGGGGATTTATTTCAAATTATTCGAGGATGTGAATTTAGAGAGGAATAATTATTCTTGATTAACTCCCCATGTGGACAGTCCTGTTCCAAAATAAAAGTGCTTTATTTCAAATGGGTTTAATTGACTCCAAGAAAATCCGTAAGTTGCTTTCTCTAAGAAAAAGGGAAAGAAAGGTTACAAAATGGAGCATATTTTTTTCCTCTTCAGTTTGTTGAAAAATGCACGGACTTTTGAACATTATGAAAGTTTTAACTGAAAATTGCTGTACGTTATTATGTATAATTTGCACCTCTGATAAACTGCATGCTGTTAAAATTATTGTTCCATGAAAATAATTACACAGCAGCCAACATAATTAGACAAGCAATGCAAAATCAGAGGCAGAAACGTAGGATGAGGCTCTGACTGGGAGGGCTGTTTGTAGGGAAGTTGCTCTGAGGTGTGTTTTATTCAGTCCACACACTTGCATCCAGCCTGATTTGCTGGAACCAAAACTGATTACAGAATGTAACAAGCCTCACAAAAGCTTAATCAAAAGAAGTTTCTCAGCTTTAGGATGAATTTTCTGTTCCAAAACAAGAAATAAGATGAATCTCAGAATTATCAATACTCTGCTGGGAAAATCAGAGACCGGGGTGCCAAAAAATGTCCAACAACCCTGATGGCGGAGGCACTGATGCTGCTGATGCCTGTGGTACCCAGAAGGGAGAGCTGGAGTCAGGCAGGGCACTGGCTGCCAAGTGTCGCACGTGAGCTCAGGCACTGATCATCCATATTATTGAATTGATCTGATCCCAGATATCACTGTTTAAGAGTATTTAGGTATTTGTCTGGGGACAGTGCAGGATGCAATGAGCATTTTAGGGTGGAGTGTTCAGCATGGATCCAGAGGCAATTCATGTCATACCTTTTGACTACAGAGCAGGGAATCGGTCCTAGCCTTGTTGGCTACCAGCACAGCTCTGCCCACCTGACCTCCTCTTTCTAAATAACTGCTCTGTCTAGTTGTCAATCCAGTCTTGCACATGAATGTCCTCCTGGAAGAAAAAAGCTTGCTCTTATGAATTGTTATCAGAGCTGGTTTATGTGATTCTTAAAAAACACGTCATCAGCAAATCNATAAAAAAAAAAAAAAAAAAAAAAGAAAAAAAAATATTCAAGACTCTTGTGTGAATCAGTAGATGGGAAATCTTAATCTGGGGCTTCCCAGACAATAGCAGCTACCACTGCTTACCTAACATGAAGTACAGGCTTTTCTTAGCTTCTTTTTTTTTTTTTTGGCTGTTTCATTCCAGTGTGGGATAGAGAATCTTTGAAAGACTTTTTTTTTCTTTCCTGGGGTGGGAAAACATTTGCCACCCAGTATTAATTTGCAGTGAAGCAGTGAGAGCCAGCCCCTGGATTGCAGCTCTGGTTTTGAGAACACCTAGGAGCACGCTGGGATGAAGATAATACAGAAGTCTACAGGACGGCTCATGTGCATAAAAACATACAGAGCTCTGCAGAAACAGAGCCTAGAATTGAAATTCCTGCAATCATCCCAAGAGAAGTGGGAATATTAAACTTAAAGCTTCCAGAGAAGATTTATTCTTTGCTTTTCTAGCTTTTCTTTGAATATTGACTTTGACTGATTGAAGAGCAATCAATAGACAGGAGACAATTATGCCACTCTCTTAAAACCTATTCTGCACGTTACACAGTTAGCAGCTCAGCTGAGAAGAGAAAGCCTATGTCCACATCTATCCATTCTCTATATCTACTTCAAGGTACATTATGAACCCCCACTCACTCTTACCAAGCCAAACCTTTCCCTTCTTCTTGAAGCACAATATCCTAATAAAATGGACCCCTTTAATTGTCCAACCCATCAGACCATAACAGATCATGGCCAAAAACCCTAGAAAGACAAAGGAACTTATGTTTTCAAAACACTGATGTAGCTTGAGTTTCCTAAACCTTATGGCCACGGGAGACACGGGTTATGTAGAATGTGTGGGCAGGTAGGCTTCACTGCACATCTCACCATCCCACTCACCTTTGCCAGGTCCAGAATGAGCAGGAACAACTGCAGCCCTTCTCTAGCCCACAAACCTCCAGTTCTTAGTGGGAGGAAAGGTGATGGGTGCACAGACCTTACTGTGGGATGGAAACTGGATGTGGCAGATGCCAACATCTGAACTCAGGAGCTCAGGAAAGGTCTCCAGTGCCACACTTTAGATACGGCGTTAGCAACTTTGGGGACTTTCAGTAGACCTTGGGCTTTCCGGAGCCTGAGCCATTCTAAAAATAGGACTTCAGGATGTTTTTGTAAATTTTAGTCAAGGTGAATTTATACTGAAGTCTAAATCCACAGTTAATTACAATGAAGTGGAAATTGTTCTGAAGAGATTAGGGATGAGCTTTTGAAGGAGGCCTCTGAATTTTAAGTAACCAATTCTCATTGAAAGTCACTGGGTTTGGGCATCTAACTCCCTTGCTCACTTTTGAAGATCCAAACCGGGGTCTAAAACTCATTCTGTTAACAAGCCAGCCAATATTTCTTCCCTGGGAAAGCAGTCTTCTGATATCCACAAATTAAGACAACAGAGGGCTACATTTTTTGTTTTATTCTCAAAGGCTAATACTGAAACAATACAGAAATCATTGTGGAAAATAAACTACAGCAATTTGGATATTTAGTTTTCAAATCAGTTGACAGGCATAGCACGGAAATGTTTTTACCTCTGAAGAAATAAATGTAATAAAATACTGTTTAAATAATGTTTAAGTGATGTGATGAAAGACGGGTTCACGAACCCTCTGTTATGTTAACAATTAGCAGTGCAGGACATGGATTTTGTTTAAGAAATGTGTACTGCTAATATTGGGGTCAACATATGAATAAACAAGAATGGCAGTATGCACTAGAGTCAGACTTTATTAACGTATGCTTAGTTATCCGTATTGCTTTACTGACCGTACCAAGATCTACTGCAGTCAGGTCCTGTGTGTCCATGTGTCCCCAGGCAGGTGTGGGCACCCATTCATACTCTTGCCCTCATCGAGACACCATTTGTGTGCTGAAATGGCTTTCTTGCTCCAAGTGAGGAACACACACATGTTATCAGCCCACTACTGAAGCCTGACGCTGACCCACGCTGTTAGAGTCAGCAAGGCCCAAGGGTTGGGGTGGGTGACCTGGGACCACCCC
The DNA here is from genome assembly GCA_003993805.1 of Himantopus leucocephalus. Lineage (NCBI taxonomy): Eukaryota > Metazoa > Chordata > Aves > Charadriiformes > Recurvirostridae > Himantopus > Himantopus leucocephalus. The sequence continues at coordinate 9,932,822 of RSEF01000002.1, read as the reverse complement.
AGGACCACCCCAGGAGCTATCACTTGTCCTGCTATAGACTAACCATGCAATGCCAGGCAAGCCACTGTGCCCTCCTCTCGCTTTCTTTTAATTGTTAATCTTATTTGACCATAAGCTGGTCTCTTGCTGTTGGCCACAATGGTACCCCAAGCCTGAATTTCTCATGGACAGTAAAGATAAACTTCTTGGAGTTGGACTTCAGAAGACTCAGGTGTCTTGGACAGCTTCTAATTCATCTCACCTCCTGCTGCCTAGGAAAGCTGTCGCCTCTTTCCAGACATATCCTTGGACAGCTTGGTCCCCAGTCCTTCCCTGTGAGAGTTTGGGAATGACACGTAAAGCCAGGCCTGAGAAGCACCATCTTGAGAAGGGCTACTGCCATTTACAAAGAAGCAGCTTTCATCTTCATTATGGCTTAAATACTCTCTTAAGCCTTTTAATTTACAGACAGCAATGATGGAAAAGTCCATTATCTGAGTCAACAACAATCCTCTGAAATATTTGCTGAATGACCTAGCTCACCAAATGTTTCCAGAGGCTTTTCTATTTACATGTATCTAATATGATCGCTACTTTCCACGCTGCAAAACACATCGATTAAGTCAAGCTCTGTGGCTGGAAGTTGGCAATATGTGAGGACTTGGTCCAGCAAAATGTTGCCCACCCTCAGTTCCCACCGTGGGCAATGGAAGTTGAAGGTATCCAGAACCCACAAGAAGCCCATGGACGGCAATGGACAATATTTGGATCTCCAGTGCAATGCCCAACCAGATAACGGTCTGTCTCTAGGTAGAATCTATATTCTCTCCCTCTCATTCTCCCTTTTTCTTTCTCTGTCTTAATAGTGCATGTAGCTCTGATTTATTTTTTATCAAGATTAACAATGGAACAATACTGCTTCAAATATTAAAAAGGCAAAGAAATGTAGGTACTGAAAAGGAAGGAAAATACCTCAATTTCAAGCCTAAAGATTACTTTGGGTCCCAGAGGAAGCAGAAGCAATTTAGTGGCTGATACCCTTAGCAAGAAAAAAGGTTGTAAGATTAAGACCAACTGCTGTTTGGATAAGTGGTTGGTAATTGCACATATCAGCAATTATGTGCTGTCATATCATTTTTCTGTTACCTTACTCCTCTCTTGCGTCCCGTCAGGGTTTACTTGGAATGACCCTACATCTATGGTCCTCTTTGGATTCACCTTCTTAATGTCATACAACAGTGCCTCGCAAGTTCAAAGAAAAAAGAAGTTATTATTACAGGAGATGCCTGGTGGAGGTGCTCCTCTTCACAGATGTAGCTAGAGGCTACTGCTGTAATAACCGGGCTTCCAGGATGAGAAATAAAGAAAGACCTCCTGAACCTGCCAAAACCCTCTTTGTCCTCCAGCCTCGCAGGGGGAGAAGTGGGGCTGTGTGGGGAGAGTTTCAGCAGGGAGAGGTGTGAGCGGGGTAGGAGAGGGATGTCTCTGTGCGTGGTTCAGGTGCCATCCTGCCCACGATGCCGCAGCACCTGGCTCCGGCTCACGCTGGGGGGTCTCGGTGGGAGCTGGGGGCCCCAAGGATTGCTTGGTTGGGACAGTTCAGGTTACTATGTTGAATCCTCTTCAAATGAAAAGGGGGGGCTTGAGTTCACTATATGGAGGCTGCTTATAGCTCCTGCCCCAGCTGGGGACATTCTGGGTGGGTAACGGTGGCCTGCCCTTGAGCTAAGCAGCCAGGCTCACTTCTGTAGCTTGTCAGAGGCTTTGCATCGCTCAGAAGGGCGAACGCCGCCAGAAACACCTTTTCTCTCACAGAAGTAACTGATTCCCCAATAAAGTGTCAAAAGATAACAAAGTCTGTTCCAGCTAAACTCATCTGTTCGTTGCCTGAGGGAAGCCTCCAGCTTGTATGGCACCGGGTGCTCCCATGGAGCAGAAAATATTTAGCTTGCTAATCAGATTCAGGCAGGAGTTGTAACTGCCGTGGTCTGCAGTGTGCCTACGGTATATCTGGAGAGGACGGGCGATAGCTGCCTTTCAGGTATCCCGGTACTGACCTGCAGCAACGCCTCTGAGGTCCATGACTTTCCAGGGATGCAAAGGAGAGCAGGGTTTTACACGGGGATCCCACCGCACAGGCAGAGCGAGTCCTGTCTCTGCAAAGGCCATCATGGTGAGAAGCTCTGGGAAGGACCAGCAAACCGCTGTTGTCAGGCTGTGGGAGATGCCAAACCACAGTCGAATGTCGGAGTGATAGCGATGATAGCAAAGTGCCACCTAACAGCTCATGGAAGAGCTAATATCCTTTGAAAAGCAGATAAAAGATTCATCAGCACAGATGAAGATATGAGGGCTTGGGCTTAGACAGCCTGTAGCTCCTGCCAAGAAATTGTGTGGAAGGTAGAAATGAATTTAAAAGGTTGTGTGGGGGCCAGCAAGTCAATAACTGAATAATCCCACCCAGATAGGAAACCAAAGCATAAACAAGAGTCTCCACATAGTGACGAGTTAGCACTGGTTGCACTCTGGAAAGGATCCTAAAATAACAGAGATTCCTGGAGACAGAATAAACACATCTCTCGGTTGTCATCCTGAGCAGAGGGTAATTGCATAGATGTCTGATTGACTTGCTGCTAGAACTAAATATGTAGTTCTCTGACATGCTGTCACCCCCTTCGCTGTACATTTGAGATTTTTCAGTAAAGCACATCAGGTATCAAAGCAAATGTCCACAAGGAAAGATGCATCTCGACCTTGAACTTTAATCACTGGCAAAGGGCTGAAAATGTATTTAAAAGGAGTGAAGTTACTGCATTCCTGAGAGTGACATTTAATCTTGAAATTCCCCAGGGGCTTGTGTACATACGATCCAACCCCCCCCCAGCAGAGGAACACGGAGCTGCAGCCCCTGTCGGAGGGCTGGGCAGTTGGTGCGGGGCTTTCTGAGCTCCCCAGTCAGACCATGATGGGGTCCTCAACTTCCCATCTGATTCCCATTTCCTTTCCTGGGGTTTCCTTCGGGGTTTCCTTCAGCACGTCTCTTCCCAGTTTGCACGGCCAGAAGAGACAGAGGAGCAAAATTCCCAAGTTAGTCTTCCTTCTAGTTTTAGCAGCTCTTTTGCCCTGAACCTGAGCACTTGATGCCTTCTCAAGGCCACCACGAGGCTCTTGGTTAGTGATTCCTACAGAGTGCTGAGCAGTCCTGCCTACCCTGGTCATGCTTTGCTTCCTTCTCACCTCGGAGCTAGACTCAGTTTCAGCTATGTTACACTTTTATTTACGTAAATGTAAGAGAACCTACCCAAAAGCTTTAACACCGCAAAGTTAATATGAATTTTCAATACATTTTGGAAGTTGCAGAGGGCTGGATGACTGTCAACATAATACTGATTTTCAAAAGTAAAATGACCCGGCCATAGCCTAGGCTGGCCCAGCTCCCGGGAAGGATGATGTGCTGGTTCAGAGTTCAATTCATAATAGATATAAAACCCAACATACTAAATGCAATGCAGTGTGAGTTCATGAAGGTAACTGTTTGTTAACTTGGTATCGTACTGTAATGTGTAACAGACTTCTAGAAAATAATTTACTGTGTACTCCGTGACAGCTTAGGCACTGAACTCAAACCAGAATTAACCTGGCGCATCATAGGTGAAAGGAAAATGTTTAAACAGCAGGTCTCTAAAGGTAACTATAAAAGAAAATTATCATTAGATGAACATAATTCTAAAAGAGTCCCTGTTCCAAGTCCTTGGTCTTTCTTATTACGCACCATTTGGGGAAAAAAATAAGATCATCATCAGAAGGCACAGGCATTGGATATGTGATTAATAGCGAAAGGACAAATCACGGATGTGGGGTGATCTGCATCACCTGGTGAGCTGCACATCAGCAGTCAGTGCGGTCAGACACAAAGTAATTCCTCAGCAAACGAGGAATGCTGGATGAGCTTCCATGCAGGCTGCACCAGGACCAGTGGAAATCCAGTGTGCAAAATGGCTAATGAAAACCTGGAGAAAATCTGTGAGTGGCAGACTGGAGGAAGGAGGTCACATCACCTCCACCGTGGGTCTGCTACGGTCCCTGCAGTGAAACTGCCTCCAGGACGGGAGGGCAGTGCTACCATCAGGTGATGGAGCAGGAGAGTCTCTGAGAAGCTCCACAAAGAGACCAGGAATCATGATATGGGGTGGGTGGAGAGACAGCTTCTTTTTTCCCCCAAAAAAAGGGACACTGGAGGCACAGGAGGGCTCAGGCACATGGCGAGGCAGCGGAAACCATGCACCCCAAATCCAGGTTGGTGGCCCAAGGACAAAGCTATCTTCTCTATCTCTCTGTGTTTGAGAATTCACCCCAGAGTGAACTGAATTCCAGGTCAGAGCGAGCTTGTGTGACTGGTTTACAAACCTGTCCCCTCACCTCACCTCCAGCCTGTGCAGGAGAAAAGCATTTTGTTACAGAAACTTCAACAGAGCTATCACTTTGTGAGCACTGCAAATATATATATATACACATGAAGCAACTTGTCTAATATGTCTAATATATGTTCAAGATAGAAGTTTGAGATGTGAGAGAATTTTATCTGAAAAAAACAGGCATTCATGCACAAGAGGATAACTTCAAACTTATCTACCTATCTATTCAACACAGAGCTCTAGGTAGATAGAGAAATCAAGCGGAAGCTAAAGCAGGTGGACGCATGTAAAATGATTTCTGCAGGCAGAAAAGAAGAGGGTGTCCCTACAAGTACTGCTAAACCGAGTTTTGGAGAGAAAAGCGGCAATTACCCAGCCTGCGCCTCCTGCCCTCACCTGCACGACCTCGGGAGGGAAGTGATGCGCTCAGCTGAGACAGTCAAACGTGCCCCCAGGGACTGGGATGGCACACGTCTCCGCTGCAGCCAGCTCTTGCTCTACTCACGATGACCTACTCATCTTTCTCTTTTCTTTTACTGTAGGAAGAACATTACAACAACCCAGGGAAAAACGGGGTAGGAAGGCGCGCAGCACGGACAGGAGGAACCCAGCCCAAGCAGAAGACCAGGTGCTCTGTCAGTGCTCCACGGGTTTGATTTCATGCCAGTGATGATCAAAAATAAGTCCAGCTACTTAAAACCAGTATAAATGAGCCCTAGCTTGGGCCCACCATACAGTGAATTCCCTTTTTTTCCCAAATTGTATTTGTCATCAAGAACCTTCACTCACAGAGACTGCAAAGCCAGAAGGCTCTCTCCATTCATTTACATATTAAAACTCAACACATAATGAAGGAGAAGCAACTGCTGGAGGGAGGAATAGTAGTTTTCTTAGTTATGTTTATTCATTTTCTTTTTGCTGAGTAAAGTCAATGCTCAATGCAAAGCTGATCATTTCAGATACCTTTGTAAGTAGTGTTTTACACCATCATACGCCCGTGTGCAGCACATTAACTTAAAGTGATCTAACAGTCTAACAGTCAAAATGAAGGAGGTAATGTAATGCGAAGGAAATGTGTGGAAATCTTTTGCTCCTTTCACGCGCAATGCCTGCCTACACGCCTGCAGGGACCCCCGTCATTTCAGCTGGGCCGTGTCTGCCTCTCCGATGGCGAAGAGGCTCGTCCGCAGAGCCCAGAGCTGGGCAACACCTTGGGGCAGTGCTTCAGCGAAGGGTGCCGCTCCCCTGAAGGGGAGAAGAACAGAAGTTCTCCTCTGTCCCAGCAGCAAAGTTGGCCATTGCAGCCTCATCTTCGGGATTGCTGATGGGATGGGTGCTCTCTCTCACCCAAAGCCCTCTGCACAGAAGGTGGATCCTGGAGGCGATATTTTAAACTTCCATTTTTCCTTCAAGTGCCATTCGGATTTATTTTTTCTCTCTCCCACGTTATTTCACATTAACTGTATTCAACTACAGGGAGTATCAGAAAATATTACCTTAGCTTGAGAATAGATTTGCTCTCAAGTGACATCTTCCAATACTACTGATTTATACCCTTTTCCTGCATTGATCTGTTGGGAGCTTTCATCAGCTATATCTGACATAAACACTGTATTATTCTGTATTGCGTTATACCCTAGAAATCCACTCAAATCCCTTTGCTCTTCAAATTAAAGCAATATGCATTACAGTGTCCTGATTTCCTTCTATTCTTGCATTTGCATTTTTGTATCATGCTCTAGATTACTCATGTATATTTTGGCATAAGCATCTCCCTGTTCATTTAAGAATATTGCCTTTAATCTTCGTTATACCTTGAAGCATACAAAATCTCAGCCCCAAAGGACGCGTGGAGACATTTAGTTCCCACAGTGGCTACATTTCTCTGGAAGTTATTTAAAGCAAATGTCATGTTGTTCAGAAGCCCAAGCCTTGTTCCAGGGCGCTCCCGTGGACACCCACAGTGTGTCTCTGGTCTCACTGCTCCACACGCCATGTGAGGTTTGTCTGCCACACTGCGGATCACTGTGCTTTCAGGAGGGGACTTCTCTTCTCCTCCTGCCACAGCAGCACAGACAGCAGCTCTGCAGCCAAAAGGTTTTAGTGTAGCCGTACTGGGATGCTAGAGCTCCTCAGGAGCTTACCCACCACGTTCGTTTGCCTGCAAGCAGCTTTTTGATGGCAGAAATCGAGTAGCAGCTGTAGGTTGTACTTGTGCTACAAGAGATCAGGTGGATTCACTCCATTGTTCTTATTCACTTTGAGCATCTTCTGACCATCAAAATGATCCAGTATTGTATTTCTTACAAAACATAATGCTACAAGAGTACACCTAACAATATATCTCATAGTTCAGTAGTTTGGGTGGGGTTAGGACTTTTGTGGGTCTACATTTCTTCCCGGGTCTGTTCTGTGGTCGGACTCCATGTAGGTCCAATGTTTGCTCCAATCAGATATTAATGATTATACTGGAAATGTATTCAGTCAGCCAGAGCCCTGAGTTCGGTAAAGCTACATGACGTATATGAAAGGGCAGGATTTTCCTTGAAAGAGGAGCTTCAGACTTTTCTGAGGCAGTGTACAGGCATGTTGTTTCAGAGTTGCTCTATTTGATAGACAGTCAAGACAAGCCGGCATACTCTTTATTCTAGATTTTCCTGGATTATTACACCCCCCAGAATGCGGTCTGAAGTAAAGCTGGTAGGAAAAGATACTTGTAATTTAGGGACAAGTAAGTCTTTCCATAGGTGGGAGGGAAGAGAGAAGACCCGGGCTTTATTCCAGTTAGGGCTGAGACCGTCACGTTCAAAGGGACTCTATTATTGTCTACTCTTATTTTCAAACATCCACTGTAAGATGTCTGCAATCTGGCTTAAAGATCTGAGCACGACATACTCTGCAGGCGATCAGAGCACAAGGTGCACACAGACACTAAGAATGCCTATTTGATCAGGCTCAGGATGGGCTCTCAAGAAACATCTTGAAAGCTGCAGTCCCTTACAAGGAGCAGCAAGCAACCCACAATGCCAAGGAACATCCAGCAGCACGTGCAAGCCGTGACCCATCACGCTGAGCACATGTAGTGTGGTCTTTGGGTCCAGTGTCAGCAAAAAACTGAAATATCGACCGTGGCACTTGGAAGGGAGGAGCCTTTGTATAAAGCAGAGCAGAAGCTGAAGATGCTTTGGCAAGAAAACCACTGTGACCTGGAGTCATAGGGGAAATGTGTCTGCAGCTTCCACATCAGAACGGGAAACCTCTTTCTCCACAAGTATTTAGGCAATGCCCTCGTGCAGAGCCACTAATCAATCCGGTGTAGCTTCAAATCACAGCCAGCAGCGTGGAGCTCTCCTTGAAGGGCAGTCCGACGTCATTGATATACCCATGAGGACAGCATCTCCTGAAATCTCCCACAGAATGCCCCTCCCTGCAAAAGACGCTATCACTCCTAAAAATGACCAAAATTTTATATCCAGCCCAAGCAGAAGAGATCCACCTCTGCTAATGTCCACTGGGTGAGAAGCAAAAAGGACAGACAAAAAGACAGAGGGATAACAAAACCAGTTATGTTGTGCCTACCAGAGCAAGCAAAATACCGTTGCATATTCATTAAGATTTGTTCAAAAGTTCAGAAAATTCCCTCCAGTAATATAATGGGTGATAATTCAATTTATTTATGTTTTTAAGGCATGAAGACTAGCTTTAATTTCCCTCAACTGTGCCTCTATTATTATTAATCTACTTATCTTCTAAAAAGATCACCTAAACTACACTTCTACAGGGAATGTGATCTTTGGCCACGTAGGGCTTTGCAATTATCCAGTTCTGAATGAACTTGTTGTTAAAACATTTTTTAAGTCTAATGAAAACATTAGATCAATTCCTCGCAGTGATAGTTGTCATTAAATCAATAGCGTGTGTAAGTCCATTATACTGATATTTGACACGAACTGCCGAAGGTCTGCTAACAATGAAACCATACTGAAGCGTGTCCTCTGCTAAACATATTTCATACCAGATAAAAATCTGTTAAGTCTACAGTAACTGAAACTTTTCTTCTTTAACTAAAATAAACAAAATATCTGAAATGTTGCTGTAACTCACACTAGGACCACCATGATCACACAGGTTTTGGAGCCGGTCCTTTTATTGCACCTTTATCACAGCTGTGCTCTCAAATCTGTTAGAAAAGCTTTTTTTTGGTTGTTTATCTACACGGCTTACAAAGCACAGGCAGAGATTTCCTAATGAAGTTCTGCTAAACACAGAGGACCTGATCCTACCCCTCCGAAAGCAACGGCACTGCCACTGGCTTCAGTGGAAGTCAGACCGTTCCTCGAGTCCCTGGGAAAGGAAAGGTCTTCCCAAGGAGGAATGGCACATCTGCATGACAGCAGAGCAGCTTGCAGGGGTGAGAAACACGTTTGGGCAAGACCCATTTCCCAACGGAGAAGAGCGGTTTCTTTGTACGTGCCGTTATACAGCAAACGGGAAAGATTATTGAAAGACCTTTGGCTCTGTGTTCTTTAAGCTTTTTTCCAATGGCATGCAAGCTCACTCTCCACCCCTACCGTGGGTGCTTCAGAAACAGCCTCGCTATCAATGCAGTCCTGCGTGAGTGGGATGGCTGATGTACGTCATATATTATGGGATTTTTACCATGAGAGAAATATAAAACTTGAGAAAATGGCTAGCTGATAGAAAGTCCAGAGAAGAGCCATTCAGCATGCCATTTCTTATGATTTATAAACCTAATAATTTTTTCAGTCATAATACATAGCATTTCCCCACGAGCAAAGGGACTATGAGCACACAAGTGTAAAGGGAAATAATGGTCAATGGCAGACATTGACAATCTTCTGGCTGAAAAGGCCATTTTAAAATGAAGACTCAAACTATTTTATTTGAAAGGCATAAAAAATTTACTGGGAGGTGGGCAGAGGAGCAGTGAAACTCTTCATCAATCAATCTTTGGAAATGTTGGTCCTCAGAAACAGCATTTTTTCCCAAACAAATAAACTAATTGATGGAAAAAAGAAGTCACCCGACACATTCTCTGAGACTTCGGCTTCTGTAGTTCTCACAGCAGAAAATCCCAACCAGTGCAGAAGTGGAGCGAGAACCCGAGCAGAGCAGGGTCCTGCCCTGCCCTGTGCTATGGCTCCCACTAACGGCAGCAAGGGAAAGCTCGGTCACGCCCAACAGAGCAGAGAGCGCACAAAAAGATCTCTGCAAAATGTTCTTCAACCCATTTTTGGTGTTTAGTTTTTAAATGTCTGAAAATACAGTTACTAACCAGATCGTCCTGAATCATTTCCACAGTCAGAATATGAGTTTAACAGAAAATAAACTGAGTATTAGCCTCCTTCGATGGGTTTTATCTCGCCTTCAGGCATCTGCAACATAGACTTCTAGACCTACATCCTCATCAGAGCCAGGGGAGCGAGATCCAGGGTGTGATTCCCATTGATGCTCTGACCCATTTCAGGCATGGGATGAATCATGATCTTGATTTCGCTGCTGACTTCTGTCTTGCCTGTACGCAGAGCTGGGGCGACCGGTTCAGACGCATAGTGGAGATTGCCCCGGCGTGACTGCAAGGAGACGCCACCCAGAAAACAAAGCCCTTGTGCTCAGCCGGCGAGGATGATGGTGGTTGAAATGATGACGTTATGTAGGACTCCACTTCAGGGAGCGTGAAGTGGGGGATCGGTGCTGTGGGATGGAGGTTCTTGTTTATGGTTGAGGAGAGCTTCAACCCCCATCATGCGGGGTCTTTCAATTTTGATTGAGTCTATGCTCCAGTGTGGTTACAAGGGGGAAAAATTCCAAAAATCTCAGGCAAGAACTGGTAACTCTGGAAGGAGACGGACAAATATGTTTGTATTACATGTTGGTGCTGAGCACGACAGAGATTATCAAAACAGCTGAGTAATTTTCTGTTGGTAACACGGCAGAGCTATCTCCCTGCAATCAGACGCAGAGACCAGGTGCAGGCTGTCCTTGGGTCCCACTTCTAAATCTCAGATACATTTTTATAAGGCCTCTGACTCAAGGAATAAACATGAGAGGATTACAGCTAATCAGATAAGTATGTCTTTATTTAACTGTAACATAAAAAATTAAGCTTGCAGTATGTTCTTAAGAGATAGAGTCTTCAATCTCATTCAAAGATTTTTTTGAAAGATTTTTTTCCTTTTAATTAAATCGTGTTGATTTTATTTGACATTTGATTTCAAGAGAAGCGCCAGTGTTTCTCCTTCACCGTCTGTCTCGAATCCGTGTGTAACATGTCACAGCCAAAAGGCTAGCCCACTCCTCCTGAAGGTTGCTGTATTTTAGCTTCTCTGTGGGTCACACAGATCAGCCCAGGTACAGATCAGCCACTTAAACACTTCCCACCGAAGGTCCCGATTTCTGTATAGTGCAGCAGAGCGCTGTGCAGGTAGCGCAGTATGCATTCGGCACGTATGCATGTGCAGGGGATGTAAACCTGCTGACACAAGGCAGACTTTCCTCACGCCGAGGAACAAGTTATGCTGGGACAAGCAACACAGCAAATACCCCGCAACTACCAGGGAAGAGGTTTTGGCCAGCTTGTCCCCCTGCACTGGTCTGTGGTGGGGCAAGACCAGCACCCAATGGGTGCAGCCAACAGTGGGAAGCGGAGTAACATTGCTCCTTTTCAGCAGCCTGTCCATATTGCCATGTATTTTATATTTCAGCTCCAAGGATGAAGCCTCAGCCTCGGTCTCAGCCTGGGTCAGCCCTCAACGGTAGCACGTACCTGCAACGGTGGCACTGTGGTGGAGGGGGGAAGGGCAGAGCTTCCCCTCTTGATGGCAACGCTCCTTGCGGGACCACAGTGGAGGCCTTTGGGGACCTCCTTGGGTTCAAAACCACATGCATAACTGCAGAGCCCAAGAAGGAACTTATAGAGATGCTTCATATGTTAAAACAGAATATAAGTTCTTCAGAGATGGGATCTGATGTACCAACCCATAAAAGAGCTAAAAAAAGATGCTGCGCTACACAGAAGTAATTACACAAATATATTAAGGCTACAAATCAGGATTTCAGAAATCCGAAAACGCCTGTGTTAGCGTCGGCTGGGAAACAGCCCTGTGTCCACTGAATTCCCCTCTCATTTCTTGCTGAAACTGGAAGCTGCCCAGTGAATGAGGCAGGAAACTTGAGGAGAAGGAAGGAGACATGGTGAAGGCAGCTGAATGGTGTCCTGGGGAACTGGCTGCTATCTCTGTCCCTGCTGCAGAGTTTCTCTGAGATACTGCCAAGTCATCCAAACCATACATCGAAAGCTTTGTCTCGGTAATTGTGTGTGGGTTTGTTTTTTGAATGCATAAATTAATGCCCCAAGTTCTGATTCACAAAACTGCTGAGCACTCGTTGCTGTGAAAGAAAACAAGGGCACTGTCCTTCCAGCGCATAAAGTGCTAGAGAACGTGAAGTGTTCAGAAAAATCAGGTCATTAGGCATGCAAATTGGGTCATCAAAATTAGTGGATCTTTTTGACATTAATCTCTCTAGACTTCTTCCTGGGAAAACAGGGAGATCCCATACCCTACAGGAGAGTTGTGAACTAAATTAATTTAATGTTTGTTTCCCCACCAGCTCCCGCTCCATCTGATGCTGATGCTATTTGCATGTCAGGCGGGCTGTTTCCGTTTCTTCCTCGCTCACTGCAATCACCAAGGACAGGGTTGAGGCGTGGATCGCTGCGGTACCCCTATGGAGCATCCCCAGCTCTGGGCAGATGTGGAAGGGGAGACCTGTCCTGGCCCCTCCAGCCACACCAGGCACCTCTGGTGCTGATGGGTCCATCTGGGCTGCCGAGCACTATGACTTCCAGCTCCCAAATTCTCAAATTTGGTCATATTTGAGCATTGTTTCACATGTCCACAGTATCATGAAGGCCAGGATGACCTGCCCACTGCCCGGTTTTAGGGCACTGCTCCACTACGTAGAGCTTCCCAACAGCAAAAGCAACTTCCGAACGTGCTTGCTCCTCCAGCTGGTTCTGCTCCCCTTCCATTTAGACGAGCCCAAGTCTATTATCCCTAAAGTAAAATGCTAAAACTCCTACCGCAGATGTTTAAAGTAAGCATTTCTCAGAACAAAGAGCTTATTCAGCTTGAAAAGACTTACTACCTACGGAGAAGTACTAACGCCTCAGCTCGCCGCTTCTCCAGTCCCCGGCATCTGGGGGCCGTCTCAGTCACTGCTCAGCCTGCCGCCCCAAATCCTGCTGCCGGCGGAGGCAGCAGGGTGGGACCCCTCAAAACTGCTGTGCCTCCGTCACCCACGGCTTTGTCAAGGGATTCGGGGAGAGAGGTACGGCTGCGTCTGAAGCCACGGCGTTCATCAGGGAGGACTTATTTCAATATGTTGTTGAAACTATGCGATGTCAGGTTATATGTCTCAGGGGGACGCGTGTTTCGTGTAGTTTGTTATGCCATCTGTTAAGAAATGCAGCCACTCGTCTCTCCGCTACACGACCACAGATGGGGAGTTTTTCCCCCTGTGTGCATTACTGTCAATATATGCCAAAGCCTTCTTAGCTGGAGCCAGGTGGAATCACCACCACGACGAGCGCGCCTGGGAAGAAGGGTGCTGCACGGGTCTTCCCGAGCACCTTGGCTCATGGTGTGGGGACGAGCTTAACGAACAAAGCCAGCCTACGCCGGGGAGGTCAGGTCCCCAAAATCCCTCCGGCTGGCAGAGCGCTGAGCGATGCAGCGGAGCTCAAGGAGGAGGTCGTGCAGCTTCACGCAACATGGCGTGCGGCCCCGGCTGCAGATTTGACCCTCCTGTTGGCTGGCTGTGGACGGTGCTCGCCCCAAATCACCGTCTGGCGACAGCACCGGGAATCTCAGACGCAGAAAAAAAATCCGAAGCCTCAACTGCTGCCTCTGCGGAGATGCCGCGGCTCTCAATGAAGGCTTGGCGTGCGCTTAACTAAACACCACGTCTCCAGCGCTCCAGACTGCGAAGGAAACGGTGCTCTGCTGACTGACCGGCTGAGTCCTGCAGGAGAAAAAGCAAACACGAGAGAGCGGCGAGTCCCCCAATGGCTATAAGCAGCTATTGACTTAAGCATCAATAACGCTCCTTTTTTCCAGGGGTGATTATCGCACCTTTTAATATCGAGCTGACACTTTTCCGGCATGACTGGGTCCGTTCCCGAGCCTGCGGGTTGGAAGTTTTAAAGGGAGGTTTTACAGAAAGGGGACTGTAACTGGAAGTTTTATTGAAAACTGGAAGTTTTACAGAAAGGGGACATTGGTTAGGAAGGGAAGTTTAACAGAAAGGGAATTTCATTAGGAAGGAAAGTTTTACAGAAAGGGGAGAGCAAATCCAGCCCATTCTGATCACCCTTCACTCGCTGGTCTCTTTGGGACAGGTATTTCACCCAAGCAGAATAGAAACTGGTATCAGATTAATTTTCACTGGGAAGCAAACAGTCACCCTGCTCTCACGGCACTGCTCCTATCACATGGGTGGCAGCACCTGGTGGCATTCCCCAGTCCAAGCAGGGCTGCTGTCCTCTGGGAAGACCCAAGTCAGCAGCAGGAGCAGCAAAGCAGCTCCCTGTGGATGAGGAAGCACTTCTGAGGCTGGTGGGTATGCCAGAATGTCTGTCTGAAAACTGAACCCCAAAAATACCATTTTTTCCACTGGTGTTAGAAAGATCTTCCCGCTCCATCCCTATGCCCACTCCCAGCTGCGGGTGATGCTCAGCCCTTCTGCAAACCTGCTTTCAAAGCTCAGACCTGGGATGCTGCCTCGGGAGTCAGCATTTTGTGGTACCAGCAGACGTTTGCGTCCATCACTTCTTATAAAAGCCTGGTTGGCCTCACCAAACGCAGTCCCCCAGTCGAGCCCGGCACCTCCACAAAGCTCCGCAGGCTCCTGCTCCCCATGCCCACTCTGGCCAAGCTCCATGGACCAGCAGAGGCAGATGAGGCGGCCTCAGCTCCAGGGGGACCAGGCGGCAGCCCCAGAAACCAGTGGGGACAGTGGGGGATCTGGAGGTGCCACCGAGCTGTTCTGAAGCACCAAATGACCAACATTTGCCCATCCTGGATTTTAATAACCAAATGCAAGTTTTGACTGATATCCAGTTTGTGCAGCAAAAAGGCAGATGCTCTACACAAAGATTTCACTGGTGCTCTGTGGACTTCAGGCTCCTTCCTCCTGCCTCACGCTGCAGGATTGGGGCTTAATTTACCAGGCGACTAACCAAATCAAAAAGTGAAAGCAATTTAATAGAATCCCGTGACTAACGTAAAGGATATATTAATTTGCAGATGTCTTCTCTACTTCTGCCAGAATTTACTTCTGCCAGAATTTAAGTTTGCACATGTCCATGGAAAAAACCCCAACAACTCATAAAACAATTTTCAAATAAACAGCTATCTTATATTATGCGTATGCATCTTTGAGGCACGTAAAACCCTGCATCTAAAGCAACCTCCAGCAGAGCTCTGCCTGCCGTGAACTCTCAGCAGGGACTGCCCGCACGCATTTATTCTGAGTGCCCACACATTTCACCTGCACCTCTGATGGCACGGCAAGGAGACAGCTGGCAGGATCCCCCCGGCTTGGGGATGCTTCAGCCACGGACCAAGTTCATCAGCACCTGTGTGGAGCCCCATATAGCCGAAATTTTCCTCCATGTCTCTTACAACTGGGAGGCTGCCAGTGCTACATCTGCCTCTACAAGTTACAAGTCCTGTATCAAATATTTGGACTCCAAAAAATAGGGGCCCAGGAGAGAGAGGATTAGGCGCAACCCTTAAAAAAAATGAAGTCTTTGTGTTTTAATATCCGCATTCATATCTCAGCCTCCGTCAAGCTTTTCACACAGTGCTTTGGGTGGGGGGCAGCCAAGAGTCATGGCACCTCGGAGGGAGCTGCCGGTTGAGGGAGCACGTCCTTCGACGCCAGGAAGGGCAGCAACAGCGCAGACCTTTGAGAGGAGAAACACTTGCTCCTTTCTGCACCTGTATAATTCCCCAGATGGACACCCACTAGGGCTGCCAGATTTAAAATCTGAAAATACAAGATGCTGCAGCCACAGCAGCTGGAGGAAGCTGTGAGGAACTATTTTTCCATCATGTCAATGAAAAAAAAAAATTGGAAATGGAAGAGAAGATGGAATGGAAATAGAAAAAAAAAATAGAAAAGGAAGAGTAAAAACTGCAGGGAGGCCAGGGTGGAAAGTAAAGGAACAGAAGTAACAGAAAACAGGAAAAAAAACCCACTTTCAGTCCTGAAAATGAGTAAATTTGGAGAAAAATAACAATTCTGCTCTTACAAAAATTTGAAAAAAAACCCAAACAAGAACCCCTGAATGGGCAAAAATGCTGGCCCTAACTAAAACTCACAATCTCCTCAATTTTTAGGCAAATGACCAGCAACACGGCAACTTTTGTGCATCGATCCTTAGGAAACAGCACTCCTCCCGACTCCTGTCAAGAAGGACAAGGGATTAGCTTGGGCACCGAGGAGCTGACATAGTTAAACACTGCTGCTGGCAGACACAATCCAGTTTATGACTGAGGTTGTAAAAACACGCATGAAAGCAAATTCGTAAGAAAGATACTCTAATGAAGATGTATAGAGGGGCTGTAATGCCATGTAGCCTCTTGATAGCTAAGGCCCTGATCCTGCAAATTAAGCTAAGCGGTGAAGTTAATCAGATGCATAAGCGTTTGCAACATCAGTGGGTGTTTTTTTTTTTCTTCCCCAAATGAGCTAAATTCAAAAAGCCTTGGTTTAAATTACACGAAGATATTAGCAACGTTGGTTCTTTATTAGAAGCAGTTTATTCATTCAGGGTGTACAGTACGGAGCAACACGCCTGGCATGGTTAGTGATGCGTGAACCTGAAGGGGAAGAAATCCCTTTGCATTCCCTTCACAGCCAAGTTGCACAACAATTCAGGCTGCTGCCTCAGCAGCCAAACGGGCAATTTTCCAAGCCTAAAAGTCAGCAACGGACCCAAGTGTTAAGGCAGCTTTGTTCTCCCTTAAAGCTGACCAGATACCCTTGGAAAACTCCCTCAGATCATTCTTCCCCACCACCTTCTCCCTGACAGCCTCTTTCACCAGGAGAGTAGAACCACGACGTTGCATTTCCCAGCCCTCTGCTCCAAAGCGAGGGGTGAAAACCCCACGCAGCTTCAGAAGGTCAATGGCAAAAACTTTGGTTTGTGGCAAAGCTATAAATTTCCTAGTGAGGATGACAAAATTAGAGCACCTGAGGGATGAGGGGAAGAAAAAATCCAGGCTCTCTGACAGCTCATCTCTCATCTCAGAGGTAAGTTTAAAGCTGTGGCAAATGTGTGTTAGCAGCAGGCATGGCAGGGTCACCATCAGGAGCCATCCTGTCCACGTCTTCATGGCAGGGAACGAAATACTAACTCAAAGCAGCAAATCCCCCTTATAATTTGCACACTTCAAAGACATCACTAAAATCATCTCTTTTGAAGGATGCAGGATGTCTTGTTCAATGAGAGAGAAAAACTGTCAAAAGCTGAACAGGCAAAGGAGAGTGAGAAGCCCTCTCCACGAGCGGAGCATCTCTGCGATCATAGCATAACGCGATCAAGGCTGGGAGGCCAGGGGACCTTGTTGTCCTCTCAGCACACCCATCAGCACCCCAGTAAGATTTTTCACACTGATAAATTGAATGGTAATGGTTTCTCCTAACAAAGCACCCAAGCGGCATCCATCAGGTACGCTCATGAGATATCAGTGTGGGGGTGATCAGGGACTACCTCCTCTGCAGTGAAATGGAGGCGATGTTCAGATGGGATGTTTAAGCTACACCGTAATATACAGCAATGCTGTATAAAGGGGAAAACTGTGTAAAACCTTTCAGAAATAAATTATTTTATTCAGGAAGAAATACAACACCAAGGGGCAAGAGATATAGAAGAAGAACAAGCGAACAAACAGTTCTTGCTTATCTCCACCATTTTTTAAGGGGCTTAAGTGAAAATTTTTAAACATATTTTTCAGTTCATTACCAATTTTTCTCCATAGATATCCTCTCCATTTTCTACTGGCTCTAATAAAATTAATTTCCCATCCAAGCATTCCTGCAGCCTCCTTGACTGGTATTGCCTATTTAACAAATATTTTCATCCCACACTATGTCTGTACTCAGGTCGTTCATAGCCTCCCTGTGCCGAATGGCCACAACACATTTCGGAACCAAGAATGTCTATAAATGTTTCACTGCGCATGACCTGAAATTTCAGGGAAACATCCCAAAATTCAACAGTTATTTGTGGTTGTTCATGACCTAAATTTTGCTGCAGGAGCAGAGGATCTAACCTTGTCTTTGAACTTTGGTCCCACACCAAGTGAAAAGGAAGATGGCAATGGCAAGAGTGAAAGCGCATTACACGCCAAGGTATCATTTCTAGTCCACCAACCACAAATGTCTGGAAAATATTTTGAGTACATATAACTGTTCTTGCTCTCTTTTTTGGTCTTGGCTCTACCTACCTCTTACTGGTCATTCTTGGCAATAAATACTGGGCCAGATGGACTTTTGTTCTGACCTGGTACGCAACTTCTTACATGGTTGTAGGATCAAGACCTAGCTTTAAGTCTTATAAATGCTCTCATATTAAGCAGTGTCCCCCCCAACCCACGGCAGAGGTGAACACAGCTTTTCAAAATATCCCAGGTTTGGAAGTATTTCAAAGGGAAAAATAGAAAAGAAAAAAAAATGCTGTCAATCTAGTAACATCGTTACATATTTTTTTTCACAATTCTTCCCAACACCATCTGTAATAACCAGAAAAGTATTAAATAGTTACAGAGCAGCAAGAGGAAAAGCAGAGGGAAAAAGAAAAATCCGTGATAGCTCATTTTATTTCCTACAAGGCAAAAAGAGATGAAGCGAGTATTAAAATTCTCTTAAGAAGTGAAAATAAATGCTAAGAATGATTAGCAAAACAAAATGCTGTTTCATTTCAAATCTGCAAGACAAAATCTTCTATTTTTTTTTAATTCATTAAAAATGAGTTAAATTAATTCAATTCATTCATGAGGTAACCTCTTCATTTCAGTCTAACCCCTCCACATCAGAGCACCGGATGAAGGGGACACAGAGGGAAGAGGGGGCTTCCTGGAGTGCTTTGTGCTGAGGTTATTTTGGGTTGCATAGCAGCTGGTGGGCAACTGTGGGCAGCATCTATAAGCTATAGCAACGCTTGGGGTGACGGCTGGCAGCTGTGCCAGCCCTTGGATCAGTCCCGAGGCCCAGAAACGCAAAGACGTCACGAAGCCGTTTTCCTCCGTTGTCTTGTGTTGAGCCTCCTGGGAGGCACAAGACAAAACCTGGTGTTTACGTTCTTCGTGATCTCTGTCAGCCACAGCTTCCACACCTAAAACTCACGGAGGCATCCACCCTGTACATGCATTTGCAGAATTAGTCCAATGTGTTTCAGAGATCGCGCTTTTCTTACAGTCAGGATGGTAACAAACTAGATATATGTCAGCTCTTTGGAATAACTGCTGGAACAAGATCAAATTGGTAGGCGGGATGTTTAGCCCAACAAAGCCTGGCTTTCAAGCCAGAAACGTTCCGTAACAGCCCTCCCTTAGCTTGCTGCAGAAGACCCCTTTTGCTAAACTCAGGCAGTGACCAGCATTGCTGACCTGTTCTGTTTCTGGGATACCTGGCACGGTCCGAAAGCACTTTCTGAAACAATCTGTTTAACACAACTCCACAGCTGCTGTGTAAATTTAAGGACTGAACAGGAGCTGGTACTTGCCTAATCACTGACCAAGACATTTGCTCTTGAGCTGATTCGCATTGACAATGTAAAGTGAGCAGGTCCTGGGAGGTACAATGTAAAGTCAGTGCCGTCGGTACTGGAGCAGGCAGCGTTGGTTCCTCATCGCAAGCAAATGTGCATTTTTGGCATAGCTCCTGCTGGAAAGAGACAAATGCAACTGTTAATCCCTGGCATCTGAATAACTAAACACAAAACACTTGTCAAGAAAAAAACCCAACAAAATTAATCTTTTCTCTATGTGGTTGCCAAACCTGATGGAGACAAACCATCAAGCAGGAGAAAGATGCTGCAGTTCTCCCTGCAAATCTCTAACTGCAGAGAGCACTCGGCCATGGCTCTCCCCCAGATTAGCGAGAAGGTCAGCAGCTCCCATCAAAGGAGCTGCCTTCGCTCCGCAGCTGCAGCCTGACACCTGTCAGCATCATCACCTGGAACTGAAACCTTTCCCAAACCCTCCAGCTCCGCCTGGGAGCGGGCAGCTCAACCTGAGCTCAGCCTGGACTCATTCAGAGCCCGATGCCGATCGATAATGTCCTTCCTCCCACTAGCATCTGCAGTCTGGAGCCTACATAGGAGAGAAACAGTGCTTGCCAGTATGTCACAGGTCTGTTCCAAGGGCTCTCTGCTACTGCCACCACCCTGGGAGGTGACACCAGAGACCTAAATGAATGGAGAACTGGGGAACCGCCATAGCAGAGCCTCCTGCCTTGCCCGCACAAAGGTCCAGCCAGGTAGCTCCAGTGCAAGGCTGGAATTGGAGTTACCATGGGGAACCACCCGCCATGAAATGACCTCACTGGAGGCTTCCGCCTTACAGGATTTCTGGGGGATGCAGTAAAGCTGATTGTAATGCTAATTTCCTTACAGCACTGCAGGGCTGTGCTTATGTCAGATGCTGAGCAAAGCTGGCTGCAGGAGCGGTCCCCTCCCCCTCAGGGCTGGGAATCCTGCTTTAAGTCATCAATAAAGACAGGGTTTCACTAATCCCTGGTTAGTTGCATCACTGGAGTATCACACACACACACACCCAGAGCAGCATCTGCGCCGGAGAGATCCAGAGCGAGGATTTTTGGGCTGTAAGGAGGTTTGGGCTGCATCTTGTAATGGCTTCAGCACAGGTGGCTGAAGTCAACTCTCTGTGCTTTAAGTCTTATGAGTGCTCTCATATTAAGCAGTGTCCCCTCATCCCACAGCAGAGGTGAACGCTACTTCCAGAATAACCTTAAATGCAACACAAATGGTTGGATGTGGCTGGTGTGCTAGGACAGCAGTTTTGGAAAGTGTTATATTTGTATGTGTTTGTGTGTGAAGGGATGTATACGGCACATCCTGACATAGACAAATACTGGAAATCTCTGCCTCCACTTTGATTCATTGGTGCACCTCAAGGGGTAGCTAAGGTTGGGATTTTTCCTATTGTACCAACAGCTGCACCAAGATGTTTGGTGACTGAGTGATGTCCCTTCCATGACCTCACCCTGCATCAATCCCGTTCATGATGTGACTTCCCCCAGTCTCCTCACTGTGCTCACGCATACCTTGAGTCCAAGGCAGGCACACCTCTTGGAACCTGGTTGTACTGATTCCTGGTCTCACGCAGTCCTGCAAGATCTCCTAAAGCACACTACCTTGCAATTAAGAGGCACCAGGACCAAGGGTTGAAGCTCCATGAAAGCGTGGAGTCAGAGAGGAGGTAGCTGCTCCCACATCTGCAGGCAGTCCCAGGGCATTTACACATCCAGGAAAATTGTTTTGATTTCACCCAAATCGCGTGTAAGTTTTTGCTTAAAAGAACTACAGGACACTTAGTAGAATTTATCTGCTTTAAGTTTTCTTGTGCCTCCTGACAGCTCCACACGCTGTCTGCAGGATGGTCTTTGCAAAGGAATCCAATTACCATATCTCTCAGCACTATGACCTGCGCTCGCAAGCCACTCTCCAGCACTCCAAGAGCATATTTCACCAGGACATGGCTTAAATCTCAAGTACACACTGGTAAGACATCCTTCCCCTTTTGACACCAGGGGAATGCCGATTTCAGGCTGTAAGATGCCTTCCCTGTCATCCAAGTTTAGGTGTCAGTTTGGTACAAAATGGAAGAGCCCTACTGGCTCAGAACAAACCCACCTCCAGGTGTTCCCCAGAGTGAAATGCAAGGAGATCACTGAATAAATCTGGCTTGCATTTTGTCATAGTTGCTAGCATTAGGTAGCCCCAATTGCTTGTTCCCTGAGTGTTTCACCTTTAGTATCTAGGAGACTACTCAGCAACAGTGAGACCACACCTGGAGTACTGTGTCCAGTTCTGGCCCCCTCGTACAAGAGAGATATGGACATACTGGAGAGAGTGTGATGAAGGGCCACGAAGATGATGAAGGGGTTGGAGCATCTCTCCTATATGGAAAGGCTGAGAGAGCTGGGACTGCTTAGCCTGGAGGAGAGGAGGCTAAAGGGGGATCTTATCAACATATCACCTGCAGGGAGGGTGCAAAGAGGACGCAGCTGGGCTCATTTCAGTGGTACGCAGTGACAGGGCCACAGGCAACCGGCAAAAACTGAATCATAGCTTCTGTCATCATCAGGAAATGCTTTTTTTACTGTGGGGGTGACTGAGCACTGAAGCAGGTTGCCCAGTGAGGTTGTGAAGTCTCCATCCTTGGAGATATGCAAAAGCCTTCTGGACGTGGCCCAGGGTAACTGGCTCTGGGTGGCCCTGCTTGAGCAGGGAGGTTGGACCAGATGACCTCTCCAGAGGTCTCTGCTAACCTCAAAACAATTCTGTGATTCTGTGAGTCTGCTGCCCACACATCTATTGCCAGTCTGTGAATTAGACTGGAAGGGACATCACATTCTTCATTTCTTATAATCTGGTGTAAGCAACTTTGCCTCTTCAAGATCTTATTCCTTTTCCCATCTTCTCTGTTTTATCTTTTAGACTGTCATTTTGTTGGGACAGGAACCACCTTATCCTGAGCTCGTGCAGTACCTTATGCAACAGGATCATGTTCTTACTAACGTCTTCTGATTGACACTGGAATGTTAAAAATCACAAAGATAAAATGGAAATCTTACGTTAAGTACTGAGTGCTTCATTTTCCCCTTACTTTTGAAGTAAAACTGAAGACTTCATTTCACCCACCTTGGCTTCCATCAAAGTCAAGTCAAAGGATGTTCCCGCAGCTGCGATTCTGAAATCAGAGCACACAAACAGCCACCGAGCAAATTGCCGTGCAGCCAGTTCTGCTCTTGTCCCTGGGATTGCCCAGGCATGCAGAGCATGGGTGCTTGCTCCCCTAGACCTCAGTTGCCACCTCTCTCCCTGGACGGCAGGGCATGGGAGTCACCACGCTGGACAGCAGGTGCTGCACAGTACAGTCTCCATATGACCTTCATATGGACATCTCTACGTCCTCTGGTGTCTCTTAGCTCATTCACTTTTCCTGTTCAAGCAGACGAGAAAATGTTTGGGCTTTTTTTTCCTAACAGGTAAAAATCAAGCTTGTTCCATATTGTTAAAATAATTTTTAACTGTCTTGCAGCTATTTAAAAGAACTTTCAAGGTATTTTGCCATTTGAGGTTGAAAAGTGTTCTTGTCTTCAAATATTTTGTCTAAGCTTAGTTTCTTTGTCTAACTAAATCAGTAAACTGATGTGAGACTCAAACATAATGACTGCATTTTCAAATCAGTAAAAACTTCAAAGGAGCATGTTCATTGCAGACTACAAAACCGTCCTAGAATATTCACTGACATACTCTACATCAGGAAACATATACATATTCATTAGCGGTTTTTATTT
Organism: Himantopus leucocephalus; assembly: GCA_003993805.1. Lineage (NCBI taxonomy): Eukaryota > Metazoa > Chordata > Aves > Charadriiformes > Recurvirostridae > Himantopus > Himantopus leucocephalus. The sequence goes on along the minus strand of RSEF01000002.1, from coordinate 9,909,792 downwards.
ATCTTCAAAACACTACAGTTCTGAAAGAGCAAATCAAACAGAAGTCTAAAAAGCCTTTGTATTCATCCAAGACTCTTCTCAGGAAATGATTAGTATTACCGCAGTTGTACTGAATAGACTGGATTATTAATTAAGACATATCTGTTTGCTCTGGTGCGCTGTATCCTCAGCAGAAGATCTGTCAAGTTGTTATAGTTTGTAAAAAAGTTTTCTCCGCATACCAATTCTCATGTTTTCTAAAATGAAAACTCACTCGAGGTCTTTGCGCTTTTAACAATCTCAGGGCTATATTCATTGAAAACAATGGCAAAATTCCTACCAAATATAAACCGAGCAGGCTCAATCCAGAAATATATTTGTTACAGATTTAAAAGTACCATACTGTCGCTCCAATAGATAATCACACAATTCAGTTTAGGGGCCTTCAAGTCTGTGAAAAACTGCCAACAGGCTGTGTTCTGCGGAACAAGGATCTGCAGGAGACTTGTGTTTGATTTGCCACAGAAATGAAATCTAATCCCCTAAAGAGAGGAAGAATGCTTCAACAATGCAGTATAAGGCTGAGATTTAGAGGAGAGGAATTAAATTCTGTCTTAAAGTCAAACTTCTTGTATGACCTTGGACAAAACCCTTGCGAAGGTCTGCACTGTACGGCACGGTTCTGTGCAGGAACACCCAGGTTAGTCTGGGAAGCAGTCTGACTGTGATGAATTGGTGTATCTGGAGCCTCATGCTGTTGTGGCTGGACTATTTCTGGGTCCTGAGCCAGCTTCCAATGAGTTCATGCTGGTACATTTACACCGATCTGCACTGTAACCCTGAAGGTGTATCTATAGTCATAGACCTGAGAAGACTGGAAAATTAGCTTACGCTGAGTCCTGTGACACTAGACTGATTGCAATTGCTGAGGAAGCTCAAATATCTCTATATACCATTAGTCCTTCTACATCATTTTACACTTCATTTTGAAATGGGGATGGTAGTGCGGACTGGTGAGGTGAGAATAAGTACTCTGAAACGTGTCAGGTAACAGTGCAATGTAAAGCTGATCCAAAACACTACAAGTGACCTCTTGTGCACATGTTGCTTCTTAGCTAGGACATTCCTCACAATGGTATCAAGTACTGAGAGCTCCAGGTGGAGTTCAACACACATGTATGTAGAGATGAAGTCAAGGAAAAGTGTATTTTGAAACACAGGTTTTCAGCCTCCCTTTTATCTGTCAGCCTTTATCCCTCAGCCTTTATTTGTCTCAGTTTCCTTGTCTATTGACTAGACACAATAGCTTGCCCATGTAATAAGCTTCAAAATATTTGGACGAAAAGGGTTTTTTTGTTTCTTCAGTGAGAAAAAACTGCCCTTTTAAAACAGACTTACCACACAATCACCAGTTGTATCTACACTCGCAAAACAAACAGGGCCAACTCACGGGCCTGAGCCTGTCCCTGTTATTTAATTCTTACCACGGTCTCTGTTAGCTGGTCCTCACCCAAACACTGCCCGGGCACCAGCTGGGAGTTAGTACGCACCAACGGCCACTCTCCCAGGGGTGCCTGAGCCTGGCCACCCTGTCTGGGGGTAACAGAGCTCAGTGAGCTGGGCCACTCATCCCCAGGGCCAGAGGGTAACCTCTGATCTCCCCTCGTTACCGAGACTGGTGTAGCTACTCTGCTCATTCAAGGGTGTGGGTTTTTTTTTTAAAAATAATGATCCTATGTTAGATGGGGTGAAATGATTTTGTGCTAACTGAATAAATGGGCTGTGAATGTAACACAGCCTCAACACTTTCTGACAGCATTGATGCCTTTAACAGATGGAAATCTCTATTTTCCATAAACCAAAACCGCAATGAACTGGAAGAGGCCTATTTGTAATATAAACAAATTTGATCTAGACTTCAGTGAAAGGCAGTAAACAAGATATTTCTTCTGCTTCTTGAGCTACTTGAGCTGCTCAGAGTAGAACTACATACTGATTCTTAATATTCTTTGAGCTTTCACCAAAATGATACTCTTATGAGGCCTTTGTGTTTCGCTATACCTGCAGACTCCTGTCAAGAACTGGAGCTGCTTTTTCCTAGCTTTTGTGACTGTCCCTACCTCAAAGACCTCACAAAGTAAACATACAAAGCAAGACAACCAACATATGTAAAAAACATTCCTGAGGATCATAAAGGAGCACAGGGGCACTTACGGGAAGTGAAACGGCCACTGTCACAGCATTCCAACTCCACATAAAGCAAGTTTCATGTTTTATGTCCTAAAGTAAGCACAGCCACCCCAGCATTGCGAAGACGTGTTCTTCTGAGATAAGCACAGGTCACAGCGCCTCTTCTATTCATTACACACTCAACACACAGTCCTTGGCATGTTCAGCAGGATTGTAGACCACACTAGCACACACTCCTTCCTGCAACTGCTTGTTAAAATTGGTCTTTCTTAAAACGTATTCCATCTGGAAATTCCACAGATAATATTTTGTGTGAAAAATGAGCAACAAATACCCTTTGCAGGTGATTTTTTTTTTTCATTCTTCCCTCAAAATTAAGAACATTTTGGTCTCAATGGCAAATATCAAAGCATTTAATTGATACTCTTACCTTTTCTCTGTCAAGTATACGTTACTGGATTCAGCCCAAATCCCTGTGTCCAGCAAAGCTTGAATTAGCATCAACAACCTGACATGACTACCTATGGTTTGAGTTCTGTTGTGCTTAGCTGGAGCTCTGTCTTCTTCTTTTTATAGTTTTTACAGTTCTTTACCTTTTTTCTTCCAACTCTCCTGACTCCACAAGTCTTGCAAGCATATTTTCCTTTATTTTCTCCGTAAGACACTCCTCATACCCTGCAGTGGGACAACATACACAAAACTGTTACACTTTCAGCTCCTCTGAGTCTGCCAGCATGGAAGTTCCCTCTGCAATACAGGTCATCTCTGAAAAACTGAAAGCTTGAGCCTAGATGGAAGCTGTAAAACACTCCATGGAAAATCCTATGACTATGCAATTAAGAGGGTAGTCTTCATACACCATCTAACAGAAAGAGTAAGACTTCATCTTTGGCTTTACTGAAAGGCTCTCTGCAGATATTAGGGGCTTGTCTGTGCTGAGGTAATGTAAAATTCTTTTCTACTTCAGCAGATTTAGGGTCAAGCTATAAAAGCAAAGAGATACCCACAGTGATGAGGAACCTCATACACAGCCTCCTACAGTGAAGAGCCCATTGGTTTCTGTGGGACTCCTCTGGGTGATACGTTGTGTTGCTGGCGCTAAAAATTTGCACACAGAAAAAATCATTGCTTTGAAATAATGAAAGCATTTAAAATTCCTTTGGATAATAATATCATTAATAGTTCACAACATACATGTGGACAAGGGTAGGAAGGAAACGGAAGCAGACAAAGGCATTGTGTCTGGAGGAAGGTCACAGAGAAGGTCAATAGCAAGACTGGGAACAGAAACCAGGTATTCTGGCTGGGGCTTTCGTTACAAGAAAACACCATCTCTCTTCTCATAGGGATCCTTGATGCTAGCATAATGCTGAAGTAACCGCTGAGGGTGCCATGTAAACCCAAGCATCAGCCAGCCACCTTTTCCAGTAAGGAAACTCCTAGAAATTTTGGCAGGCGCCTACTATGGTGTCAAACGACCTCCTCCCCAGAACATAGCACCAATGTATGGTTGTGACATGCGCAACATTGAGGTATTGTATCAGCAATACCTGGCAATGTCCTTTGAAAAATTCACCTGCATTACATGGCACATTCAGGTGCACACAACTTCAAAAGCAAGAATAGCAAAATCCACAGCTGCAGAGTCAGCCCTTATGGACTGGCCATTTCCTGCAGAACTGTTTTACCTGCAGCCAGTGTTTTTTCTTCAATTCTTGTTTAAAGATTAAAGGACTTTTCCCTCGTTATTTTCTCATATTATACAAGGTATTCTAACAGCTGCTGGAAGCTGAATATCATGTTAACAATACATAATTTAATAAATATATGCCCATATTGACACTGAAAGAAAACCTGATATTGCACCACCGTACTGTGTGTTTTTATTATACTGTAAGTACAGTCTCAAACATAATAGGATTTATTCATAACATATTTACTCCGCTGAAGTGAGCATAAATATGTAAATGTCTAAGGCTTAGACTGGGAATTGCCTACTGCTGCTTTCAAGTCATGCAGCACTCTCTGCACTCTAAATGCAGGCTGACAGCAGAAACGGCAGAACTGTACTTCCAAGGAAAGTATTACAGAAGGATCAAGCTTGCATATCATTACCTTACCCCTGACTTCTAATACAGAATGACAGTGGACACACAGCTGTAGCTTTCACACTACTTTAATGGAACAACTACACAGAGAGAGCGAGAGAGCAAACATTGCTGATTGGGGCAGCTCCCACCGGAGTGTGATTTGAAGGAAGAAAAATCCCTTTTTATAAGATACCATTCAGATGTATGAAGCAAAGTAATTTTGTGTTGAAATACATGTAAGCGAAGGGGGTTGATTTTGTTCCCTGGTTGTCAGGGAAGAAGAGGACAGCAGAGTGGCTGCTAGCAGCACTCAGATAAAACCTTTTTCTGAGTGAAGTAAGCATGAAGTATGTGGTGGGAAAGTTTTTCTGCTGGAGCCAGTGGATGGAGCTCTGTTGGCTCCTCTGGAGTATGAGTCATCAGAGACCTCTTTCAAAGGCTTGCAGGCATGAGAGGCTACACCGAGGTGAGGGAACTCTATATGGGGTGTAAAGGTGAGGGAACGTGCTTATAGCTTTCTCTGAGGCAGAAAGCTCAATCAGTTTTCAAAGTTGCAAATAAATAAGTAAAAGGACACAGCAGAAGAATTGCTCATGAGGCAATTACTGAGGGGTAGCTGGAGCAAGAGAGAATAATTCCAGCTTCCCAGCTGGGATTTCAGGTCTAAGCAAATATCTGAGTAATCGTCTTTAGCTGTGTACACATTTTAATTCACACCTTTCCACTCACTTATTGCTTCCATGCCAGATACTTTTTTAAAAAGTGAATCAATTGCCCATAAAAGGTGTCAGATTGTCAACAATGGCAACGAAATCCCCTGGTTACTAGGCTCGGAGCAGCACTACAAACTTCCTCTCACCGCCGAGGCAATTTGCCTCCCGTGTAACCTGGAGGGTACCTCTCATTATAACTGCTACTCAGTCCTGGCTTGAATTGCTCCAAGCACTTCTAATACAATCTGATCCCTTCAGACCCCGCTTTACTGCCCCTGTTCAAGCATGAAGAATTCAAGCTGGAACAGGTGCAGAGCAGGATGATTAATACAATCTGGGGAACAGGGAGTCTTTCACAAGCAGAGCTGCCAACGCTATCAATTTATGTGTTAGACAACTGCTTTGGGCAGTAACCTACTGGATTTCCAGTATCTGGCAGCTTAGGTTCTTGGATGCCTGGAAATTCAGGAGAATTTCACAGAGCCCACACAAAGCAACTTGAGGTGGAACAAACAGCGAGTCTGATACGTCCCTGGTCCCCAAAGGGGTACAGAGTCAATTTATGGTTGTCACTTCTGGACCTGCATGGGCAGAATGGTCCAAGTGGGGCTTGGTTTAAGTAACATAGTAAAGGCTGACTGCTGTCTGGGCTTACATGGGGATGGGAAGGAAAAACACTGGCAAGGAAAAAATGTCACTTATGCTAAAAGCACATAAGAACAAACAAGTATGGACTGGCCAGGGATACAGTCACACTGTCAACGGGAAGATCTGAAGTAACTATTACTGTAAGGACGTTGCATAACAGCCTTCCTCTAAGGAAGGGGAAGGCAACAGCCTAGCTAATTCTAAAAAAAGCTTGAACCTTTATGAAAGGATTACATTAAAAATTGTCTGTAACATTAGGGATTAAATCTGCTAAGTCCAAAGATCCTGGTCTGTTTTCAACCACACAGAAGCCCTTATGTGCCTTTCTCATAAAAAACATACGATCTTCTCTCCTTTCGCTGGAATTTCCTCTGTGTTCTTCTCCATTGAGCATTAACAGTAGTATTATTTTGTGTTTTCCAGTGTGTTCATCTTATTTTAAGTGCCAGTTCTTTGTATTACCCTTAATTTCTTTATTTGTTTTCTGCTTATATGTCTTTACATCACACAGGTGAAGGACTAGAGATTTTGGCATCATCTAGTTTAGCTGATGCAATCATTAAAAGAACTGTCTTGAAATTATCTGTATCCCCCATTTTCTTCTATTGTGTAATCACAATATTTTCTAAACTTTACAACATAATCACAATTGTAGCCCTCTGAAATCAGCAATGAATGAATCTTTTTTATGGCCATGGCATCACGGAGTCACTGGAAAATCTCCTGCAGATCAGAGTCTCAGTTTCCACTTAAGCTGAGAGCTGGTGCATTGCAAATAAAAACTATATAAATCCTAATAATTTCACCCAGTGAAGGACACTGGTAACATTCTTCCCTGTTACAACCTCCCTTATAAAAGTCCATCTGAATCTTTAATACTAAGCCATGAAAAAAAGACAACAACCTAGAACTTAAAAAATAAGGTCTTTTCAATTAACGATTTCAAACCAGGGGAAGGCACCTTATGTACCTTTTTCTTATCTTTCAGATAAAGACCTCTTGGGTAAGCTTGGTAAATCCTTATCTGCTAGATAAAGGACCACTATGATGGGCCTTATCGCTTAATTAAATCCTAGTACTATGTACAATGAAGTCAATAATTTGTTATACAAGATAGCACTTCAAACTGGGGCTGCATTGGATAATGCATCTCTATCGGTTCCCTGTACCACAGCACGCTGTAATGGGTCATGTTCCATAACCTGCTTCTGGGCTGCGAGGAACTCATTACACAAAAGGTGCCCAGCTTAATGTGGACAGGCTGTGATAAATAAATCTGTTGGATTGACTAGATAAACTAAGGTCCCTGGATGAAACTGATTTGATATGCAGGGCCTAATTCTGTCAGTCTTCCTCGTAAGGAAAATAGTGGAACGTGAAAGATTTGTGGATTTTGGCCCAAGTAAAATACTGTCGATCACTGTAATGGAAAAACAGTATAACCAAAGTTAATGTTAGAAGATGTTGTGAAACCTATGGAACAAATGCAGCTACTGAAAAAACACATTATAAGGTCTAAATCCTGACCGTTTTACTAATTAAGGTTCACATCACTAAATGCATTTACGTCCACACATATAAGGGCGAAGAAAGAAACTGGTCAATAATAGCTATAGCAACTATCCCAGATATACTGGCAAGGTCTTCCTGCATACTAAACCCAGACCAAATGATTGGCTTTTCCACAGACAAACCTATTTGCATAAAGAAGTCTAATAATTGCAATGCTTCATTTCACTAATTGGCTTATTAGTAATGTGCTAGAGTGATCTGTTCCTGAGTTTGTTTGGCAAAAACACTTTGTATATATGGATAATACATAAAATCAGGTGCATTGTATCTCTGAGTCTCCATTATAGGACTCCATTATAGCCTAAACCCATTACCCATTAGGCCCAGCAAATACAGAAATGGCTTGATCCTGCAATATGCACTGAAGCTGTACAAGCCAGGCATCTTTTGCTGGTAAATGTGGAAAATTTTAGACTTGAGATCTGCTACTAGCTCTAATCTTGCTCTGCACTACCAAAATAGAGACTCCATGGTTGGGATTTATTTCCCTTCACTTTTATCAAGCCAGGTCTCCCACAGCTAAAAGCTGCCATTCAGGCCATCTAATGTAACTAAACAGAGGAGGTTCACACAACGCACTTAGATTAGGCATCTAATTTTTAGCCAACTATAGGGAGAGAACATTTATTCTTCCCTTAGAAAGAATCCCCGAGGAGCATCTGAGCATGTAGCTGTAGCAGTGCTATGACACAGATCTCTGCCCATGAAGGATGTGGCATGAAAATTCTTGGGTGCTCAGTAAGACAAAAGGTCCAGATGTGGATCTTGTTCATACTGAAGATGATCATTGCTTTGAAGTGTGTTATCTTTACTTATTTATGCCAATGATATGCTCAGAACTACACTGTCAATGTTAAGCAGAGACAAGTCCTGGCCACCAGGATAAAGAGGAGTAACCAGAAAACGACTCCAGATTATGCCAACCAAAATCATCCCCGTTAGCGCTGTTCTGTAAACTTAGCATCGCCACACATTTAAAGGGTTTGTTGCAATCACATTCATGCTTTCATAAAGCTGAGGGCACAAAAACTGCTTCCAGGAACCACTGGTATTGAGGCCAGGCTAAACAGGCTCTAAGTTGCTGGAGCTGTGTGCAGGAGTTCTTGGATTTCACAGCTGGGTACTTCTAGCAAATTGTACTCCTTTCTGTGCGTAGTCCCGAAGGATTTCCCCATAAATGCATAGACCTAGTTCTCGCATGTCTGGCAAACTCTTCCTGTATGCTTGCCAAGTTTTAAAGGGCAAAGAATCAACAGCTGATAATTTATGCCAGGAACCTACAATGATCCAAATTCACCCCTCGTGTAATTCTGGTAAAGCCAGCAGAGTTCCAGGGGAGAAATTGTTGGCTTAGCAAAGTAAATTTTCACTGACATTTGAGGAATACACAGTATCAATTAAAGCAGAGCTAATTATTGCTACTATTATTTGCATTGCAGTATCTCCCAGAGGCTTCGAACAGGATTATAGCCTTCTGGTACAAGGAGTTCTTAGGAACGTAGGCTCAGATCTGCAAGTTCATGTATGACAGCTGACATTTGGTACCTGTGCACAATGCCTCTACGTTCAGTGGGGCTCCACAGAGCACAGGTCTTCCTCACAGGCATGGGCCACAAGAATCCAGGCCACAGAAGTTGCTTGTGATGCTCTGAGGTTTGCCTAGAGCCATCACATGTCCTTCTGTTCTTTACAGAGTGGAAGGGGCCAGCCTGGCCTGTGTCCAGAGAACGCAAACCCTTCCCAAAAACTCAGCATTTGGGCAAGGCCAATGATGCAGTACATTGGCTCCTTGACAGGAAACCTTGGGGAACACTCAACCTTTACTTATTCTGATATGTTTATCATGGCGTACCACTCCCTTTGCCTAAGAATGGGGCATCTTAGACATTTGCCACTTTATTCTGACTCATTCTTGAAAGGAAGGACTGCCTTGCATTTGTCAGCTTCACCCCGATTCTCCTGCTGCCGCTGACACCAGATGGGCTTCCTGGTGAAACAAAGCAAAGCATAGTCAGTAAGACTTCCAGCACTGAGACTGGAAAAAAAAATTACAAATAAAATGCTGTAATACGTTTAACACTTGGATTCCTCCGGTGTTTCTTGATTTCTTTTCTCTAGATACCTAAAATATTTTGCAAACACTGGGGTCCAGGGCAGTACCCAGGCTTCTGTGTGCTGCTCTCAGTTCAGAACCCAAAGCTACAGCCCAAACCTCGCAGCAGCCAGTTGGAGCTAGTAATAATTTATATATTTTACACTATACTTGAACAATATATGTGTTCTGTTGAGATTTCGACCTTTGGTGGGTGACCAGCTTTCTAGGGACTCCAAACATGACACATTAATAAGACACTTGACAGACACATTGCTCGTTTAGACCATTTCTCAGCGCACAAGCTCCCCTGTTCTCCACCCCAGCAGCTGTTTCAGTGGTCCTTACGTCACATTGCCCTGAAGAAATTACAGCTGAAATATGATGCATCAAGTGGGTTGCAGACAACAAGGCAGATAAGCTGCAACAAGTAGATAAATAAGTAACAAGAATGGGGGAGGAAACAAAGAAAAATTACAGCAGTAAAAGCTGATGCACATTAACACTGTCCACAGCTCTGAAACTACAGTTAGTCTGGAGACTGTAACACACTCAGAATGTTTTTTGTTCAAAGTTTATCACACCAGTGCTTTTCATATAATTTAATTGTTTTAATCCTCATACTGCTCCCTTTCTGTAAGATATTTATTAGTTTTTAAAGCCTTTCTCATTTCCTACTCTGCCTTTGCCCTTCTGGGGAATACGCTCAAAGAGAAAGCATCTCTCACCTGCGTGTATCTTTTAAGAGGTACTGCTGCCTCCTAAGATTGCTGCTGCTCCCAACATGTCATAGATCAGGCCCAGTGGCACCTACAAGAGAGTGAATTTGCTTTCACACCCCTCATCTCTATACCTTAAATCCAGAATTTCCCGTCAGGTGTGACAGAACATTTACTACATCACAGGAGGTTGCTGACTGACCTGTTTAGTGTTCGATTTGGAGGAACTCGTCTGAAGACAGACTTAACTTAGAATGGAAGACAGTGCCTCGGAGTTAGATGTCACTTTGGGAGGTTCATCACAAGAAGGTTATGAGCCAAACCCACGACTGGACCACCCATCTCAGCCAGCCTGCCATGCTACAAAAACTCCACCTGGTTTTGCCTGAGTGGGATTAGAGTGAAAGCTCACGAAGAGGTAACTGTGGTTAAAAAAATAAGCCAGAAGCTATTTTCTCTAGGGAATTAGGAGCCATTTGCTCTTGATAACACTGTTCTTACTACCCTCATATTGATGTTAAGTGTTTAATGGAATTAAATTTGGAAGTCTGCTTTACTGGATTTCTGACTGGTGATTTTTAACCATTTGAATATGCATGCAAAAATAAATAACAATTTAAATTAAAAAAAAAACCCAACATCAAAATGAATGTATCTGCTCAAAAAATAAGCTATGAAGTATTTTGGAAAAAGATGTTAAAATCCCAAACTAGCGAAAATAAAACTGATAGTGACTCCTTCAGTGGAAACAGCTTAATGTAGAGAAGTTATGACACTACAAATTGTACCAAAAGGTTTCTAATAATCAGAAAAAAAGAAGCTTAGCATTACTGTCCCCAGTTTAGAGAGGGAAATCTGAGGCGGCAGATGCAAGGCAACCTGACCCAGTAATGCAGCAAGCGAGTGCAAAACCAGGATTACAGGTTTCTTGAGTTCTGTCTCAGTTATTTACTTAATCTCCTTGCAAGACAATCTGTTGCATTCCCAGTTGCAGCTGGATTTGCTTTGGAAGACACACAGAAAAATACATTATTTATGCAGAAACTCCAAAAATATTTACATAAATTGATGATGATTAGTTCATATAAAGTCATTAATGGATTCCAGAGGCAGCAAGTATGTCAACCCCCATTTACAGAAAAGACAGGAGCGCCCTTGCATTTTATAGCACAGGTTAGGTAGTATTGAGAAAAAGTTGGGAGTTTTTTATACAGAATCCAAAGCAACTATAGTTCCTGAATCTGAAAACTCACGGAAATTCCTGACTGAGTAGAGTCACCATACCTGTCTCTGTCATCATAGTTTAGGTCCCTGTTCCACACCTGTTCAGATATCTGGGAAAGGCCACTTTTTTGTACCAGAGCTGTAGGATCTGTATATTAACAAAGTAATAGTGGACTATGCTGTAGTCCTTTTTAATATTAGATTGGTGTGTTAAACAGATGGTAACTTGATTTCTGTTCTGACTGCCAGTCATAGAAATCAAACCAGCTATTAAAATGAGCAAAAATATAGAGCATAAAATACCCATAAAATACACTCTTCTACATTTCTGAATGCCACAAAGATGTCCATTGTGAATACCGCTTAACCCTTCATTTCCCAGCCTCAAACAGAAGGGCACAGAGAATTATGACAAGAGAGCTGTGAATTGTAACAGGCTGCTGCTGAGACTGGCCGACTCTGCGCCCTGCACACTTCTCCATCCAGCCATTAAAGAGTCCAGCAAACTTCCTCCCTTGCCAGGAAATCCTTTTGTGTTGCAAACCAGCTATCCAAAATAAAGACCGATACCGAGTAACGATGGCTGAAACCCTGGCCCAACTGAAATCACCATGTTTTTTTACCATTGATAGTAGTGGTGTTCACTTCACTTTCCACCTCCACATCAAGCAATTGGAGCTGGACTGATGGACTATGTATTAAATTATCAGCAAGCATTTCCTACTGATGGTCTATTTCCTAAATTAAGTCAGAATTTGGCTGTGAGTTTGTAGGAATATGTAAAGAATAAATCTCTAGCTGTACAGTTGTGAAGAAAACCTAAAAAATGAGACCAAATGCAATGCAGAGAGAAGTCTGCAGGGAGCCTGGAACAAAGTGACATGAGAACTTCCCTATTCTCATAGCAAGGGTTTAATCAGATAACGCTGATAATTTAAATACTAACATTGTTAATTATTTCCATGAGGACTTGTCCACCTGGGAAAGTTTGGTGATTTACTTGAACTAGTCTTGTTATAGTAAGCTCCATTAAACTGTTTTAGATCAGATTGGGCTTCTTCACAGCTAGCATAACACAAAAGTTTGTTTTACATCAAGGCACAATTTCATACTGCGTTTAAACCGGTCTGTGCAGAATGGCACAAGTCCTGATTTCCTCATTAGAAGGAAAAGCGGGAAAAGGTGGGAATGAAACTCAAAATAACAACTCTTTTTGGTGAATTACTTTTCCGTGGGATCAGTGATCCAAACTGAACTACTGTACAGCCTGTATGGTAGGTCCTTTGAGAAAGAGACAGGGAGCAGCCAGGAGGGAAGTGCTTCGAGAATGGTATAGCAGAAAAGGACTTTTAGCTTGTAGTGAAACTGGATTTAGCATGTTATGACACTGAGCCTGTAAAGCACATACCCAAGCAAGGTTTGAGTGGAGAAGCAAGACCTACTTGGCCTGAACCATTTTAGTTTAAGCAAGCGTTAACTCCCCTGTGTATTCAAGCCTTAAAACACAGGAAGACCACAGATTTACCCAACATTAGCCCAGACTGTCCCTCTCATGTTGCATTTTAATCCCATTAACTCATGGGGCTTTTTTCCACACAGGAGTCAGCTGAACTTCGGGGTTCATGCTGTACCTACCACCTGCCTCGATGCAGCCCAATGTGCGCCTGACATTTTGTTGTGAAGAGCCTCCCACTTTGGCAAACAGATCCTCCACAGCAAGGCATGCAAGCGCTGAAAAGCACCACCCCTTATCACAGGATAATAGAATGGTTTATGTCAGAAAGGACCTTCGAGTCATCGAGATCATTGAGTTCCAACCCCCCCACCATGGGCAGGGACACCTCCCACCAGACCAGGTTGCTCAAAGCCCCATCCAACCTGGCCTTGAACACCTCCAGGGATGGGGCATCCGCAACTTTCCTGTGCAACCTGTCCCAGTGCCTCACCACCCTCAGAGTAAAAAATTTCTTCCTAACACCTAATCTAAATCTACCCTCTTCCAGTGTGAAGCCCTTCTTCCTTCTCCCGTTCCCACTCCCTCCTATTTGTCCCGGTCACGTAAAGGCACGGCAGCCGGCTCAGCCGCCCCCGCACGCAGCCAGGCCGCGAACAGCAGCGTCCCTCAGGGTGGAGGCCCGGCGGGCCTGCTCCCCTGTGAGGGGGCGGCTAGGCCTAGGCGCCACGGACTGCCCGCAGGGACTCCGGGCAAGGCACATAAGCGCTCAGGCACGGCTCCACGTCCCTTCCCCAGAGCCCTTGCGGACCCAAGGCCCGAAAGAGCCGCGGCACACCACGGACCGCGCCGCCGTTCCACCGACTCGGCGCCCCCACAGTCAGTCCCCGGCGCGCACGCGTAGCCCCACCCCTCAGCTTCGACGCATGCGCACTCCTGCCCAGCCCGCCCGGCGCCGCTGGCAGGAGGCCTTTCGGCGCATGCGCAGAGGGCGCTGACGCTAGGCGGTGAGCGGAGCGCCCGGGCCCTGGCTAGCCAACCAGTGGCGCCCGCTGCCCGCCCTCCCTGTGAGGGAGGGTCCGGTCCTCCGCCATCCCATGATGCAGCGCGGGGGCGGCGGCGACAGCGACGGTGGTGGCGGCGGCCGCCATGTTGTGGTAGTTTGTTGTTCTCCTGCGGTGGGTGCGTGCGGAGGGGCGGTGGGAGGGGGAGCCGCCGGGCGCCGAATCTGAGCCCTTCCCCGTCCCCCCGCTCCCCGCCGCTCCTGGGGGCGGCACGGGGTCGCTGCCGGGAGCCGCCGCCGCCTGGGCAAGACGAAGAGCCATGGCTGCCGCCCTGGGAGGAGGCGCAGGTGGGTGCCGCGGCCCCGAAGGGCTTCGCCTGGGGGTGGGCGGGGGCCTCGGGGCTCCGAGGCCTGACCTGGTGGAGCGGGGCTGGCTGTTAGCCGCGGCGCGGGGCCTGGCTGGTGGCGGAGCGGCAGGCGGGGCTGAGGGAGCCGTGGGCCGCGGGGCCTTCCCGGGGTGGTGACGCCGCCGCCCCCCGCCGCCTCTTTGCCTCCCGCCTGAGCGGGAGCGGCGAGTTGTGCGTGCTTGGGGGTGCAGGCAGGAGCTCCCCTGGCACCGCGAGGCCCCAGGAGCTCCTGTTCTGCGCACGGGAGTCGGCGTCGTGCGGTGATGGGAACTGGTGTCTCCCCTTGGCCGGAGCAGGGCCGGGAAGGGGCAGTAGTTTCATCGCTCCCTGCAGGTGTGGGATGTTTATTTAGAGACATTAATTCCCGTACTTTTACAGCTACAGTATGTGATCTGTTTGAGTAACATCTCTCGTTTGGGGAGCAGTTATAACTTATTTTAGAGGCTGCCCAGAAGCAGAAGGTCTCACTTGGAAAGGATAAAATGAAGTCAGTGCTTGACCCCAGGACTCTCAGGTGCGCCACTCCTCTCCTTGGCTAAGGACACTTCTCACAACATTTGAAGTGACAACTCAAACCCCTCTGTGGTTCTGATTGTTACATTAAGCAAATTTTAAAATGAGAACATTTGGTTGAGTGATTAAAAGAAAGACTTGCAGGGGTCACACTGGGCTGTTCAAGAAGATATGTTTAAGAGAACATGTCTGTTTCTGGTGCTGTGGGCCTTGCTTTCACTGGGAATAACACTTTTGATAAAGACTGGTCAGAGTTGTCAGTTGACCCACTTGTCCCTGTCTGTACAAAAATTTGTGATCATTTTAGCGTTTTTTCTCTAAGTAGGTGTCATGGAGAAGAGTGTGGCTTGTCCTTGTGATCACTCACCTAAATGGTCAGACTGTTTGCCATTGTTAGCTTAACTTGTAACAAAGTATGTAAACACAATTGAATTTCTTGCTGAAGGTAAATGTCACAAAGAAATTCCCAAATGTAGGAGTTGAGGGGTTTGGGAAGAAGGCTAGGAAGGACAGCACTGACGGGTAAACCAGAAAATATTTGAATATTTTGGGCATTGTTTTAATGGTGTTAAATATGTTGCACTGTTTAAGTTATTTTACAGAAATCTCTGTGCTAGTTTCTGTGGTTCAGATCAGTGATTCATGATGTAGAAGGAGACTTTGCATGCGTGTTCTATCTCTGGAAGTTTTTATCTAGTATTATGAGGAAAGAGTAATTTAAAGAGTGTTACTTTTGAACCATTTTAGTTCTTGTGTTTAAAACTCAGGTGCAAGTTGAATGGGCATGCTTTCATGTACAAATGTACATGTCTTCAAATGAGTGGTGAAATTGCTGTTTCAAGACTTTTTTTTTTGTTATGGAGTACCGTTTGTGTCTAACCATGAATTAGGATCCCTTTGTACTAAGAGGACACAAGCAGTTGTTTGTTCAACGTTAACACTGTGCTCATCAATAAATGGTGGCCAATTAAATATGATCCTTGCTGCATATAAATGATGTTTGTTTTGTCTAGATGATCACTGTGCAGCACTTGCCTGAATGAAGAAATGTAGAGGTGTTGCACACATGTCCATTTGACTAGTCAAGGAAATTGCGGGTTGAATACACTTCTCAAGTGTTAAATGCCTTATCAAAACCTGCTAAAAAAGCCTAGCACATGCAGCAGTGGTATATGCAACTCTCTTTGGAAAGTGGCTGCTATCTAAAGTCAATAGCGGTAACAAATGGGAAAGGCGGCATACAGGGTGAAAAGCACAGGACTAAGTGGTTATTTGGCTTCAGTGTTTTTGGTAAGTTAAAGTTTGGATTAGTTTTTTTTTGAGGGGAAGACTTCAAAATTCAAAGATGGCAGCACCCCAGTGTTTTATTAAAAAAAAAAAAAGAGCTCTGGGTGGTAAAGTAGAAAGAAATAGGTGTTGGAAAAATAAATGGAGTGATAATTTGATGATGGTGCAGTGTAGCAGTTGACAAAGTGAGATAGTTATGGCTTGAAGATGCAGATTGAAGTTTAAATCTTCTGTAAGGTTGTGATGCAGGGCTGAAAAAGGAAATGTGAAATGGCTGTGTTGGCTGAACATTTAAGTATATTCAATGGGATCCAAGGAAGGTGATTTGTCTGTTGGACAGCATGTGTGGACTTAGTGGTCATTTATAATTTTTTAGGCTCTTGGGAAATACTGGCTAGATTGATAAGAATAAAGTATTTGTATGCACTTCTGGGACTAGATGGTTGTGTTGGTGCAGCTAAGCTTTCTAAGGATGAAGATAAAGGCTCTTTTGGTGATGGGTTTCACAAACATAAACTGGAAAGTTTTCAAATAGTGGTCTGTGAGGTCTCTGGGAATGATTCACAGTTTCATATTACTTCACAAATTCCTTTACTCTTTTGAGGTCCCTTCCAGCTTTGGCTGTTCTATGATTTCGTGTCACGGTTTAGGCCGAAATGGCCATCAGGTTAGTGACAGATGCTCCCCCCACCCCTATTCAAAGAGAGAGGCAAAGGAGGGAAAAAGAGACTGAGTTTAGAAGGAACTAAACTACTTTAATGAAATATCAAAATAAAAAGAAAATAATGAAATCTATACAAAACCGTATCAAGCTCCCAGGATGACATTCATGTCACTGGCTGGCTCTGGGGAAGTCCCAGGCTGGACTCGGTGACAGACGGGATCTGGATTCAGGAACGCACTGATTGGGGTCAAAGGCAGATAAACAGACAGAGTGCTCCTTGGATGCCAGCCATTGGAGAAAGAGGGCTGACCCTTTGATCCCTCAGCTTTTATACTGAGCATGAGGCAGATGGGATGGAATACCCTGTTGGTTGATTTTGGGTCACCTGTCCTGTCTGCTGCTCCCCGCAGGTGGGACCCCTCTACGCTTTTCTGCTTCCAACCTTCCAATGGGGCCAATAACAAAGTCAGCTGGCCCTGGGTGTTAGAGCAGTAAGTATAAGCGGGAGCCTCTCTACATACTGTTCTTTGGCATCACCTATAAACATAGGTCTTACCACTCTGAAAGTGAACAGTGTCTGCACAATGTGCTGTTAATTTCAGTAGTTAGAAGAGGCATAGCTAAAAAGTGAAGCTACTGAACAAAATTGGTCCTGTTTTACCTCAAACCAGGACATTTAGCAATCATCTGTGTGTCGTGTAACATAACAGCTGTGTTGTATAGATGCTGAATTTTTTTCTTGGTATTTAAAAGGTAGCTGTAAATTGATTGCAATAATCTCATTTAGGGAGAGATGGTTACAGGGTAAACAACAAACTGTCACTGAAACAAAGTAAGGAACATGCGTTGTCTCAGTTGTCTGCCATACTGAAGTAAGGGAAAACTATTGCAAGTGTTCTTCCTTTCAGATTAATTCACTTCTGATGAACTTCAGTGGTCTATAAGTCTATAAGAGTGTAGATATCCTTGGGGTGTGAATCATGACTGGATGGGGCAGAGGAAGAGCTGAAGAGGGCCCCATCTATATGTCTCTACTCCGTATTCCTGCTGGAAGTCCTGTACCAAGAATACCTGAACGGGTGTTTCTCTGCCTCTGAGCCTGTTACGTTATTCCTCCAGCTTGAACTTAAGCCGTCATCAGTTTAATTTAATTTTAACTAATCTGAGGGCTGCTGTTGTGCTCTCGCCAATGTAGTGGCTTTAAAAACCTCTCGTCAAGCTGTTGATAAAAATTGTAAAAAAGCTTATACTGCTAGCACAGCAGACACCTTTCTCTGTGTTGTGGGTCACTATCCAATTCAAAGTAAGTAGTAGTAAAAATTCTCCAGACTGACAAATTCGATTGAGTTGGTCATGCTTCAGGCCGTTCAGCAGCAGCAGCATACAGGGACTAGAAATAGATTCTGCATTTGTGCCTAAATGGAAGTGGGTGGAGTGCTAGCTGTGTTTTGATCTCTGTGGGTGCTGCATCCTACTTCATTAGGTGGATTGATGCAACTGGTCACTATAACTTAGTTATATTGGAATGTGCACACACTGAAACGCCTCTAAGTGTCAAAGGCCTATAGAGTTTACAATTCATGAAAGACAAATATATGCTCATGGTCTATTGTACCAGCTAAGAACTAGTGCCAAAAAACATTACTACTTGAATGAGCTTGTGGCAGGCAGGTTTGCTTTCAAGCATAGCAATTTTTAATCTCTTTATGCTTCTTTGACAAGCTTTCACTGAAAGTCACGTTCTTCTGAATGTTCTCTCATTTCAGGTCATCTAAATTAAACATAGCCTTAGTATCACTTGTTTTCACAACACTCAAGCCATGCTTTATTGCATCAGATACTATACCTCAGATTTTAGGTCACATAGAACTTGTTGTCCAGAATAATTTAAGATGATGGTTGTCAATGACTTAACCAAACAACCTCCCCAGTAAGTAATGTGATTGGTTATGTGTTATATTCTGCTGTAATGCAGCCTCAGTTTTAACTACAACTTTTGGTGGCTGTGAAGGATGCTGGAGAGTTTCTGGAGAGTTGCAGTTTCTTATCAGTGTCCAAAGCCGTTTGAGAACTGGGTTCATGTGGATTTCATTCATTCATTTCAACACTTGGTCTTGATTCACTGTTCAGCACGTTTGTGCGGCAAGGACTATGACACTTGTAAAATGTTTTTCCAAAGCAAATATATTTTCAAGTCCAAGCAGACTTTGGAAATGTTTTTTGGTGGTTTGGCATTTAGATGTAGTTATTCTTTTTTAGAATATTAATTAATTAAATAAATAAGGTACTATTTCTTTCAAGCAGTCATTAGAAAGAGAACTTCAGTTCCTGGCAGTGTATCATAATTAGTTCTGTTCTTGCTTATTGTTAGTGACTGACTTTGCATCATGATGAACTCTCTAGAAAAAGGTATTTTTTGAGAAGGTAAAAAGAACTTAGCTCCTGTAGAAATTAATTTTTCTACTTTATTTTTTTGAGGAAGCTAAACGCTATCCTATAGGTGTAATTTGGAAAGAAAACATGAAATACACTAGTTGAGGGACATGTTATGCAATTGTTACATTGCTATA
>RSEF01000002.1:9827830-9890568 GCA_003993805.1 Himantopus leucocephalus | reverse complement strand
AACAGCCCCAGTTCCCTCAGCCGCTCCTCATAAGACTTGTGATAAAATAAGCTTGTCGTATGTGAGCGTGGTGTATCTGTTCATATGTGTTCTTGTGCATAATGCGGTAGTAGGAGTGAACGTGGTTGTTACGATGGGGTAGAGAGCTTGATTATCTGTAATAAATGAGACTGGATTCATAGTGTGCTTCATAACATGTTATGTTTGCATCACAGACTTGGGTTCAGGAGTTCTTCTTGACATTATGATTTTTACTGCTAGATGCTGTCGTGATTTGTTACCAGAAGTTTTCATTCAACTGGTGTTAATAGTACAGTTGCATTGCCAGCCTATGTTTTAGACGCGGCTGTTCCTCATGAAACATGTTATTCTTCTGTATTGCATAGCAAGAAATACTGAAATTCAATTCACTATCGAGCAAAAACATAGGTCTGTTTTTAAATGGTAAAGCCTCGATTTCCAGGAACTGAATATACAATACCTGCATGTTGTGTAACCTTTTGCAATGAAACATGAAGAAAAATATTATGTAGAAATAAACTATTACATAAAGATAAGCTGGTAAGCTGTTTTTAATCTGGAGACTTGTGCTTGAAATGCTGTCAAGTTGTCATGTTGAGTGTTTTAAATATGATACTGGGGAATGGGAAAGATCAAGATGGACTTGTTACGTTCAGCTTTAAATCTAAGCATAGAGAAGTGGCATTTTTTTATGTGGTAAATGACTTTTTTCCTCTAGTTTTTTCTTTTTTTTTTTTAATAGCTCCCTTAGCTGCTCTGCCCAAAAGCAGTACAGCTTAGTTACTTCATTAAAAGACCTGTTGAGTACACAGTGCATAATACTTTTTTATTCATTCAACTATTGGATCATTGTGTCATCTTCATCTTGTTTTGGGTAAGGAGAAATCTTTGATGCTTTTTAAATGCCTAAAACTAATAGTATGTTTTATGTTCATGATAGTGTAATATTGAAGTTAACCAAAATACAAAAGTTTGAACTGTTAAGGTTTATGAGGCAGCATGTAGTTAGTGTTCCAGAAAGCATGCAGGTGTATTTCTAGGAAGACGAACCATGCAGTCATCGGATGTTTTTCCTAGTCTAGAAGCCTTGGCCATCTCATTGCAGTAAAATACTCCATCTTAGCAACAGTTGCTATGTAGGACTATCTTTTTAGGCTGCATTGGTACCATTTTAAGATGTTAAGAGCTCTGCAGTGTTCCTGCTGATTCACCTCCTACGCTTGCGAGACTTGACTGTAACTTAGGACTTCTCATTTTACATAGAAAAATGATTAGTGAAGGTTTTATTGAAAGGGTGTCCACACAGTTAGAAACTACCATCAGCATAGCCAAAGAGAAATGAGGCTTTTATTTTGTGGATTTCTAGTGTGGTTGATCTGTTCTTATTAAGCAGGAAAAGTTGTGGGCATATGTCATAAAATGAAAAAGTAAGATGTATAGAAGAGCTTAGAGCATTGCTGGTGCTGCACCAGGGTAAGCATAAAGCAAATAGGAACCTTTTAGTGTAGGGAACCAAGTGTGTTTGGCTGTCTTTGTGCCTGTTCTGATTCACAGCTGGCCAGAGCCTTGGGAGCCAGGCTGGTCTAACAAAACAGCCAGCGTTAGTCAGTCTCTGCAGCGTCCTGCAACTTCTCTGTCACTTTGATAATGGTGATTTTCTTAGAGCTGCATAGGAAGAGCCAAGTGGTGGATTATTTCCTCTGTTTTCGTGTGTAACTGGGCTGTCCTGCTTACTTAGTCAGTGCTTTTTTGGTGTTTGATAGGTCTTGTTTGGTTTTTGTGGGTGTTTTGTTTTGGGTTTTTTTTTTTTTTCTTCTAGTGCTGCCTGGAAGTTAGAGAGGGGGTTTAGTGTGTTTAGCGATCGCCTGTCAAGATCTTCCAGTTGATACCCAGCTAATGTGCACACGTCTTGCTAAGCTTTGCCATGAGAGCCTTGAATTGAAACGAGGAGCTGTAGCCATTGCATTGCATGCCTTAGCAACAGCCACTACGTACACTGCCTTTGTAGGCTGCACTGATACTGCTGGAAGAAACACAAAACCTCATCCAGCTCCCACAATGGACATTTTCCTGCTTAACAGCTTATGTTCATGGATTCCCCCTTTGTTTTTTTTTCCTTCTCTCCTCACCTCCCACATAGTAGTACTGAGAATTATAAAAAAAAATAATCTTTAGTTGTTGCTCTCAGAGGTTTTGTGCTCTGATGATGATGAAGGTTCCTCTTTCTGTAGAAGTTAATGTTTCACAGGCACTTAACCATGCTTGACACAAACATTGACTTGCAAGAGTTTCTTAAGGAGAAACATCCGTATGTGTTATACTGATTGTTGTTTGTGATATTTTCCAATGTTACTGCCAAGAGAGGTAGAAGAAAAATGAAAATATGTGTAGTTTCAGAAATGGAAAAAAATGATGCCTCACATAAGATAGTATCACATCACACTGCAGGTGTAAGGCCTGTGTCTATTACAGTGGTTGGTATCTCACAAATGATGAAGCTGCAATGAATGCTATTTGTAGCTGTGTGACTTTTGTGACCTCCTTTTCTAAAGGAGATCTACAGCCTGCTTTGGGCTCTGACAACACTTAATGTCAAAATGGCATAATTTGTAACGCTCATTATCAGTGTCAGCTGTCACCGAACATATAAGCATAAAAAAGAAAAGCTGTTTCCCTCTGTCCCAAAGATCTTTATATCCTAAGTGTGTGATGAGACAGGGAGAGAAGAGATCAGAACACAGGGAGGTGGTGGGGCATATGTGGAACAGTTCTTAGAAGGTGCAGTCACCACACACAGATTGACCAGTCATTTTTGAGGCTTTTGTGTGCGTCCTGCTAGAGGAGACTTGTGAAAAGGGCTTTGCATGGATGTAATTCAGCTTTGGATTTTGCTAGGAGTTGCTCATAAATAAGGAATAGAATGTGAGAAATTTGGAGGGGTTGGAAGAGCTGGAGGGTGGAGGTTTGTGATATTGCCTGAGTGGGGGTCCAGGTCTACACTAGAAATTTGGCTGGAACTTGGACCCTCTTTTGGTATTGTTTCTTTACTAGCAGTAGTACTAGGTTGAAGCACTTTTATGGCCATAAGCTTAACTATCTGGCCTCAAAAATGTTATGAATACTGAGTAGTGAGTGTTTCTTTTTGCTGTAGTGAGATCTCAACAGAGAAAACGGGTTTGGCACGTAACTTTGTGTTGTCTAGATTTAAACGTGGCTGATATGAAGGTCCATCTGTGTAAGAATTGTGTGTTGAACAGCTAAGATCCTGTCTTCAAGAGGTGTTGGTTTATAATACAGCTTTCTAGTTCTAAAAGTGATGCCTGGCATGAAAAAATAGGATACCTTGCAGGCAAGCAGGCATAGCTTAAAAAGAAGTTACTGTCTTCCTGATGGTGGTCGTTGTCTTGAGCTGTGTTAGTCAATACATGGACACTTGTAACTTGGGTTGTTGCAAAACCAGTATCATTACCTTAAAAAAAAAAAACCAAACCCCAAAACAAAACACAAAACAACCTTTGGAGGTGATTACATCAAGTCAGTGGATTACTGCAATCCAGCTGTAAGAACAACGACCGCGCAGGGTATTTATGCCCTTAAAATGGCAATGAACTAAGATTATCACTGCAGCATGGTTTGGAATGACCATAAGGAGAGCAAGGTGGCATTTCTTTTCAGAAACCACAAAAATGGATAATTTAGTGTACAAGAGGAAGATAGTAAACTTTTGGATATCTGTCTGGCTTTCCCCCGAGGGTGAAACAGGAATTGGAATTGAAGGAGGCTGCAATATATAGATGTTTGAGCAGAGGGATGCAAAACTGTTTGTTTCAATGGTGTTAGGCCATTTAAATTAGTTTAAATATAGAAGATTAGTTAAAATATAAAAGTGTCTGTAGGGAGTAAAGGGGGAACCTGATCAAAAGGAATTGTTTTTACCTACTGTTTCAGAACAGGACAGTTGCCACACTTGTGTTGCATCAGAATTCATATTGAGCAGTCTTACTTTCACAGCTATTTATGATTGAAATTTTTGGTTTGAAAGTTCTTAATTTAGTGACATTGCAGGAACTGAATTTTCTCTTTTTAATGTTTTTATCTCCTTTTCCTCTACTTCTGCTGGTCACTAACACCTGTATTTTGATTTTATGAAGTAAGAAGTGAGTAAGTTTGTTATTGCATGCGGGGAATATTCACTAAAGAATACTGGGTTGAGTTTAAAGAGCTGAAGACAGATTTGGTTTTGAAGATTCATTAAAAAAAACCACAGAAAACCAGTTGATCCTTGGCATTGTACTTGGTCAAAGAGTTGAGTGCAAATACAGTCAGGAGAATGACTGGATATATGGCATCTTAGTGTTCACCAGTTCAGACTGTCAGGCAGCGAGGACTGGATTGCTCGACTGCCTGCATTTTGAAGATCATTAAATTGCAGCCGGTTTCCCCATGTGTTGAGCATAACTTTTGTTTGCTCACTTGTTTGACTCTTAGAAAAGTCATTAAAATGTGTGAAAAGACACTTAATTCCAGGTGTGCGTTCTCTGTTGGGCTGTAGCCACAGGATGGGAGAGTGAGTGCTGAGTGTTTCTGAAGGTATGTGCTTCCAGTTCACAGATGACGAGACATCTGGATGTCTGAAAAGAGCAGATGAGCTTTTGCAGATAAATGGAAGATTTAATATACTTAAGTAGCAAAATTGTTGTTTACAAACTAAGCTATGCAAGAGTAATTTGAGATTTGATAGGCTAAAGTGAGGGTACTTGTTGAGAGAAATATACGGAGCACCAGTTTTGTCTTGGAATGCACGTGCATGGTTAGGTACCCAGTGTAACCTGCTTCTTCTGTTTTGGGTTGCTGGTATCATCCCGCCTCGTGCTGACCTGAGGTTTACTCCTATTTTCAAAGTGCCTTTGCAAGCTCAGTGTGGGTAGATGAGCTTGTGGCCCCCAAGGCGGGCAGAGATCTGGCAGACATGGTTCCCTTTACCTCAGCTGCACCTCAGTTTCATGCATTTCTGGGGAGCTCCTGTCTCTGGGATGGTCTTCGTTGGCAACATTTTCCAGTGATTTATCTCATGCTCTATCTGTTTTCCTTGAGTCATCCTCACCTCAACAGTGAGAAGAGGGAAAGTATATAGTACATCATGTTTTTTTATTATTGAAGCACATTGGTATTTTTCTGTTTTACTCATGTTAAAATGGAAAGTAGAAAAAAGTGGGTTTACATCGTCTGAAAAACAACACCCCCTCTAAAAATTCCACCTAAGCGGTTGCTTCAGAAACCTTTCAGTAAGAATTATTTAATGTAGTCACCTTCTTTACAGATGATGACTTCGATCAGTTTGATAAGCCTGGTGCAGAAAGATCTTGGAGAAGAAGAGCTGGAGATGATGACTGGGACAGGTATGTAGGATATTTTCATCTTCAGTTTCTGTATGCTGGATTACCTTGCTCTGTTTTCCCATCATGGCATTTTGTATTCTAACATTTAGAGTAGTGCACATTTAGATACTAATGAAGATGTTGGTTGTTATGCATATGCCTGCCAATCCTAGATTGTGCCAAACATATACTTGCCTTGAGGAATATAGAGAGCACTATGAAGTGATACCTTTTAGAACTTGATAAATACAAAGTGTTTGTGGTGTGTAATTAACGTCCTGATTTTAAATATTTAGTAGATCTCAGTGGTTTAAATAGTTAGATTTTTGTTAGTACTTGAATTTGCCCAACTTTTTTTTTTTTTTTAAACTAGATGTTTAAATTCTTATCCTAAAAGTCCTACTTCAGTTTTACATTGAGGGCCAGTAATGAAGCTTAGGTACGTGCTTCTGTTGAAGAATATGACTGTTGTAAAGGTTTAGAAGTATATATGAACTTGGTTATTTTGGGGGAGAATAAGAGCATTTTTTTTTATGCAAAAGCACTCTGGCTGGGAAAGACGTGAATCAAGCTGCTGGCTAGACTTGTCTATTCTTCCTGGGAGAAAACTGTTCACTTTTTTGTGGAGTTGCTTTTTTTATTATTCCTTTTTAGTAATAGACTTGTTCAGACTTTGCCACTGGTTTTCACTGTAANGGGGGGGGGGGGGAGCTAATAACCATTCAAGTGATTGTAGTAAACAAATTTTACCCTAAGTAGTTTTCCACTGAGGTGAGCCCTTGGAGTGAATCAGCCTACTCTACGTTTATCGTCATTCCAGAGGGATTAGTTTCCTCTTCTGTGCTTTCCTGCTAGGTTAAGTGGGTAGTTTTCATTGCTCTAGGAGGTGAGTAAGAGTGAATAAGGAATTTGGACAATTGCTTCAGTATACGGGGTGTTCTGCTGTGTGCTGGTGAGGGGTGTCTGCTCTCTGTCATGCCAGCACAGCTGTTTGTGGGTTGGATGGTGAACTGCGTCAAGGAACTGATCTGGTTTGAGAGTGTAATTAAAATAATTTGTTCAGGCTGGGTCACTGTACCATGCTGCCTCCCAGCCCCAGCTCTGGGTGTTTAGAAATACTGAAGCCAATATTACAGGCAAAATACTTTGTATTAGAATATTTTCTGAACTTTTTGCCTTTGCTGACTTCATGGTATGAATAGGTGGGCTCTTAGATGCTGGCTGGTCACACTTGTTTTTAGCTGTCCTACTCTTAATGCTTCAGAAAATTTGGAAGAGTCAAACAGCTGTTGTATTGGAAGCTTAGTGCCAATGGTAAACTCTGTGTGGCAGAGTTATTTTTATAGGACTTGAGAAAGGTTATAGAGTATTTTCACTAAGCACACAAGGATTTCAGTTTTAGGAAAAAGTTTTCATTTATGTGTTTATTAGCTGCATGTAACTTAAGATAAATGATGAAAAATAGTATTGTTTTAGTGAAATTATAAGGGAAGTGGTTTCAGGTGCAGTGCTGGAGATTCTAGAGTTTCATCTTGCTGAGCATTTCAGAAATATTTTCTTACAACTGTATTTAGTAGAATGTTTTATTTGCATATGTTGGAATTTTTATTATTTTATTATTAATAATAATTATTTTTAGATTGCCATGCTATCATTGGAAGTGTTAAGTTCTGTGGTTGTCTGGGCAATTTCAAATGCTGTACATGGATATGTTGTTGCCTAATGTAATTGCTTGGATTTTTTTAACTACTGGCCTAATTCAGGATACGACAGTTTCTTGAAGATGGAAGAAGGTTGAACGGACACAGTAGACTTGGGTTTTGTTTTGTATTTTTTTTCTTTAATCCTTCATGCTTTGTTATGCAACCTAAACACTTTTGTGGGGGAGGGTGAAGGGGTGATGCTGTTAGTCATACATCCTGCTCAACCATCAACTCTTACTGTGTTTCCACTTAACTGAGTCCCATCCCCCACTCATTTAAATAATTTTGGATTTCCAGATCTCTTTCCTTTCTCAGACACTGGAGGGTGATAACTGAGAGTTGGAAGGCCCCTGTTATTTGGGAGTACAAATATAACATTGTTCTTGGAGAGTTTTTCCCATTACATTTTTTTACAGATTCTTTTTCTGAAACACTTGTGTCCTTGCTACTGCTCATGTTTAATGGGGCATGCTCATGAAATTTGAGGCCAGAAAAGGCCAGTCTGACATCTTTATCACCGGCTGTTAATTTATACATTTGCCTCTGTAAGGAGCCCAAAGCTTGGGTTTGGGAGAAACATGCAGTGCTGTCTGGTGAGATGACAGGGCTAATCTAGTAGTTGACTTTTGCTGAAATTCACTTGTTCTGATCCTTCTCTGGGATTATTCTTTTCTCTACAGACAGAAAACTTTCCACTTTTTGTTGTCTTTCTTTTTTATTGTTATTTTCTCTTCCTCAGTTGTTGAGCTGAATTTACTCAGTGAGGGGAATGTTGAGTATTGGGAGTTGAGGAAAGGGAGGAAATGAGTCTGTCTCTTCTGAGAGCAGTCAACTCTTAGAATATTTTAACCCTAATTTTCTAGAATTGTGGTTTTGGAAGGTCCTTTCTGTCTTGATGATAGTGAGGGTGAGTTGCCTTTGGAATTATCACAGATGTGTACTTTTAGTCCAGTTTAATTTATTTTGTGTGGCTTTATGTGGTATCAGATTGCAACCATTTGTTTTTGTCTTTTTCTCAACTAACCTAAGATCTTTTAGTATCTATTTTTTGGGGGTTTTGTTTATTTGGGGTTTTTTTGGTTTTTTTTTTTTAATAGTCAGATCTGGTAATTTTGGTCCCTCTTCTTGCTGATCTAACTTCAGGTTTGGCTATTTTAAAAGAAGTTTGAGATAGGTCTGCTTTACTGTGCAGGCTTTTCATTGTTACTGTGTTTATTCAAAAAGTTATCAATGGTGATTTTTCTTGTTTTAATTTATCAATGAAAATGTTGAGTGACATTGAATATTGTAATAGGTTTTGAGAGGCATTCTGTGAAACACTTCTGTTACGAGCTTCATTTATGTGCTCGTGCTAACTTTTTTGACTGTCAAGTAATAAGCCAAAGATTTTAAAAATCTAGAGTATGTATGCAATTACTTCTATTGACCAAATGTTTAGTCTTTTTTAGAAATTCACATCAAGGATGGCTTTTTAGTAATGTGTTGAATATCCCTAACTATGTTAGATAACTAAATTAATCTTCTGCTTCCTTGTCCGTTCCTTCTTGATGTGAATTTCTTGCAACCTGAACTTGCTTTTTGTCTTTGAATCCTGTTATAACACATGCTCTTGCTGTCTTTTGGAATTCTCTAGTGCAGTTTTATTAAAAGCTGTCAGTCGTGGACCATAGCGCTGGGAAGTATTTTCAAACCTTTTGGTGCATTTGTCAGATTACTGGCAGATGAAGAGATAGTGACTTTTCCATACTTCAGTTTTGGGTCTAAATTCTTCTGAAACCACTTCTGTTACATACAGTTTTCTCTCTGAAATAAAGGGCTTAAATTCTAGTCAGTTTGCTCTTTGGGATGTATGATGTCTTATGTCCCCTTGTTAGTATTGCAGTGAGCACAAAACAATTGCTATTTGTTAATGTTCAGTCATTCCTGGAACTGTTTGAGATCAGTAACTATGGACAAATACTGTGTACTGATGATAACGTGCTATGTAGTGCTGTTTTGGAATATCATCTGTTCTCTTCTGGCCCACAAGATTTTCATTCCCACTCCTGCATTATCTGTACAGTAACCAGCTCCAAAAGAGATGTATCCATCTGCAAAAACAAGTTTTAGCACTGATTTATGTCTTGGGACTGGCTTCCCTATTTTCAAGTATTTCCTATGTAGTCCTAAAGAGCTCTTACACGTATTCCCATTCTGTTCATATAGGCCATTATCACTTTGGGTATTTAATTTTTATGTAGTTTTTATGTTATGAATGTAGTATCTAAGGCCTTTTTCTTTTTTTTTTTTTAAGGTGTGCAAGTAGAAATAGGTTCACATTCTTGAATTACAGCTCGTATTTCAACTCACTGGCATGTCATTTCAATATTAGGACATGCATCCTCTAATACAGGCATTTGTCAGTAATAAGTGTTTATTATAGAAGGGGGAATCTGTTTGTTCCTGTCACTAGATAATTCTTTCACTGAAGGAAGAATGAGATTAAGCAGTTGTCCTAAAGTTTAACTCAGCCGGACTGCAGTTCTTTGTATTGCATCTTATTTATGGGACAGATGCTATGTGATGGCGAAGTTTTGTAAGCCAGGTATTTCTATGCTTCCTGAATTTTTAGCCACACTTACAAAGGTGGTGAGACATGCATTTGATTTTTGTCATCCTACAGATGTCTGTTTGGCCTTACCCTCAACTTGAGGAGGGAATAAAGTATTTATGAAAGATCTAGGCCGAAGTGGCTCCCACTCGAGCTGGCCTCCCAGTGCCTCCTTGCTGAAGTGCAGCTTGGGCCACATGGGTGCCCTGTAGACTGAGATTTCTCACTTGTTTCTTCTCTCCAGAGGTGGGAAACAGCAATTTGAGCAATATGCCCAAGCAGCCTTGACGTGAAGGATCTAGAGTGGGGACCTAGCTAACCGTGTTTTAAATGCCTACACTTTGTCTAGGTCTATGTGCTGTGTTATAGTTGGAGGAATAAGGAAAGGAGAGCATACAGAGATGAAGGAACGGTCTTACTTAATATGTCTGGTTTATTGTTTCATTTAAAATATATATATCTCCTTTTTCAACTTGCAGAATGCTTTGCTAAAAGGAAAGCTTTGTGCAGCCTGAACAACAACTCTCCTCAAGTTAGTTTTTTAAGGTGTATACCCTATATGGTGTTTGTTTCTGTTTTCTAAGGTTCTACTTCTTAAATTTGTTAATGTTTTCCAGTGAACTTGATGATGACTTGCTTGGAGAGGATTTACTAACTGGCAAAAAGGTAAGAGATGTGCACTGAAGTGAATTGTTACAGATACTAAAATGTGAATGTTGTTCAACTTACCCACTTCAGTTGTTTGGTGTGGCCTTTTATGGGTCTTACGGTCACCTCCCCAAAGCCTGACAGCCACAAGTACCTGAGATTTGCTTTGTTGCCAGAGCGCTCTGCACCCAGAGCTCATTTCCTTTTGTGAAGTACCTCCAGGTGTGGCTTTTTAAAATAAAACTTTTAGAATTTTTTTTTCCTGAGGTAGTATTTCTTCTCATAGCACACAGTTCAAAAAGGAGATGGTTCTCAAAATCAGTTTCTCTGTAGCTCATATTGACTTAACAATTAAAAAAAAAAAACCAAAACAGAAACCCCATTTATGCCTCCTGAGTGCTGATTAGCATTCTGGAGAATTCACTTCAACTGCCAGTTTCCTGGCTATTAAAAGTTACTCATCAAAATACCAGCAGTATTTACCAGAGAGTAAATAAAAAAGCAATCAGTGGTGTCTATTAAAGATCCACTCACTGCACACAATCCACTACTACTTTGTCTAACGAGTAGGTGGAGGATTTCCCCTTCTACAGTGAGGGAAGAATAT
This sequence comes from Himantopus leucocephalus, assembly GCA_003993805.1. Lineage (NCBI taxonomy): Eukaryota > Metazoa > Chordata > Aves > Charadriiformes > Recurvirostridae > Himantopus > Himantopus leucocephalus. Next base: position 9,879,621 of record RSEF01000002.1, on the reverse strand, counting down.
GGAAGCAGCTAGCATTGGAGAATATAAACGAGTCCCCCCATGTCTGCAATGGACTCCTCACTCTGATACCTATTTCCAAAACTGAAGTGTATGAAAAGAACTAAACGTATGTTTAGATGTGCCAGATACCTGCAGGAGAAAACAGGGCTTCTGTTTGGGAAATCAAAACTGGCTAGTCACCTCTTTCTCCACTTTATCTGCTGAAAGTTTTTAACGTTGTAGTTGGAGATGAATAGGTTTGTTAAGAAACCCAGATCTGGTAAAAGTTGAGTTAAAATTGATGTAGCTTTTTATAATCACACTCTAAATGTTGGAAGTTAGCTTCTTGAAATTATTCTGTACGTAATCCCAGTTAAAGGTAGGAAGTTCCTTTGTCTCATGTACTGGTTTAAAAAATAAACTAAAATTCCAGGAGGATAGGGATTGCAGATGTGTGTTAGGCAATTATCAAAAATACAAGCAGTTAACATTGCATATGTCTTTGTAGTTGAAACGTGAGTTGATAGATGCTTGCTTATCTTACCAAAGAAAAAAAAAAAAATAATCCATATGAATACTACCCAATACTAAATTTCTCCAATGTATTATGCGTTCTTGTGCTCTTTCTATTCTTGTTTTCAGTTTTCCTTCTTACAGGGCTCTGAGCAGTATCAGTGGGTGTGGACTCATATGGTAGAGTAATAATAGACTTGTGAGGAAGTTTTCCCTGAGCTATTTAGGCTAAACTTGCTTCTACTTAATCTCATCCCAGTACTTCTAGATAAATCTACCCTTGTATAACCTTTCTGCCCCTATTACTTTAGGGGATGGAAATAATGTTGCTGAGCAACAATTATCTCTATCCTAGTGGGTAATTATTTTAAAAAAAACAAAAACCAAACCTGAAAGTATGATAGGCAAATTAGGAGGAGTTCAGAAAAGGCATGATATTTTCTTCCATTTTTTTCTTCACTTACAAACTAATTATGGTTTTTCAATTTTTTTCATATCATCATATACTTTCCTCCAGTCTCGTAACTATCTCTGCTCTCTAGAAACTGTAGTAATTTAGTAGTTTTTCTTGACTTGCATAATGCATCAAGGTCAAAAAGCAGTTAAACAAGAGCACTGAAGCTAACCTCTCTTTCTTCCTGGTACTTCTCAAGTGAATTGTCATCTTTGGCTATGTGTAGGAATGCATCAGTGAAAAGCATTGATAGCTAGGCAGAGTTATGTAAATTTTTGTAAGACTGTCACATTTATTTTCAGATTTGTTGTCTTGTGTAGCGTATTTTTTGTCATTGAATTAGGTAATTTCATTGAAGATATACTCTTAGCCTGGGATTTGTTCTTCATAAAAAATACTTAGTGTTAAGAAGTTTCAGTAGTTTCAGTACTTAGTTAAAAGTTTACATCCTTTTTTTATGTTCATGATTGACTTTTTCTGAAACCTAGAATCAGTCAGACTTGTCAGATGAAGAGCTGAATGATGATCTTCTGCAAAGTGACAATGAAGAGGAACAAGAATTCCGGTATCTCTTTTCTAAATCTTGTGTTTTGGATAACTCAAAGCTATTAATGACTACTACTGCTGATAACTAATAACTACTAAACTGAAGTTATTGGTTAAAATAGTTTTGTTGTTTATCTCGCCAGCAACTTAATGATGTATATATAATGTGTTTAGTAGCATCGTTAGCATTTGAGTAGAATAATTTTTTGTTTATTTGAATCTAATAAATTTAAGTCAAATCTATTAAAAATCTTATAAAGAAGAAACCGTGTCATCTCCTGTACATTTAGAATTATTTATAATTACTTACGAAGCTCTTGTTCTGTGCCTTACTGGTATCGTTGTAGGCTTCCTTCTTTTATAAAGTCCTTTTCTGACATCATTCTTTTTAAAAAAAAAAAAAAAAGTCTTACCTCTGAAGATCCTGAGCAGGGGAGCTTTATAGTTTGTAAGGCTTGATTTGTGGATTAAATATTTGTGTACAATTACACAGCAGAAAATTTTGTACAGAGTTTATAGGCTTGAGCAGGCATTTCCCTGGGATTTTACTGAGGATTCTGCCCTGTGAATACTCAGTGACGATACAGCTTCGCAACTGAATTATGGGCATTACAAGTCAAAACAAGTGTCTTGGCTCAAGCTGGACTGAAGGGGGAAGGAAGGTGCTTGTGATGCAGAAGTGATGCCATACCACTACTGCTTTTAATGGCCTGTGTGTTTTGCCAGCTTTTCCTTTACTTGTCGTGTGCTATGTAGGCATGTCGTCTCAAGGGTTATAAATATACATACACATATGTGTATGTATGTGTACTGTATATATGTTGCTCTGAGATCTCCTTTCTATCCTTGGCTGGAATTAGGGTGAGTCCTGTCCCTGTGTTGGATTGATGAGGGTGTGGTGAGATATCTCAGACCATTAATCTCTGCATTGGGTGCTGTTTTCCTCCCTGTGGGAGTGACGGTTGGAGTGTTCCCTTCAAAATGGGGAATCCCGGTTACAGTCCTTTCTGTTTCTTCTCTGGATTTCCTCCGTGTGAACCCTGGGCAGCACATGACTGCACAAGTGATGAGAAAGTATCTGAAGTGTGATAATAGTGCTCAGTGGAAGCAGGTTTCTGTAGAGAGGTCTTGCATTTTTAGCAGTTTTATTGCCGGGTTATGAGACCCTTGCTCCACTCCTTTCCCCTCTCCCTGTATTTCCATTCAAACTCATTTATGCCTCTATAGTTGGGAGGATAATGATAATCCTGCATAACGTCTTGGTTTTCGTGTTAAATCTTCCCTGATAGATGCAAGTAGCTCAAAGCTGCCTGGATCTTGTTCCCCCAAACTTATGAAAATAGTGGATATTAAGAATGTAATTAAAAACAAAAAAGTCTTTGTTTTCCTTGTATCCAGAGCCCTCAAATCATTAAGAGCTCCCACCCCCCAGCTTTTATAACTAGTCTGCAGTTGGTTAGTCACTCTTTTGTATTGATTGCACTAGCTGTTGTAAACAGTACGTTCCGAGTTTTGCTTTTCCTCCAGATGATAATCTTTCCAGCTTTTATATTGATTGCTTTTTTTCAGAGTTTGTGCCGATACTAATTCAGAATGTCTTAGGCATTTAAATGGCAGTTCTTGACTATATATTTTGAGTAGAACATTAAATCTGTCAAAAGTGTAAGTTTGAATTCAAGATACTCAAGAAGGAACAATGTTAATGCTTTTAGTTAAAAAATAATTTACTATCTTATTTTGAAAGATTGGGGAAATAGATGCAGTTATAGTAATTTTGTGTATTTTTTGTTAGTCTTGGAATTAAAACTGAATCCAGTCTGCTTTGGTTACCAAGGAGGAGTTTTGCCAGTTTGACCTGCTAAACCATCTGGTTGGTTTGATTCCCCTGGTCAAATAGCCTGCAGCTGGTGATAAGCTGCAGTACAGTATGCATTATGAGAATATGGCATGGAGTCAAATAGTGTGTGAGGTATAATTTTATCCACCAACTTAGAGAGTTTGTATTTGTTGGCTTTGTTTTGCTAAATCTTTGTGAGTAGATGACTGTTACATTTCAACCTCTGGTTTTTCTTTTTCCCCCCTATACCATAGTTCTCAAGGTGTCACAGTTAGCCTCAATGCTACATCTAGCATGCTTCATGCATCATACGAACTCTCTGAGACCATCAACGATCGATCAATAGAACATGAGTCTGAGTATGACCAAGGGGAAGATGAAATTGTTTATGACAAATCTGAAGCACCTGAAGTATATGCTTCAGAGTATGCAGAGGAAGGACATTATGAAGGCAATGATCCTGAACTGACAGAAGACCAAATAGAATATGGCGAAGAGCCTGGAGAAGAAGATGAAGTGCTAGACCTTGAAATCAATGAACCCCTAGATGAATTTCCAGTGAGTTTCTTTCTATTGTATCTTCAAAGATAACATTGCTTCATGTGCATAGGGTTTTAGACTGATTTGAAATCTGTTTACCTCCCTAGGGAGGAGGGGAAATTAGACCTATTATCACTGTCTGCCAGTTTCTTTATCTAGGCTGTGACAAAGTTTGTGTTGACAGCTTGTTTGGCGGTAGGTAATGCTCCTTTGTCATGCTGGAAGGCAGTTGAGAATCATGACCTTGAGGATTGTATCCTTAAGGAAGAAAACAGCTTTGTGTGGTGGAGATACACTGCCAATTGTTAGAAGTACTTAATGCAAAAGCTTTTATCCAGGCTTTAGACAAGATCTGATAAAGTCCTTCGAAGGTGAAAAGATTATTGACCTGCTAAAGACATCTTTAAGGTGCTAATATCCCAAAGTGATTGATGTCCTGCTCGTTCATCCTTTTTGTAACTGAGAACTGTCTAAACCTGAATAAAGAGATTGGACCTTAGTTCAGAAAATGTCACCTGCATAATTCAATATAATTTAAGCAGTGTATTAGAGAACATGCCCTGGCTTTAATTGCTAGTGAAATGATTTAATCTTAATTAAAACTGTACATGATCAGTGAGGTGTTCTAAATACAAGCAACTTAAGAAAGGTTTGCTCTCATTTTGTATTCATAATTGTTCAGAATTGAACCCATTCATATGTAAGCACTTGCAGAATGTTTTAAGAATGTTCGTATTTTTGGTGGGGTAAAATCTGATGTTGATTTATATGTGCTATAGATGCATGTTTCCTTTGGTAAAAAAAGTACTGCAGTGTTTACTTTGTGAATTTGTAATCAAAGGGTGTAGAAGTACAGAAGTAGATGGGCCACAGTAGCAGATGGGATCTCAGTGACATTGCTGCGATCTCAGGTGAAAGCTGTTTTGGTTACGTTTTTGATAATACTGAAATTATTGTCTAGTTAAAAGCCCTGTTAAGTGACATGACATAAAAGGTATAATTATAATTGACAGTTCTGATAGATACAGTACTTCTTTTTGAGTTCTGGAAACAGTAACATTGCATACAGACCCCATCTTTTAACAGGCTTGCTATTCTGTAGAGTTAGCCTATGTCTGTTCACCTTCTTGTGTTACTGCCTTAGGATGAAGATTACATGCAATCATATAATGAGCAAGGAATGGAAGAACAAGAAGAATATACAGCTGATGAAGAGCTGGAAGAATCTCAGACAATAACAAATGAATCAGAAGAGGTATGTTCTGAATTTAATGAAAACTTAAAATAACTAGTTGTTTCAGAATTTGAATTTGTAGAATTGCCCACTTTGCTGGGTAAGAATTGATGCAACTTTGCTGATGTTGAATTAGCGGTGGTATTACTTTTTCTATAAGATGAATTATGATAGCATCTATATTCATGGAATCATAGAATGGTTTAGGTTGGAAGGGACCTTGAAGATAATCAAATTCCAACCCCCCTGCCATAGGCAGAGACACGTCCCACTAGACCAGATTGCTCAGATACATCAGATCCCCTCTCCCCCTTGGGATAAGAATCATAAGGGAGTGCTCAAAATATTCATATTTAATCTTAAAGTCAACATTAGAAACTTCAGGGACCTGTTTGGGTAGGAGAATGATAGTAATACTGCAAGCTGTATGTTGAAGCTCTAAAAGCTATTGTGCCTCACATTCCAGATGGATTATATGCTGCTGCTGGGAGTGTAGATACAGTTCTTGGGTATTCCAATTTGAGAAGGAGCGTGAGCACGGAAGGTTCTGTATGTTAGAAAGACAAAGTTCAGATTGTGTGTTGTTTTGAAAGAAGTTGTGTTGGGACTGAAATTTCTGTGAAGTTTATCTTAATTCTTTGATTAGGAAGAAAGACGAGTTCCTTCATTTGTGAGAAGAAAGCTTATGCCAAAAACTGTCAAGTGTATGTTCACTGGTTATAGCCCAGAACAGTGCTATTAATGTTGCTATTAATTTGTAGCAAGTTTTTGATGTGGGATTTTTTCCTTTCCCCACCAGGAATCTGCTTTAATATTACTTTTATTCCAGTTCTTAATTAAATAGGATTGAATGGATTACCTGCTGGGAAGTGTAGTCAGAGTATGTTCCCTCTTTGGAGCTTTAACTCATCAGGAAATTAATTCCTCAAAGACGCAGCAGCGTTCTATGAAGTTCTAACAAATGGGTGTGCTATGATACTCTCTAGTTATATCAAACATTATAACAACATTCTTTGGTAGGTGAAGAGAGATGCATTGAAAAGGGGCATCTGCATTGTTCAGTCTTTGCTGTTGCAAACATGACATCTTACACCAAACATACCTTAAACATTGTTAATTTCCTACTACTTAAGTGTTAAATCTGCCCTTCCAAAGAACTGTGAAACACTTCAACACTTTTTGTTCATTCACTGGATTATCTACACTTTCCTTCTGGTGTTTTAAAAGCAACCTGATAATTTGTGCTATCTACAGCCACAGTGTATATGAGATGATGAAAGCACCACACATCATGTAAAATTAAGTATATAGCTGGGATTCACTGGCAAACTTACTGCTTTAAAAAACCACAGCTTCGTTTTTAGAGTATGAACTAGTGAGAATTCTGTAATAATCACGTTGTCTAAATTTGTCCAATGCACAATTTAATTCATTTCATTCAAAAGATAACATCAATGCAAGTTTTTAATTGATTTCGTTGATAGAGCTTTTAGAGAGTTTGTTCACATTACATTATGAACATTTTGGCCACATCTTTATTCAGTTAATCTACATCCTGGCTTTATTCTGATGGCTTGCACATCGCCACAGGTTTCTAGTTTCCTAAATAGCACTTTTTATTCCTTTATTATTTCATATGTAGTTTATTTACATTTGTCTGTAGGCTCACAATTGCACTTTTCCAAATGAGAATGCCACCAAGAGAGAATTTTGTAGAGTATGCGCTTCTTTTTATTATATGGTAAGGTGCATGCCTCCAGCTCTGAGTAGTTTTGTTCTTTATTCCAGTGTTATGTAAGAGCATTGCTCCTTAAATCCCATAGCATTCACTGCTTGTAAACAAGGGTGGTTGTTGGCATTCTCCTGTAGAAAATGTAACACAAAAATGGAGCTGTAGTAGATGTGCTACAAATAAATAGCGTTGTTATTTCTTGATTGAAATTTGGCACCGGAATAACTGAGAGCGAGCTGGTAGGGAAAGTGTTTGGTAGAGTTGTATTTTAAGCAGTTTCCACATTAAAACCAAATAAAGCTTCTTATTATACCGCATGAAGAAATTTTGTAAACTAAGAGAAAAGCTGACTGGCTGGGGAACTGGAACATGATGAGGGGAAATTGGCGAGTAAAGGAGGCGAGAGACCTGTTAAGAGTGGTTCTCAGGTGGGAGGTGTGAGGAGGAGGCAGGAAAAGTTTGTGTCCTTGGCCAGATCAGGTTCAAAGCATGCTTTTTCACTTGATATTTAGTTTGAAACAGTGCTTAGAACTTGGATTTTGAATAAAAAACACTGTGGAGCTTCCTTGAAAAATGTAGCAATGCTTCAGAAAATATTTTTGCCTTCCTAAGTCTCAAAGCAAAACCTAATATCCAGAAATTTCAGCAGCAAATAGGTGTGGTAAAACTGTCAGTTACGTGAGTTATGTCCTAAATATTTTTAGAAGAATAATATCACTAATTATTTGTACAAAATGTTCATAAAAATGTAACCTCCTAAAATCAGAATTCATGGTTTCTTTGTTTTATATTGGAACTAACCTCCTGTGAAATATGTGATAGGGGGTTTCTCATTGTGTAAATTTAAACCATGTTTTGAGTTATACTGATAAGAAATGATGAAGACTTAAGAAAATATTTCATGAAGAAGTGCTGCATACTGGTTTTCTTTTGATAGAATACAGTCTTGGAGGAAAAAAAAGGGCCAATGTGTCAGTTTGAGAGATTGTTCTGTCTGTGTTTAGTCTGAACTTCTGCATTTTAGTTCTTTTGTTCAAGTTTGAAGATGCTACCTCTCAGCCTGGAGGAAAATGATGAAAAGAGTCCAGATCAAACCAGCCAAGTTTTAAACATATTTGGAAGCTCTTAGGTTTGTTTTTATTCCCATTTTTCATCTGTGGAGTGGAGGTGCCCTTGGAGTAGGTGTAACATCCTTTTATCTGCTCTCTCTTATTTCTTGATCCCTGATCAAGCAGCAGTTGCTGCTGCTTCGGTGTTAGCCTCTGGTAGAAGCCTCCACTGCTTATCTAGCTAGTTAATAAAAGTTTATCATTTCACCTTCACAATATTTCACATGGAAGGAGTCTGGTTTAGCTTTTACAATGCTTACCTGTTCTGTACATCTGGCCCAAAGCTCTCCAGAACACTTGACAGTCCCATCTTTAGGAGGATCCTGTGCTAAGACCGGCATTTATCATGCTGACTGGTGTTTTCTCCTTCTTTCCTTGGGCTATGTCTGTTACCAGTCCTGCAACTGTGGCAAGCTCTTCGGAGCAGGAGCACTCATTCTTGCTCCATAGCAGATCACAACCCAGTGTGGGGAGTTCTGGTCAGTGACTGGGATTTATGGCATAATTATTTAATGAGGATGGCAGAAAACTCTGACCTTGTGATAGAAGAGAGGTCATTGTTTTTCTTCATAAGGAAGAGTCAGCAAAGCTCTTCGGTAGCTTTGTGCAAGGTGTCATAATGGGAAATGTTAAGCTCCCTTTGAGGAGTGCTGCTAAAAAGCCTTGGCTGGGTAGTCCAGTCAGGGGACCTCAAGAGGCTGTTCAAGGACTGTTCATGTATATGCAGAGATATTAACGATTAGCAAGTATTAAATAGAATCCTGTAAGTACTAGTATGTATTAATTCTGTCTGCACTTGTCTTTTCCTGTATAAATTTCTTTTGAAGCATAGAATCCATTCATACACTGTAATTTTGGCAAAACAACTCATTGTGTTAGGCTGGAAGTTGGAAAAGATGATCTGAAGTAGTCTTGCATGCTACAACTACTGAACAAATTGCGGAGGAAGGGTGTATGCTCCTACACAGCTCAGATAACCTTTCCTGGAGCTATATGTAGAGAACATATGGTTGGCTGTCAGACGTGTTTGTGTCTCCATCGCAACTAATATAAATCCCTCAATAATACGTGTAATCAGACTTGGACATGGGTCAGTTAGCATTCTCGAGCACTGCCTTTCCTGTGCCTGCTTTTTCATTAGCTCCTTTGATTTTATTTTTTTTTTCTTTGATATTTAATGCTTGTAAGGCTGCTGTTTGTTAATAGGTGGCATGAGCATTATACTGATGAATAAAGTGAGTTAGACCCAGAAGACTACAGAATTGGTATAAGTGGCTAAGAATAGAATAGTGCTGGTCTAGAAAAGTTTGAGAAATGTTTTTTTTATTGTTGCACAGGAAAGTATTTGTCTTGTAGTATGTTATAACTTCCATTTTTTTTTTATTAGAATGGATATTTTTTTTCTTGAATGAATAATTATCAAAAGGCAACAGAGTTGCCACAGGTATTTTCTATAGCATTTCATTAAACCATTGCAAAATTTTTCAGGACAATGCAGACTGCAGAAACTATTCTAGTCCTGATTCTGCAGTCTGAGCCACACATACAGCCTTGCACAAGTAAGTTTTGGACTCACAGATGAGATTACATGACTGAGACCAGTCTGTGATGATTAAAAACTGGAATTCCAACGTTGCTTTTAAGGGTCATGGACACAGAGAGTGGATGTGGCGGTGTTTATGCTCTAAAGTAAAGCAGGAGGCTCAGCGTAGTGAGAGAGCATGTCTTGCAAAACAGCCACTCCAGTTCTGACTTCCAAATCCTGATGGAAAAGTTTTTAAAGACAAGCATTAAGACAGTAAAATTATGGGGTTTATGATATTTAAAAACTTAGATTTGATAGAGATATTGCTACTCCTTTCTCTTTTGGGAGTCCCTCTTTTGAAAGTAAAATGCTAGCCTCGTCTTTCTGCCTTGTTTTTGTTTGTTTTTATTAAACCATGTTAACATTTCTTTCCTTGCTAACATCCCTCCTCTGTTCCATGAGTCTCAACTGCCTGTCTTCAGAGGTGCTTTGATTGTATATGGATATGTTAATCAGACCAGTTGTGCTCAATCTGGGTTTGCTTTTGAGGTTTGGATTTCTTTCAGTCTTGAAGGTTTGTGGGGTTTTTTTGCCTGCTATCCTGTCTGCTGTTTTTAGCTGCATTTTTTTATACGATATAGTTGTTACATAAAAATAAATATTGTTTTTAAATATAAGCCTTGACGCTTTTTATAAACTTAAGCTATTTTCTTAGCTAAATCTTAGAGCATTTTTGTGAGGTCAGGAAATGTAATACTTGAATGTTTGCCTGGAATGGATAAAACACATTCTGAGATAAGGAGATAATAAAATGAAAATAATGTGGGATCAGTAGCCCATTAAAGGCCAGTAACTAAGTATACAGATCACTTATTCACCAGACCAAAGTTGGAGTACCTTTGAGCTTGAGTTCATATGGTGTGCTGTATTTTAAAGTAGAAACTGTCTGGCCAGATCCTGTTTATTATTTTGCTTCCCATGTTTCTTTTTGGTTTTGGATGAAGTTGAGCTCCTGCGTAAGGAAATTTGCAGTCTCTTGCACCATTTTACCATCAGGTCTTTTCCTTGATTTGTGGCTTAGTATCTGTCTGCCTGACAGACGTGCTTGCTGTGCTTTTCTCATATAAATTACTGCACCAGTCTGGTTAATTAGAAGATTAAACCATTTTTTACATGTTATATTTCACTCATTTTTTAACTGTCCTCAAGCAACATAAAAGTTATGATGTATTTAGTGGCTTTGTGAAGAATTAACATGCATGTGCTGGCTCTAAGAAATGAGCAAGTAGACTTGCACAAGAAATAAGAAAATACATGCTAACCAAATATTTTATGGAAAATCGTACTAATTAGAACACTTCTAATTTTCAGCTCTAGAAATCAAATATAACTTGTGTAACATTCTGCATGTTAATTTCATCATGCCAGCACAGGAAAATGAAATTGATTTTTTTTCCTTTTTTTTTTTAATTTGAAGGCAAGGGATCCATTTTCATTTGGGACATTGTTTCATCTAAATAAATGTTCTTAAATGAGGACAAGGAAGTAGCATTTCAATATACAAATTTAGCATATTCAAATTTTATCCAGTCCTGTTCTCCACTCTCTTAATCAGTTGCTGAATTAAAACTGGGAAATATTTAAGGAGTAGAAAAAGTAAAGACAAATACAGTTATACATATCTAGAGGACTAAAATTGGGATGTAAGGTTATATGGTTTTGTTGTTTTGTTTTGGCTTTTTTAACAACGTGCCACTGACAATTGTTAACAAATGGAAAAAAAAATAGTAATTTAGTGTTTGTATTACTTGAATCTGATAGTATCCCAGGTTTGCATCTTCATCAATTCAATGATAAAATGTCACTCTGTGCAAGAGTAGCAACTAATCAGATGGTGTTCTATCTGGAGTTTCCATATTCCCTTAAATACTGCAGCAAAATGGGTTTTCTCAGTAGATTTTACTATAACGCTTATTATATACTTCATATCTTTGTATTTGTAAAAAATTCACCAAGCTCTTAAATGTTTGTTGAGTTATGTATGAGAATAATGTATAATGCCAGCAAAACTTGTACCAAGGGACCTTTAAAGAAAATTTTGTCTCTTAACAATCAGTGATCTCAAGAAAGCAGATTTTTCAGTTTGCATGTCCTCTGTATTTTGTGATTCAGGCAGCTATTGAGTCTCTGGAACTTCAAGAAGAAACAAAAGAAGAATCTGATGAAGAGGAGGATGATGACGAAGAGTCTGGACGATTACGTTTCAAAACTGAACGGAAAGAAGGAACAATAATTAGGCTCTCAGATGTGACAAGAGAAAGGAGAAACATTCCAGAAACTTTGGGTGAGGTTTTGTGGCAACGGATTATTTTGAAGAGCTATAATAAAAGAAAGCAAAAGACAGGCTTGCCAAAACTTTTAGAAAAGACTTTGATGGCAAAAGATAGAACAGTTGCCTTCTAACTTAGACTGGCCTATATGCAAGTTGTCCAAAGTCATTTGTAGTCTGTTGTAGTGTCTATCTCCTTGGGAGGAATGTTTAATCATACTGCGTTTTGAAAACCAGCACAATGTTTGTTCATTTAGACTTTTGTGGTGTCTTTAAAAGCTTTCCTGTTTTAAAGCAGCAGCTGCCTGATCTGTGCTTCACTATGTACTGTGGTGGAATGCATTTTAAGGAATTCCTTCGGACTTCCATCCTTGGAAGATTTTTTCAGTTGATAACACAAATCTTGTTACTTGTGTTCTGCTGTGAAATCGCTGCATGTTTGCTGTTTTCCCCCAGGAACATCAGTGTGCTGTGAACCTGTTGTGTTCCTACTGTTGGATTGGCCTAGAGAAATTGTAAATTGCTGGGGACTGTGTTAGAAAAATATGGAAACCCCTGTTTTTGGGATTCAGCTTTTCTAACGTGGAACAATCTGGATCTTACACCACCGTGATTCTTTAGGCAATGTCTAAAAGGGTGTATTTTCTTTGTATTTGAGTAGCATAACAGAAATGTGTTTGTTTCTAGGAACACTGCTCCATGTAGCTAAGGAATTTGCCACTGCTAGTTCAGAAGAAGCGGTAGATTTGCAACTGTCTTGCAGCCACTGTTTTAGTCTATAAATAAAATCACATTGGTTTATGGTTTTGAGAGTTAACTTCAAGACCCTTCATGTGCCCTGGTTACTTGGGTATCTGATACTGGTGTTGTACCTGCGCCACTGGGGATAACTATATTGCCTCTTCATGTTGGCTTTGTGGTGGTAATAATAAAAAGTCAAATTAAAAAGGTGGTATTAGGGAGATGGGAAAGAATTAAATTTTTTTTTTTCAGAAAGGTGTACCATTCTTACAGTTTTGCTACTGAACCAAACTAGCAATTCAAACTATGACGAAAAAGGCCTGTTCTTTTGAAGAGAGTCAAGATATGCAAGAGAGGGGAACTGGTAACGAAGGCAAATTATCAGATACTGTTGGCTAATAATCAGGTACCACTGGGGGAAGATGTATTTTTTTGATGATACTTCAACTTTGCCAGACTAGGGATGAATTCTTTGCACAGGATTGCTTTAAGATGGGTGCCACGCAGTGTGAGCTTGGTAGCTGAGTGCTTCTGCTTTCTTTTCAGGTGAGTCAGTGTCTTTGGGACAACAGGGCATTTTGGAATTACATTCCCGGAGCACACACCTAGATTGTCAGAACTCACCGTGATGAAATTTTCTTCTTGCCTTAAAAGCCTTGCTTTGCAAAGGATGTTAGTTCTAAGGTTTTTTCTCGTTAGTTGCATGCCCTACTAATTCTATAATTCGGTTGCAAGGAATTTGGGCTTTTACTATGTCTGCAAAAATTGAGAGGCCTTAATTCTGTAACAAAGGTGGTGTGGCCAAGAGGACTTGTTCATGAGCAGCAGGGAGTTAGGTGCAGAGGCTGAACCAGACTTTCACAGTAGTATTCGTGTTGGCCACGTTGTGCTGTGAGACGTCAGTGTGTGATTTTGAATCAAGATCTTTCTCATCTGTTGTTCATATTTAGCAAATAGCTCTTCTTACTTGCAGTTTCATGCAAAGTGTGTATTAAGGGCCTTTATTCAGCATTGTTTTAATAATCAGAAATGGATTCTGATTAGAATAAGACTGAAGGGAACCCTCTAGAGGCACAGAGTAGTCTATGTGGGCAAGGGATATTTTAGCCAAGGTGCATTCCTCATATTTCTACATACTGGATACAGAACATATCTTACTTATACAAAAGGTGCTGGTGTCTTCACAAAATAGTGTATTTTAAAAACAAGAGTGCACTGGAATAGCTAAATCTCTGCATGTAATTGCAGGGTGAATGACAATTGCCTGTATTGTCATGCATCTGTGGACTTACACTCTAGCTTAATGTAAAAACAAGACAAGCCAATGAGGAGAAAACTTGTAGTGGAACTTGACTGTTAAAGGAACAATGATTTGAATCAGATTTATTTGTAAGTGTAACTTTAAGTGATTTGGGATGTAGCTCTGAGATATAAGGAAAAGGTGATGCAAATGTGGATGAGTTTATAATCTAAAGAGCTTTTTTTGAAACTAATCTTTGGGAAAAAATACGATCTTACTGTTGTGAAACGGTTTCTATTCATACTAGTTTTTCATGTTAATTTGTTGATAAAGAGACCAAATGATTATGTGGTGGGTAGTTAAACAGCAAAAAATACTTGCTTGCATATAAATACCTGCTTGCTTTTGAGATTATAGAGCAAATTTTTACAGATGCTACTGGTTTAAAAATGAAACTTTATTGCAGAGCTGCCTCTCCTTACTTTAAAGTCTGAACATAGTTAAGAAAACACTTAAAGAGGAATTAACATTTCAGTTGAAGTTACAAACGTAATTTCCATCCTGTCACATTTTGGTGACCTTTTGTGACAGCTTGTCTCTATTGGAGGAGTGCATTCTTACTTGCTGATTAAAGATGTCATTTGAAACCATTTTATTACCAGCGATAGTGAAATTAATCTTGACACTTAGAGACACTAGAAAAATAATTGCTGATTCACTGCATTAACTGTGTGTGTGAGAACTGTACAGTCAAGATGAGAATAAGTGTGTGCTGTTAAAAAATATGTAAAAATAGAGTATTCTCATGAATATAGCTGAGATCTTCCTAAACATTTCGTTAGCCAAGATAATGTAAGTAGTGCTTTTGAAAAGTTTAAAGAAGAGGTATTGTAGGGCAAATATTCAGTTGATTTCTGTAGATACTGAGCTTGTCATCTTTGATGAGAAATACATAACGTCTTTCAGTGCAGGTAGTTGAAGTCTTCCCAGCGTTGGAACTGTCACTATGCTCTGGATTTAGTTAAGTGTTGAGTAATGTGAAGAAGAGAAATGGCTTTGTTTGTCATCACCAAACAGAAGTATTCTCTCTGTACCTAATTTAAAAAACAAGCCCCTGCACTTATGCAGAGCCATTTGCAAGGTGATAACAAAAAGTACAAGCACATCCAATAATTGTTATGTCCTGCTTAGTTGGCTTATGTTCACTCTGATAACTAGTGGCTGAGACTTCAGGCAAGACTAGGAAATTAAAATGAATGGTTTCACTGCTGTGCTGTCGCACTGTGTGTAGAAGCACATAGTGCAGTCAGGTTGCAGGTCTGGATGATGGGGAGAAAAAAGTTAAAGGAGAACACTTTCCCTCGCTCTCAGTTTCGATTGCATGTGTATCTAAATGCATATGTATAGCTCTTCTGGAATGTGATCTATGTTGTAAATCGTTGCATTATCCAGGATAATAGGGATTCGGGGATTCTCACACCAGGGAATACTTCATACTGTTGCTCTCGGGGAGCCACCCAAGGCAGATGTAGCTGCAGAGCCCTGCGCTCAGGGTCGGTGTAGGCAGGAGCTGGTGGCTGTGTGCCGCAGCAGCCTGTGCGCAATGTCCAGGGGGCATGGCAGCATCCAGCCTGGCTCAGTGGGTTTTGGTCACAATGCACGCAGGCTCTTAGCTGGGGAGGAGTAGTGCGCCTTTTCATGTGAATACCTGGCTGTGCTTTGGAAGCATCTAGGGAAGGAAAGATGATCTCTTCCTCTGCTCGTTACCTCTTTTCTAGTTAGCAGTCTGATCTTGCTTTCATGGAAGACGGGGACTATATTCCTTGCTCCCCTCCCTGCAAAACTTCCTCTCCTCGATCTCTGTGTGGCACAAGGCTTTCAAATTTGATAAACAGCTCACCTAATAATTGAGCTGACTGTATATTTTGCTGCATGGTGACTGATAGAAATATCACTTGAGGTATTAATGACTTTAGTTCACTGCATGTCTTCACTTCTGCAGTCTGTCTCAAAGGCTCTGAACCTGCAGTTTTGTGTGTAAGCAAAATTCTTCACAGGTAGGACACTGTTGCCTTCAGTGGCATGTTGTGGGGGAAGTATGCTTGATGTTAATGTAATCTTATATTCCTTATTTAAAAAAAAATAAATTTACTTCTGTGGTCATAAATGTGGTGTGAATGTAATGATGCTTGCTGCAGTGAACTCATGGGTGTTTTTGTTTTGGTTGGGATATTTTTTCCAAGGTCAGTGTTACACGTTTTCACTTTACTGGCTGAAAAACTGAATACGTGGACTGTGCCGTGGGCTGTGCCGTAAAGACACAGCCTTTAAAGTTTGAGAACTTTATTGTAAAATGAGTAGGAAAACAATTTATTCGTTTGCATTTTAGGGAGTGACAAATACCTGCACATCGAAGATCATCAGGATTGGCTTTGCCCTGGATGCTGTCATCCCTTCCCCAAGCTTAATCAGTGCAGCCCTCTGAAGTCATTTTGTTTGGAGCAGCCCATTCTTTCTTCTAAAGTTGTTTCTATTCAATGTCCTTCGATGTGTGCTCAAGAGGCTGAGAGACTGGGACATAATCTTGCCTTGTAGGAAGCCTAGTGCTGTTCCCAAGTTCATTAAGAATTGCTTCCCTGACATGTGACTTCTAATCTGTTTAATAGGAAATAGCTTCTTATCTTGAATGAATATCAGTGGTAGGTGCTTGTTGCAATGACTGAACTTTGCTTTCCAAACTGCTTTGCTGAGTGCGGGGTTGTAGTGTGCAAGATGGCAGAAAAGTTGCCCTGTCTGTCCCATTCTTGGGGGTAAAAAAAGAAGACTTAGCAGCGTGCCCAGGATGTCCTGCAGGATTTGGATCCTCTCTGGTTAAAGGGAGGAGAGCTGTTGCTTTGCAGTGTAATGGCACCATTTCTTCCCATAAGTATGTGGGAGCTGGTGATGTTTCTTTTTCTGCAGACCAACTAAAAGCCCATGTTAGCCCTTTCACACTTACAAGCCTGTGAAGATACTGAACTTCCTGCAGATGTGGATAGGAAGGAGGCTTGAGATCAGACTTCTGTTTTTCCCATTACACCAACTTTTTTCATCCCTGGCAGCTAAGGATGGATAAGGTGGTTGTTTTAGTCACATCTAATGCTTTTGATTGCTTTGGACAAGAGTATCTTTGTCTTCATTTTCCTCAGAAATCCATAGTGTGCACATTTAATACCATACTAAGACTTGAGGGAGTGTGATTCTTTGCCCCTTTCTAAGCGTGCTATGTGATTTTCTTGATAAAGCCTGATTGTCTTGGGCTCTGCTGATCTCTCGAGGCAGGTACTAGGGCAGAGGTAGCATTTCATAAAAGTATCCTGTGTGGTTGTAAATTAAGGCTTTATGCCACTTAATTGTGGTGTCAGAGAGGGAGAGAAAAGGATCAGAGGGTAGAGAAATTTGTCTCATCACCAACATGCAGAATTGAAATAGGAATCTATATGACAAATCCTGGGCTTTTAGGAGTCTGTCATGTTTGCTGTGTTCTCAGACAGTCAGCAAGTTCTAAACTTTTTTTTTTTAAAAAAAATAAATCAAAAAGCCCCTGCTCTCTGGATATGCTGAATACCTCTGAAAAATGGGACATGTAAATTTACAGTCTTTGCAGCTCAGTCATGCAGGTAGTTTTTATAGCCAAGTAAGAACAACTGCCACAGTGGGAATGTGCAGCACTCACCCTTTTCTGCCCTTCTGACAATCCTCAACTTCAAAGACTAATTGAGATTACTTATGAAGATGTTTAAGATGGTGGTTTAAGTAGCTTTGGCTGTTAGACTCACAAGAAATTTTAATAGTTTTCTAATTGCTTTAGTTACGTATTCTTGACGGAGGATATGTAGACATGTGGAGATGTTGTAGTAGTGTCTCAGCTGCTGGATGCAAGCTATTTTTATTCTGATCTTCGGATATTATAGCCACTATATGTAGTATTAGCAAGTAAAAACACTTTCTCCTGAAAAGTGGTCCCTGTACTCAGTCTCCTTTAAGAGCAGACTTCTTAAATGAGAAACTGGAATTCTTGTACTAATTGCCATTTATATGAATTCAAAATATGTTTTTATTTGCCAGGAGTGTGTTTCTTGTAGAGTAGTTTAATTCTGCCCTATTAGAGGCAGAAGTCAGTTTTAGAGGTATCAAGGGATCTGACTGGCACATGGCAGAATCTTCAGATGCGTGTTTGGGTTAGTTCATCCCCTTTAAGTAACTGAAACCTGGTGAGTGGCACTGCTCATACTGTCATGTTGTGTTTCCTGAAGTTTGTTGTAAACTTTCTCTGTATTTCCAAGTAATTTGATTACCTGGGTCTGCTACTGCATGGTTTTCTCTCAATGTTATCAGCACTGTCCCAGGTTTCAAGCAAATTTGGCAGTCTTCATTGAGTAACATCTGTTCTCTGGTGTTTACCTGTGATGTGAGTTGCATGGGTGTTATCAGTAGCCATGTATTTGACTTCACCTCAGCACAGATTTTAAAGTGTGCTCTCTCATAAGTGGAATTATCACTTATAAAGTACAGCTGGTTCTTGAACCACATACAATAGAATAATATTAAGTAGTTACATACCGGAAAAACACTTCAGTGACCAGAAGGTCTTTCTTTGGAACAGGCCAATGCACAAAAGTCTGATGCATAAAATCTCAACATATCCTTTACTGTAAAGTTTAGTGGGGGTTTCATTGTCTGACATCTCTGCAGATAAGTGATAATGTTGTTTAAGATAACACAAATGTGAGAGGATCCACAGCCTCCTCTTACAGCGTAAGGCAAACTTCAATAGCATTTAAAAAAAAAACCCAACATTTTTGTTCATGTTTGTTTCATTTACCTGCTGCTTTTTGTCTGTGCAACAGATACAAGTATCTGTGTGCTTTTGCCTTTTTAAAGATGTCTTTAATGAAATGTTAACATGCCACCTAAAGGAGATCAAAGTGCCTGCAAATTTTATGTTAGTTGCAGGGATGCTTCTGTAGTTCTAGCAATGTTTTTTTCATGGTATTTTCCATCTTTTCAGCACGAAGCTAAAATATTTTTTCCCCACCTCTCTCTCTTAACAGAACTTTCTGCAGAAGCCAAAGCAGCATTACTTGAATTTGAAGAGAGGGAAAGGCAACTTAAGCAGGGA
The DNA here is from genome assembly GCA_003993805.1 of Himantopus leucocephalus. Taxonomy (NCBI): domain Eukaryota; kingdom Metazoa; phylum Chordata; class Aves; order Charadriiformes; family Recurvirostridae; genus Himantopus; species Himantopus leucocephalus. The sequence goes on along the minus strand of RSEF01000002.1, from coordinate 9,860,681 downwards.
CGGTATGGCTCAAGGAGAGGAGGCCGAAGAGGAGGTTCGGTTATGTGCCACGGAATGGGAGAACAAAGGAGAGACAATGATAGGGGAAGAATGAAGGATCACAGGCCTGCACTGCTGCCAAACCAGCCATCGACAATGGTACCTTTTAATCCTTAGTATTCTTTGAACATACTTTCAGGAAAATATGACGAAGTGCATTCTAAATTGTGAATCTTTACAAAGGTGGAATATATATTCCAGTGTGCACCTTTTGCTCTTTCTGGGCACTGTTAGGCAAGATAGGTTTTGCATAACGTGGCGATTGTGAAAGTATATGCTTAATCCTGTTACTGGCCTCAACTCGAGGAATCTCAAGGCCTCCAAATGAAAAGTGGATTTCGACTTATACAACGCAGTCAGGCTTATCTACTGGTTTGCATAAGGATGGAAGAAAAAGTTAATTCCTCCGAAAAGTGCTCTACATGCAACATGGAAACATGTTCAGTCCCACATTATTAATAGTAATTTAGTTTTAAAAAATACGATTCTGTAAAATATTTCTTGGTTTATGTCAAACTAATATTTTTCCTCATACTTCTAAAAAAATCTATTTGTATACCTGCCATGCTACTATGGAGGCAAATAGAACCCTAGGAAGGTAATCACCACTAGATAAATTAGTATGTTGGGATTTCAGATGAAATTTAGCTTTGTTACTCTTCCCTTCTGCCCCGTGCTTTGTATCACAAACTAAAAGATGTTGCTTTTTCCATCCAAAAAACCCCACAGCAAGAGGTAGCCCACACTTACTGTTAACTGTTATAAAATGTACTGGAAGCTGAGATTGTAGAACAAAGCCTGTGTATGTCTTTGCAGGACAAGGTCATCTGTATTAAACAAAGGGGATTTTTTCCAACAGCAATAACTCTAGGTGCTGATCACTAGCAGGAGTTGGTGGATATCTCAGAGGCTGAGAGCCCTGCAGTAGAGTATTTCGTGCTTTTAAAACAGCTAAGGTGGAATATTTTTTTTTCTGTATTGCTGCAGTCTTTGCTAGTTATTTTGATCTTAAATGTTGTAAACGTGCTCATCACAATATTTTCTTGTGCATACTTTGTAGCTGCTCTGCTTTGTGTATATGGCTGCTGAAAAAAATGATGTGTCACATCTTTGTTACTAAAAGGTTGCCTGTTTGGGACTCTTCTTGCACTACTATTTGGAAGTTACTGGACTAGGATTGATACCTAGTATCAGTGAGTTCAGAAGCAGAAGAATGTCTCTGAAGAGAAACATGATAATTTTTTTTTTTTAGTATAACTGATTTTGGCTGGTTTTGTTTGAGAGTGTTGAGCAGCAAGAGACTTTCTTCTGTGTTACAAAAGGTACCTTTGAAAGGTATCTTTAAAGTAGTTTTTTCTTAACACAATACGGATAGGTGGGCTGCACTGATATCTTAATCTAACTTAATTTGTATTTTTACTTTTGTTGCTACTGTTAGGTCTGTTTTCTCAGAGAGGCTCCTTAAGCAAAAGTTAGTGGATTTGTTTTGGTACTAGGACTCAAATCTCTAGTGATCATCAAATGTACCTTATTGCAGTTGATGACAGTTTCCAGTGACACATGCAGAACCTTACATATGAAACTAAATTGTTTCCCTGTTAGAAATAAGTGAATGAATGTCTGCATTCCCTGTGTGCTTCCTTGTTCTTTGCCATCCTCCTTCACATAAACGTCTTCGATTGTTCCTTTGCTTTCCTGTGCTGATGGTTCTTGACAGTTCCAGTTGATGATATGGAAATTTTTCTGTTCATATTTGGCCTTAATTGTTCTCCAAAGGTGTCTTGGTTTTGTGGTGGTTTATGTCAGGATATTTTAACTTTAAAGCCTATTGATTTTATTCTTTTGTCTGACTTTAGACTCATTCACAGAGGTTAATTCCAACACACCAGCAACCTGTTAGGAGTCTGTTCCAGCAGCAGCAACAGCAGCAACAACAGCAGCAGCAGCAACAACAACAGCAACAACAGCAGCAGCAGCAACAGTTACAATCTCTGCTTCCTTTACAGCATCAGCATCATTCTTCTCCTCCTCCAGGGCTACATATGCCCCCTCAGATAGAAACACCTAGAATAATGATGACTCCACCTCCAGTGACACCTCAGCAACCGAAGAACATACACATAAATCCACATTTCAAGGGGACGGTAGTGACACCTGTACAAGGTGAGTTTTCTGAACGCCTTCCCAGTCATGTGAACATGACATCTTATTCATTGCCAGAGAAGCAACAGTTTGTTTGTTTATCGCTGCATAGGAATGTGCTTCAGGCTGGTATTTTTTCCTTAAGCTTGAAACAAATGTTTTGCCCGAAGTAAGACTTAATGTTTTTGGACCGTGGCCAGCTGAAATAGTAAAGCCTTTTCGGCTTCTTTATCATCTTTGTTACTCTACTGTAAAGCCTGCAAAGAGCAGTGAAAGTGCAAACTGAAAAGAGAATGTGCTTTTTAAAAGTAGCAAATGTCAGTTTTCAAAACTAGGTAAGTACTGCAGTTTATAATTTCCCACATCATTTCAGCTTCAGCCAAGCATTCACAGAATGACCACCCACCTATTTCAGTGAGAGTACACTGAGGTGCTCCTTGCACTGTAATTGCTCTGTGAAAGTTACCAGCTGCTCTCCTTACTTGACAAGATACATGCCCTCAGTTCTCCTTCAGTGCCACATTTGTGATTGTTTGATTCAGAGCCTGCAAGTACATTTTTTCCGTAACTTAACACAAGCACTCTTTGGGCTATGCTTTTTAGGGCAGCTCTCAGCAGAGCTGTTAACATTACTAGTTATTTGGGAATTGTTTAATCCCTAAGAGGATAAAAAAAGTAAGATATGTATATAGCTCTAATTTGTGATTCCGTTAGGACTAGACAAAGCAAAGAAATACATATATACTTATTTACCATTAGGTTTTCTGTATTTTTTCCCCTTCAAATCAGCAGAACTCCAAGCCAGTGCTATCTTTGCTTCATTTATTTGACCAATGAAAGGTAGGAATTTGGCAGGGTTGGATGTTGCCAGTTGGTAGAGATCTATTAGGCTTCTCACAGATGGCTTCATAGTAGCTGCGTTGTAGAGATTATTTCACTTTTTCCTGTCTAATAAAATCAGTGCTTCCCACCAAATTATGCATTAGGACAGATTATCTGGAAGCAGTCCAAAAGTCCTTTAGTCTTGGATTTGTGCCTTCTGTATGTTTCTCTAACATTTCCGAAGCAACGCTTCTTGTTCTGTGAAAAGCAAAAATTATTTTTAAACTATTGTAGATGCCTCTACTCCCTCCCTGTGAAACAGTCAACAAATCTGTGATCCTTCATTCTTCCCCTATCATTATTCTCTCCTTTGTTCTCCCATTCCACGGGACATAACCGAACTTCCTCTTTGCCCTCCTCTCCTTGAGCCATACCATCCCTGTTGAAATTTCCTTTCCCTCTCTTCAAATTCAAGTAATACGGCTTTGGCTTCTGCGGAAAGTTCTGTTAAGAGATGGGGAAAAAATATTTTTAGCTTCGTGCTGAAAAGATGGAAAATATCATGAAGAAATTTTTTTTTTCCATTCTAACTTGATGGCAGGATTAAGCTCACGTATATCTAATTGTCAGCACCAGGGACACTTTTTCTAACTGCAGATCATAGAAATACACTTTCTCAACATCTTTTTGGTTTGAGTTAGTCTTGAAATGCATCAAGTATACCAGTACTTTCTCAGACTCAAATCTCTTGTAAACTGATGTGAAATGTTCATGTGAATAAAGTAGCGTGTATAAGAGTTTTAGTAGCCAGCTACTTCAGCCTGAAAGTGACTTGAAGCACTCTTGAAGAATCCTGTCATTGGATTATTCCTTTGATGTCTCAAAGGCAAAAAATCTCTTACAGTGGTTACCATCTCCATGCCCAGCCTTGAATCTTGATTCAACAAAATAGTTACTTTCAAGTCAGTGTTGTTTCAAACAAATTTCTACTATTTTAGTCTTTGAAGCTTTGTAAATGATTAAGAAGGGCTCAGTCTTACCAAAACCCGTAAAACGGTTATGTGAGCCTCTGTGCATACCTGCTGTGGATATTGTTCAGTTGGTGTTCAGCTGTGCCTTTTGTGGCATTTGAATCCCATGTCGTTTAGTTGCTTGCATGTTGTGTGTTCTCTCTTTTTTGTGTACTATTCTGAAATAAATTTTGAGTTGTAAGGAGTACTTTTTGGCTGAATGCATGTCCAAATTTGAGTATAATCAATTTACAAATACTGGAGGACTGTATGTAGATGTACTAGGAAATACTAATTCAGCCTGTGATACAGGTATTGAGTTTTTTCCCCTTAATGTTTATACCACAAATAACTATTTCAAGGATACTGAGGTGCTGCCAAAATTGATATGAACTAGTGAGCAGTTTTTGGCAATCACTAGATTAGTATGCCATTTACCTTTTAAAAACTGGTCTCCTGGGAAAAATTACATTATAATTCTCCTAAATAATCAATATGGGAATTGCTTCTTCATCTTTTCAGGTATAGCATTGGAATTTACAACCAAAAGCAATTTAATCTTCTCTAAAATGGTGTCTAAGAACATGCTGTGTATTATATTTGAAACATACTTTCAAACCTATGGAAGATTTGACATCAGGAAAATGAATGGTTATTTGAGACTTCTTTGCTGTTTCAGCAAGTGTCCAAGGATTGAAAGGGCACGGAGTTTGAACTACTATCTTTCATGAGTATTAAATTCATTTGTTTAAAATATATAAATATATCTCTATATGCTACTGCCAGAGGCAGGATACTGAAATAGACACAAGTGCCCTGTTCAGTTGACATTTCTCTACATTTCCCACCTTGCATGATTTTTCTCAGTGCCTCTCTGACCTGTAATACCTGAGCTATTTTAGTCCTAGGTCTGTCAAGAGCAGCCTGTCATTTTTTTCCAGGTGGCCGTAGCTGTTTGATATTGACAGAAGTTCATTAGAAGCTAAGATGGGACTATTCAACTAATTTTCTCGTGTAACCCGATACAAAGTTTGCACACAGTCCACTGGTGCTGAAAGACTGGTGGCAATTAGTTTACCCCATCAGTCCCTGAACTAGTAAACCACAAGTACTTAAGAAAAGTGGGTAGAAACCAGACATTGAACTAAAAATAACGACTAATGCATTAGTTCTTGTGCCTCAGTTACCAAGGGGAAAAAAGAGGGATTTTTGAGGCATCTTAGAAAATGCCTGCGTTGGGAAATGCACCCAACTTCTCCCTTAAACTAGCTGCATTTCTTAACATCTTTCCTTCTCTCAAGTGTAACACAGTAGTTGTCTACAAAGTCTGTTTAACTCCGTGGGAAATGTTTTCCTATCACCTTCAGAAATGCTAAAAAAAAAAAAATAAAAGGAGAAAAATAACCTTACTAAGAGTTTTAGTAAACAAACAAACGTGTTCAGTGCTGTTTGAAATGCTTTAACTTCTCTAGGCATTTTGTTTAACATTGAAACACTTGTACTTTTAACCACTTGGACAACTCAGGAAAAAAAAAACTGCACTGGAAAATGGGAAGTCTGTCATTACACTTTGTACCGGGGATTCAAATATAGATTCAGTCCCCAGGGTGATCCAGAAGTAGATGCTTTGTGCATTACGCCATAATATTAAGTGAGTGTTTTGGGAAATATTTTTTGTGACTAGTCTTTTGAAATGCAGTTGTATGGACGAGTTATCCAGACCAATTCCCCTTAAATACTAATCTTGGAAGTTATTTTTCAGGAAAACGGTCTCCTAATTCTTCTTGGTGTCTCTTTATGAAATAGCAGTCTTTCATCGGAGTTCAGCAGTTCTGACTACACAAACTGTGATCACAGTTGCATATAGCATTATGGTGGCAAGGCCAGATTAAGTAGCTTTTGCTGGCTGTTAATTGCCACTGCCTGCCTCATTTTACCCTCCTATGAACAGTGATTTATACCAAACAGAGCCTCTCGTGCCTGTGCTTATTGTGGGAATTTGGTGGTGAGACTGGGAGATACCTAGGAAATCTGGAGGGGCATGAAGTTGAAAAGGCAAATTAATCATGTATCCTTCTATTTGAAAGAGGAAATTATCGTTAGAGTCTGTGTCAGCTTTGTCTAAGAGACGTCTTTGGCTGAATAAGTATTCTAGTTTTCCTTCCTGCAACAAGGACCAATTTAATTCTGGAAAATACAGAATTAAATTATGTAAATTAACTAGGAGAATCCTAATTGCCCTGTTGCATGTTGCAGGGGAGGGAATGGTTGCTTAAAGTTAATTGTAGGAACTGTGACATTCGAGGGTAAACGTAGCAGGTTTTAATCGTGGGTTCTTACTGCAACTGCTTTTGGAAATAACAGCAGAACCTGTTAGGTAAAACAAATGGTGTTAAAAGGTGCTTCTTGTTTCAGTGCCCTTGCTGCCAGTTCCAGCCCAGCCAAGACCTGCTGTAGGACCCCAGAGATTTCCTGTGAGTAGCAGCTGTTTCTTCTTCTCTGATATGGATAAGCATACATTTGCAAGGAAATATTAATATAGCAAATAAAAGCTGTTCTAGTGAAATATAATTTTAAGGATTTGTAAATATTGACAATACACTCTGCAGTTGAAAATGTTTGTTAAAAGCTTAAGGTCAATGGATTTTTGAGAGTAGAATTAATTCTGTTTAACTGTAAAATTGTTGAACCAGTCTCTCCAGTGGGAGAGGCATGAATGCATCTTGTCTTAAGGAATATGGGCTTCATTTTATTACTTGACTCTTTCTGTATAAATAGAATCCTTATTTTATTTGATATAATAAAAGGCTATTTGAAATAATCTCTAAGCTTAAAAAGCAGTAATATATATTTATTGTGAAAATCAACAATCACTTTTATCGCTACTTCAGGCATTTAAATGCCCTCGTGTTTTTTATATAAAAATGGCAATGGCATTGCATGACCTTGCTTTCTCTTATGTTTCTAACTTCTAAAACAAACAAGGCATTTAGCTGCTTGACTAGGCTAATTTCACTTGATAATTTTTTTTAATTCTGTGAATGGAGGGAGTGCATGCTTCTGGACCTCTTCTCATCGTTTCACAGTTTTGTTGTCCTAAATTTTTAGTTCAAGTGGTTTGCAGAGTATCAAAATAAGCAAAAGAAAAAATAGTTCATGCGATATTGCCTTAAATGTTTTTAAATAAAGACCTATATATTATGTTTCCAGATATATAAACCACAAAAATTATCCTCTGTTAATGTGTGCAGTGTTGAAAGAGGAGAGTAGATGTTTGTGAACATCTGTGTAGTATCACACAGTAAATTACTTGTGTAGAGATCAGATGTATTTGAAAGAAGCAGATTTCAGAAACCTGCTGTGACTTTTGATTGCCATGTGCATACCTGGTTGGTTTTGACGCAGAATAATTTTTGTACAGGACATCTAGCTGAGGAATTGACACGTCCATATTTTGTACAGTAACGGAGTTTTTAAATTGCCATGTTTCTTCTGTGAAGTATAAACAGGTTAAGCAGTAAACCCACAGTTTTCTTAAGTAAATTCATGTTATATAATTTTTTTTTGTCAACACTTTAACTGGAGATACGTTTCTATTAAAAAAAATACTGCCATTTTCAGAGGAAATAGTTTTCTTCAGCCTTTAGTATCATGTGGAGACCTTACTAACATTTTAAAAGTAATTCTAAGTGTCTTTTTATGAAGACAAGTATCTTGCATTTGTTTTCCTTTGACATTAAGTTGCTTTGCCAATAAACACAATTTGGGATGAAAAAGAAATTGGAGGACAAGGAATATCTGTAAATGCATTGTAATTGACATCTTTGAAGTGTGTTTACATCAGTGTAGAAAAATTGGAAATTAATTTTTTTTAAATTGACTGTGAAATTAGATGTTAATTCTGTTCACTTTTGGTCTTGCAAGTTGAGAAATACTGCAAACCTAGCTAACCTTGTATGCAACAGTTTTTAAAAGGAAATAAAGTAGATCGAACAGTTTTGGTAGGACTCTTGCTCCTTTTGCCTGAAGGAACATACTTGACTGCTTGCTGCCTTTTTGTGTAATCAATGCACTAGCAAAGAGTCAGTGTAATTCTTTTTTCATAAAGAGGAGGAGGGCTAGCTTAACTAAGAGGATCCAGTACTGTGATTTGATTGCCCTGTTGGTTTTTTTTTTTTCCCTGCTTCAGTTAGTAACCTGCTATATGACCCTGAGAAAGTTACTTAATCTTTCCATGAGTCACCGAGTTATAAAATGGTTATAATATGGACTTCCCTTATGAAGTACTTCATAAATTTTGCATAGGTTATCACTCATACTAGGATTAGGAATTAAGTGTCACTGTGTACATATCTTGTGTTTGTTTTATTAAATGTAGTATGTTGGCTCTTGTGCTGAAGACAAATTTACTTTTTGACTTGAATGTTTTATCTTGCAGAACTACCTTTTTTGCTGTTACATGTCAGATGCCTTTGTGCCATTATAATTCACTTGTTTATGTATAAATGTTGACTTATAGCAATGGTTAGACAACTTTGACAAGCCATTTGAAAAAGATCAAAGAAGTATTCCAGACTATAGTTCACTCATCCTTTTCCTCTTGGTAGAAAGAATCTCTGGATATGTAATACCTTGAATTTGCTCTTGTTTTTAGGATTGCCTAATCAAAGGACAATAGTCAGCTGATTTTTTTCTGATTGCTTTGTTTCTAAAAGTCTGTGGGGTTAGAATTAAGGATTTGTAGCCTGCTTTCCCCTTCAGCTTTGAACTGGATGGTTTCTTTTGATTGAGTATGGCAGAGGTAGAAACATTAAAGGTAATGAAATTCTTGCCAGGGAGAGACCTAAAAGGGGCTAATGCCCTAACTAAAGGAAACATTGCCTCCGAGTTCCTACCTTATCTGGGAGGGAAACCTCTTGGCACAGAGACCCTGCGTGTGCTCCGAACATGGGAAGAGCTTCAATCAGAGCTAATCAATTGCAAGTCATAAATCCATTGGAAACCAGGTGTTATTAATTTAGGGCTAATGAAGTGACTTGTAACCATGTAATGGTTAATTCTTACAACCTTCTGCAGAAGGATGTAATTGGAGAGTTGAACAAAGTTGTAATGAGCATGTTAGCATATTGGTGTGAGTTCTAAGTTATAAGAAATAAATGTAGTACTAAATCAGGGTAATGCAGATCAGGATTGAACCTGCTTCAAGTTGGGACTGATTAAATTCACTTAACCTTGAATCTAAGTTTTAATATTTCAGGTAGGGCTCACTGTTCAATTAGTTCTTACTTCAAGCCTAACTCCTGAAATGCTTAGAGAGGAAGTACTAGAAAGGACATAATGGTATGAATCTGTGTTCCCTACTCAATATTATTGTAACATTTACAGTAATCTTAAATCAAGCAAGGAAGTTGGCTGTCTCTTACTCTTTAAGCATTCAAGGTCACTTAGAGTGAATGATGTTTGAGAGCTGCATTCAACTGATTAGAACTGAATAAGTGGTGGATCTGAGGCATGTTATAGCTGAGAAACGTGGTGAAATTGTGGTAACTGGGAGTTAAAGACCTGAGTTCTGTGAAGGCTTCTATGCTTGTCTAAATTGGACAGCACTCTTCAGGTGACTGTAGTTGATAGTAATCCAATCCTCAAGCATAGTTGATGCTAATATTTTTCCAGGTATTTTAATTAACCAGGAACCATGAAAGTGCCAGCTGCATATATTCTTTAAAGTGTTTAAAGAACAGATGAAGTTAACCTCTTTGGCAGAGTCCTTCTGAAGGTCTTGCATTATCATCTGCCTTTGCTTTAAAGTGGTTAAGATGCCTTTTTCTGAGTTCCTGTCTCAGTGTCACAGTTGGTATTTCACAAATAACAGTCTACTTTGGGGACTGATCCATTTAAAGGAAGGTGACAGAAGATTTTATTCATAGACTAGTTGTATGGGTCTTCTGAACTTTCCACATGTTTTCTGACCAAATTATTAATTCTTGCGGATGCCCTAGTACAGGTATAGAGCCTGTGTTTTTTTTCTTGTTACACAAGAGGGACCATTGTGGTGCCTGTCCTCCAACGTTCGTTATCTGGGCTAATTTCTCTTCCAACTCCTGCATTCTGTGAAGAATGATGGGGTAAAACAAGGGAAGAAGAAATTAAGTAGAAAATGGAAGAGGTGTTTCTGAACGCTTCATGTGGAGGCTGCTGCTAACTGACTATTATAGAGGCCAGATCATTACTTAATATGAGCTAAGTTGATGGTCCAGATCTTTTTATCCCTTATGTGAATCCACCAGCCCATTCTGTGTCTGAAATATTGCAGTGTTTGCTTGAAGAAAAATGTATAAAGACTTGTTGCTTCAAATATCATTTATTTAACTTTAGGAACACTGAAGTAGTACTCATGTGTGGCACGTGTGCAATTTTTTAAGGAGAGGTAGAAGTGGAACGAATGTTGTCATGCCCACTTTGGGATAGAGAGTGGCAGAGAGAAAGCATTTTCACTGTCAACATTCTTCAGCCAGAAATTGTGAGGTATCCTTAGCATCCAAATTTGGGGCTGGAATGAGGCATTTGGAGTGAAGAGGAAGTTGGGGAGAACCTGCCTCACACTGCTCAAGGCAGAAGAGAGGAATTCCTCGGATCTGAGGCCATTCCCCCTCTGTCTCTGCCCTCAATCCTTCTCTGAAACCACTGCAGATAGAGCAGAGCCTGTTAATGCAGCCGTATGCTGAAAATTCTCCTGGCAAAAGGCAAACTGGGATAAATTCCAGTTTAGCTGCTGTCCTTAACCTGACACCCTGGCTGTGGTGCGAGCTGGGCAGGTGTTCATCTCACAGACACATTTTACTAACTGTGGTCAACTGAGTTTCAGAGCTGAAGTTAGGAAAGGCCTGAGGTGGCGTGAAGCACAAGGTGAAGTGGCACTCGTGTCTGCCTGACTGATTTGTGCCAGGAAGGCTTCGATACTTTTTTAATGCACAAAGCCTTTCTTTTTTCATCGGACACCTTAGTGCACAGGGTGCCTCTCAGATAACTGTGGAATTCAAGTCTGGAAGAGTTGAATTGTAGAACATAAATTATGTTTTACCCAGCATTAAGTAGAGTGACTTGTCCTCAGGCCCTTGTGAATATTCTACATCACATGTCTTTTCAGTTCCCAGGGGTTTTGACACGATTTGTTTTTGGAACTTACCTTACAACTTCTTTTCAAAATCATCTTTATTCCAAAGAACACTTGATTTTTATTTTTTTCCTTAAACTGCAAAACCTTAGTAAACTTTCTTTATATTGTCATTCAACATGCTTCCACTTAATCTCCTGGACATCAGGTGTTGTCTTAAATGGATGCTGTGAAAGGCAATTAATTAGTTTTAATTCAGTTTTTTCACCATTTCTGAAAACTTCAGTTTGGCAAATTCTGAGCTTTCAAGTGTTGTTTGTAATTCAGGCACTGTTTTTAAATACTTTATGTTTTAATCTGTGAGAAGATTTTAAACAGGTGCCAGGTCGTTGCTCAGAATAGAGGTCGCTGTCCTTCGTTGCCGCTTGCTTGAAACATTTCTGTTAGGCAAGCAATATATTAGTGCTATACAAATTAATTATAAAAGGTATGTTAGAATATAGTTTACTTTGTTTTCCCCAAAGTGGTCCTTGGGCTGTCTTGGATGAGCCTACAACACCATTTTAGCAAACTTGGGTTTGTTTAATGGCTATTACAGCGTACCTCGGTCTGTGGGTGTGCCCTTATAGAAACACTTCTTGCGGTATGTATAAGCAGAAATTTGTGGTGGTTTTAAAAACAGCTATTTGCAATAGTGTTTGTTGTGGGAAATGCAAACAGGGAGTAGAATTTTTTTCCATCGTTTCAAATTCAATCGTGAGTTGCTACATGTGCATAAGGGTTTTAGCAACTGTTAGTAAGCTCGTTGCTCAGATGTTCTGCAGTACACACAGTAAGGGCAATTTAAACAGTCCTGTATCTGAGTACAGACAATTGTTTTAAACTGATATTTAGTAAGAAATGGTATTTAGCAACTCATACACATTTTCAACAGTCTGTATGTAGGAGACAAGCTGTTAATGGAAATAAAAAGCCACTTGTGAAAACGATTCTCCTACTTCCTCACAATTATTCTGCTTTAGCCATGGCTTTACTATAATGAGTAACAGTAAATGAAATTTTCACTCTATTACTGTGTAGCAGTGGCAGATCACAGGTAGTGTAGAAAGCATTTTGTTTTCATTTAACAGGATACATGGTATCAGGTGGTGTTGATTGACATTTCTTGGATAGTGCTTTATACAGCATTTCATGCAAATCATGTTTGAATGAGACTGCTGCATCAAATTACATTTCTTTCAGATTATAGCCCTTGCAGATGTGAGACAGAGCTTGTTCAGCTACCAAAAAGCTTTCATTTTTAACACTTACTGTTTTCACAACTTGACTGCAAAGCCTTATAATTACAGCACTTAAGATAGTGAAGGAATGATGGGCACTTTCTCTTATCAGATCTATAAGTAGTAGCAAGCAGATGCAGCATGAGATCCCTCCAGCTGTCAAATATTGTCAGGCTGGCATAGAGGGAATGCAGTTTAAAATGCAGGTGACATAATACCCAACATCCTCCATTTGCTAGTGGGCTTCTGATTAATCACGATTACCATACATTATCATACCATCAAATTTAATCATATCAATGAATTCCCATCTGCAGGAGGAGCAGCAGCAGCTAAACATGATGGTAACAGCTATTAAATAAGAGAGAAATAGATGGTTTCTAAATGCAGTAACCCTTTAACTTGTCTTGCTAGCTCCAGTGTGCACATGCTCTGTAGATACTAAAAGCAAACAGAAAACTTGTGAATTTATATTTTGTAGTTATTCTCTTGCACCTTTCTGTTAAGTCATTGCTGATGAGTACTGCCAAGGAAACTAGAGTTGTAGAATTGATTAATTTTTTTTTTCTGTGTTGTTGATACTAGATTTTCTTCAATCTCAGTTTTAGTACCCGCTAAATGCGGAATCACAGAATGGCTGAGGTTGGCAGGGATCTCTGGAGGTCATCTTGTCCAACCCCCCTGCTCAAGCAGAGCCACCTAGAGCCGGTTGCCCAGGACCATGTCCAGATGGCTTTCGAATATCTCCAAGGATGGAGACTCCACAAACACTCTGGGCAACCTGTGCAACTGCTCAGTCACCCTCACATTAAAGAAGTTTTTTATTTAGACATAATTTCTTATATATAGAAGTGTACATTGTTTTTGATACAATTGTATGAATGAAATTTGAAGGTTTTTTTAAGCCATGTAAGCAAAGCGCAAATTTTTATGAAGGCAAAGAGGGAATAGTATTATGCGTATAGCTATGTAGCCATTAATTAGGCACTGTTAAAGAGATACTTCGCAGAAGTCAAGACTCATAAAGAAATCCAATTAAAATACAGAATTGACTTCCTACTACAATGCAGGAAGAGTAATCTAGTGTTTAAACACTGAATGGAGAACTAAAATATATTTATTATAATATTATAGAGTCCTAGATGATAGTATAGTTCTCTTAAGCTATCTTCACTGAGCTGCGAAAATGTCCTTTTAAAAGATAATTCAGTACACTTGCGTCGTCACAATACAAAAAAGATAAATATATAAACTGGTATTTATTTACCTTCTGCAACTTCAGTTCTTGCTAGTTCTTCAGAAAGTGAAAGGAAAAAAATGCTTCATTCATTACAAAACAATGTCATACCACTGTTTACAATAAAATGAGATAATTTAGAGGAATATTACGGGATGACTGTCGGATACCCAAAAAGAAAAATATGTTCAGGCCTTCATACACAACACGTGAGTAGTACCTGCAGGCACTTTGGGAGCTCTGGGTATGTAAAGTTCTCACATCTATGTGTTTGCGAGGTCAGAGATGTGTAAAACATCTCAAAAATAAGATTTCCTTACAGAATTAAGGAATCAGGTAATTTAACTACTAATAGTTAAGTCTGAAATGTCATTTTCTAATACAGATGAAAGTCCAGGTTAGCAGCAATTCTAGTATTTGTCTTCTAATAAAGCTGGCTGCTGCTTGACTTTTCTTGTAGCAATCTGAGCATTTTTTGTTGAAGGGAATAGCATCATCCCCAAGTCACATGTATTTATCTTTGAGGTTCTCAGAATATTTATAAATTAATGGTAACTGTACCCTCAAGCTTGGAGTGTAATGTAGAAATCCTGAATTTGATATTCATGATCCAGTTTAGTTCTGACCTCAGAGTTGTTTCTAATCATTAGTGACTTGCAGGTCACCAAGATACACTAGGTCAGTAAACACTGTAATAGTAATTCCGTGGAGTACTCTCTGGTAAGTCCAAGGATAAGGTATGAATTTTGTTAGATATTTTATCTCATTTGTTCTGAAAGCAGAGGCAGTCCAAAACTTTTGATTCCCTAATTTTTCACACATCCCTAAAACTATTAGCTTTCAGCACAAAAAATATGCAGAAGGGTTTTACTGTATTTAAATAAAATGGTTATGAAATTATCTTCTTTCAAGGGAGAGTTCATCATTCTAAATGGCACTAATGTCCCTTGTACTCTTTCTCCAATTTTTATTTGTATTGTACGTAATCTTAAAATATTAGAGGACACCAAACAAAAATGATCACACACTCTTCTACACCACACCCCTGAAGAGGATTACAAGATAAACTGAAACAATCTTCTAGATGAATTAGTTTAAAACATCTGTTTAAGAAATTACTTAAGTTTGTGCTCTAATCTGAGAGATCTGGGTTTACTCTTCCTTCAGGCAGTGCATGCTGCTACAACTTGTCTGTCACACTGTTTCTTATTATGACTTGTCTCTGCTTGCTGGAGATGCTCTGCCTTCATCCATACAAAACAGATGGATGGGAGCATAGTTCCTGCACATCAGCACTGTTAGGAATTTAGAGCTAGATCTGGGATTGAGTTAACAATACATTTCCTATGCCTGCATTTCATTTAGGAGTGTTTTCTGAGAATTATTCTTGAATGGGACCACCTGTCCTGCAGATTTCCTTTTCTAACATAGGTACCTCGATGGTAGATAGGACAGAGGTACAAGAAACCTATCTGTGAGGCAATCCTTCTTGTAGAACTAGTTGCTTGTGGGCCGTTCTGCTTTGCTGCTTCTTTTATAGACGCACACTGAAGTTGGGAGTATTTTTGTCTCAATTTACAACATTAATATGTCCCTGCTTGATGTATTAGGGGGGTGCCCTGAAACTTGCTGAAAAGTGATACTTTTAACATACAATGAACCTAATTTTTAGCTTTAGTTTGGGATTGTCTTAGTATGCTGGGAGTATCCTTCTTTTTCTGTATTGCCTGTGTCCTTATTTTAGCTATTTGATCATGAGTTGGATTAAATAACAAGGGATTCCATGCCTTTCTCTCCTTGCTGGTACTGGTTTTCCGTGATGACTAAATTCTATTTTGGCACCTTAAACAGTGAAATTAGGCATTGGTGGTTTCTTTTACAGATGACCTGGACTTGTGCCTAAACCTCCCAACACGCTTTCTTATCTCTTGGAGTTGTGTAGTATCAAAGAGAAGCTTGTCCGAGTAATGTGGAACATTTTAATAATAAAAATTACTTCCGGCTCAATTGAGGAAAATACCAACCCATTCTCTCAGACTCAATCTGCCTGTAATACTAGGTTCTGTGCAGTCCACATACTTCAACCAGCACTTGCTATCTCCTTGCATTTTCCCCTCAGAAAATACATTCCAGAAGCTTTGAAAAGACTCATGTACGGGTAGCATACAATCAGTGTCTTGAGCTTTATGATCACTCTGAACTTTAATTTTTGTCCTCGATTGAAATGTATTTAAGGCATGAATTTTTACATGAGGTCTTCTTATAATAAATCCATCGGGAAGATCATGGTGCTTGCTAGGTTTTAGTTCACCTTGATGGAATTACATGATTGTCATAGGCATCACAGGGACACTACTGAGTCATTTAGACTGTATTTAAGGAAATATCAAAATAAGTTTTATTATAAAATTTCAGTGAATCATTCCCTTTTGTGTAAGCTGTGCACAGTAAATGAGAATACTATGAAACTTGAATGTGAAGAGTCGTGGTTTGTGGGAGATACACATTTCTACTTGAAAATTTTTGAACCATATCCAAGATACATGATGCAGGGCTTCCTACACTAGAGGATGAAAAGTCAATTCCTTGCACCAGAAGGTAGGCATTTTAGGAACGCTTTTCAAAAAGTCTAGTAGCTGCTGAAATAAGAGGATTAACATCTTGTGACAGATGGCTATAGTTTTAATTGTCATAGGTTATAGTGGTCATTATTCTTTGCATTTAAACCATATAAGAAGAATTAACTGAGTGGCCCTGCTTAACTGTCAATGGGGTTCTCCTAGCTCTTTGCATTTTAAGTGAGATTAATAAATGAAAACATGTTGTAGAGGCAGGGTGTATTTTATTGAAAGATTCATGAAGTTTCAATGACATTGTTAAGGTATTTAATTAGTCTCATGAAAAAAAGTAGAGTGACCCTTTTAGAGAAGCTGATAAGTCATATAATAGCTGTTAGATCCTCTTTATTCCTTGCTTTATAAGATTAACTTTGTGCTAAGCAATTTATGCTAAGTTTTCCCTTTTATTGGTAACCAAAGTTATCTGTGCTTCATGAATAGATTATTGGAGATAACATCATGTAATTAACAAGAGATGCAGAAAAGTAAAAGTACAATTTGTGTAAGAATTGTATGAGAGAGAATGTTAATTTCTTAACTAGGAAGGATATTTAAAGGGATAAAGGGAAGGCAAAATAGTGCAGTTCTTTGAAAGGATTAAAGTAACCTTATCTCATGTTCTTTCAGAAGGTGGGATTGCCTGAGTGTGTGAAAGTCATGTTCAATGAGCTGTTCACTGTAATGAATTGTAGACGCAAGTTTGCATTGCATTTTTTTTCCAAAAGTGATTGATAAGGTGTAAGTTGTGCCTTAGCTATATTGAATAATGGAAGTTAGTAAAAGGGGAAATTGTACAACCTGTGGGCATGTGGAATTGTATAAAAACGTTGGTCTGAGATGCTGTGAATTATGGGGGAGGGAAGAGTGGGTACTTTTTTTTTTCTTTGTCAGAGTAAACTTCACAAAATTAAAGATTTAAGACAATAAAATACCTGTCAGTAGCACTTCAGTGTGCTGTTATCTCCTCCTTTGAAGTATTTCTGAAACATCTGTGATTGTGGTCTCTTTGGAAATCTGCACAGAATCCTATTTCCAGTGTAATTTCCTTTTCGACCTCAGTTTTTGTATTCAAAAAAAGATGGTACCTGAGAATTTTCAAAGTAAAATTACACAAGGATAAATGAAATGATAGTTCAACACACTCCTCAAAAACAGGGAAAAGTACAGACCAAACATTACTCTCTTTGGTAGTTTAAGAAAAATCTTGATGTTCAGTACCTTGCTTTCAGTGTTTAGGCATTGACATGTTTTCACAGAAGAAAACAAAGAATGGCCAGAGCTGCGTCCCTCGCAGCCCACAAGGTCTTGCTCGGAGGCTGTTGAAGAGCCCCCAGCTTTCCAAAATGACAGTTTCTCGCTCGGGTCTTTGAAATGCTCGTTAACACCAGGGCTGCAGGTAGTGGTTTAGAAGGTATTACAGTGCCGAAGTGGTTGCAGTTTTGTGAAGGGCGATGTGTGCGTTGGTTAAGGACTTCAAGGTCAGGCTGTGGCAGAACGGGTACGTCTGCTTCAGGTCTTGTGCTGTTTATTCATTCTGTGCTCTTTGTGCAACTAGCTTTAAATCGAGCTAAAAATTCCATTGTAGGAATCTTTCTTTGTGATTTGGTGCACTTGTACTAAATAATCAATCTGATAGTGATACTAAATAATCAATATTAATGGTATGAAATCAACAAAAATGATGCTATATAATTAAATAACGATGAGAACAGGAGAAGACGACTCCAAAAAGTTACCATATGTGCTCTGCTGGGTCTTTCTCATATGGACATCTTGTAGCTTAGTCTTTGTAACCATTTCTGTATGAATGTGAACCAGCCTTGTGGGACCTCGCTGGAAAGGCACATGAATACTTTGTCCTTTCTGCTGGTGTCAGAGTTGGCCCTAATGTTGGACTGAAATATAGAACCTTGCAGCCTTGGCTGATCATAGGAATTTGCAGTTCTCTCTTCTGTTAGGCTGAAACCTGTTAACTTGAAAGTAGATAATTTGAAGACTCTGAGATTTATTGAGTGGGGAAGTTTCCCAAAAGGTTTAATAATGGCGAAGTAACAGCTGAAATTATTTTTTGTAGGGAGTCTTAGTTGATGTGTGTACTGAATAGTTGGTTGTAATCTGAAACTGTCCAGATAGTAAAACCATGAAAAATGGGAGTAACTACTGTGCATATAAAGATTTATTATGCATCTATGTTACAGTATGCTTATTTTATCAAAAATAGACCATTATGAAAACTGGCTTTTGCACCTGCTCTTCATTAATTTTTGAAGTTAAATAGCTCTGCGTGGTCTTTTCTGCAAAATACCACAGGGCACTTGGGGGTTATTAGCAGCAAATACTTGCTGAATGCAGAGTTTAACACTAATGGTAAAATAATCCACTCNCTGGACAAGTCACACAGTTCACAACAAAAAAAAAAAAAACCAACCCCAAAACAACACACCCTCCAAAACTTTAAATGATGGAATGTTATATTAATCTGTACTGGTTTTAGGACAATTAGAATTTGGCACAAATAGAAGTTGAAATTGTAGTATTAGTGTATTCCTATTAAAGGGAAAAAAATAATAAAAATGTAATGGTATTTCAGACTAATAGACTAGTACCTCATAACTTAGAAAAATATCCACCATAGTTTACATATTTTCTGACTAAATAAAAGTTCATTTGTGTCTGGAAGTAGTGGCTCTGGCTGAACCTTAGAGTTTTGGTTTCACATGTACTGTATGAAATTAATCCATCACTCAGTCAAATTCCTGTTGGAATTGTCCTGAAACCTTTTTCAGAAGAAAAATCTCAACAACGTAAAATCTGAAAATACAAGCTTCCCCCCTTACTGTAGTTTAGGGCAGAATTTTATTTCACTCTTTAGGGATAGTAGAAGCAAA
Organism: Himantopus leucocephalus; assembly: GCA_003993805.1. NCBI lineage: Eukaryota > Metazoa > Chordata > Aves > Charadriiformes > Recurvirostridae > Himantopus > Himantopus leucocephalus. The sequence goes on along the minus strand of RSEF01000002.1, from coordinate 9,841,531 downwards.
GTTAGTTTAGAGAAAAAGTGGAGGTCAGTCTTTTTTTACAGACATTAGAAGGAAAAGAATCAAACTAATTGCTTTTTCTTTTTTTTAGAAGCAAATATTGGTAATTCGTTTTTCAGCAAATAACAAATGTCTTTGCAATTAATTTTGCATGATTGGCCTTTGGTTATCAGCCAAGAAATGTGATCAGTCATATTTTAGCAGTTCCTCAAAATGTCATATACATAAAGTTAAAACTTGTTCAGTAATCAGATAAGTAGGTATTTCTCAGTGATACTCAATTATCTGTACAGCATGCAGCTTTACTGTGGTGTGGTTTTTATCAGCTGTACTCCTGTAGCTTTGCCATTTTTGACACTTTTAGGTTTCAAAACCCCAACCCTCTGTTCCATTGTGTGTGGAGTAAGTGCTCTGGCAGGAAGGGTCACTGGTTCAGCACTAATGAATCCTGACAGTGAGGGACAACTCATGTTCCTTGCAGGTTATCAAAAGGATCTTCATGTTACTTTAAATTAAAAATGGAGAGGAGAGTTGGCTTTAGGATTAGAAAACGTCTGTTACCTTTAAAAACTTCTCAGCCTCAAAGTTTAACTGCAGTCTTACTTAAAAAGTAAGTAGAAAAAACCCCAGAATTCTTAACTGTGAGGGATGGAAAAAGGAGAGAGGCCAATAGGAAGAGTTCCAAACTTCAAATATTTCCTTCTCTTTCTGATTTCGTTGGACTGTTTTGGAGTTATTTTGACGCAAACTTGTGTTGCAGAATATAATTATATGAAATATACCACTAATAAAACTAGAGCAAAAACCTATTTTCTCAATGTATCTTGGTGGGCATTTGTTGGGATTTTTGGATAACAGTTGGACAACTGTTAGTTTATCTTAAAATCGGTGAAAGTATTTAGAGGGCAGTAAATCTCTGCTGCTTAAATGAAGCCAGATGGGCAGCCTTGGTACTGAATGGAGCTTGAAATTAGCATTGTTTTTCTTTTTAACTGTAAAGTGCCTTGCTGGTTATTGATTTCTGCGATTATTTCTTTTTTTATTTTAAAGTAAACCGTAATCTTTTTTTTTTAAAGTGTGACCTTTCGTAGATCTAAAATAACTTTGTATTACTCAGTTCTAAAACTTAACTAAAGCTTATTTCGTAAGGGTTTAAAGTTGCCTTATGATGGGAAGTATAAAGCTGCTTTCAGCATGTGTAGTACTACCAGACTTCTGTGGTTTGAACCAAGATGTGCTGGTTGCCCGCCTCAGTTTGAATTGTTTTGGTTGAGATTTTCCAAATACTTTCATTCCAAGATCGAAATGGTGGAAAAATATTGATATGCCCAAGTGAGTTATTTATGACTGTCTTATCATTGCTCAATTTTTCAAGGAAGAAGATCGAGTTTGACTGCACTGAGGATGTTTCAGTACATAAGAGCTGTGTGAAATTCAGCAGCACTTTCCATGCATTTGTAGTTCAGTGCTGCTTTGGGATGAGGTATATCTGGGCATAACAGCAAGGGTATGGGGTTGGCAAGAGAGAGCGAGCTGGTACGAGAAAGTGTTAATTTAAAGTACAAGTAGAGGATCTTTTTCAACCTCTGCTCTTGTTTACTTCTCCTTCCCTGGCAGGGAGAAGAGGGGAAATTGCCTGGACTAAGTGTATGGGCAAGAAAGGCAGGGGCTGGGTGGGGTAAATAGGAGCTCCTGACCGGCTGCTCCAAGACAGCTGGGAAGCTGGATCCACGCTGGGATTAGGAACCACTGGGCAGAGTGAAAGATGTGGTGGGGATGAGAGAATGTATCTGAAGAGCAAGCAGGACCGAGAGAACAGTAAGGTGAATTTGACCAAGAGTTAATACTGGGCAAGATGCTTGAGCCTGGGTTACAAACTTGGTTACAGAAGCAGAGGTGCCTGTTTATTTTGTAGCCTAAGCCTGTATTTTGTAGCCTAACACTAAAACTGAAGTTTGGGAGTGAGGGGAGAGACTGATAAGGGTCTGTTAGCTCTATCAGGGCAGAATACGTTGAGTTTGGAAGAAGCAGGTAGAGGAGACTATGGTCACTGCAGTGGCCTTTGGTGCTCGGAAACAAACCCAGCCAGATCATTACTGCTGCCAGTTTTTCAGCTCGGGTGGCAAATAAGTGATACTTATGCTTTATTAGCCCAGGTTTCAGTAAGTTTCCACATAATTTGTTTTTTGCTGGCTATTTTAGAAATAACTAAGATATATGTAGGCATACATTGTGCCTAGAGAAAAATACAGGGAGAATTTCAGAGCTTCCAAGTCAAGCTCTCCAAAAATAGGAAAAAGTAGGCTGTCTGTTAAGACTGCGTTCTCTCCCCAAGTGCGATATGCTTATGTGACTATGTGCTGTAAATAAGATGCAAGACAAAAACCATCTTGTGTGAAACTGCCCTGATGAACTGGTTTCTTCCTTGCTTCTGTTGCAATGACCTTATGCATTATCAGTGATAAACTAATAACTAAATAGCTAAATGTCAGTTGGTTTGCTGGGTGCCTCCCTCGAGGCTGTGTGGTTTGCGGAAGCACTGTGTATTCCTTAGGATGGCTGTAAGAGCAGTGCTTTGAGAAATTGGCTTTTATCACCAAGGCTTCCAAGATGAGGGAAAGCGTTTAACCTTAGTTTGAAAGCACCTCTGGCAGCTCCTACGTGCAGTGACGGTAGAGGTGTGTTTTGGGAGCGAAGGGTCAGGATCCTCAAGGTTTGTGTTCTGTTGCTCTTTTGGCAGACAGCCAGCGCTGTCCTGCTGGACACCAGGGAAGGGCAGTGCAGTTGAACAGCCGTGTTCAGCTAAACCTGAACGGATTTTGATGGGACAAATAAATGTCACTTTCTACCTCCCAAATAGCTCCCTCTTCCTCCAGCTGCTGCTGTTTGCAGATGGCCTGTGAAATTCAAGGGCGGCAGCCTCTTCCTGAGGTGGCAAAAATATTTTGTGTTGGTAACTGTTCACTTGCAGAAATGTAGCAGCTCCTCCTACAAACAGTATGTATGTTATGAGGACTGTTATGCTTGAGTGTAATATAATGTCTTTGCACTAAATGAAATACCCACAGGAGACTGGCTGACTAGGAGCACTGGCAATGGGATATAGACCCTTTAATTTCTAGGAATGATAAAGTATTTACAGCTGATGGCTGTATAATGACATAAAATAAGTAGTCACAGTCTCGCTTCCAAATAAGAGGTCTTAATATTTCATGTATCCCTGTTTAGGTGTTTTCAAGAAGGCCACAGATTCAATAATGGCTGTGATCCTCAGTGCCTCTCATCTACTTGTCTGGGCCTTGCCAATCACAGTTGTGTTGTGCTGGTAAAAGGGAGTGAAGCAGATTTGTCTTGTGCTACTTCGGTAGTGAGTAGACTTCAGTTTCCAGGGGAAATAGTCATTTTTGCAGCGTGAGAAATTTTTTTCCTAAAATGTTAGTATTTCTGCAGTACAAATAGAGAGTAAGACTGCACGTGCTGTTGGTGAGGGCAGCTCAATAGATGTATGCTAAGCCACTGCAACTCAGTGGTTTGGTCCTTTGCTGATGACCGTATTTCAGTCTAGCAGAGACTGTTTGGTCTGAAATCTATTTTGGGAAGCTTGTCTTCAGCAATGGCAAGTATTAAGCTTGAAGGTGAGCATCAAACCTAGACAGAATAGGTGCCACCACTCATTTCAGAATCTGTATAAAGAGGAAAATAAGGATGTTCTTAGATTATTTTCATTACTTGTTTGATTTAGTCACACATAATAAGGAAATGTTTGTTAATACAATGATTTATGCGAGGCATAGCTTCTTCCAGTTATCAGAGGTTGCCAACATATTTTATCAACTTCTGATGTAAAAGGAAAAATGGTAATAGTGTGAATTACTCAATTAAGCGTGGCTTCTGCTAAGTTCTGCTTTTGGATTAACATCTTGCTTTCTGCAATATGTAAAGGCTTACTTTACATTTAAAAAAATTTACTGGAGGAAAGATAATTTTGCAGTCTTTCTTATGCTTTCAGATGCTAAGCTGTGAATAGGCAGAAGCGTTACTCTCCTGTTGTTTCTTTTTGAAAGATGATTTCTTTAATTTTCTGGATACCATAAATTGTCTCCCCCTCCTTTTTTTAAGTAAAGCTGCTTCACTTTTGTAGCTTACATTGTACTAAATTGATGGTGAAGAATAGCACAGTTTAAGAAGATAAATGTCAGGAATGTCTTCTAAAGTAGACATTCAGATTTTTTTGGATTAATGGGAAAGAAGGTCAATAATTGCATGGATTTCAATAAGCTTGAGAAGGAATGGCATTCCTGCGGTGCTAGTGATTATTAAAACATCGTGAATTCATTTCAAGATACTGTACTCGGGTTTAATATCTCTTCCATTGTGAAAGAGTGACTCAGTAAGGGCTGCCAATTTGTACAGATGATAGAAGATAACTCATAAAGCAATTGTATTTTTAAGAGGAAAAATTACAGCAGGCGATAGATCAATTCCTGGGTGGTAGTCTTAATCTTAGTTCTGCCTTATCAACTAGGGCCCTCCAGACTTTCAGCAGCATACGCCTGGACCAGTTCCTACCAACTTCTCCCAAGCCCCAAGGCTGCCAATCCAGGACCAGTGGAGAGGGCCGCCACCACCGCCACCACCACTCCCTCCTCCACCTCCTCAGGAAAGAGATCCTTTCTTCATAGCAGGTAAGCGTTTTCATTGCCATTAACATACAAAATCCACTTTTTGTGAAGTGGCTGTGCAGTGTGTATCATACAATAACATGGAAGTGTTGAGAAGAGCCTAAGACCAGAAGATCCTGTTTGATGTAGCCACACTACGACATGTCAAAAATTGCGCTGGTCTAGTATCTTTTTCCTTCCTTGATGTTATCTTGTGTCTCCATCTGTAACTACCATCAATCATACAATCAATTTATACAGATACAAAATAAAATTAGTATCTAAGTGATTGTTGTAATGAATTTATGATTTGTTACGGTTTAGATAACGAGTACTCTCCATACACTTTGGTTTCCACTAATAACTCTTTAAACTGTCTGGACTTTGTGTACTGCAAGAAATCTGTGTATGTGTACTGTAAGAAATTAGCTAAAATGATACAGCATAGCAAACAAAATAGTAAGTGAATGTGTATGTGTATATATAGAGATATATGTATATACATAGACATGTAATGTGCATATATATAATGTTACAGACATTTTACACAAAATATGTAAAAATTTGCTACATATCTGGTCAGCAAATGGTATAAACTTTTTATGAGTTCTTGTGTGGTATAAACTATAATCCCTGGAATCCTTCATTGATTTCATTAAAGTAGAATTTCTAAAAGGCATTGCTAATTCCAGCGAATTACCGGTTGTGCTGGTCTGTCAAGCATCCATTCCTTCTGTACACAAGCCGCAGAAGCAAGAGAAACGTAACCTTGAGGGTAGCTCTCCAAATTAAAACATCCTGTGCAATTTTGCTCCCTACAAACTTCAGTTTTCTTTTCCAGATCAGAATAGTGTGTTACGTTTTGAAAGTGTGTTGTTTATGTCCAGGGCTGGTTGTCATTTAGTCGCTTCCCTGATTCCCACAGATCCGAGGTTTCCAAGCCACCACTTGTTTGAGCAGCGGAGCCCCCCTCCACCGCCACCTCCCCCGCTTCTTAATAGCGCCCATCCTGTCCCTACCCAAAACCCGATGCCGTTCAGCCAGCCCGGCCCGGCGTTTAATCAGCAGGGACAACAACCCGTGTTCCCCAGAGAGCGCCCGGTTCGGCCCAACATGCAGCCTCAAGGTCCGGTGGGGATTCTCCACTTCAACCAGCCGGCATCGCCCAGTCCACGGCCCTTCATCCCTCCGCGCCAGCAATTCCTGCAGGCTCCGGGACAGCCCTTTCTCGCCGCGCACACCCAGCCCAGCATGCAGGTACGGCTCTGCGGCCCCCGGACCCCCCCCTCGGCCCCCGGACCCCCCTGGACCCCTCGGGACCCCCGGCCCGGCGGCGGTGGGGTGAGCGGTGGGGCGGGAGCGCCCTCTGCCGCTCGGCTGCCGAGCCCGGCAGGGAGCTGGGGGCTTCCCGTAAAGCCGGAGGATGCTGAATGGTAGCTTGAAGAGGGTAAATGTTTTGGGGAGCGGTGGAGGGCCCTGCGTGTTCGGCAGGCTTTGTGCGGGATCTTTTTGTGGCATCTCTGTCTTGAACACGGGGAAATCCTGAAGTCTGGGCCGGGGGGGAAACCAGCACCAAAACCCAAACACGTTAAAAGTCATTAGGAAAGGGGACAGAGGGCAGGAACGCTTGCATTTTTCTTTTTCCATTTCAGCTGCTGACTTACACATGTTTACATGTAGAACTACCTTGCACAGCTTCTGTTTGTCTGTTTTTTGCTCAGTGTATTTTTTGTTTTGCCTGGTCCATAGCTGCTTACAGAATTTTTGAGGACTTGGGAGGCTGGAGCTACTTTTCAGGAGTTTATTACCTTGAAACTAAAACCAAATAATCTTTCTCTTCATGTGAAGGGTCCCTTGCATCCTCCGTTACAGCCTCAGCCACAACCTCAGCCTCAGCAGCACCATCACCAGCAGCAGCAGCAACACCATCACCAGCAGCAGCAGCAGCAACACCATCATCATCTCCAAGGGCCACCACAGCCCTTAATGCCCATGAACCAGCCACAGTTCAGGCCTCACATGCAGGCCACGCAGCAGCAGCCAAATAACAACAGGATGCAGTGTCAGCCGCGACAGGGTCCAATGAAGCCAAGACATGTAAGTACCACATACATCAGCATTGCCTTGCATAGTTCTGCATGGGTAACAGGCATGTAAGCACAGGTTTCAAAACTCACCAGCGTGGTTTTTCAGTCCCATTTATTCTGTCGTGCTCTGTCACCTTCTTTCACCATTTCTTCCTCCTTTTCTGCCTTGATCGTTTTATAACCTACATACAAAAATAGCATGTGTATCTTTCCCTTTTCCTTTTCTCCTCCAGTCTTCAGTGTTGTTCTTGGTCTGGGTCCAGTGAGAGATGATGCAGTTGCCCAAGAACTGGCAATAAAGGGGTTTTGGAGTGTAGGTTTGCTTCGTAAGATTTTAAAACTGCTGGTAGCATGTGATTGTGTGGGAGCCCAGTTCTCTGACACTGGCTTTCAATTTGCAGGCCTCTCTGTACCAGTGCTAATAAGCTTTCTGGTTCAGATAGTGCCACTCATGTCTTGCGAATTTTCTCCAGTGCAGCATATTCTGTTGCTCGGTAGGTTGAGGTAGCACAACAGCCTGACGTAGTCTTCAAGCCAACTTGACTGTAGTTTAGAATAATTGCTCTGATTAGGAAAATAAATCACACAGTGAAGCCAATTTCTGAGAAGGATGTTAAGTGAGATTCAGTTTTGCTTTTAATTAAAGAAAAATAAAACCATTGTTAAAATGTTCTTATTTCTATAATTTTTCTTTTCGCATTGGAAATATTGTGCCTGCTTGAAAAGCTTTTTTTTCCTCCAACTTAACTAAATCATGAATATGTGAAATGGGAAACACTTTAGTCTAATTTGTAGTGAAAGGCTGAAGTTTTTTAATTTTCTGCTTTTCAGAATACACCGTCACAAAATATTGTCAAGCGTCCAAATCAGCAGCTACAGTCAACTGCTCCAAGAAACAGTAACTTGCGTGAGTTGCCGATAGCACCTTCACATGCTTTGGAAATGAGCAACAACAGGCAACCCTCTACCCCAGCTGCTCAGGTCAAACCCATTACCAGCACCATGTCTGCCACCAAGTCTGTACCTGGTGTTGGAAACTCGCAGGGAAGGCCTGAGATGAAAGCTAAAGCAATCACACCAGTGGGCCAAGCAAAATCAGAAGTAAAATCTGAACCAGAGGTAAGGGTTTGGGTTTTTTTGTAAAACAAACACACACACCCTTCCCCCCCCCCCATCCCCAAGCAACAACAAAAAAGCACACCTCCCACCTTTTTAGTCTAGTCTGGCTTGTGAACTGTAAGTATAGTTAACGTATTACCCAATATTTTTTGGTGCCACTAGAGGCCTCCCTCCTGAGTTGCACTTTCCTGTCTAATGTGGTAACAAAACCAGTCTCCATTGACAAAAAAAGTCTGGAAGGTTGGCAGGGCTGTGGTGAATCTGTTTTGTAGGAGGAGGGATCATTTCTACTATGAAAAGGCAGAGGTTGAGTAAAAGTCATCAGCGATACAAGCCTCTGAAATACTCCATTGTGCCCATTTTTATCTTCAAGGATTATATTATCTTTTTTTTTTCGGGTAATCTTATTCTTCTAAGTCAGAAAGCCTCTTCTCTTCCATTTCATGTGATGTTGTATGGCTCAAAAAAAAAGAAACAAAACCCAAAAGACTATTTGGAGAGTTGCTTTCCTCATGCTGTTGTCCTTTAGGCTGCCCAGTCTCCTCTAGGGTCTTGAGCACTCATGCAGGAAGTTGGACCTGCATTGTCCGTGGAGCTTCTTGCTCTTGAAGAAGGAAATATGTCTTTCATGAAACCTTTTGACAGGAAGGAAGATAAATGCTCTCAAGTGTTTGATTTTAAAGAAAAAGATGGTGTTTGCTCTGCTAGTACCCTGCATAATCAAAAAGTGAGATGCCAGTGTTTTGGGCTCCACTAGGTCATGCAGTGTGAACAGATGACCGTTTCTCTGCACAGATCCTCCTGGAAGCTAGAGAAGACTCTCCATGAGCACTTAGTTTGAGAGAGCGGGTAGGATTGTGCTGATGGTGCTGTTAATCCTAAACATCAGGAGGTGCCAGAGGAACATGATGGCTAAATGTGCCCTGTACAATTTCTGTGTCAGGTTATTCTGAGAAAAACCTGTAAACCTTGATAGTGTAGTTGACCATGAATCTTGTCTCAAGGACCAGGTTTTCTTCAACAACTGTTCGAAAGCTTTAATTGTGATAATACTGCCTTCCCTTTAAGCTGCTTGTGATTAGCTTTTCATCTTGTTCTTGAATTAGGGATGGTCATAACTAATTTTCACAAATGAGACACAAAAGAAACCCATAGCTAGCAGTGTTTGACCTCCTGTGCACTTGCTTTTCACTGGGAATATAAGAAAAAAAATCCTTTTTTCAGCTTTTAATTTTGGTCTTTTTTGAAAAAATGACTTAAGTAATCCCCTTCCCCTTAATTCAGTCTCCTGGAATAATCTAAGTCACAGAAAATGCAGTGCCTCTTACAGAAGTCTCTGTCTTTCAGGCTGTTGGTAAAGGTAAGTTTTGAAGAGCTATGCAAAGGCCTCCCCATCTAAAATATCTTAGAATTCTTTCAGAGTTTAGTCATGAAATTTAAGGCATTCGTTCTGAAGTGTCTCTGGCCGTGTTTAGAAAGATAAACAAATGTGTTTGCACTCCTCTTAATCAAATTAATTTAAAAAAAAAACAACTAACAAAGCAGTCATCTTGTTCTCTCCATTTTAAGTTTTAAACATATCCTAACATTTAATTCCAAGACTTAACTAATCTTACGCATGTGAATTCTTGGTTTTACAAATAAAGCTTTCTTTTTGTTTCTATGTCGAAGCTATGATTGAAAACAGTTTGATACCTGCTTCATATAAGTTTTTGCAAAACAGGATAAAAAAAAAAGTTGCCTTGTAAAAAAAATTGTCTCCTAGGATTTCCTGTTATTAACCATAAAAGTAAAGCCTTTATAGATACACTTGGCAAGTACTAGAAAAGTGTGTGAATGTGTGCGCACACAGAGCCCTTCCGCTTTCAAAGCGGACTTGAAATAGAGCGCTGTGCTGCAAACCACAGTGTAGTAGTAGTTGTCCCTTTTCAGCTGTGCCCCTGCATTAGTCTTGTTCACTGATGCCACTTATTGTCACTTCCACAAACAGTATTGCTGCACTAATAATGTTAATTTCCAGGCATTTAATCATATTCTTCACTGTTGTTGTAATGTAGGTTATTACATTTCTCTCCTGAGGCAGATTGTAGTGTTTTCCAGTTTTTTGTGTGTTTTTCTTCTAATTAGCTGAAATTCATCCTGGTTTTTTTGCTTTCTGTGAAGATGAGAAAGAGTTAAGTTCTATCATCTTTTCTAGCTCTATTGCTTGTAACTGAATTGGGCAGGTTATTTTGCAAGTTTCTTCAACTGGAAAATTATTAAGACTTTTCTTTGCATCCTTCTTCCTGAAGAGTCAGTGGTCATATTTATGAATGCCCTATCATTCAGGAAGCACCAAAAAAATAGCAATATTGGCTATTAAAGGTTTTGCTCACCTTCAGAATAGATATTTGAAAGGTTTGCAACCTGAGTGACTAGAAGATTAAAAACTGTATTTCGACTTCACTAATGGTGTGCTTGTGTTCTTGTTCCTGTGAGGCTGCAAAATACTGACTTTAAATGCCTTTGTCTGTTTTTAGAATAGCTGTAACTCTCCAAGATTTAAACTTGCATATCTTCAGTCTGAAAAATCATTTTGTCAATGAAATTGGAAAGTATGGGTGATGACGGTGGGCCTAATTCTGCTTATGTTGAGGTCAGTTTAGGATAAGACGAATTAAGGTAATACTAAGCATTTTTGAGTTTAAAGAAAGGGGAGAATGTATAACGGTGATGTGAATCTCTTTAGAAGTGGAAATTGGAGCTCAGAACAGGAGAGAACTGCATGATCAACTGATATTACTACTTATATTACAGTTACTGGGCCTGATGTATGGAAGGAAAACCTTCACGTTCCATTCTCTCAAATCCAGTAGATTTTGAAGTTGGGTTGTTGGGTTTTATGTTGCTGTCATTTAAAAAAGACTTGCAATATGGAGAATAGTTGCTACGTTGTTATTGGAGCTCATCTATCTAAATCTTTTCCGTATTTTTGGAAATTAAGTACCTGAAAAATCCTACATGTCTAAATTTCAGTTTTCTCCAGTATAAATAGGTTTGATTTCCAAATTTTTATAATGGTGCCTCCTGTCTTTTAGTTAGAAGAGTCATCTTGTCACAGTCTGTTTCCAGTTGGAAGATCACAAGAGGGCAGTGTGCTTCTCAAAGAAACCTTGTTCTTAATTCTCTTTGTGTTTGCCCAAGAAGCACCTGTGTTTTGTAGGGTGACTCATACCTTCCAACAGTTCAGGAGCCAATGGCGTCAGTAATCTGAAATGTGTGACGTGTATGTAAGTGCCTTTATTTAAGATACCTTGTGGTGTTGAACACAAGCAGACAAATGATGTTTGGATCTGGCCTTACCTTTTATGAAGACTTGCATGAATTTTTGAACAAGTAATTCTGTCCTCTCTTCCTTCTAATGTTACAACTGAAAAAAATAAAGATAAACCTGCTGAATAGATTTGTGCATATGCTGCAGATCAAACCGTTTTGATTGCTCTATTGTTGCACCCATTCTACTGAGGGACACAAGTGAGCCTGCTTACGTGATTCCTTTCTTGCTCCTTGATAGCAAACCAGAACACTTACAGTATCTGGTTCTTATGACTCTGCATTTAATTCCATTAACTAGTAATAAAGCCTGCAGACTTCTAAAAAGGTGTGGGTTTGTTTTTTTTTAATTCACTATATGAGAAGCAAGCTACTGATACTAGGACTTAAATTACAGTAGAAAAATTAAGCCTTGTTTTAGGCTTTGCTGTCTTTTCCTCAACCAACAGTGCCATTCTGAGTTCTGCTGGAGAACGATGTAGGACTACTGCTCCTCTTACTGCTGCTCTTCAGTTAGACTCAAAAAAGTGGTGTGTAACATTTTCTTTTGGCACTTGCCATCAAAGCCTCTTCAGACCTTAAGGCAGGAGAAGACCTATAGCTATGGCTTGCTCTTCCCTTCAAGCTACAATGAAATGCATTGTGTTCAAGAAATGCTCAAAGACGGATGAGAATCTCCACTTAAAGAAAAAACAACACCAAAACAAAAAATAAAACCCACAAGAAAACCCAAAACCAAACAAATAAAACCCAAAACCTAAACCAACACGAAAACCCCACAAACCCACAAACCTAAACAATAAACAAACACAACCCAACCCTACCCCAAACCCAACAATAAGCAACCCTTCACAAAACCAAGGGAATTCCTTTGCATCTCTGGCCTTGTACTTTGTAGCCTCCTATAAATGGAGGAGCGGTAAACAATATACCATTTCTTCATGTTGTGGAGTTTTCTACAGAAAAAGGTAAAGTGTCAAGAGTTTATCTAGGAAAAAGGCTCCTTCAAGTTCTGCTTCTTCCCGTACAGATAATGTTGCTTTTGGCAGGAAACTTCCAAATACAAGCTGTGAACTTTTAAGACATCTTTGAAGGATGTCTGCTTTCTCCCAGTTGTTTTTTTTTTGTTTTTGTTTGGGGTTGTTTTTGTTTTGTTTTTAGCAGTGCTACTGCTTGTTGGAGAAATCTGTACTGGGCTTATTAAACTGATGGGATGAAGGATCATTAGCAACAGGCACTGTGTGCTGTTTCCGCCTTGACCCAATGTACTGTCGTGCCTGTTCTGTATGATGAAGCTCCTTATTACATAATATAGGTCATTTGTATATACTATAGGTCTCAGATATATATACACACACTATAGTATAGTGTAGTATATATAAGGTGCCCTTAAAGCTAAGCAGCAGAAGATTTAACTGCCCTTGTTTTCGGCCTAGTGAGGACTTTGTTGCCCATTCTGAATCGGTACTGCTGGGTCATTGCACAACTAATTCAATTAAACTTCATTCCTAATTCAAATATTTTGTCATTATATTGTTTGGTCTTACTCTAGCTGCAAAGGTATTTTACTGAGAACGTAACAGTAGTAGCAACTTGCTTGTGAAGATGAAGGATTTAGGTCTATCTATAGCCCATTAATAGGCTGATCTGCCGTTGTCATATAACCTCAGAGTTCTTGGATCTTGATTTCAAAGTTTACCCTTTAAGAAGGAATTTACTTCATAGGATCTGTACTGATTTCCTAAGTATTGAGTTGAGTTCCTGAGAGGAAATTTTCATATTATGTTTGAGATGGAGTTGCCTGAAGGATTCTACTGAGCATTCATCTAACTTCGTATGTGTTGGTAATATACTTTGCCAGTTGTCTTCTGTGTTTAACACCAGTGTAGTCCAAGTCAGCATATCTGTCCATGCTGCACAGACATACTGGTCAGAGTCCCTCAGGCTGTTTGGTCCTTGTCTGCTGGTAAGACTCACTTAAGTGTGCCACAAAGTACACGTCTCTGTGCTGCTATATGTAATCTTTGAGTTAGCATTTTGTACTTACTAGATTGTAATCTACATCTTCCAAGGCCTTCACAACTGGTTAGATGATAATACGAGCAGACAGGCCCCTGATAATAAAGGACACCTGATAAAAGAACTGGTCTGGTGCGGATTCTTGCTGGTATTGACACCCTCAATTGAACATAAAGCAAAAAAAAAAAAAGCTACCTCCAAAGGTAAATTTGGTACTGGCTCACTGGCATCTATCAAACCTGTTCAGATAAAATGTAGAATGTTCTAATCTAAAACAAAGGAAGTGAATAAACTAATTCATTAATGAATTAAGTGGAAGAGGTTTTGTGTTTGGGCAATTTCAGTAATTGAAATAGTTAATGTGTCTGAAAGTAACTGAATTTTATTCATTGCATCAGGTTCTGCATAGCAGCACATCCTCCTCCTATCTGGAGCTTATCTGTGTTTTGTCATCCTATGCAAACTTTATTTAAGGGTCTTACCCTTTTACTGTATTTTGTAAGGGC
>RSEF01000002.1:9800634-9822130 GCA_003993805.1 Himantopus leucocephalus | reverse complement strand
TTTTTTTTTTTTTTTTTTTTTTTTTTTCATGGAGACCCAAATGTCTTTTGAAGGATCTGATCTGCTTTATGGTTTTTGTGGCATGTCTTCAGAGCCATCCTTTCCAGATACAAGAGTTCAGCATATTTGCTGAGTATTCATATTATTATGTTTTACTAAGAAAACATCTGAGATTTGCCTGGCTTGCTAAGAAGCCTGAAGTCAATCCTAAGGATATGCATGAGAATAAACTCAGTGAGGTTGTAGAATGTTGTTTGTTGGGAAGAAACACCCTAATAAATCACTTAAGAATGTGATAATAAAATTATAGAAAATAGGGGTGAAAGGACCATGGAAATAATTTGTTCTGTCTTGAAGGGGGAATGAACTCTGTAGCATTCCTGAAAGATTTGACCAGTCTTTTTTTGAGATCTCCTTATTGGAGATTTCTTTGGCCATCTATTCCACTGTCTAACCTGTACATTTAGGAGAATTTTCTTTGTGACCAAACCACATTTTCTTGCTGCAATTTTGAATCTATGACTAACTGCATTACACTTCAAGAGACATAGGAAGGAATCTATATCCCTATTTGGCTGTCTCTCTTTAAAGAAGTCTTAACTGTTTCTGAGCACTCATGTTCTTCACTCCCTCTTAATGGGGCACGTTTTCTAACACCTTGGCTGTTTGTGGTGGTCTCCTTTGCGCTGTGATCAGTCTGTCGGTAAATAGTTGCAGTACCAAGTGCAACTGAATTTCTTAAGCCAATATATTAGAAGTGTCTTTAGTCACAGAAGAACAGGTTTGTACCAGCTACAACCTTAAATATCTTAAGATCTTATGAAGTATGTGCTGAATGTGTTTTTCATTTAGTTGGAGGTTCTGCGGGGAAATGGTAGTATCTTAAAAACGCTGTATCATTCAATCATCTTATATTGTTGGGTGATTTCTCTCTAGCCAGAAAATGGCCTGCCATGCTCAGAGAGATGTGTGTCTGTCCCAAACACCTGAAAATGCTGGTTCTTATGCTGCACCAAGAACACACCATTTTTTGTCTCTGGAAAACTGCACAATGAGGTTTTTTCGTAAATACATACATAGAAAAGTACATTAAACTCTGTGTTCCCTGTTGGATTAGGAGTAGTATCTTATTAGCCATCACAATTCCTGAAGACCTGAAATGCTTCATCTGAAAAGCTTGAAGAAAGAGTTGGCAAGTTCTTTTGTTTTAAAAGCCTGTCACAAAAGATGTCCTTGGATTGTAAAAACAAAAGAGAATTGGAATGGAAGATAGACAACTTTATTCATATTTAGAGTAACTGAGTAATGTAAGAGATGAATATGGAGTTCTAAATATGGAAAAAGATACTGATTGAGATGATTCTTGTTTGATAATGTAACTTTATCAACAAACTTTGCTTAATGTTTGTACTTGTTTCTACTTGCTGTGTATGTTCAAGTTTAATTAAAAATATTTGACTTGAAAGCTCTATAGCGCCTTTCATCTAAATATGTCAGGAATTACAAACACTAAGACTTCTGGCATTTGCATGAAAAGTTCTTGAGGGAGCCCTTCACCCAGCTCTGCGGTGCTACCAGCTGTGAGAAACAACACGAGAACTCTTGCTCTATGTGGTCCTATTACTTTTTCAGAAGCAGGAGAATGGCATTGCGATTTACTCGTACCTCACTATTTGAAGGAGGCATGGATAATGTCCATATTCTATCAGCTGTGGACTGAGGGAGCTGCAGAAACCATGATATCTGAATGCCCAGATAGCCTGTTTGTCACTTAGTGTCAAAATCGGCAGGACCATTGAAGCAGTACTGATGCAACTGCTGTTGAAAACTACTCTGCCCGCCACAACCTGCAAGATTTCACTCTGGAAGTATTTCACAAATAGACATTAATTTCTTAATTCCACCTCAAAACAAACAAACAAAAAAACTGACCAAAAAAAAAAAAACCCCAGGCAAAAAAAGGAAGTCAGGGAGCCCTGTGGTATTCTGGTTATGAAAAAGACATAGTATTTTCATGAAACATTTGGAAATGAGCGATAAACCCTGTCCCCTCAGACCTCTAGTGAGGATGGTCCCTTTAGAGAGACACTATTTCATGGCTTGGGGGTAGTGAGGCGGGCTGTGCTGTGCTGTTTCTGGCATATTTGGTTATTGGGAAAAATGAAATACAAGGGCATGTGTGGACACACTTAGCAACCAGAGGGCCTTAAGGTGACAACCAAAAGAGAGGCAGATAGTACATTTTATGGGTTTGTAATAAAATCCTTGAAAGGGGGAAGAGATATCTACCTAAATTGAATTTAACTTTGCTGTGGATAACTTGGAACTAAAGTGCAATAAAGTATTTCCTATTGTAGACTGCAGAACAGGTTTCTCCTTTTCCTCAGGAGACTTTTAAATTGTATGTTGAAGAGTGCTGCTTCCTCCTGAACACCCTGAAAGCAAGGCGTTTGATATTGCTTGTCGCTCGTGTTAAGTCTCGAAGGAGAGTTTTTCTGCCATCGTAAATGTTATAGTGCAAAATTCATATTGATACGTTGTTGGTGTTACGGAGTGTCTGGTAGCCTACTTTCCTCATAGGAAATGACTGAAGGCAACTGTGACACTGCTAAAGTGCATCACAAAGAGAAAGAGCTAGTTTTCAAATGAAAACTAATTGAATGCAATCTCTTAACTTGGGCGGTGCAACATGCAGATTTGTCCAATTTGAATTTAATATTTGAGAAGTCATAAATGTCTTTGTTAAACAGTATTTCAGGTTTGACCTCTTGGAATAGACCTTTAGCATAGAGGTGTGCTCAGAGGCAGGAGAGTCCTGACACTGTAAGTGGCTGGGGACATATTGAACTTGCTGTTAGTTGTAAGCTTCAAGGAACATGAACTAGAAAAACTAGACGTGACACAAGAAGAGGAGCTCCAGTTGTTCTGGTTTCTGTTATCCAGTACCGGCTTTCTGTGCCATAGCTGGTGTCCAGCTGAGAAGTGCTCCTTCAGGAGCTCTGGGCAATCAGAAGTTTTGAATCACTGCTCTTTCCAACAGGAGCCTTTTCTCTTGGGGATTTCTCTGCATGTCCAGTCTTCGCTAAAATTCTCTGTACAAAAAATTATTCCGGAGACTGGCAACTGAAAAGGAAACCAGCAAACTTTGCTCAAAACCATGTTTATTGACATCTATATTATGTATCTTGCAGACAGCAACGTAAAAATAAAGGTACTTCTGAGACTATTATTCATATCCAGTCCAGAACCTTGATTTTACTGTAGCTTTGACATAGAATTTTTTTCATAATGAATGAACTGGTGGGTGGCTGTACTAGAAAAACATATAGTTGTGATTCGACATCTGATCAACTGTGTTTCTGTCACTCCCGGTCAAACCTCAGTGTAGCACGGTCATGGTTGGGATTCTCTAACATCTCTTTGGCCAGTCCTTCTCCATGCCTTAGTTCTCCTCTCAGACAGATGAGGAGATACTTGAGGTAAGGATTCTGTTAGTACTTGGGATTAAATGGAATTAGCTTCTTTTTTTACAAGACATTTTCTTCTTGCTGTTCTGACTTTTCATAGACCGTTAGGCACAAAAGAGAAGATAGTCATCACATCATGGCTCGCTGAAGCAGCTTAGCAGTGTCTTTTTATCACAGGAAGGGAACTGTTTCTGCATTTTATTTATTTATTGCTTAGTCTAGGTGGTCTTTTTTGAGGTAAGTTTGCCCCATGCAAAAGTTTTAGGCTGGGAAAAATAACCCGTCATTCACTGGCCAGCATCAGAAATGTCTTTTTTCTGGTGTGAACGCGGAATGTTTTGGTTGTTCTGCCACTTCTGTAGTCTGATGTAGCTTATTTCTGTGTGTACTCTGAGTCAAAACTAAACCATTATTATGTCTTTAACCAGTTGTTAATGAGTTGTCTATAGATAGAGTAGGGTATTCTAGCCTGGCTGGAGAGCAGTTCTTTTAAGTACTGCTATTCTTGAATTTTAAAAAAAGGCTTTTAAAGGTCTTGGAAAGCCTTTCAAAAAAAGGTCTCCAGGTGTTTCTCATTGGCATTTGACAGATTGAAAACAGATCTTCAGTTGTTCAGAAACAGTGCTTGGTCATGTCACTTGGTTGTGGGATATTTGGCAAGTGATTAGGCTTCCTATTCCCAGGTCCCCAGTCTGTCAACTGGCTGTATCAAAGTGGTAAAGCATTTGGAGCTCCAGTCGAAGAGAAATAGCTAATTATTAGGGGTTTGCCTTTAATATATGTTTCTGATAATCGTTGAGAGAAAGTACTCGTATATATTAGATGATGGTCTTTCTTGCTCTACGTGGTTTTTGCTTTACTGCTTTTTTCCCTTTGTTACATGGAGATCACAGTTGTCTATGTAGATGTCTGTCTGTCTTGCTTATAGGCAATCACAGTATTGGTAAAATACAAGTTTACATATGAAAACCTATATAGCTGATGAATAGTAATTTCTCTCATCCTTGAAGTGGAGATTAATTTAGTAACCTAAAGGATGTTTTTTCCCCTCTTACTGTTATACTGTAGAGGTACTCATTTCTAGAAATATTGACTTGAACTGGTAACAGATGAGGGTTTTCTCCTTTCTTAAAGGAAATCAATTACAAGACATTTTTGGATTGAGATTTCCCTGCAAGACTTAAGCCTTCATCACGTTAGAGAGAATTTGAGTTATAGTGCTTCTGAGAAAAGATGAAAACATTTTACTTCTCTGAGTTATTTTTACACAAATCAACCAGAGTTTATTTCCTTTAAGTGCTTTATCGGGCATGCGCATCCCTTTACTATTGGGTGATTTTGAATTAGCTTTATAAAGATTACATGGATAGACACAGCATTGTCGTGGTTAATAGAAACCTGTGCAGTGAGGTCTATGGGCTGCAAGATCACTAACAGTGCCAATGACAGTGAAGTATGGCCTTATCGAAAGGAGAATTCATAAGAGGCTGCCCTGGGACACTGCACCACTGTCCTTCTGTGTATCCTGACAATGTTATCTGTCCTCTCAGTACGGAGTATCAAATGTCTGTCACGAGTACAGAAATTAATTTAATGTCACCTGAAGACATGCAATTAATCTTTTAGAGGTTTTCATAATACCTTTACAGAAAGAGTTGCCAGTTTGGCGGATTTGGATTTTGGGGTTTAGCAGAAGATAAGGAAAATTAATTTTTCATCAGGGTTAATACAAGCTAGCAGGGCCACAAAGGCTGAGAAAAATGGTTTGGGAATTTGTCAAGTGTTGTCACTCTAGAATAATGCTGCTTAACGTCTGATAGGTGTAATCAAGAGTTGAGATTTCTATAGAGGGGGATTAATCAATTTGCTCACTACAGAATGCACGTTGGTGATACCATTCCTTCATGGGGTTTAAGAATGAAAATAAGATTTGATCTGTCAAATTGCAAGCAGCTCTGACAGTATCAATAGGCATTTTTATCAGTACATTTTAAAGCATTTGTTATAAATAAATTTGTCCTGCTAATGTTGGTGGCAAATAAACTTCATCTTCCTTGTAAAAATGTCATAATGATTATGATAGAGTAGAGAGCTTCAGCTTGCGGAATTCAAGCAGTCCATCATAAAATTCTGCTTTTAGGATTTGTGACAGAATGGTCTTTATGTTTCTCAAAACACAACACTGGCGCTATATATATATATATATATGTATAGTGAGAGTCTCACTATTGAAAAACGTCCTTGATAAAGTGTCAGGGAATTGGCGCTAAAATTCATGGCCATTGAATGGCGTAATTTCTCTTTTTTTGTTAGTCCAGTTTTGGATCAAAGTGTGCAGACTCTTCCACAGTAGGAGTCTGAAAACCATTCACCATGTAGATCAAGTCCTTTTGTCTTGATCTTTTGAGTTTTGTTTAATTACAGTCTTTGTTTAATTACACAGTCTTTGAAATTAACTTGTTGTTTTGGCACTGCTAGCGATCTTGCAGTACTTGAAATTCGAAAGATAGTTTTTATACTTCCCCCTGAACAACACTCCTGTCACTTAAAAAAAGGTTTTTTCATTACTCCAGAATTAATCGAATAATGGTGAAGTTTCATTCAAGAGAAGTCTTTCCTGGCAATATGGTAGGAAGGTAGACCTTTTAGGAAACTTGGAAATCCTGAGCTTGTAGGTCAGAATGATTTTTACTATAGATATTGAGCAGTAGACAGTAACAGGAAAACATTCTTCCTTTACTGGTTTGCAGACAAAGAATGGAAATTCACTTTTCTGCTGAGAACTTCGGAGGAATCTTGCAGTATAAATTCGGAGCTTGTATCAATCAATCTCAGGTCTCTGTGGTGGACAGAGAAGTGTTCTACCTGGTTTCAGCACTTTGTGCATCGAATTGTATGAGGCAGGCCATGGTGATGAATTAATGCATCTCTGAAAAATTTAGTGTTGCCCTGTACATCTCAAAATGCTATAGAAAAAATGAGATAAAAATGTATTTTGACAACAGAAGACTTAAAATTTTCATACCTCCTTCTGTTGCTACATGTTTAAATTTGGGGAGAGCGGTGAAGTGAGCTAATGAAAAAATAGCAATAGAGAAATTGTCTTTTGGAAAAGCAAAAGTTGGTTTCAAATGAGCTAAAACGGAGACATTTTAAGTAGAAGAGATGCCAGCAATTTAGCGTCTGTGATTTAGACGTCATTTTGGGTAGCTTCTGCAGTACAGTTTGAGTTCACTTACCTGCTTGCCTGTAGCTTTGCCGTGTATTTTGATATGCCCTCTGGGTGCCAGCTTATGGTCTGCTGTGAAAAAGGAATTGGCGCTAAATTTTGTGAAAAAGGAATTGGCGCTAAAATTTGTTATCTGAGGCTGTGGTGTTTTGCTTGTTAAGCACATAGTGACCTAGAAGTCGCATTTGGTTTTCATTTTCTTAAGAAAACCACCAAATTTTGTCTTCAGTTGAAGCTGGGGATACCTGTAATGGGGAACAATGTATTGCTGACCTGCAGGGAGCACTGTCAGTCCCTGAGCACCAAGTCGCTCGCTCACGGACCTCTCTTGGGAAGTGGTGCTGCAGGTTCATGTCTGCTTCCCCTCTTCAAGTCGTCTCAAAAAGCAGTAGATGTTCAGAGCAGTAGTATAAAGAAAGGATTTGATCCAGTTGCCCTTTCTTCCTTCTTGTTGCGGGAACAAGCAGACCTTGCTCCGTCCCCGTTTCTTACCCTATGGACTTTCTTTATTATTTCGTATACGGTGTCTTACTTCTGAAATGTTTTAATTCGTTAAAAAGTCCAGAGTTGTTTCTACCTTTTCAGACTTTCCCAGGAGCGTCATGCCAGCAGTGAAGCCCAAAGATGGCATTTGAGACCCCAGCAGGGAACAAACCCCGTCAGATTTTTCATCAGTGTGAACCAATGTTGTGTGCTTATGCCTTTGACTCTGTTATTTATAGTTGTGTGTTTGGTTTATACAGTTTTATTTGGTGATAATTGGACTTGGTAGTTAAATATTGGGTGGTTGTTGGCCATCCTAGCCTTTTATGGGAAATGATTGTTTGCTTTTGAAGTTTCAGTAATAATGAATATATTCAATGTGTTTTGAACCTGAGGGCTTCGCGCGCAGATGCTCTTCCTATGTGCTGGGATCGCTTTTTGGTTTGGAAAGAAATGGTTGCAAATATTTATGGTTGTTTTTTCACAGCAGGCAGTTAGCAGAGATTAGATTTTTAACTCCCAATTATTGCATTAAATTCCTCCCAGAATTTTTTTGTTCCTTTTAGTTTCATCATCTTTCAGCTGCTGTAGGGTTGAATAAAAGGAATTATCTGATCAGGGCATAGGGCTTATGGTGATGCTGATATTGGAACTCATAGTAAAACGAGGAGGATTTAATGCTGGTTTCCTGGTAAGGTTTTGTTTATGTGCGTACGTCTGGGTTTTGCAGGAGAGGAGAGCTGTTGCTTTTATATTTTTGAGCAGTAATTGAAGAGAGGCTCTGAAGGGAAAGCTTTATAATTTCTCACTAGTTACTGCTCTCAAAGGTTTATACGCAAAATTTTCTGTGAAGCCACGGAGCCATTCAGTTTAGCAGAGAAAAAGCATTAGAAATGATTAGAAGTGGAAAAACTAGATGCAGTTTTCTGTTGGTTTCTCGCTTTGGACACTGTGGATGAAAGCCCTTGAGTGGGAAGAGCTTCACGATTTTCCCTATGACAGATTGCGCTTTTGAAGCGTAGATAGCAGGGGGGTGAGGAAGCTGGTTTGTCTGGGATTTAAGTAGTTGGGTTCTTGAGAAATTGTTGCCTGCATATACTTGATAATACAGAGGACTTGATTTAGGGGTGTGAATTGTGAACTAGTGAACTTGCAAACGTGGCACTATCCTACATATCACCCGTACCAGATTATTTCTCTTCAGATAGCGAAGAGACTTAGTAACCAGTCCTCAGTAGGTGTTTCTTTTGCTTTTGTTTAATCCCAGTAGGGAGGTAGTGATTTGTAGTCTCGATCAAGGCAATCTCGCTCTTAGACCATAAACCTCTTCCTTTGGCAGCCTTGTATTATGTCTCCTTCTCGGCAAGAAATGTGCCAGTCAGTATGAAACTCCCTCTGGTTCGTGACATATGTTACAGATGGAAAAGGAGTTTTGACTTGTAAATACTTAGGGGGGGGGGAAACCCTATGTAAATAAAGATGCTTTCATAATTTATTTTTTCTTTCCCTTTAGACATGCCTTCTATTTGAGAGCTTTTGCAAGGTTACCTGAGGTTGGTTAGGGACTTAGGTGAAGCCTTCCCCCTGCAGATACAATGTCCACTAGCATTTGAGTTCTAAAGTTGGACTCCAGTCAAGGTATAAATATTGCTGTTGAAACAGTGCAATAATATGATGTGCTTTATAGATGTAAAAGTACCTGATTTTTTGTCGGGCTCTGCTGTCTTTTGCTCCAGGGGATGTTTTTCAGTGATTGATCTGATCTGGGCAGCAGGACACAAAGTCAAGAATCACCTGTCTGTCTGTAGAAAAAAACCTGAACTGTTTGGATAGGGGCAGTGGAATGGAATCGTTTCCTTCTTAGTGCTTTCAGCTTTTGCTTTTACTGTGCTTGATTGCACTGAGAGATGTAGTGGAAAGAGCTATATTGGATGAGAGAGGTACTGAGGTGGTGTTCAGTTGTGCTTGTGATTATGAATATCTATAATAGCTTTATAAAACAAACAAAAAAGAATCCTTGGGGAAGAACTGTTCCAAGTATGGACAGTGTTTGAGGAAGGAGAGTGCTTAAAAGGCTGCTGGTGTAGAACTTGGTGGAATAAGTATGTGCTTCAAAATAAATATGAGTTTTTAACTAAAGAGAGGTTGGAGTTTTAAAGATGAAGAGAGTATTTGCCTGGTTCTTCCAGCCTTCACAGTTCTTTGCTCCTTCTGCAATGTGTATATCTTTCTTTAAAAAACAAAACTAAAAAACAAAACAAAAAGTGCACACCATAGTTCACATGTAACCCAGGACGAAAGAACAATTTGGAAGGAGAAGTGAAAACCCCTTGCCTCTTTGTATATGAAAAGGCATTATTGAACATTGTAATTATAATAAAGTCTGAACGAGGTAAACTATACTTCAGATACGGTGGCTTTATTTTAGCCTGAAGCACGATTTCCAGGCTGAGCCCTCGCCCGCGCCTGCCACGGCCGCTGGTTTGCGTTAGCAGGGAAGGCGCTGGGCGTTGCGTGGGCGCTGAGCGAGCTGGATGTGGCAGGAGGCAGCTCAGAGCGAGGGTTTGCAGTGCCTGGACACTGAGCCGCCTGTTGTGTTGTTGATTTCAGCAGGGGGGAGAGGATGCTGGCTTTTTTCACCCAGAGGGCCAGCCCCAGCGGCCTCAACAACCCCCGGAGCCGAAACAGCAGCCAGTGCGGAAGGTCACATTGACAAAGGGAATGCAGCAGCACCAACAGCAGCAGCAGGCACAGATCCATTCACCAGCTCCTCAAGGAGTCAAAAACATCCAGGGAATCCATCAGCCTAAAAAGGTGATTTTTTTTTTTTAGATGCGTATTGCTGCTAGAAGTTTTACTGTCTAGCTGTGTTGCTCTATTAATAACTAGCATTCTGTTTGTCAATTGCTAGCGCAGGGCTGCATGACCCGGGAGATGCATAATTGCATATAAAGTTTTTAATCTAGAGAGGCCTGTTTGTACCCAGCACAGGCTGGAGACGCCTGCAGGTTGCTTCATCTGCTGACTTTCTGGCCAGCACAGCACTCCCTGGGGGAAATAATTGCATCCCAAGATAGCTACTGTAGGAGATAGTATCCAAAGTGCTTTCTGGCTTTAAAACCAAGAGTTTTTCTGAAGTTGTGCTTAAGCTTTTATTCTGGCTGTTTCCTGCAGATGTAGGAGCACACGGCAACTGTTTCAGGATGCTCTTTGGTCGATTCTCAAAGTTGGTATTGCTCAAAATGGATGGTGATCTCATAACTGGATTTTTGCACTGATCGTGCCCCGGGAGGAGGCAGGGAGAGGATTCGGGTGGCACTGGCGTGTGCCTTCTCTGCGTTTGCAGACTGGCACGCTCCCTGAAAATAGCTGGGATTTTGGCTTTTAAGTTATATCTTGGTTTTGAACTGTCGGCCGTAATCTTCCTGCTTCATGGAAGGATTAAGTTTCCTTGCTGATGCAGAGGGGTGCGAAAAGTCGTTACCCTCCATAGGCTTTTCAAGTAGGAATCGAGAAACCATGTTAAGTGTTAACTCAATGTTAAGTGTTAACTCTGTTTAATGTTTGTTGCCCTGTTTCATTGTTATTTTTCCTCTCTCCAACTGTTCAACCTTTAATTAACAAGAATTAAATCCATACATTTCCTGCTCCAGAGGATACTGTGGTACCAGATCCTGCAGGATTTGGGGGAAAGGAAATTGAAAAAAAAAATTTTAATATTATTTGCCATATGCGAGTACTCCGTCCTGGTAACAGCCCAAAAGTTGGTAGCAGTAGAGACTGGAGATGCTTGAAGCAGTTTGGTGGTCTTGCGGGTACATTAAATTTACCTGTGGGTTGAGAAGAGAAAAGGGAGCAGGATCACCGATTGTTTTGGGTTTTTTTTTTTTGGCCAGACTCAAAATACGGGAGCTGAACACATGCTGCTAATGTGCGCAATGTTGAAAACTAGGTTATATATTTTGGTCTGAGACCCTCCGTTGTTTGGTTGATCTGTGCTAAGGCTGAGGCTTTTAGCCTCAATGCAATATATATATATATAAAAAACACAATATATAGCTTGCTATCCTTCTAAAAGAGTTTTGTATAAGCAGTTAATGAATATGTTAATAAGTGGCCTTTCAAATCAGCAAACAGCAACAAGCTGTTTTAAATCAGCGCGTACTTTAATCAAGTCTTTAAGTAAATGGCCAACTTTTGTATCAGCTGTCAAATGCAGCGAGCAGAAGCACTAGGTAAGTAAATCAAAATACTGTTACTTTTGTTGTTGGCAGGTCATTATGCACGGGAGAGGCAGAGGAGTAGCAGGCCAGATGGGCCGAGGACGCTTGATGCCAAATAAACAGAACCTGCGAGTGGTGGAGTGCAAACCTCAGCCCTGTATTGTGTCAGTTGAAGGGCTTTCTTCATCAACTACTGATGTCCAACTGAAAAACCTGCTGATGTCAGTGGGACCCATTCAGGTAGGTCAACCTCGGTTTATCATTTTTGTGCCAAAAGGCTTTCATTCCGGAAAGCTCAATTAATTCCCTGACACTGAATACAATGTGTGTTTATTGGTAATTTATGTTTGAAGGCACCCCCACCCACACGCGCTACACCTGGTAGCAAAGACAGGCACGTGATGATATTGCGGCACAGGAGGTACGGCAGGATTTTGCTAACCATCACGTTCCCGCTGCAAAAGTCTCCTTCATTTTGGAGTTCTTGTACTGTGTTATTTTCTTAGCTGATACGAGCATGTCCGTTCTGTGAGGCTGGTTAGGCCAAATGATCATATCAAAGCAAATATATGTCCGTTGCTGTCCTTGGTTTTATTGTTAACTCGCACCTGCCCCCTTTGTTTGACATTTACCTATTCCTGTCATTGCAGTGCTGGGGTATTTTTGTACCATGTAGCACCATCTCCTGTTTCAGATGAAAACACAGTCTCCTTTGAAGGATTTCCTTTATCATTTATTTTTTTTTTTTTTAAAAAAGTTGTGAGCAAGGTTATCACACACACACTCTCTCTCTGAAGCGTCTGTTTGTAAACTGCCTCCTGGAACTGATGTATCAGTTAAACTGACTTTAGGAAAAGAGGAGGGGTTTGAAGCACTGAAGGGTTAGGAGGCCCTGTCTGACTTTTGTTAGTACATTTGAAAATACCAGTTGATGGATAATGAAACATACAGATGAGGAGAATTTTTTTCCTTGATTATTTCAGTTTTGGGTGCTCTTCGACAGGATCAACGTTTGCAGACAAATGCAATGCGTGAATTGGAGCTGTTCTGTGAGACTTCTTTATTAGTGGGATCATCTCACGCTTGCAAAACACACTGCACTCCTAAAGATGCACACTCTGCCTCACTTCTTCCCAATTTAGTAAATGGAATAATGCTGAATTATTTACGTCATCAATTCAGAGAGATTTAATTTGTTTGTGAAAGCAAAAATACTCTCACAAAATACTTTGTCCCTTCATGTTCTGTAGTACTCCAGGAAATTATTCATACAGTTCCAAAGCACATTTATTCAGTGTTTACTTGCTAAATCTTGCATGAGAATATTAGAAGGAGATTAATAGAAAACCTGCTAGGAAATACTCACAATTGAGAGAAGTTATTGAGAATGTGCTAAAAAATTTATTCAGTACTTGCTGTTTCATAGCAGACTCCAAACTCTGGTCTCTCAATTCAATGTCACAGACCAATTTAGAAGGATGTACTTACAGGAAAAAAAGGATAACCAATTTTCCAGTGGGATTTGATACATCCCCGCGCTCTACAGAACTTGTATTCTTGCAGCAGCATCAGCTGTACTTTTGGAAATTACGGTTTCTAAATCATCATCTATTTTCACCTTATCGGAGATCTAGAAGTAGTACTTGAAAGAGATGCTTGAATTTAGCTAACGATGCAGAAGGCTTTTGTGCTAATTCTGCACTTGAATTTCAAGTCTGATTGTAGAAGGCTGGAAATTTCCTGGCTTGTTTGAAACTGAATGATGTTTCACAAGGGTGGATAGTGAGATATGCAGGGGAGAAGTGATCCTTTTGTACGAAGAGTGGGAGACTGGGACCACTGTATGCAATATTGACCTCTTTCTGGGTGGGGGTGTTTTTCATGGTACTGTGATGTACCACAGAAGTCTTAACACACCAAATGAGGAAGAGGCAGCAGCAATTTAAAATGCCTTTTAAGGCAAGAGCGGAAAACAAAATGTTTGAAAATCTGTGGTGTCCCTATTCACAGTAATCACTTCTGTACAGATGGTGCTGAATTTTGAGAGAGGTCAAAATCCCGAAGTGCACGAGTGAATTTTCTTGTGGTTATAAATTAATGTTTTTACTCGTGTTTGTGCTCAGTGCTGTACAAATTCCCCTGCAACTGGAAGTGGTCAGGAGGCTGTGATAGAGAAGGGATGCTCTGTTCGGTTCTTTCCTCATCCTTCCTTGAAAACGCATTTTGTATAAGTGACTTGCAATGAGGAGCCCGGTAACTGAGGCACTGAAGAGAGCCAAGTATTGAATGGAAGGGTTCCTTGCCAGGTGGGCTTTGGGGGTTTCATGCGTGAGGACAATAACTGAGAGGCAAGGACAGGTCATGGCCATGACCAGAGCAAAGAGATCTCGGGTAGTGCAGAGCTCTGATCTTCTAAGATGAAGTGTTGCAGCTTGATGAACTGAAATAGAAGGGATTTGGGGAGATGGTTGTTGTGAGCAAACAGCAAGGTGAGAAATTCTAGCTGCTTTGTTGGAAATTAAGCAAGGTGTCTAGATTTTTAGCTGATGCAGATGGAGTTCAAGAGACTGAGAGGAGGAGAAGGTGAGTTAGTTGTAGCTGACTCCATCTTTAAGATGTAGTATATCCTGTCTTTAGCTGTTGACTGTAGTCAGTAAAACTTCAGCAAAACTTTCCTTAATGAGTTGAACTCTGAGACATCAGTTTCATGAATTTTAATTATCATGGGGAGTAGAGGGGTGTGTGTCCAACTCGTGTTTACTTTTCGCAACTGTAAAAGACCTTTCAAATCTGAACCGGAACTTAAGAAGTTATTTTCCCACCTGGATGGTGTCTTGAAATAACATGTGCCGATTATCCAGCACCAAATCCCTGGTTTACGCTAAAGATTCCCAGACTGTAGGACATACGCCTCTAATGGTAAGCAAGTATCTTGCTTCAAAGCGACGTGGAAACACCTCTTGTAAGTCTGAATGTTGCCTTGTGTGTATCAGTTTCTGCTGCAGTCAAGACATGAACGTGGGAATGGCTGCACTGAGGCATAGCTCCCAGAGAGGGGGAAGAAATACTTCCCAGTGATCTCTCTGCTCTTTGACACCAAGAATAGATTAGGGGCACTTGTCCCACCTGGTGCAGGACCTTTGCTTAACCTGCACCTTCTGTACTGGTGCATCTGTAGAGCAGTTGATCCCACACCAGCTCCTGTTTTCAGATAATACATAGTTTGGCTCCTGGTTTTGTTGCAGTGTGCTTATCCTGCACCTGTTGTCTCAGGAAGAGGATCTTTGCTGGCAAAACAGAAAGTTTTAATGTATTTCTGGAAAAAAGTCTATGTCAATGGAGTGAATGGGGAGGAAGAGATTATTTTGTTTTTCTAGCAAAAAAAAAAAAGGGGTTGGATTTTTATTTTTAGCTTTTTCACATCAGTATCATTATTGAGGTACAAGTACCTTACACAAATCTTGAGAAGGGAAGTTCAAAACTCTCCCCAGTTTATGATGTTCAGTGCTCCTGGCTTTGCCATCAGCTTGCATAGGGGTGATGGTTCTGGGAGTCAGGATTTGGGGATAGCTGGGCATGCATAAGAGAAAGTGAAGGAGACTATTACAGTTGAAGTTGGAAATTCAGCAGGTTTTTTCCCTTCCATACCCTAGCAACAGAGAAAATTATCTTTTCTCGTATATGAGCTTTGAAATACCCTCTATTGCCTAATCACTGAAGACTCTTTAATTCTCACCCTTACTTCATTAAAGCTGCCTTGTTACTAACATAGGAGAAAAAAATACCATTAAGATTCTCAAGATACTGAATAGAAGAAAATCTTTGGGGCTCCAGGAACAGCCCCTTAGTCAGAGCTGCATTTTACAACTCAAACATGATTAAATTAGCAAGAAAAGTACTTCCTTTCAACGTACGGTTTGCTGTTGGACTCTTTTGGAGAAGATCTTTCAGATACAAATAATGTACCTGCAGTGAAATCTGAGTGCTGAATCTAAAATAATTACATACTATAAATAAAATTAGGCATTCCAAAGTGTTGGAAAGTACAGAAGATTTCTGAGCACACCACCAAACTAGAGCCTCCTGGGGACCGCACTGGAGCGGTGACATTCAGTACACATCCATCCAGAAACACTTGCCAAAGTAGATTACTAATAAGTTGTAAAGGTCATGAAAAACCCAGTGCATTTTTTTGGGGCTCTTGAATCTGGGTTTAATATTTATACTGTCTAAAGCGGCTTGTGTTCAGCTGGTTACTGCCACCTTCGGATTTGTATTTTTTTTACGATGATGGCAGGTAGAGGGGAGCATTTGCTAGATCTCCAGATAATTTGAGTACTGGGTGTTTGTTCTGTGAAGGTGTTCCATCATCATCTTTAATCATATTTTCTTATATCAAATGGTTGCCAACATAAGACATCAGTGTAAAATCTCAGTAGTGCTTTGTGAAGGTATAAGATCATAAATTATGATGTTAAAAAAAAAAAAGGGAAAAAGAAAATCTCGAAAAACTCCACTGTTGTATATCAGAGGTGATGAGAATGCTGCGATTATAGGTGTATTTTGAGTAGTTTTACAAATACGCGTTTTACTCTGGTAACGCAGTCCTTTCTTTCCTGGTTTCAGAAGGGAAAAACGATTGCCATGTTGATGCGCTTCTCTTTGCTTTCTTAGAGTGACAGTGCTACCTAGTGCTCAGTTAGGGTAAAGGCAGCTATCCGCACTGACTGTGTTCAAAATCGATTAATTTACTTTTAGTTTAAAGGCTTATCAGTGGAAATGGTGAGCACGCCCAGAACATGAGTGCTCCTCCAGGATCAGCAGGGCAGTTCTCCATGTGACACAGCACACCGGGTGCACAGGGCTGGCCGTGGTGACCCATGAGGTCTTCCTACCTGTAAAAAATATTTTCAACCAAGAGGTTTTGCCAGCTCCACCAAGTGTGGGAGAAGACATCGGCAGTCCTGCTCTGTCCTTGGGGCTGGGGGAGGAGAAGAGCAGCTCCGTAATGAGCCTGTCCAGTTCAGCCCTGCTGTGGAATGATAGGAGAAGATCCCTTTCTTCTCATCTCACGCGTGGAGGCAGAAAGCTGAGAACTTTTAAAGGTGGATAGTAGGAAGTCAAAAGTGGCAGGGAAAGCCAGAAGGAGGGACAGAAGGTGGAAGAGATCAGTTGCAACAGCTGAGGATGAAATAAATACATTGTGTCCCAGCCTCTATGCCTGCTGGTAATGGCTAGGAAGTGTCGCTCCCAGGAAAGATGCTTCAGGTGTCAGGAGACTGAGATGATAATAAAAATCTGTCTGCATTTATTGGTGGGAGGAAAGAATAAATAGAATCCAATCTTTCTTTTTAGAAAGTGCCTGCTGTGCTGCTGTTCGACTTGCTGCAGAGCAGGTTGGATCACACACTGGAGCTGATGTTGGTTAGGAAAGTTTATGCTTTCTTTTTGCATAGATTCTTTTTTAGCAGCTTTGTATGGACTCCTACTCCTAGTCCCAAACTCACTGATGATCTGAAGGTACAGTTTATTAGGTAATCCATTTACTTCAGTGAAAGAAATTAAGTAAAGGAGGAAACTTTTATTTCCCATGTGTCTCCTGTAATTAAAAGGAGTGCTTGCTCCACTCTCACTCCTACCTACTTGGTATCCACCTCCCAGTGCTCTGTTAGAGATTATTGTGCTGCTGTTATCATACAGGCTATTTCAATATTATGTTCACTGATATTGTAAAAGTGTAGATTTCACTACAGAGCATGCGTAAAGGAGAAATTTGAAGGCAGTGTAGGTCTGCAGGCCTAAAGAACTGTCTGCAGAGGGAACGGTCCTTTTATGATATTCATGCTTTAGTCACTGGTCATAGTTCCGTTGCAGAAAAAGCCAAAGCTTCTCGTGTTTGACTTTTTTTTTCCATTGTTGAATTATATAGTATGTTTTAAAACAGTTGTAGGCAGACTCTCAATCAAAAGCATGAGTGATCATCTAATATTGATTGGTTTTGTTGCATTTTCCATTCAACACAAGATCTGCATCTTCCCACGGCAGTGCCTAAGGAAGCAGAAAAAGCAGATAATCAAGAGCAGTATGATCTCTATACTGCCTAAATCCTTGCCGTATAAAATACTCCTCCTCAGCCTAAACCAGTTTTTTATTTTTAATGCTGGGAACGTGTCAGAACGTAATCTCTGTTCTCCAGAGTGAAATGGGAACATGCCCAGAATACTCCTAATCTCAGGCTGATCTCAGGAAGTGCTGTATGGTAGATCTGTACGCCTGAATCCGTAAAGTAACCAGTCACTTGAAATCCCTTGGAAGTTATTGTGTGCATTGTCAATCCTTTACACCTGAGTGGATCCGGGAAGGGGTTTTCATCCTCTGGTGAACGTCTGACTAGGTCAACTTAAAGAGAAGACGTGAATGAAGTTGTTTTCTGAGAGCTCTGACGTTTGGAAGGATTGTGATATTTCAGTTTAGGAATTCATGATAGAAGGAAATTCTAGTGGAGCACAGAGTGGCAACAGGGAAATCTCCTGTGGAGGAAACGTGAGTGTCCCCTTGTTAAACGGGAAGTCAAGTGATGCTCAGTAGAACCAGCTCGTCTCCAGAGGCAGTGCTGTGCAACTGGCTGTTCCCTGCCTCCCCCAGCCGGCCTTTGGCATCCTGCAAAATCCGTAGGTAACAGAGTAATACTAAATTCAGATCAAATTCCTAATGAGGCATGATACTTTGGGAAAGATAGCCTCATATTTTTATCATTATAACAGAGATCATAAGGCTAAGGATGACTTTAGTAATGTGTTACGGCACTCTGGTATCAGCCGTAGTACGAGCTATGACAGGTCACGGGCCCGGTCCCCTATAGGAATCCTTACGGTATTTTTGGAAATGTGGTGTTGTAGGAGGGCTAGCACTTCTCACAAAGGACTGATATTTTTGCAGAGACTGGTTGTAGGTCCATTTGGCTTTGTTGGTTCAAAAGATGGACAAAACCTTTTCTGAGCAAACTAGAATTTTGTAAATCTTGCCCATATTAAATGTCATCAAGCAGAAATATTTTCCTCAGGATTAAAAATTACTGTGCTTCCTCCTGATTATCACATACTGGGGATTTCTACACACACACACACACACACGTTTTTTTCCCCACCTTCCTTTGGTAGTGATCTTCCCAGCCTCTTACTATTATAGCTAGCTCTTGCTTCCAGGCTTCTTGTATGGTGATTTGTAGGAGAGACATCCATTATTTCATGCTTCAGGCGGAAGGTTTAGCAGCCAGTGAGGTCGGTAGGCAAAAAATTAGACTTAACTGCTTCCTTTAAAACCGTGTAGTTTCTTGTCATGATATTAGATATTAACTAAAAAATCCCCCATCTCTGAACATGTAGTAATTTCAAATAAATGTCATTAACTTCAAAAGTAAACAAGATCAATAGATAAAAATGTACAAATACTAGATTAGTTGATTTAGTTACATAGAGAATCATGCAAGAAGAGCTTTTGTTCAGTGAAACTTCTGTTTAACTTGTAACATCTTCTGCAGAAGTAGTTAGTATGAAAAGAAATGACAGAAGTTTAGATCTATCCTGATGTACAGTATTGTGGTGGAAATACAGGTTACGTATGCTGTGGGGAACCAAAAATAATGGTGAAAACGTTATAGGTGAGCATCTATTTTTGTGCAAGCTCTATGATAGCTAATGCAGGACTTCAGGTTTTACTTTAAAAATGAAAGATGAATGCTTGCACGTGTACAAGGTTTTACATTAATGAAATACATTAGACAGTGGTACCAGTAATTTTGGAAACTTATTAGAGCATACTTTACAAATAAGCTGGCAAATACAGTGGTTAGTCTTATTAGTATTTTGAAAAAAAAATCTGTAGTATCAGCAGGTGTATTTTGAATCAAAGTATCAGAAGTTGGTGAAGTAAGTCTCTAAAATAATCCCTTGAACAACATTTAGAGCTAATGGAATTCTGTATGTTACACAAAAAAATGTGTTTTCTTCACACTGTCGCTGTTAACATCATCTAAGTGCATGATCAGTGCTAACCTGCATATCATCCTGAATTCAAGAAGCCAAAACTAATCCGGTAGGATGAGTATGCAGTTATTTAACTTCAGGTTTCCACTGAATTGAAACACTAGTGTGTATGCCCGGCCGATAACCCGCCTGCTCAGGCTCGGGATAGCAGCAGCTTGGGACCTACACACTCTGGCAAAATCATACCTGCTTGTTCTGTGCCTGACAACCAACGTTGTTAAGCATAAAACTCAGGGTTTAAACAGTAATGCAAGTAAGTAGGTACTGTCCCAAAATCAGGACTTAAATTATCACGAGATCTTTGCAGGATGAATAATGTTCGTACTTGTAAGTTGTGATAGATGAGGGTTGGTTTGAAAACACAATGTAAATCACGATTTATGGTGAGATACTAAAAATCATCATCATCAGAGATATTTATGGTGGTATTTCAGGCTGTGGTGTTGATACTGTCAAAGTTAGTTATTTTAGTAATTGTCTTATTTCTTTCTTGTTAAAACAAAACCAGAACTTTTTTTTAATACCTAAACAAGGTATATATACCTAATATACCTAAACATGAAGTGATTCTGCATCATTTTCACTACCATAGTTTAAGCGCAGTGGAGGCTGAAAACTTGCATTAAGTTTGAATTAAAAATGTTCGGACTGTTTCCAATGGCAGAAGTATTGTTTGTGTAGTGTAAGTTTATCCTTCTGTTCAGTAGTCCTTAATTCTCTCTGTTGTTAGGCACCTGTAGCTGGAGTAGTTGAGAAGTCTCTGATGCTAGAAATGACTGCCTTGCCGCTGGGCTGCGTAATGGGTGGTGTTTAGGCAGTTCAGCGAACGGTCAGATGGGTTGGCTTTTTGTTTCCACAGTTGTCTATATTGACAAGTGAAATGAAATCTTATAAAGATGCTTTTCGGTAGACTTACTCAAGAATTGATGCTTTGTTGCCAAAGCAATTGAACATTAAAATTAAAATATATTTAGTGGTTTGATTGCATTTTTTTTTGCTTTGGAAAATAAGGCAGTAATACAACGTAAGAACAGGCTGTGATATAATAGCCAAACTAGTCAGTCAGTAAACATTATTAATGCATAGGAAAGTGTAAGTTGTCTATAATAACATTTAGATACTTTGCCTAATTTTGCTAATAAGTCTGCACTATACCAGAATGTCTTCCTTTAGCCATTTTTTTAGATACTAGTTACCGAGCAGCTTCTTAATTTATCATTTTTGCTGTGTAAACTGCAAGATCACATTTTGCTTTTGTGCATCTCAAGAATATTAATACAGTAATAGCTCAATTATCGTGGAAAAAGTCACTAAATGCAGCTTCTCTTCTTCAGTTGGTCACAACAGGGGTCTGGAGCGTAAAGCATTGGGAGAATCTCCTGTGGTAGTTGAGCGAGACGTGACATTGTTGTGAGGAGCAGTTGTCAGCAGGAGGGCTGGAGATGGTTCAGGAGAGGGGAGAGAAGCAGGTGACAGCAGGGCATGCAGGGTACAGCTGAAGGGATGCGTCCCTGCGTTCTTTTGCAGCTCCTCTTGTCTGACTGTTTTCTGAAATATTTGTTCTTTCAGTGATTCAAACAGGTTTTTCTCATAATAAAAGTTTCAAGTTCTTTGAAAGGAACAGAAGAGCCGGATTTACTACTTTTGATTTCTTTTTTTTTTTATTATTATTTGCAGTTCAGAGATTTTTTTTTAAACTCTTACAGGTCTCTTGTTTCTAAACCTCATTATTTAATGGCTGTGATTAATTCTTTGTCTTCAAAACTTGGTCGTTAGTACTAGGACTTACTGAGTCTTTAGTCCTTTTCTAGCCAGAAAAGTGCTGTTGGGAGAATGTGTATTGGATACAGTTCTATAAATCATAATAAAGTGACATCAGTCAAGGAGGGGAGAACACAAACTTCAGCACCTGCTTCACCCACTCCAGCAGATAACCTTCAGGAGAACTGAGCTTTGTCCAAGGTCTTTTGCTGGTGCTTTGGGCAGCATGACCATATTCTCGTTGGTAAAATGCGATTAACCTTGTCGAGAGCTTTGTGATTAAAAAAA
>RSEF01000002.1:9762233-9800534 GCA_003993805.1 Himantopus leucocephalus | reverse complement strand
AAAAACCAACCAAATCATCTGCCAAGTGTTTTGGTTTTTTAAAGATAAATCCCATTCATACCCGCTCAGAAACTAGGAAGTTGCAGTGACTTAGCTAAATCATTCCCTCGTAGCAGCTTTCCAAAAACTGTACACTGAAGCTTATCAGGTTTGCTGAGTCCTTTAGCTTTTCCTCAGCTTTCACTTTGAAATCACAGGAGTGATGGAAGTATTAAACTTCTGCGATTTTGCTGGCGAGAGGGAAGTTTCCTGTCGATTACAAGAAGGTGCAAGGTAGCTACTGCCAAAATTAATGACTTCAAAATCACAGATAGGTAAGTTACGGAAGGAGCCTAGCGCTGAATTGTCAGGCTTGAATACAAAGAAATATGACTGTCAGGCGCTATGGCTCTTGTTAAATAAGCATCTTATCAACGAGAGTCTTACCCCTTCTAAAAAGATAAAAGTAGGCAATTTTAATAGCAAATTTCATCTAGGCATTTGACATCTTGCTTAAAATGCTGCATTAGATTGAATGAACAGGGAACACATTAGCTGGATTAAAAACTCTTTCACTGAGAGATCTCAAAGTATGTCACCCTTGAAATGTATCAACAAGTGGGGTTGTTTCCCAAGGAATAGTTGTTAGTGTAAAGATACGTGGTATGTTTTTTAATAGTCTAGGTGATGATACAGAGTTTTTTCAAGTGAAATTTAAAATCCTGGAGACTGACCATCAGAGTGCTGGAATCATCCAAATGTGGGGGGATGCTGCTGAATTCCAAGCAAGATGCAGAGAATTACATTTATACGTAACCACCAGGAGGTTGTAATGAAATCTATACGTGTGTGTACATATATATCTACATATGTATGTATATAAAGCTCAGTACAAAATTGGATTGGGTTTATATAGAAACTTATGCACAGAAAAGAGAGATGTTAGGAATTCTTTAATTTTGCATCCAAAGCCATAGGAACAATTGGAAACTGGACGCTGAATCAGAACAATTCTGTCTTGAGCGTGCTGCAGTGTAGGCCATTAAACATCCAAAACCTGCTGTGAGATACTGGAGTCACAGCACCGCTCTCTGGGATCATCTTGGCATTGCCTGGACGACTCCTGCTGCAACAGGGAGCAAGGACATGAGTTCTCCAAAGCCCTGGCTGAGGCATGCTATAGTTTTGGAGACCTCAATACTACACAGGGCTTTTTTTGATAGTTACAGCATTGTGAAATGCTGCTCTCATGGTATGGAAAGCGCATATCCCACGGACTTGTCTGGGTAGATGTGTGTTGCATGGTTTCCCATTATTGGGAGGACTTGGAAGTGGTGACCTTAGCCATCTCATCCCGGGTCATATGGTTGTTAGTGTCTGTTAAAAGCTAGCTGCTTGGTTTTGTTAAAATAGCATGAGAATATACAGTCTAGGGACCAAAACCTAGCCCTTTTTTCTGTTTCTGTCCTGTTTAACCTGGGGAAAGCCCTGATCCTTTAGTGTACGTCGGGTGAATGACTGCAGGTGCTTGTGTGTGAAGGTGAGCTCTGCCCAGTTGGTGAGAGTTTGGCTGCAGGGTTTGGTTCATCCATATGGATCGAATTGAAGAGCTGTCGCCTTTGCTTAATGAGTGATGGTCTGGGTTGTCCGGTTAGTACAGTTGCTTAATGCACCAGCTCCAACACTTCCAGCTGGGTCCCCGGCTGCAGTCTCAGAAGTCTCTTTCCATTACCTGGACACCAATAAGTGTATCTGAGAAAAGAAATATGACAAAATTCCAATGGGTTTGATGCAAAATTAGTTAAAAGAGAACTTGTAAGTGAATACTAAAAATATACTTCGCCTTTTTGTCTCTGCAGAGTTTACAGATGCTTCCTCAACAACGGAAAGCCATAGCAAAATTTAAGGAGCCAGCACATGCTTTAGCATTTCAACAGAAATTCCACAGGTAAATAATTAAACGCTGCTGCCACCTTGGTTCCTTCCCTCCCTTTAAAAGATTAAATCGGTCTCCTCTGCTCGGTGTTTCTCTTAAGCTAATCGAGCACCTGTTTATTAGTGACCTTCATAGAACCTCCTTGTCCGTTCCCCACCCCTAGAATCAGTTTGATTGAATACCAGATTTAAATTTCTTTTAACTTTTAACAGGCACATGATAGATCTGTCCCACATAAACGTGGCGCTGATAGTTGAGTGATGTCTGCTGAGAGAACCCCTGACACTAACAGAAGCGCACTGTGGAGCTACACAAGAGGCAGTGGCAAAACCATCGGGTTGTGAAACCTTTCAGCTTAGTCTTTAATTGCTATGTAGAACTACAGAAAGCAGCAAGATGTCCTCCAGAAGAGCTGAACTTGAGAGGATCTGCAAAGGTGGAATTTCTGTTTGGTTTGTTCACGTTCTGTTGTAACCACGTGGAACTACAGATTTCTTTTTCAAAATGCTTTCAATGCATGTAGACACTGTTCTTCAAGATCCTACTGTGTGACCACAGTGACTCGAGAGAGAACGTTTACATCGAAAGATTTAAAAACATTCTTCATAGCAAAGAATATTTGATAATGGTTGCTCTTATCTTCAGTGCGAGGTATTTGAATGAAAACTCACTTTTTTAAACAAAACACATTAGTTTCATTGTATATCTGAGAGCACAGGACGTATTCCTGCGTAGATTTAAACGTGGTCTACTTCGCTGAATAGCAGTATGCTGAGAAGCTTTGGAGGTGACACTGGAAAGTTTCAATCTTTGTAAATATGTTAAGTCTGTCTTTGCGTTTTTCTATTCCGACACAGACTTCCATCTTCTCCTTCCAACTCCACTTATTCCATAAAAACCTGCATAGGAATAACATTGCTGTATTTTCCCTTGGTTTTTAAAAACAAGAATCTTTGCCCTTCAGTAGCATCGTGGGGTAGTGAACTCCCAAGTTGTGACTAGGTTGTTTTAAGTGACGTTGCCAGATATAAGGAAAAAGAAATATTTAGTGGCTCACTTCAAAAATGTTACACAGGAGGAGTGGTGCATTCCTAATAGTTCTTTTGGGCTAGCGATTCATGATTGCCGTATGCTTTATTTTGATAGGGTTTTTTTTTTTCTTTGAGGTTTATTTTGTGACTAGTGCTGAACCATAAGAAACCCAGAACTGAAAGGACTTGGTTTGATGTGTTGTTCCCAATACGTACAGGACTATAAGGACATTGTGAATCTGCTGGTGAACGTGGCAGTTCCCAAAAATTACATGCAAACATTAAGGAGCTTATATTTTATTCAAAATAAAATCCGTAATATTTCCTTTTGGTCAGAACCATCTAGATGGTGTTGCCAAAGGAACAATTTTTTTCAGCAGCTTCTGAATAAGCGTATTAAAATGTCATCTTTATATTGGATTCCAGTTTTTATGAACATTTCCTTAGTTTTTAGACTGTGAGCTTTTGTTTCATCCTTTATGTTAGGAATACTCTTAAGCACTCCACCTACTATTTGAAGGGGGGGTACTCACAGAAACCGTATAGGTTTATTACGTGAATGACCGCAGAACACCATTATTGGTATGTAACGAAACAGCTGCGAATGGGGTCCAAAATAGGCATGCTGGGCATGGAAGGATGAACTAAGCAAGTTTATAGTAGCTTAGATTTATTTAATTTTTTTTTTTAAGATTTAATGGTAACCAAGTCATAAAGATCTAATTGGCTTTCTTACAGTTTTGGTCCAGAATTTCAATCAAGTAGAAGTTACTAAAAATAATGATTGAATAATAAATACTGTCAAAAGTCTTCTAGGTAAAGTTGCTCTTTGTTCACTGAAATAATACAGAATAATGTGGTACTTTGGAAATACTGCACTGGGAAAAAAAATTAAAAGAATACTCTAAGCCCATTTACAACTTAGTGACGAGACGCAGTAACCTCATGAGAATTTTTGTGTGGAAGTGAGTTTTACACCCGTCTGTGTAGTTCCCTATTACGCATAATCCTTAAATACCATCCAGCACAATTGCTCTGCATAAAGTGCTGTTAGTGCCTCAGGGTAGACCCAACCCCGGGACAGAGAATGAGCCACAGGTAGGATGTGCCCGGTGGGAGCCAACCCTGAAGACTGGTGCGAGGTGATCTGCCCCGTGCTGGTGAACTCGCACCGTGAGCACCAGGACCCCTACGCTGCCTCCTCAGGTTATAGAATGTTTAGTTTTAAGAAATAAATGCTTATCTTTAAAATGAGTCATTAAACAGTTATTCGTCCTACTGTTAGGGAGCAGCTTCTCTGTGATGAGAAGGATGGGAAGCCGTCTCGGAGAGGAGCGACGGTAGTGCGTGTCTGGGAATCTGGGTTAGATGCACACGGCAGACAGGCCAGCAGCTGAGTTCAGCAGTAGGAACATCTGCAGTTGATCAGCTGTCCTGTCAGAAGCAAACGTTATTGGGGTTAGAGGGTTTCTTGGAGCCTGAGAATATGGGTTTGATTCAAAAGTCAAAGAAGTTTGTAGAAACGCTCCTGCTTTGGGTTTTGAATCCATCCCAAAGAGGCTGAGGTTCAGCCAACTTAAATTTTAAGAATTTTTATTCAGTTGGTTGTTTTTTTTTTAAAAAAAAAAACTTATTTTGAGACAAATGTGTGGCTTTGGAATAAAGACATGAAATCGCCTCAGATGTATTTAAGTGTAGGAGGCAACGTAAGCAATGCCTGTTTAATGACTGGATGCATCCTCTTTAAAGGCAGTTGCAGTAGAGTGTTGCTTGTGCATAGACAGAGTACGGGGGGATGGCTGGTGATTTTAGCTGCTTATTGCAGTACCTGGGTATCTTCCTGTATGTAAACGTACTATATATATGTATGTATGTCTATATGCATTTTATTATACACATACATACATAGTTAGACCCTGCATTGTCACCATACCTCTCTAATATCTTAACTCAGTAGCAAAAGTAGCAATTAGGTGAGTCATTTGTTAAACTGTTTACGTTTTGTTAGTTCTCAAATCCTAACTTAAAAGTTATCTCTTGGCAATGATCAGTTTGGACGATAGAGCTCTTCTAGATCCATTTGTTGGTCTCCTCCCAAAAAAACCCCACAAAGGAAGTAGAGGTAAAGCTAGACGGACGTGTTCTTGCCATGTTCTCTTTCAGCACAGAGTTAAATCTGAGCATCTTAAGTTAACTTTCTTGGAAGATCTGTTGCAACCATTATCTTGTTCTTTCTTTATCATGCATTCAAAATACAACGCAAAATGCAAAAAAAAAAAAAAAGGAAGGCATTTAATGTAGTATGTAAATAATTGACCTTTTAAAATTAAAATGTTACTCGAATTGCTTACAGTCAACCACATCTTAGCTATTTGTTAGTTTTTTGTGTTGTCTTATCTAAGTTTAATGGATACAGTTCCATAAATGTTGATGTGTTTTTGTGTATATCTTCAAATTTTTATAAAGATGCTAGTAAGTCAATACATATATCCTGATCTGTGTATTATTTGTTCACAGTTTTTATTAGCATAATTTTATAATGATTTTAGTAGGCAACTCCAATAGGTGATTATATGGAGCCAACTCTTTTTTTCTTTTTTTTTTTTTGAATTATTTTGTTTTCTTCTTGTAGCACTGGAGAATTCGCTTCATAACTAATCATATTTTGCCTTGACTAAAATACTGGTTTGGCCGTATGATCTGTGGTATTTTAGTAGAATGTTCTACTTTTTCTTTTTTTATTAAAAAAATTAAATCTCTGTCCTTTAACTTTTGAGGGGAAATGCAGTGCGCTGTCAGACCAAGGCATGGGGTTTCTAGGTCTATTCCATTGTGCTGTACAAGTACAAATTAGGTCTGTCGTGTACTATTGTTCTCGAAAGTTTGGGATATTTTGATTTTACACGTAATTCACGTTGCTCATGTAACACGTTGATTCATCACAATGTTAGCACCTGATGTGGCGCGTAAACTGTATGATGGAACCATGCGCAGTGTTCGGAAAGCCGGGTATCATGGGTGCGAGGCAGGAGGAGGACAGGTCCGTAGCATCTTCATAGCTTGAGGAGGAGCTGTCGTGCAAATGTTTAAGTAGTGGTAGAGAATAAACTTAGGGATATTGTTGTTGGCCCACATACATTTCCAATATGACTTTGCAAAAGAAGAGTAAATACTGGCACCTCACCTGTGAAGTATCTTCAGATACCTAGTTTACTCCCCGGTTTAATTCTGAAGATTCACTTCCAATTTCCAAATTTCTCCCAAAAACAATTCCTTCCAGCCATTAAAATGCCAAGCAGGCTGTGCATTTCTGTTCTTTGATGTTAGGTTTCCACTGCAAGTATTTAGATGAGAGATTTTTTTTTTTTTCTTTCCAAAACTGTAGGTTATTTCAGAGTAACCTTGAGAGTCCCCATCATTTTTCCTTAACATTATCTAGCTATTTGGAATAAGAAAATCCCTTTTACTTGGTGCTGAAGTTCTTATATATTTTTTTAACATAGTTATCTTTTGTCTGTTTAGCTTGAAATTGTGCAGTTCTCCCAGAAGCTGCTGTAGGGGCTTCCCATCGTTACGCGCAGTAACGACGTGTCGGGGTGTGTGTGGGTGCGTTGCCCTTAGAGCTGGGCTGAGAGGGTGGGCGGGAGGGCACGGGGTTTCATTTCTTGGGGGGGGGGGTTGCCTGTTTTTTCTCGAACGCGGGAGATACCCTGGATTTGTTCTCTGGCGTAGTGTGGTGTTGTTCGTGTCCTTCGCGTAGTACTGTGTTTGTTATGTGGGTCGTGATACTGGAAAGCAGAAATCTGGCTTTACCTGTTCACTGTCAAAAAGGTGGTTTTTTGTTCAGAGAGACACGAACCTTTTTTTTTTTTTAAGTTATTTTTTGTGCTTTTTATTTTTTTTAGCAGCGTGTTGGATGAAAAACTAAATGTGAAGGAAACCAATACTGCACAGATTGCAGAAAGTTAGCTATATTATAAAGGTCATTTAGGGTAACATAGGGCTTTTGTTTCAATGTTACCTTAAATCCTGCCTTAAACCCTAATTAATTTATAAACATAATACTTGAAAGTGTTTTATTTTCAATTAGTATCAAATCCTAAGGATTTCATGTAAGGTTTTTTTGTAACCTGATTTTTGATCGTGTAGATGACTTATTATTCACATGAGCACAGAGTCTTGTGTACAAAACCACTGATTCATATTGGATCCTCACGTATACCATCTTCTGGTATAATATGGTTGGGAAGGATCATTTTGTTCTTTATAATGCTGCTTTTTGCAGGGTTGGGTTTTTTAATTAAAAAAAAAAAAAACACCTCCGTTTTCTACTTCTGTGCTTATTTTGGTGGAAAGTATGGTCCTTATTGCACTAAAGAAAACCTCAAGGGGAAAGTTAACCTCACTGGGTCTTTAGGTGCCTGTGTTGCTTTCTCACTTCTTGGTTGGACGCACTGATTTTTCTAACTAACTGGAAATGGGCTTTATATATACACTGTTTTTCAACAGGTTACACACTGCATTTATTTAATGTAACAGCACTTGGTTGGGTTAAGCGATTTTTACCATTTAAATAATTTTAAACGGTATTACAGATTAAGAATATTTTTGTAAAAGAAGCTGTGTACAGTTCAATGTGGCTGTATTGCAATGTTGTGTGTAGTCACTGGGAAGATCACAATTTAAAACAAACACTGCTGTATTAATGTTATGTTTGTTCAGTGGTTCAGGAGTTTCTTTGTGTGCATCTAATGTTTTTTTTAATGTGCATTTTATTTTTTCCTAGTGTCTGTCAGGCTGAGTTTGGCACCTTATAATTTTATTTCTAGTTATAGAATAACAAAACCCATTTTTTTTCAGGATGTCTTTTGCAGGCGGTGAAACGTCTTTCAGCAGTTTAACTTCTAATTAATACACACTTTCACTTACAGATACAGCAAATACAAGATGCGAACACTCATTTATTCACAGCTGATCTTCTGTACCATTCCATACAATTTTTATTCATAGAGTGCCCTTAGAATAAGTCAACTTTGTTTTTCCCTGTGGTACCCTTTTCCTCTACCCTGTGCTTCACCTCATTTCCATCTCATTTGTCCCGTTTTCCGTTCCCACGAGGGTATTTGTATCCTTGTTCTGTTTCTGCTCTTTTCACTCCCTGTTCACCTCTCCGGACCTTTTCCTTCCTGAGTGCGTTGCATTCAGTCTTTTGCTCTGTTTTCTGTTCTTACAGCTCTTTTGAGGATACCTGAAGCCTAGATCTCCCACCCTGAAAGCACATTGTACCATACTTCTCTTTGCAGGCTTTGATAGATAAAGTTGAGGTTGCTTTTACAGGTGTCACACCTTAGGAGATGCTGCCCACCCCAAAGCACTGGAGACGCATCGCTTAACGGTTTTGCTTTGCAGCTTTATCCATA
Organism: Himantopus leucocephalus; assembly: GCA_003993805.1. NCBI lineage: Eukaryota > Metazoa > Chordata > Aves > Charadriiformes > Recurvirostridae > Himantopus > Himantopus leucocephalus. The sequence continues at coordinate 9,792,168 of RSEF01000002.1, read as the reverse complement.
TTGGAGAATTAAAACAGTTTGCGTACGAGTTCTAGCATTTGTGGCAAGCCAGGCGAAACAGGATTAACAACTCTTTTATCCTTTTCACTTTTCCAGGAGTTCTGTTCTTGAATTCAGTGATAGTAATAGCACTTTTTTTTTTATTGCCACGTAGAAATACGAACACTGTCGACACAGTTCTACCTCCTATTACTATTACTGAATGTGATCCTTCCTAACCTGTAAAGTCTGAAACACTGTATATATTTGGGTGTTTTGAGAATCACTTCAAATGTATTGCTCTGATCTGGATTACAGAGTTTGTTTATTAGCAGTTCAGGATATAAATTCAACAGCCGACTGTATCATACTGACTCCACTGGGGGTTCGTCTGCCTCATGTTTTCTACAGCATCATCTGCACAAGGTGTTCACTACTGATTTCTTAAATGTAATACTGAACTATACCAAATCCTCCGCTTGCATAAGAGCTCTTTCTGTCGTACCTATTTAAGTGACTGTAAAAATGGAAACACAAAGATGATCTCCTGTACAAGTTTTTTTTACATGTAATACCATGTTTAAAATGTCAACATGTAAATACATTTATTGTACCTACACTATGTCAATAAAACTTGATCTTATTACCATGTTTCGTCTGCTGTCACTCGATATACAACTTGAACTTCAACCTCGTCAGAAAAAGCTTCACATACCATATTATTTTACCACTTTTATTATGGTAGCATCTCGGGGCCCCTGCTTCTACACCAGCGTTGTAGTGAGGGGTTCTTTCACAGCTGGGCAAAGGTGCCCCAGGTGGAAAAAGAAGTGACCGAGGATAGGTGGTGGCCAAGGGGGCTTGTGCTTGTGTGGGTATTCCAAGGGTCTGGGAGGCTAACAGGGGTCTCGTAACATGGGTACAGGAGGAAAGTTTGGGAGTGCAGAAGCTTTTCTGCTTCTTTTCAGCCATACTGACATGTCTAATAAAAGATCTCTACTTTCAAATATTGCCGGCCTTAATTTATGACGTAAAGAGGAGCTCTCGGCACGCTCAGTCTGGTCACCATCAATTACATTATGAACAAAATTGTATCAACATAAATGAAGGCTAATTCCACTGGCGTATTGTGGATCAAGAAAAGAGGTCAGAATCACCGCCTTGCGCTTCGTAGGGTTTTTTAATAGTTTAAAATTATTTGGGAACTTAAATGTAAAGAATCCCACTATGGCCCTGATATCACTGGAAGCAGCTACCTGTGATCCAGCACGTACATTTTCAGAGAAGCATTACTAGCGTGTCGCATCACTGCTGGGGGTAGATCTCAAGAGAACATCGTTACCTGGGGGCAGGCTGATGATATTCCCAGTTGTTTGTTTCTGCTCATACCCAGATGGAGGACATACCGGTCACCAGCAGCACAGTGACCTTAGAAAGCTCTTTGAGGTGAAAAAATGCCTCTGATGCAGCGATTTTTATAGTGAGCAATGTAAGAGTAACCATCTTTGCTTACAAAGTTCCAGCTTAGTTTTCAACTTGTGATTTTGTTTTGAATTAACAATAGGAGCACACAATATCCATCCGACTACAGCATCACCCCTTCCACATCTCTTCCTCTCTAGAAAGCTCCAAGCAAAAGTAAACCACCAAAAACCTTCAAAGCCCAGACCTGATGAGTTACATCTCGCTTCGTTGTACTTTCTTTCCCTGCCACTGCTGATCTGCAGTCTTGGGGCACAAACTGTGTTTTAGTGAAGTTGATGCACCACTGAGCATCAACTCCTCAGTCCACTCTTGCAGTAAACTGAAGGGGTTAACCGTCGCGCGGCACAGGGGAAGAACCAGCGCTGGTTTTGAGAGCACGGGTCAGGATCGGGCATAGGAGTCCGTGTGGTCTTTAGAAGTTAAAATGTCCTGCTGACAAACTTTTGATTTTGTAAAACGCTGCATGCAGGATTCGTGCAGGGGTGTGATTTGAGAATTAGAAAGCTGTGACAACTGCAAAGAGATGGGGAATATCAATGGGGCTAAAAACTAGTTATTGAAGGGATGGAAAGGGGGTGACCAAGGGAGGTACAAACAAACCTTCAAAATAAAACTTTAAGATGCCTGGTGGAGTACTTCAAAAATTGGTCTTGATTGACCTTAATTAATTTGTAATGATTTGAGCAGGAAGAGTTGGAGTGTGCTCACCAGGCGTGCTGGAGTTGCGCGAGGGAGGGCTCGGATGAGGAGGAGGATCGGAGGATCATAGAGGAATTGGATGAGCTAGACAATTAGAATAGAAGTGAGATTAAATTTAATCTTGCAAAGTGCAAGAGCGTGCACTCCGGTATTAATAAATAAGGATTTTTGCTGCAGAAGTCAGTGAGAAAAGAGAAAGAGCAGTAAATTAATTGCAGATTAGCTGATCTACAGATGCGGTGAACTATGAGAAAAAAAAAAGACGACTGCGTTTTTAGGCTGGATGGGACAGGCGCTTCCAGAATCGAACTATTAGCATCTGTACGTGTGGTGTGAAAATTTAGTGCTGGACTTCAAAATAGCAACCCAATCAACCACCTCCCTACCGCCTTAAGTAGGAACCCCCTTGTGAATATTTATTTTAGGGAGCTCTTTCGAATGGTTCAAGTATCAAAGATTTTTCTCTGCTTTTGCTCTACACGTTCAGCCTTTCAAAGACCAGGGCTTAAGCTACAGAAAACATCCTTAGATGGGTTCAATGAGAATTGACTGGTCACACGGTGCCACTGCTCCTTGGTTTCAAATGTCAATTCTGGTAACTGCTGAATGTACATTAAATATTTTCACCCATCCGTACTGTTTTGAAAAGATCCCAGGGGAAAGTATGCCTTCAGCTGGCGAAAAATTGAAGATGCTGACTCGGGAAAATCATCCTGTGGAGATGCGGTCGGCATTGGGGATGCTTTGGAGAGGACCTGAGAGCTGAGCATTTCCATTTCTTGTGATTCTAGTCCCGTATTCCACTGATTCTTAGCTAGTTAACAGCCACTTATCATTAAATTACTGATGAGAGGTTTCCACTTCCATTAGAAGGATTTTAAGACACCGGCGGACTAAACAGCCCAGCAGCCTTTGCCAGTCCTGTTTTCTTGGGTCACTAACGAATTAGGCTGTGCCTTTCGAAACTGAGATATTCCTGGACGGCATCACACAATCTTTCCTGGCAGCAAAGCTACTAAGAACGGAGGGAGAGCGTTTTTTGCAGGTTTTTTCCTTCATGCACCTATGCAGTGAGTCAGGTACACGACACCACACCCTGTGCCGTCCGCAGCCTTGGTTAACGTGGATCCCGCTCCGCGGGGCTTGAGGGCTGTGGAAATAGCGAAAAGCTTCAAAGGGAAAGGTAAAAGGAAGATGTTCCATTTGTTTTGATAGCGGTCAAAAGGTATTGAGGGGATTGGGATGCCTGGTTGCTCTTACAGCCCTCGTCGCAGGGGCTGCCGGGGTCTTCAAGCTGTTTTTTCCAAGGTACGTCACGGGGAGTTTGGGCACCTTCTTAAGTATGAAGTGTCTGTTTAGCGCCGCGCAGAGCAAGATGGTCCTGGGTCAGGCACCCGTGAGCGTAGGGTGCTCTCTGGGTAATAGTTACGTTAGTAGCGGGGGTTGGCATCGAGTATTTTGCATGCAGGCAGAATCTAGTTCACTAGCATGGTCTAATTGTTAAAAAAGTATAATATCTTTCTGAAATCTAACATTCCAAGAAAAATTTGATAGAAAAACGAATTACAAATAACGCTCTGAACACTCATCATCTGAATCCTTACTACTTTGTGCTTAGATAGGTCTTTAATAAAACAGAGGGTCTGCACAAATTCGCTCCAGGATGGATTTAAGATTTCTCTGCAGATACTCTGTGGCCCTGATATCTGTCTATTCTTTGTCACTTCCTATCCATCTGCTTTTCTTTTTTTTATTATTATCATTATTAACCTCCTTATTCAAACTGGGGCTTCCGCAAACAATGGCTGGATGCAAAATCTGGGTCCCAGGGAAATAACTGGGATTTGGTCGATGGAGCCCAAGGTGCTGTTCGAGAACCCCCGCGCTCTAAATATGTCCTTTTCTATTTCTAGCCTAGATTTTTGCATGACAAACCCAGTCCTGGAAGCCAAACCCCGTTTAACTGAACGGGGAGATCATTTCTTTGTATATTCTCCATCTTAAATGCTGCCACGAACCCACCTCCCTGCGCAGTGATACCTACAGTTCCTATCGCTCTGAACCTTTCAGGCTGTTTAAAGGTGCTAGCTTATTGGAAAGGGCTTGTTTTCATTCACTAAGGTCAGGAAAATTCATGGATCACATCAAAACAGGGAAGATGCGGTTGTTCCCAGGTCTTCCCTGTGTTACTGTTAATCAGCTGTATCCAAAGGGAGGATGCACGTCGCCTTTAATGGGGGTGAGGAGCAGGAGGAATGTAATCATCCCTCATCAGCGAGACCCTCAATCACTGCACTTCAAACAGCTGGGGGTACGTAACCTCATCTTCATTTGAAAATTTTAGTACCTTTTCTCTTAGCCGCCTCCATTTTATGCCTTTTTTTTTTCTCCCTCATAAATTTTTATGATTTTTTTTTTTTTTAAAGGAGAATTTATGGGCGAAATGGCAGAGACCGTGTGAAATGTGGAAGAGCTAAAAGGCTATCACGGTGGTAAATGAGGCTAAATGGTTCTCTACCACCAGCTGTTTAGAGTTCAGTGATTGAGTCTAACTGACAAGAAATAATTACCCCCTCTCAGAGAGGTGAAATGGGTCCTCACGCAGTGAATGCTGCTGATGAAGGGGCCGTCCCGGGAGAACGCAGGATCCTTTCTGACAGTTTCTATGCCCACATCTTGGTTGCTTAAACCCCTGGCGAGCACCTTGCGTGAAGGTTTTTCTTGTATATGGTGGTGTCCTTTGGTGACTCAGCGCATCTCTCCCATCTTTCTGGTCCTGGGGAGGTTCAAAACATTGACACAACATCGCCTTGCAGGGATGAGCCCAGAGCCAAAATTTTCCCTGCATTATTGATTAAAACTGGTGAGTGTCTCTTAGCCCTTTTTATTTCAAAGCCAGAGACCTTGTGCTTCTTATTGCAAAGACGTGCATTAGGATCTAAAAGCACCTTTTTTTTTTTTTCCTTCTTTTCTAATCAATTGCAGGGAACAAATATGATGAGTGCGTTAGTTTGCAGGCTGGAGAGGGTGTATACCCTGACTTAGATCTGGGAAGGAAAGCTCCTGCCGTGCTCCAATGTGAAACCTGCATCCTCACAGGTAACACTGAAGCCAAATCCTTTTTTTTTTTCTTTTTTTTTTTAAACAGCAATCAAACCCTAATTATTTTGAACATGCAAGAAACATGAAATGCAATACAGAAATAAGAATTATTGTGGTGGCTTGAATGCCGCTATGTTTCTCTGGCTTTATTAGTTGTGTTACTGCATTGATGAGGATGCAAACACTTTGGATACAGTGAAACAGATGACAAAATTAATTATTATTGCGCAAGAGCCATCCAGGGTTGTGCTGCCCACTGCCCAGGCCAAACCAGGTACCATCGCAGGTCAGCTCAGGAGGGTGGGAGGATGCTGTGGCCACAGCCTGGCAGTGCTCTGTCACCATCAGTCATCTCATTTCTTTAGAAGATGATGGCTGCGGTCACCAGACGGCTGCCCTGACCCACCATGGTGCAAACAGGGCTTGGTGGAGTCTCAGCAGCAAAGGAACAACTCAGTGAGGCTCTGCATCGGTCTCTGTTTCATTACTCCTTTCTTAAGCTGCTGTTTCTGATGAGACTCTGCATTTTGAGATGAGAATTTCACCCATGAAATGGCTGAGGTCCCATGGGTTGCAGCAAGCCATTTAGTGCACATGTAATGTGTCGCTGTTTTGGCCCCCTCCTGATGTGTCTTCTTAGCTTCTCCCCACTCAGTTTGGTCTTGGAAGGAAATGGGGAGGGCACTGGTGTCAAGGCAGCATGCTAGAGACCACCGAGCTTCACGGCCATCCCAGTGACAGCCCCTGGCCAAGCCCGGAGGTCTCCATCAGAGGGTGCATCTCCAGCAAGCTGGGGGAGAGGAGCCACAGCGTCCTCTGAGCATCTTCTCCCTACCATACTGATGGTGTCTCTCCATTTTGGTAGGAAATGGGCTACTCTTTTGGGTTTTTTGCTGGGAAAGGGAAGGGTCAAGAAACGTAGCTGGGAGCTGCTGCATCCTCACTTCTCCCTCTCCTCTGGTGGGAACAGTTAATGAAGCAGGGTGGTTCACTGAGCACAGAAATAATTGTTTTACCAAAAGAGTATGAACAAATACCCCCAAAAGAACCCCAAAATCCCACCCTCAAATGAAAAGACTCAACCAGGAAAGGACTCTGTTCTTCCATCCACCACCAGTGGTTCTGGTCACCAATGGATGTCCTGTGACTCTCCCAGCTTCACGTGTCTGCTGAAAAGTAAACGCTGAGGAGATGGATCAGACCCAGGATCGCCAGCCAAGGGGGCTTGGTGGCAGGGCAAGGAGTCAGGTAAAGGTGATCCTCACCCCAGGGATCAGGAAGAGACTTGAGGGAAGGTGAGGAGAAACCTTCAATGCCAAAGCATGTTCTGGTGTGGAGACAACCAGAAAGAAATGTGTTTTCCTCCTTCCTGGAAGAAGTGAGTGGTTCAGTGTTTATTTTCCTTCAGGATTTTCCTGTGTACTCATCTGCTTCTGTCCTTTCTAAAAACCTCTTTGCGAAGCAGAAGAAGGGGTTGGGGTGACAGGACCCCCCAGCACACAGCCCTGGCCAGGGTTTGGGGCACGGTGCACCAGGAAGGCTCAGCCAGTGGGAAAACACGGGTCCTGTTCTCACCACAGTCTGGAGCGTCCTTAAGTCTCCATCTCCAGGAGCCATGTCATCAGCACCCACCTCCTTACCGGCTCCCGTCCATGGGGTCAAGGTCTTGAAGGCAGGTGTTTTGAAGCATCAAAAATCTGAAAGAATATTAAAAAGTCCCGAAATGCTCTATTCAAATCCCCTGGGTTTTTAAAAGTGTGGAGAGGGCAACAGAAGGGATGGAAACCTTCTGCATGAAGGTGATATTTAGTTAGAAGATATTTGGGTTTGCTTCCTGAGTGAAGGTGTGACGTTACCCATGACAAGAAACACAAAAGCCAAGCTTCACAAAAGTCCTCAGAGTATTTTTTTAGATTGCCTTATGTTGGTGAGTGTATCTTAAGGGAGGATGTGCCAGTCTGTCGAGCGAATGACTGCTGTGAGCTCTCTGGAAGGTCTTAAGAAAGGTGATTTTTGGCCCTGGTTGCAAGGAGTCATGCTGGGCATGATGGTACAAGGGCTTTTCTTCTTCCTCAACCTCATAAAGTTAAATAATTAAGTCTGGTATATGTCCTTCAACCACACCTTTTCCATCCCCAGGCCAGTAATTCATGATGCAATTCCCACAGGCGCCGGGAAAAATTCTGCCCCCAGGATGGCACCTCCCCGCTCCCCTCCCGAACCCTCTGCCCTGTTTGTGCTGCTTCACCTGGGAAGGGGTCTTTCCATCCCAAGAAGAGCCTGAGCCCATCCCTAATCCATTTTGTATTTTAAGTGCTCACCTTCCCCTTCCTCCTCCTGTCTTTACAATAAGATTTCATGATGGAGGGACACGGACCCACATGGAGCAATGGGGTGGGCAGAAGTGACGCCGGGCCACCAGGGAGGAGTGATGCTGAACGTGGTGTTGGTCATGCCGGGGTTTTGCCTGCTCCTGCCAGGCACAAAGGAGCCGGGAGAGGGGTCTGGGCAGGGGCTGGTGTAGCGAGAGGGGTGCGGGGAGTGAAGGGGCTGTCCAGCCGGGCGCTGCTGAGGTCCCCGTGGGCTGGGGGGTTGCCACCAGGCAGGGAGAGTGAGACCACATTTCCTGCAGGACTATGGTCCCGGTGTCACTATTAGAAATGCCCCAGGGAAACAAAACAGAACCCCAAAGAACACCTTGTGGCAGCTTTCGGCCAGCGTTGTTTATACCAAATACCCCAGAATATTTTCAGAGAACTGGCTTTAACGTGTGATTTTGGAAAGGGCATAAAAAACCTCGGGTCACACTGACCCAGAGATGTAACCAGGCTTGAAACCCATTTACAGGAACCAATTACAAGCAGTCTGGGTGTATTTCCCCGCCCCCAGCATCCCCAGCAAAGTGTTTAGGCAGAAGCGTAAGGATAGGTAAGGAAGCAGCCAGCTTTGGAAACGCAGCCCGCTGCAGCGCGAGGTGGCAGGGGAACGCTCCTTGCAGGACACATCTCCAGGCGTTGAGCAGTTGTGACCTGTGGAAGCCAAGCGAAACACCCAGGGAAGCCGGTTACCTGGCGCCTGGTGCCAGCGCTGAGGAGCTCCAACCCCCCAGCACAGGGACATCCAGGCTCAGCCTCATCCCCTGTGCTGCCCTTGCACCGGTGCGGGGCTGCAGCCTGGCGAGGGATTTTGGCCCTTTCTGTCACCATCCTCGCTGTGGCCAAAGGAGGCCAGGGCATGATTTGTATGTCCTCAGTCCTTTTACTGGGTTTTGGCCTCAGGGGAGAAGGTTCCCCAAGCTCTAGTGTCATCCTTGCTGATGGAAGCAATGACTTTGCTGGAGGACTCAGTGGAAATACTGTCCAGATCACAGCCCTCGTCCAGGCAGGAAACCAAAGTAGCAGATGTATAGAGGAGATCAGGTAGAAAACAATGGTTTAACTCAATTTTGTTGCTCCGTTCCAGTGTTTGAGGGATGCGGGAGCCTGGCTGATGAGCGGCAGAGAGGAGGGGTAATACAGACAGAGGTACGAGGAATGAGAAGTGATTGCTGCCAGTGAAACCTCTTTATCTGCTGGTGGATGGCAGGGAAAACAATAACACACCACGAACTGAGTCCACTGAGACCGTTTCTCCTCTGTATTTGGCAAAACCAAAAATTCCCAGGCCCTGCCTGCTGCTGCGCCAGGCTGTTTTTAGGACGGGTGTCGGCAGGTGGTGCTGGGCAGGGTGGCAGAGCATCCCCGAGCCACTGGCACGGCCACATCCAGGACGGGGGAGCGAAGTCCTGAGTGTCAGCCTAACCTGGGAAAAGTGACTTGGATGGTAGTGGGAGAGAGGTGTAAAGCCTGCAGTGTGATCTCCATCCTGCTGGATGCTTTCTAAATGAGCTTCATTATACACATAATTAAAGGAAGAGATTTGAATGCTATTTAGCAGTGTTTTAAGGGTATTAATTTCAAGACCAAGGGCACCTGGAGATTAAATGAATTAACTCACAACCAAATCAGGTTAATTGTCATTTTCTTTACCTGGAGTGAAGCTGAAAAAGGGAAGGTTTTGATTCAGTCATAACTGTGGATACATAAAGAAAAGCAGTTCTTGAACAGAAGGAAACTCACCATGAGAAACGATGAATTGGGAACTGGAGCGGACACGAGCGGAGCCGGGCGGCAGCGTGGGCTCCGAGGCCAGGGGGGATGGAGCGGGCATCCCCGGGGGGCAGCGGGGCCGTGACTCAGCCACCCACATTCCTGACGAGGGAAGGGCCCCAGACGCTGTTCCCTGCTCTCCCTGTTCCCTTTTGGCTGCCTTTAAATGGATGCCTGTTGTGTAGTTGGATTGGAAGCTCCCAGTTCCTCCCAGGCGGGGGTTGGAGAGCCCGTTAACGTGGGGCTCGGACGCGCTGCCAGGCACATCGATCCCGGGAAGGATGCAGAGCCAGGGAAAAGCAAACACGGAGCCCGGCTCTGTGTGCTCAAATACAGAGCCCACGCTCGCCCTGGAACCACCCTTCCCGCTGATCAAAGCACTAACCCGGCAAATCTAACAGAAAATGAAGTGCCAACGCGACATGCAAATTAATCTTAAATAATTACAGGTTTGCAGTCTCAGCTCTCTCTGTCAGCTGCTCCGGAGCGCTGCCCGGGCTCAGCAGGTCCCACAGCAGGCTGCGGCGTGGGCAGGACGCGGGGCAGGCAGGGATGCTGCTGAGCGCAGAGACCTGCTCAGGGCTGGGGGCAGATATTTGAGGTGGGTTTTTTGCACTTGAAAGTTTGGCCAGGCGAAGGTCCCTTCATCATACTGGGGAGAAACTCTGACCAGTGCACTCTGTTTCTCCATACAGGAACAGCCCAAAATTAGACCCTCTGTCAGGTGCTGCCCTGTGCACCCTTCTGTAGTGGGGTGATGCTCCTGGACAGGAGCAGAGCTGGCCTGTGCCCACACCACAGAGGTCATAACTTCACTTTCTAACCCATGTCACACCAGCCCTTTCTCTGCAGCCACCCAAAATAACAGTGGCCGTAAGCGAGCCCTCCCGGGCATCCCATCTGAGCATCCCATCCAGGCATCCCATCCGGGCTGTGGCTCTACACGCCCACCCACAGCTGAGTCTGGAGCTCTCGCGTGCCAAATGACTAACCTCCAGGTTTGACATGCCTGATTTACTCGTGCTCGAATCTGGCTGGACATCTTCAGTGTGACCTATGCATCTATCCGTCCCTTAACTGCTGCTCCTCCACCTATAGGTTAGGCTTGTCAGTCCTGAAAATCTGTTCTGACACATAAGTGCAAGCTAAACACTGCTCCAAATAACAAGTAATTAGCTGTAGAGATGTCTGTGAAACCTGATGAAACTCCTAGAGAGATGTGACGTATTGCTGAGAGCTTCTTTTTCCACAACTGGTGTGACTGACCAGTGTTAATGCACATGAATGATGGGCAACCTTTCAGCAAAGGACCCGTCTCTAAGCCTTCGTCTTTCAGAGTTCACAGCCCCCTGGGTTTCTTCCTACACCTCTGTCATCACCAGACTCACTCTAATCCTAAGGAAAAATGTCAGCTTCAAAACCCATTCCTTCTTATGCTTATGTGCTGCTTCCCCTAACTCTGGTGGCCGTACCTCGCCTGATACCTCCTAGCATGGTATTAGCTTTTCACATGGGCATGCCACATTCACGGCAGTTACATGGTGGCAGCTAATGCCAATGTAGGACTCATTTCTCCTCTCTTACCTCCAGTTTCTAACAGGAATAACTGCTTTCACTCCTTATGTGCAGGAGGGGCACTTTTGATTGTTCATTTTTACACCATTTGTATTGTCTAGTCAAGGTTATCTCGTGCCTCCTGACCAGCCTTTCGGTCACCTTTATTGACCGTGGTAGCTCTCATCACTCACCACAGCATACTCCTAGATTTCTGCCAGGGGTATTAGAATAGATGAGTGGAACGATCAATGCTTGAGGAAATCCATTTGCCTCCTCCTCCCGTTTTCATGGTGAGCCCTTCACAGCCCCTTGTTGCCAACCCTTCAGCTCGCGCACTTGTTTCCATCTTCTCGGGCTTAGGTAGCATATCCTAATGTAACATCATTGCAAATTCTTCGTAGATCAATTGTTCTGACTAAAAATAAAATAAAATTGCTGACTTTATCAAAGAACCATTCTACATTAACTGACCCAATCAATCCGGTACTATATACCCCATTTTCTGTTTGGCTCTCTATCTTTGATTCTTCTTTCATCTAAAACCTGTTCTGTTTTCTCGTGCAGTGCTGGGCTTAAGGTATGTGCCCTGTGATTGCTCAGGCCCCTTTCTCCCTACCACAAATTAAAGTTTCTATATTCACAGTTGTCTAGTCGCCTGCCAGCACAGCCAGTTTGATGGCTGTGTTTCACATCAGCCTTCCTGGACGCTTTATCTCATGTGTTGGTTCTCTCCTGCTCTTGGATGGAGAGCAGCAAGCCTTCTTGTTTTAAGGGCATTAAAGAACAAGTTTCACAGAATCATAGAATCATAGAATGGTTTAGGTTGGAAGGGACCTTGAAGATCATTGAGTTCCAACCCCCCTGCCATGGGCAGGGACACCTCCCACTAGATCAGGTTGCTCAAAGACCCATCCAGCCTGGCCTTGAACACTTCCAGGGATGGGGCATTATCTCCATGGTGGATGCATTTTCCATACATACCCTTGTTACCATTAGCCATTTTTCTGTTCCTCCCACGTTCAACATCAGCATCCTCCTGCAAACCACAGCAAGGTACTTTTAAAGCCACACCTCAGTTACTTTGACTCCCTCCTTTGCAGGGTGAACAAAGTTATCCTTGCACGGCTTCATCTTTATCTGGATCTTTCAAGAACCTTTTGCTTTTTCCTATGCAAAGCCAAGCTACAAAATCTGACTTTTGGCAATTTTCCTTGTAAACCTTCAAAAAGATTGGTTCCTTTGCTGCTCGGTGGCTTGCCAGCCCGTCTCCAGGAGTGGGATCTGCCCGCAGTTATGTTAGTGTCTGGTTCTGCTTTGTGCCAGAGTGCCTAAAGAGGACTGGAAATGCTTTACTGATATCCCAAAACTGGCAAAAACAGACACAGCCCAGGAAGATACGGAGCAAAGAGCCGTTGGTTTCAATACCTCCAAAGGGCTTCACGATGCGTTTGGGCAGCGCGTCAGGACATTGTTGATTCAGTTAACACGAGGTTCTGTTGGCAAACTCTTTTTTAATGCTTTTTGGCCCCAAAATGTATTTGGCAGGTTGCACGGCCCCATCGGAGCCAGGGAGCCTTGTGGCATCATCATTTTGTGACTCGCTCCCCTCTGGTACGAGGGAGATCAGGGAGGTTGGCACCATTTGGAAACCCATGTCAGGAGGTGCTGGGGAGATGGGAGCAGAGGGACATCCCCAGCTCTGATGTTGGCCCTTTCTCTCTCTCCCTCCCTCCCTCCTCTGGGCTTTCTAAACCCATTCTTGGGTGCCAGGGCAGGAAAGATGAAACTCCACAGATAGTCGTGAAGGAGGGTATTATGCACCTCTTATTTCTCCAGGCTGTTTGAGCAGTCTCTGTGTCTGCACTCCACCATTGCTTTTATTCCCAGTAAATCCAGTGAGATCTTTTCTAAGGAACAGGTTGTCAAACCTACTTTCCTTAGGAAAACTTTCCTTCAGACAGCGGCCAACCTTTTACAAAATATGCAATACCATCATGTTTCACTTCCTTCAAAAGTGCCCATGGAGGACCAGGGTGACCCACTCTCTTGTAGACAGGCTGAGCTGGGTGCACTGGTTTCCAGCTGGCTGGTTTACACTTTTCTGTAGCTTCCAGCATCAAAGAATTTAAATGTTCCACTGTGCTACTTTTGACTGGTCTCCTGATGCCAACTTCAACTGTGCAAAATTTACCATGACATAAATACAAGATTTAAACTCAAGTTTTATTTTTAATTCCTTTTTTTTTTTTTTTTTCCTCCGGGTGTTCAAGATTTCAGGTTAACACATTTGCTGCAAACAATGAAGGCTGGAAGCTAACTTGAAAAAAAACAACATAATTTGAAATTTGCATGCAATCACATGGCTCACAGAGTCAGAAATTCAAAAATGCCTCTAAGTATTAGGATATTTGAAACAAATGAAAAAGAGGTTTAGTAAAAATACTCTAAAAAGTCCAACTATTATGCACTGTTGTTATCTAAGAAGTTCTGTCATCAAGATGATATTTCAGCAGCTTTAGACAGATGAGATTTCTAAAGGGGATTTCTAATTTGTATTTGTTTTTAATTTGGGGTTTGGATCACAGCAGCAGCAACAATTTGTTTTGTTGTGTATTTATGGCTGCACATGTTTAAAATGGTAAATCTGTACTGACCTATGAGACCACAAAAGTGAAACCAGCTTCTGTATTCTCATTCCTGAGCTGGAAAAATAAACCCACAGCATGCATGTAAAAAATAAATTATATTTTTACAGCTTTCAGCTTAGGACTCAAAGGCTGTGCAAGTATCTTGGATTATCACAGCCCTAGCTTTAAAAATAAGGAAATGGTTCTTTACCAGAAAGTGACTCTTTCCAGACAAAATGCATTTTTCTAGCTGTTGCCTTTCATTAAAATTATATCATTTTATCCAAAATGAAAATAATATTAATAAGGAGCTTAAAAAAATATGCAAGCTTATTTTGGGAAAGAAATGAACCAAAAATAAGGAAAGATGCTGGTTTGGTTTAACACCAGTAAAGATGTCTAGGTCGAAAAGATAATTCAGGGTTAGCGCCAGATCACCCTGCGTCGGGCACCCTGCTTCTTCTTACCTACCTGCTTTTATTGGACTGCTTCTTGTGGCAAATAAAAATGTTTTCCTTCAGTCTCTAAGCCTTAAAAACAAACACAGGCCGAGTCGTACGTGACTTTACAGAGAAACGTGAACAGGCCGTATTCCGTGGCCCCCCCAGCCGTGGCTCTGAAGAAGGCTTATCCAGGCAGAGCAGAGAGCTTGGGCTGGGTCTCTCTGGTACCCGGATTCATTATTTGATGACAAGTACATCTTCTCTGGCTAATTTCTAAGCCTGGGAAAAACACGTGCATAATTTTACTCATTCAAGTTCCTTCATGCCCCAGGACGGAGGAGGCTGAATCCAGAAGGTGCTCCTGAGTGGCGGCAGGTGAAACCATGGGTTGACAATTAATAACAGCCCAGCATCCACATCCAACCTGGGCATTTTGGGCGTAGAGAGCAGTGGTTATTAGGAATACGGCCCAGTTTTACACTGTGGACCCCCCGCAGAGAGGCAGGAGGGTCCCTGGGCATCCCTCTCAGGGCTGGCAGAGCGTCGGGCCGAGCTGGCAAGTCAAACACCACCAGTTGCAAAACTTCTCATTTCCATGAGAAGTCCTTCTGAAACGCATCTTAGGAATGTCCTAAATAATACTTGCTGGTGGGAGTGGAAGCTGCTGACGAATTCAGGGAAAAAAAAAAAAAAAAAAGANAAAAAAAAAAGGAGCTTTATTGCAAATGGTTGATGAAAGTAGCACTGACCACAACAAGGGAGTACGTTTCATTACAGCGGCTGTGGCAGAGCCAACGCAAAAATTACAGGGAATGCTAAAGGAGCCCTGGAAAGGATTCAAACAGCACTTCGCTCTCAGCATGACCATTGCAGAGAGCCGGGAACGGGGAAAGAGATCAAGAGGGAAGCAATGTTCTTGTCCTTCCTGCAGATGCCGAACCTCACGGTCTTTAATGGAGACGGGGAGGGAAAGAATCAAAGAGGAGGTTGGAGATGAACTTCGAAACAAGTATGAAACTAAAGCAGTTGGGAGATTTTTTTCTGGCAGGAATAGTGTCCTGTTTTTCACCCAGTTCTGGTTCAGAACATCTAACCTATGGAAGATTTTAAAAAAATAAATAATCTGCATTTTGAGTCTCAGCAGAGCTCAGCATTTCCTTCGTGCCTGTCCCTATCTCCTGAGCCAAAAGAATCAATGATTTTTGCTGCCTTCCCCAACTCTGAAATATCCGTGGGACATACTAGGTCAGAGCACACAACCACCTCGCTCCGTACTGAGCTTCCCCCGCATTGCCCCTGAATGGTTGCATCCCATTTCTAAGCCCTTTCTTTATTGATTTTCATGGTAAACCGACATAATTTGCCTGATACGTATTTTTAGTTTCCCCCACCGCTGATGAATTGTAACATCCTCTCTCTACGCTCTTTTTTTTTTTTTTTTTTAATNAGAGGTGAAAATCTCTCCCCTGTTGTCCAGCCCAGTTGAACCCAGGGATGAGTATGGCTTAGCCTCGCAGGAGCACTCCACGCTTGCTGCACAACTGGTAATAATTTTGCGATCAGCCTGTGATTGTTCCAAAAAGTAGGAACAAACGAGTTAAATCACAAATCTAGTGCACTTCCTATCCTGCCTATTCCCAAAGAACAGCACGTCAGCAGTGCCAGAAGACACATGGATGATAAGTTACTAATAAATTCATTGTGTTGCTTATTTTTAATGGGCTAATAAAAACAATCCTCTTCTTTTAAGAGTGCGCAACGTGCATGAAAAGAAACGGTAGAGTTTGGGAAAATATTTGATACTTGAATTGTAGGAATGGTCATTGCAACAGTCATTAATTGCTATAATTTATCTTTAATCAGGTATCGACTGCATTGATAGCAGATGAGAGAGCATCCTACCGTTGCACCGCTCGTGCTCCGTGCTGGTGGCTGCCGAGCTGCACGGTTAACGGGGAATCACTAGAGGTCACTTTGATTCCACCTAAAGGAACGAATCCTAAAAGGTCTGGGGTTTTGTTGCTGCTTTCTTCTTTTTTTCGGTGAGACAATTTTTAAAAGCACACTCCTTTTGCACATGTGTGTAGTACTTGTTTATATAAGGTCCTTGGGCTGAATTTTATTCTGGTGCAAAGAGTGGATCTTTAAAGAAGTTTATAAAGCTGTGTCTATATTCATCAAGAGACAATTTGGCCCTGAGTTTCTTTTTTAATATGAAACATCTTCCACTGGATTTGATATTCTTGATAACAGATGTCATTATTTAACTCTCAATAAATACTTCTGCCGTGTCAGGATCCCTATAAATAGGAAAAGAATAGTTCAGATATATAAAACTGCAAGAAGATACTCTAATTTTGCTCTTTATTCTGTTATAGCCAAAGGCGAAATAATATTTAGGTGTGTTTCATTCTCAGCTTTGGTCGATAACTGGAGTGCAGATATTTCCTCGATGAGAGAAAAAAGTCCTAAAACTGAACATCTCATGATCGGGTGTAACATTTTCCTGCTGCAAAGAGCAATTCCAACGGGAGCCCGAACTTGACTTCTTTTACATTTGTAATTTTCCTTGGGAACCTGTAGCATGAAATATGACTTTTTTTTTTCATTTTGGACATCTGGGCTCGCTTGGGCCCTACCCTGCCGGCTCCTCTTGTTGCGGGGGTCATCTGAACCTCAGGTGAGGAACCCGTGTCACAGCTCCCTCCGAGATGGCATCACTGCCGCCCAGCCACCCACCCGCTCAGTCCCTGATGGGGCAGGGGCTACACGGAGACAACCCCCTGGCCCAGTGAGTGGCAGCATCCCGCCCATCGTTAAATGCATCGTTTATTCCTGTTTTGGGAAAAGCAAAGCCCCCTTACACCTCCAGGATCTTATCCAGGGAGATGGCAATCCCTTGGTGGTGCCTAGGTCCTTCTCGCTGTGTTTATGTCAGCTTCTGCTGCAAACTGCTGCAGCATCGGCCAGGTCCCACCAGTGAGGTCCCACAAAGCTTCACCATTTCTTCTGCACCTGGTATATTGTTCAAGACCCGCCGGAAGGCACCAGGGGACCTCATGAAACAGAACAGCCCCATGTGCTGGTGGGTACCGGCTGCATCCCTCCCACGGCAGCACCACCAGCTCAGAGCCAAGCGACTCAGCGCTGGCAAAAGCAAGACACTGGTGCTGATTCAAAATGAAAATGCTTCAGAAGGGCTTGTCCCGTGTCCTGTGCTCAGTACAGAGGACGCCTGCCCTCGTGCTTGGGAAGCCAGCCTCTCCCAGAGGTGAAAACAGCCCTGCATGTCAGTGTTGGTTGCACGGACCAGGGCACTCGCTTTCCACGAATGAGCCCTTTCGTACCCGCACACCACAAAATAAAGGCTCGAGCAACTTCCTGGTGTCTCCGTGAGTAAGTTGGAGAGCAGCAGGCAAGAGAGCTGCAGGCTGTTCTTGTTCTGTGTCTGACGCCCAGGACACCTCCTGGCATCAGGGCTGAGTCACCGAGACCGAGCGCCGGTGCACAGGCCCAGCTGTGTCATGCCCGCACACAGCCGCTTGTGACTTCTTCTGTCTTTTCCATGAGTTGCCCAAAATCTGGGCTTTGGAGGATGGGAGGTTCCTGAGATTCCAAAAGCCCCAAGCAGTAAGTCAACCTTGGGTGGGTGTCACAGCAAACCTCCATCCACACCTCCCCGCCTTGGAGAGTAGATGGTCTCGGTCTCATGCTTTCTCTCCCAGAAACACACCACTTCTTCCTTTTGACAGCACACAGAGCCAGGGAAATCCCATTCCAGGGACAGTTCTCCATGCACTCCGTGGTGCTCCCTCAGCCCTCCACGGCTTTTTGTCCCCACAGCGCTGCGTGTCCCCCTCCAGAACATGTGAAGCAATGCAATGAGCACCTCTCCCATGAGCATGTATCTATTCTCCCTTCCTCTCCCTTCCTTCCCCCAGGGGAAAATTGAGTGGGAATACTTTTAATTAACTACACTGTACGTGCACGGTGTTTATACCAACGCAGGCAAGGCTGAACAAGTGTGCCTTGCTCTTGGAAAGAGAGGTGCTGAGGTTTGTGGCCGCTCTGAAGTCCTGAGCTCGTCCCACAGCGGAGGACCAGCCCCAGAGAAAGCTCTGGCTTTGGACTACACCAGGCTTACCCCAGCGTGGACACAGAAGGGGGGCGAATATGTCAACGCCCAGAGTTCTGTCAGTCCGCAGAGCTACGGAAAGTCTGTATTCTCCCCACACCAGCATCACTGGATGAGTCAAGGATGCCCCAATTGTAACCTAGCACCCCATGGGGAGCCTCTGCAGAAAAAGGAGGGCTGAGGTTATGTTTTGGGGAGGATTCAGCTCTATGTTAGGACACCTACATTCAGAAACATAGTTGCAGGTGTCTGTGTGAGCTCTTGGTGTCTCAGCTCCTTCATTAGTCATGGAGATCTTGTCCACCCAGACCCCTTCAGCCAGCCATCAGGTACCTACTTCAGGGGGAACAAAACTGCCCTCTGGGCCCCACTGACTGCACCAAGAAGCACAATCAGAAGCCAAAATCCTGTCTTAGCCTTGAGCTGGCTACTGCCTTGTGGGTCCTCCTTGTGACTTATGTGTGTGGTGCGAAGTTTAATATCATGTAAAAAGCCAGATGTCCTCTTTTCCAAAGGTGTTTAGAATGGACTTAAAAATTCCAAAAGGAACATGCTTATTTTATATATAAAGATGCCTAATACTGGCAGTTGTGAGAGATTTAAAAATTAAATGCAATTTGTTAACCAATATATAAATAAGAGGGCTTTCAAATAGACTGCCATGCAAAGGTTCTGGATCGTTCTTGGGTTTCACCATGTACACACAGAGGAGATCCCTCAGAGTGACACACAGGCAGTAGATAATATCTGAATCACTGTGTTTCTCATCATGCAGACCACATAGACCACAGAAAATTATCCCCAGAGATGTTTTTCTGCACATCTCTGATGAAGGCAGAGAGACAACAAGCTACTTGCTCAAAATCAGAAGAAACCCCATCAAAGGGGTAAGGACCAAACCCGGTTCACTCAAAGCACAGCATCGTTCTGGCAACTCGTTTGTACTGAGGGCTTTTTACTGCTTTCTCCTTCGGCTGGCATTCCTATGGCTATTTATAGTTTCACTTCATAACCAGTGGTTAATATTTTCAAAGTAGTCTAGCGTGTGGTCACCCACACAGAAGATGCGGCTGATTCTCCTGTGCTGCCTAAAAAGTGTTGCCAATTATATTCAGGATCTTTCTGCAAGGGACTGTGGGGAGCTGTTGGCAGAGGGCAGGGAAGATGCCCCGCTGCCTTGGGAAGAAGGTCTGGCTGAGGCCACCACGCTCTGCAAGGCTGTGCATGAGCTTGCAAAGCTGTTACCTTCTCCTGAAGATACCCCACTTTGGGATTTCATAGATTTACTTTTTTTTCCTACTGAATTTAGCCCCTCTTTTCAAAGCGCAGCTGCATGCTCCTAAATACACGAGTTAAACCTTATTGCACTCTAGATCAAAGACGAGTATTTCGTGCCTTCTCCTGCACTGTTGTGTAGCGACAAAGTTCCTGGTGACTTAAGCAGGAGGGAGGCTGCGTCCTGGGAGACAAAACTTAATTGAGTGTAATACCACAGGGCACCTAAAGTAGGACAACGCAGCCTGACCTCATTTTGCCCATACGTAACCCTACTGACATCAGTGGGAGCTGCACATATGCAGTCAGGAGATGACATTTGCCCACTCTTGGCTGCTCTAGGAAATTCCTGCTGGCCTGATAAATTCTATTATTTCACCATGCAATATGAAAGCGAGGGACACACCGAGTAAAGCTGAGCAAACACAGCTCAGCTCCCTGCCTGTTTGAAGTTGTGGAAAGACTCCTTTTGACGCTGGTGGTTGTTGGATTGAGCCCACAGTACACAGTGATTCATAATCATTTTTCCTCAATGAAAGCAACCAGGTTGGTTTGTTGTTATTTGTGGGATCACATGATTCATTATTTGCAAATATTTGAATGGCAGTTGGACTTTCTGATGCCTGTGAACCCCGTAGCTTCCACCAGCTTTAGCACAAAATGGTTATTCATATAAATGCTGTGCCAGAACAGACTTGTTTCTTACTGTACATTTATTATGCTCCTGTTTCTAGAAAAATTTTGCAGAGTAGAAAGGGCATCATTTGGCAAAGCCATCAAAGCTTACACCAAACCAGTGACTATTCCAAGACAATTGTTCATGAGCAATCCCAAGACTAATATTTATTTGCATTCATCACAGTCTAATAATTAAAAACAGTGCTTACTGCTGTAGAAAACAGGACGGGACTGACTTACAGAGAAGAGGTTAGCTGGGCGGGTAATGTCTCGGCTGTCTCTGCTCGGTGCGGGCGGCAGGAGCAGAAGCAGAGCTCAACAGACCTCCGAACGTCCCAGATTTTGAACCTGGGATTTCTTAAAACTAATCTTGTTTTAACTCTTGGGTTTCTTTCCCCCCAGAAGAAATACAAAGAGAATATAAAGGGAGATTCTTGGTAGATAGAACGCAGTACTGCAATATTTGGGCAAAATGTTAGCTTATTTAACAATAAGAGTTACCCAGAAGGGTGGTGGCTCTCCATCCTCGGAGACACGTGGGACCTGACAGAAGATGACCCCCAGCAGCATGCTCTAAGCTGGCCCCGTATGAACTGGAGTTGGACTCGGGACCACAGGAGACCCCTTCCAACCTGAAATGTTTGAAAAAGAACATATTTTAATGCTCTGTACTGGCCAAAGCCTGCACTATACCCTGCTGGAAAATAACCTCCCTCCGCCCAGTGAAACCCTGTGGCAGGTCTGTGACATAGTGCCTGTGTGTGATGATACCAAAAGGATGTTGCTGTAATTGCATACAGATTTATCATCCGTTCCCTTGCAGCGAATGCCATCAAAAGACTCAAGACTTGGAACGATACAGCATTCCCGAGTATATTTTTCCTGTGAGCACACCCCCTTCTTTTCAAGAGAGACATCACGGTGTCCCAGAGAGCTGGTCCAGACAAGCATTGCCCCAGCCATGGGGTGAGGAAGGGGTCCCCGTGCCATCCCCAGAGCCGAGCAAGCTGGGCAGAGCCGCACAAAGCACACGGTGCTCCCATAGCATCCCTGCTCCCCTGCCCGCGTCCGAGCCCTCCTGCCCTTGGGCAGAAGCCAGATGCGAGTTTGGTGGCCAAGGGACCCTCTGCGGTCACGCCACAGAGAGCATCCCTTGTCACCTCTCCTCCTCGGTAATATGAACGGACATTTGTTTACACCAAACTGAGCAAATTTAATATTTATTTCACATTTAGGTCACAGGACATCAAAACAAATATTTTTACCCCAAACAGATTTCCTGACCTCGTGGTTTCACTCCTGATTTGCAGCAGTATTTGTCCAAAGAGACGGCTGCCCTCACTTAAAAATGGAAAGAAAAGAAGTTATACAGGGTCCTGCACCGGGCTTAAGGTGACAGCACAACTCCCTGTGCACCCGGATCAGCTCTGGATGCCACTCTTGATTTTACTGGAACCAGGACAGGATTATTGAACTCATATTTCCTGGATTTGCTCACTTCTTTTCAATCCTGAAAGCCAAAATTAGTTAGATATGTAAACCTAAACATTCAAAATGCAAAGTATTAAAAATGATATTTAACAATCTCAGCATAAACAGTGCCCGGTGGGCCTCATCCTGCTCCCATCAAAAGCCGAGGCAATCCCATCACTTGTAAAGATGCACTTTTTAAAGATGATTTTTCCCTTCCAGCCTGCGTAGGCCAAGGATTGCATTAACACCGCTCCACTGAAAGCTCTGAAATGTTCTGTACATGGAAAATTGACCTTTTACTTTTCGGTAAAGTTTGTGCTACTTTTAAGGCAGAAACTGCTGAAGAGAGAATTTCAAAAGCTTAGGAAATCTCGTGGTCCCTTATGGCTTACAGTAATGAGTAAAATAAAATGCTCTTTCTGAGTTCCTTCCCCTTGTAATTGAAATAGATGTTGTACTGGTGCTGCAAGTCTGCTGCCCAATTATCACCCAACTGGGCTGATTTACATCGCCTGCTCAACCTCGGCGTGATGTGAAATGCTCAGGAGGGGCAACGTAAACGTATTTATAGCCCAGTAGGATATGCTGAGCTCTTAATACAAGGATAATAATATTATATATGTATACCTATATGTGCATAAGTATGTGAAAAGATAGAGCTAAGCAAATTTTCATACGCGAGGGCACAAAGAGCTGTGGCACGGCATGGCTACCTGGCTGTGAAAGACCTCGTTTACTCCAGTGTTTGGCTTGGATTTTAATTGCACAGTGCACGTGATCCTCTTTTCACTGGGGTAGCCAAGCTTCCCTTCGGTTGGGTTACCTGGTGTCTGAGCACCGGTGCATTGCGTGAAAGACCGGTCAGATAAACATGAACCAGCCCCGGTCTCATTAGGGTCACTTCTCACGTTGGGTTGGATGGGGGAGGCGGGGGCTGACCTTCAGGGCATCTCTGTCTCCCCACAAAACCCTGCCAAATGAGTTGGCTTTGCAGAGCCACGCGGTATTTTGCAGGTAAATGCTAGACTGTCTACGTGGCTCTAGGTGGGAGAAGAGGGAGGTTGCCACCATCCCATGAAGCGGCATGGGCACAATTCCTGCCGTGATTGAAGGGTCCCATGCCAAATCCCACGGGACTGAGTGCCGGGCTCCCCACAACCCATTTCAATGTCACTGGGGGAAAAACCATGGAGCTGAGAGTGTGCAAGAGGAATGCTGTCACATAACAGACATTTCAGGAAGTCTCTGTAATTTCTTTAATTATTCAGACAACAGAGCACAAGGATAATAGCTTCAAGTACATTCTTATACATTATTTTAACAGTAATAGATATGTATTTAGTCATAAACTATTCTGTAGCCACCACTATGTGTACATTTTATACAAACTATTGCCATACTCGGACCCTGAAAATGGACGGTGACATTTCCTAGACGTTTTGCACAATGTTATGACAGTACATCCTTCATACGAGAGCTGTAGCTATAGGTTGGATTGGTCCATCTAACGAAGCACTTCTAATGCATACCACGGAGGGGTGATCCAGACGTGAGGCGCCGAAGGAAGAGACGTAATAAATATACGGTGAGAGGGAGGCATACAGTCACCCGAAATACGTGTGATGGAGAACACGGCACAGCATTTCTTTGCTTGGCAAAACAGGTTGATCATATTATAAGACAGCATCTTAGGTTCTCTCTCACCACAAAGCTCTGAGCTCGTCTCGGCCTTTCAATGAAGATTAAACATGGCAATGTCTGATATGGTCCCTACCAGGGCGCGTACCCTACCCTGACACAAGCGTGGGCTCTGGTCTAAGGATTTTTTTCATCTCAATTACCATTTAGACCGAAGGCCCCAAGCCAATGGTTTAAGTTCTATCACTGACATCCCTAAACACCTCCACCACCTGGCCTCTGGAGAAGGTAGGCTCCCTCACGGTCATTTTTTGACCATAAAGGCTTTACAAAATGCCAGCTGCTGTTCAGAGACAGGGGTGAGAGAGCTCAGATGCCCAGACACCGCCGTACAAAGGCCAAACTCTTACAACAGAGACTCATTTGTTCCACAAACACATTTTTGCATGCCCCGAACCATCTGCCTTTGCAGCCCTCGACGCACCAGCAGACCCCAAAGACACAGAGGTGGCAGAGTCTGAGCCAGGGTGGGCAACGGGTACCCGGCACCCACCAGGCGGTCCACAGTCCCCCGCGATGCCCCACATGGCATGGGCATTCGGGTGTCTTGTTTCCCATCCCGGCGGTTCACACAGGCGCTGCAGCATGCCGGCGGTCGCACCGAAGTCTCACCACAAACAAGTTTCAGAGTGTGGAGGTGGCCCTGGACTAGAAGCTGCCGGGAAGGAGAGACCACATCCATCTGTTAGGGCTTGACATGGGGTGCTCGTGCCCGGGGCTCAGCCACCGGCTCCTGGCACCGCTCTGGCAGCTCCTGGGCTTTGAGAGTGGAAGAGCGTGGTCTACACTCTCCGGAGGTGGCCCCAGGCAGGGACATCCCCAGAGGCCACCTGGAGCTGCCACCCATCCCAGCGGAGGACATGACTGCATCTCTGGAGCAAAAGGTTGCCCGATGGATGAACATCCTAGACCGGCGAGTAATGGAAACTGAAGAAAAGGTAAGAAGACATTCAAGGGAAGCTCCCTTCCGGCACGGTCCTGTCGCAGACGCGCACGCACACACACACACAATGTTTTGCAAAATTTTTAAAGGGATCCTGGAAACCCTCCGGGGAGGAGCGTGCGGCGCAGCAGAACCTCACTCATCAGCACCTGGCCAGGACAAGCCCCTCAGCTGGTGACCAGGCAAGGGACACAACCACCGGCCCCACCACTCGTCTCCTAAAACACATCTCCAATATGTTCACCCATTCAGGATGGACTCTGGTGCATTACAGCTCAGAAACGTCTCTCAGAATAAATTAACAAATTTTTATCCCTTTTTTTTTTGTTTTGCGAAGGGTGTTTTGCTCTTTTCTCTGTGGCCCCAAGCCCCACATCTTTACTCAGGCAAGGTGGCCAGTGAAATCCACTAGCTGTCTCCTTCTTCCAGCATCAGCCACATGAATCCCAGCTAATTCACCAAAGGCAGCGTCGGTCCCCCAGATTTCCATCTTCCGGGCACCCAGATTAAAGCTGATTAAAATCCTGGCACTGCTGCAAGGTGAAGGCAGCTGCCTGCCTTCAGATTAACATGCTTCAAAGGGCAAACTTGATTTAATGCCCTCAGAAATCAATTTTAAGAGATGCCTGTGGTCTCCGGACCAGACCGGGAGGTGGACACGGAGCCAGGGCTGGAGCTGGAAGAGGAGAGCATCGCTTGAGCGCAGACAGGGAGCCGGGGCTCCGGCGAAGGGAAACCGCGTCTCCCGCTTGCTCGTGCGAATAAGTGAGGTTCTACTGTTAGTACAAGAGATTCCAGGTTACGCGCAGATGTGATGGATTCGTTTCCTTAATTAAAGTACCAAAATTAGAAGTTATAAGCAACACATCTAAACGAAAAAATGTTTTCTTATGCACTCCTTTAGGCATCATGTTTCCTAAACAAATAAGCAAAAAGGAAAAAAAAAATGGGATGCACCAGGAACTCTTAGTTATTATATACTAACCAGACTGTGCATGGCACATTTTATTTCTATAAAACTATTAAAACTATTACAAAATATTCAAAAATACATTTTAGTAAATTTACAGCAGTTATTTCTCAATTTATTAATGCAAAACATCCTTTTCTCCCCTCTGTACAAACTACCGTCTCCATCGTCACAGAATTGCCGCCATGTGCGCTTTTTAAAAAATATTATTTTCTAATAAATTTTTTTTTGAAGTTAAAAATAACAAAGTTTCTTGCGGTTTTTGCAAATAAAAAGTTTGTGTAACAGTCTTGACTTCCATGAACGTGGCCAAATGGTGTTTTTACAAAGCAAAACATGGAAAACAATACAGGAAATGACGTTACATTTGAAACTATTTAAATTAAAATAATATATTCTCATATTTTACACTATTTCAAAAAACGAAATGTGATTCAGTTAAGTATTGATCTCTCAAAAAAATCTAATTTACAATTCTGTGTATAAAAATATAATTTACGGACCCCCATGAAGTTTGTCTTTTTTTTGTGTGTTTGTTTGTTTGCTTGTTTTTTAGACTTGCTGAAATGAAGGAGCAATGCAATGGAGAGATGGGAAAGTACAGAATTTCACTTTCTGAAAGTCAGGACACACGTGACATGTAGAAAAATAGACTCTGCGCAGTTTTGCTTGGCCTCACAAAATAATTTTTTCCCCTGTGAGTACAGTTCACATGATAATAAATTATCAAAGAAACTATTTAAGGCTCTTGAAGGTCCGGTTCATATCATTTAAAACATCTATTCAAAATACCAAAGAAATAAATATCCAGGAGAGGAGGAAAAAAAAATAAAACAACAAACAAAACAACAAAACAAAAGAACAAATAAAAATATATATATATTTATAAACTAAACAGAACAGAACTTCCTGGGGTCTTTGTTTCCCTTAAAGTCTACTTTGGACTGTCCTACTTAATTATTATTATTTTATTATTATTATTTTTAAGTCTTAATCCGTGCTCTCTTTTAAAAATATGTAATTTTTTTCCTTTTTTTTTCTTTTAGGTTTTTCTTTTCTTTTTTTTTTTTTTTTCCTTTTTTTCTCCTTTCTCTCTCTCTCTCTCTCTCTCTGTGTCTCTGTCTCTCCCTCGGAGGCTGGCGGGTGGCCGGGGCGGCGCGGGATGCTCTCAGCTGGATGGCACCACCATGCCCAGTGGGTGCAGAGAGTCACTATCCAGCACCCAGCTGCCGATGCGGTAAAGGAGGCGAGAGTACCAGTGGATGCCGGGGTTGGTGGGGGCACCCTCCGGGGCCCCCCCGCCGGAGGGGCAGAGGGCGGCCAGCATCCCCTGGAGCAGGCGGAAAGGAGCGAACGCCCAGTGCGCCCAGCTGTGCTCCTCGATGACGGCGTAGCAGGAGGCCAGCACCCGGTTGATGAGGATGGTGCCCTGGGCGGTGAGCGGGGCGTACGCCCCCGAAGCCTCCTCCCGCAGCGAGACGCTGTGCACGGCCGCCGGCAGGAGCTGCCGCCCGCCCTCGCCCAACACGTAGACCCGTTGGCCCGGCCGTACGCGGCTGGCGAAGAGCGCCCGGCTGCTGGGGGTCCCCTCCTGCGACTGGTTGTGTTGGGGGGCTACGAAGAGAAGGTGGGCGGCCGTCAGCAACAGCCGGGCCCGGGGCTGCCGCGTCTCGATGACATAGAAGAGCTTGTGGGAGCCGTCCTCCCGGTCGAGGAAGGCGAGGAAGTCGCTGTAGAGCAGCCGGCCCTCCGCGTCGGCCGCCAGCACCCGGTCCCCAGGGCTCAGGTCCTTCACAAGCTTGGTGCCGCCTTGCTCCAGGTGCACCGTGGCAGAGCCGGGGAAGCATCCCCCCGATTTGGCCGCCACCGAGTTTTCTGTGCAAGGAGAGAGGCACAGAGGGGTTAGAGGGGGCACCCACCGGGCCAGGGCATGGGGGTATGGGGGGTACGGGGACAGGCACCACTTCCCCAGCAGTCCCAACCCACCCGAGATGCACGGGTGCAGGAGGCGGCCTCACTCCCCACTGAAATTCCTCCATCCTCATCTACAAACTTGCCCCGTTTGCGCCCAACGGAGAGTCCCCTTCCTGCCAGATTTGATCCGGTGCCTCTCCCTCTGGGGTAGGAGTTACAGGGGCCCTTTGCCTCCTTGAGGAAATGGGCGAAAATATTTCCCCTGAAAAAGCTGCTCCAGAACAAACATCTTCTGGAAGAGCTTCCCACTTGGATGCTCTTTGCCCTGCACCCAGCACCTGATGTGGGATAACTCGAGGCTTTCAAAGGCAAGCGGTTTTGCTGGCATAAGGTTTCTCCTCCTCTAGGCAAGTGTCCACACTCGCAATGCTCAGGGTGCCCACGCAGCTCTTACTCAAGGAGCCCATCGAGGGCAGCCAACAGCAGAGAGCAGGAGGAGGCTTTGCCCTGAGGAGCACATGGATTTGCCCATGGCCCCACTGCAAAGAAACATCCTGGATTTCCCGAGTGCCCCTCCATCAGCCTGTGCATGACCCCACGCTGCCCTCCAGCCCGCGATGCCTTCCTGCTCGGCATGGCGGCTGCTGGGGCACACGTCACCCTCTGTAACACCGCCGGCATCCCCAGCACTCCGGTTCACTCCTCTTCCCAAAGAAAAGCATCTCCCACCCCACTGGAAGGAGGATGCTGTTCCCTGTCCCGGAGCGCGCGGTCCCTGGGCAGCCCCATGCCTGTGCCAGGCCCAAGAACATCCCTCCTTCACCTCCTCCCGCTGTCGGAGTTACTCAGGAGTGTAGCTACTAAATGCCGTGCCTCTGCTGCTGCTTTCCAGTGCTCCCGGGAAGAATAACCGCGGGTTTAAAGAAAGCAGAAATAGTGATGAGACTTTTAAGTCTCTCTGGCAAATCCCTTTCTGGAGGGTCAGCCACGTGTGGGGCAGTGGGAGAGGACCACTGCCCTTCTCCAGGCTGGTCTCTGACTTAACCGAGGGACACTGGGGTGTTCCTAAAAGCTCTGATTTTTTTATATAATGGGCTGTAGCCCACGGTATGTCACCGTAGCAAGTGTCTTTGCTACAGCTGTTGACATTCCTCATGCCTCCATTGCCCTCCCCTGGTTTCTCCCAGTTACTCCCTATACCAGTTTAGAGTCCTGGTGATTTATCTCCCAAAGGTGGTCAGATTTTATATTTTGCCTCTGTGGCTGGCAGCGAAGCTCTCATGATTTGAATAAACCCTCGGAGTGTCTCCTAAGGACTTTCTCAGGAAGGACAGGAAGGGTGAAAATTGGACCGTTATTGATTTGCTAACGACTTTATCACTTCTTCAGAAATGAAGCAGCGAGATCTCCAAGGCCTCTTCAGGGAGGACATGGCAACAAACAAGCTATGTGCTTTATGTGGAGCCCTCCGCTAGCAAACTACACCTTCCTACAAGCCGGCGGTAAAGGTCTGGCTTGAGCTTTGTTTGCATATTCAGGGACTTGATGAATAGATCTAGTAGTGTAGCAGCTCTACAAACACGCCAGTGAATTGGCAGAGGTGTGAAAATCTGCTTCTTTGAGCAGTGCTTGTTTGGGTTCTCTAATTAAAATCCAATAAAGGATCAGCATTGTCATTCTGATTCATGTAATAAATGCAGACACTCTTGGAAGAGAGGACACTTCCATTTTTTTCCCAGCTTCTTCCCCCCCTTTTCTCCCCCTCCCTATTTGTTCAGGTGCAGAAACCCTATGTGCCAATTCACACACATACTCTCCAAAAAACCCAGGACCTTCCAAGCACTATTTGCACAGCGGAGCCACTTTTCCAAGGCACTCAAGATGTGTATTTGAATTTTAAATGTAGAAGCTTGCTCTAAATACTTGCTGTAGCGCATTATCAATGTCCCTTTTACCACCCCTGCCTCTCCCTCCTCTGTCCTGGTGACAATAATTCAGGCCTTGGGGGAACTCTTCTTTGCATTCCAGTCTCCGGGATCATACTTTTTGCAAACAGAGATCTAGATAAAGAATCTTCCTGCCTGCCTTTATGGGGTTTAATCTTCTCATAAGATGCTCTGTCATGAAACGAGGTTTGGGCAGTTTGAAATCAGGCTGAGCGGGTGGAATTCAAGCCTGCTCCCTCGCAGCCCGCGTGGTACAGTCACACGACCCCGCCTGACACCCTCTAAATATTGCCCCCGAGCCCCGTGTGTGCCGAATCTCAATGAGCAGCTTGGGGCTACTCCTCTCCTATGAAATACCCGTGGGGGTGGATTAAGGGGTGCGCTTGGGCTAAGGTCACCGCGCGCCACAATCGGACACCTTGCGCTATAAAGCCCATCTCCGCTATTGAAAGGGATGTTTCATATCACCGCCCGGCTGATAGCTTTGCAGGGCCTCTTTTTTTTGGCTAGAAAAGACCGAGGGGGGGCTGAACAAAAGCGGCAGCAGGCTCTCAGGACAAAGCCCGAGTGGGCCAGGAGAGGTGGGCAGGAGAGGCTCAGCCCCTGGAGAGCTTCGGGCTGGCGCGGGGGGGTGAACCCCTCTTGCAGACAGGCATGGCGGGGCCAAGGCCGCTTTTGCTGCCGTGGGGCTGCCGGTTTCGAAGCAAACGGCTATATTTAAAGAAAGCCCATTATTTTCTTTTGCAGCCAAGTGTTTCTTGACACTTCCAGCGGGCTGCTGGGCTAGAGGATGCTGTTAAAAAGCACTTTAGCTGCCATGCAGCCGGGCGGAGGGAGGCGGGGGGCGGGAAAGGGGGGGGGGG
>RSEF01000002.1:9698810-9755029 GCA_003993805.1 Himantopus leucocephalus | reverse complement strand
CTTCTTCTTTTTTTTTTTCTTCTTTTTTTTTTTTTCTTTTAATACCACAGCTTCTGGGGAAAAATAACCCCCGGGCCGCCCCCAAACTCACACCAGCGGGCAAAGGCACGGGAGCACGTTTCCCTCCGAGGTGTCCCTGTCCCTGTCCCCCCAGCCGCCCGCAGCCGCCTGCCCGAGCCCCGCGCTGCTGAGGGGAGCATCAGTGCTCGGCCCACCCCCACCCCTGCCCGCACCCACGTTTTAACAACAACAACAACAACAACAACAGCAAAAACCCCAAACCAAGCAACAGCAGCAGCCACCGGTCAGGCAGCGGTGTCTCAATGCTGCATCCCAGTGTCCCCCAAACCTGCAGGTGGCTCTTTTGCTCCCTGGGGAGGGAGGCTGGGGCTGTCCTTGTCTTCTGGAGGGGGAGTGAGATGCTCTGCACCCCTCTGCCCGTGCTGCCACAAACCAAAGCTGCTGCTGCCCCCCATGGGGAGAGGCCCCCAGGGTCCCTTCAGGGCAGCCCAGGGTGAGGGTACCGGGGAGGGCCCCTGGGTGCAATCTCACTCGCTCCACCACCCCTGCCCACACAGCTGTGTTCCTCATGGAGCTGCTGCTGGGCTCCCTCTTGGGCCCCAAAGTTCTGGTAGGGTAGTGGGGACCTCCTTGTGTCATCTGGACCCCTGGTTCTCCTGGGTGCAGCAAGCGCCACAGACTCAGAGGCATCTACCACTGACCCTACAGAGTCCTATTTTTCTTGCTCTTGTGCAATCACCCATCACAGCCCCATGGCCCAGCCTTCCCCGCTGATGTACGGGCTCTTCCAGTGGCTCTGCCAAACCCCCTGGCAGTTCCAAGGCTCTTCCCACCCTGTGGGGCCATGCGGGGCTGTGGGACCACACTGGCCTGGGCCATCTCCACGGGGCCCGGGCTGAGGAGGGGTAGCAGTGGGTGCACCCGGGCCCAGGCCAAGTGATTTGAGAATCTCAGCTANTTTTTTTTTTTTTTTTTTTTTTAAATCTGGACCTGCTGCCAGCTGTTTGCTCCGCATAAAGCCAGGGAAGGGTTCAGACCGCACAAGCGAGGTTCTTTGTTGGCCATTTTAAGCTCCCTGAGTTTTCTTGCGTCAATATATTTTGGTTGATGAATCCCAAAATACTGGATGTTTCCCTCAGAAAACTGGAGAAGCAAATTTTTGTGCAGCTTTTAACTGGGTCTTAATTACTTATCACCCTTAACTGCCACCATTTGTGCTCATCCTTAATATAAGAGTTTTAAATAAATTATCCATTTTTTGAGTGTTAAAGCTTCATTCTTGTATCCTTTTTGCCCCTGTGATATATGCCAAGAAATTTGGTACCAAAGTGATCGTTGACAGAGAAGTAAATCATGAATAACTTCAGTGAAATCAGAGGTTATGCTAGAGGAAAACTGGTGCAAATGGAAGGAGACTTAGGCAGGCTTTTCATCTGAAGCTTTGTTTGTTTCTTTTATATACCCCACCCTCCTTCATGAAGATGTTAAACTATTTTATTTAAAGGAATTGTTACACATCCCTCATTACCTACCCTGGTGGTATTGCAATATCTATCTTTAAAATCAATTTAGAAATTTCAGTTCAGAATTACTGGCTAGCTGGCAACAATACCTTTACAGTGACACGCAGAACAGGTCTTATTCCTTGGAATTCCCTTCCAAGAAACCAAAGCCCCGGCACCAACAAGAAAAATTAAGCTCCTAGTTTTCCACCCACTTTTGTTTGTCAGCAAAATTCAGGGAGTCACGCAATGGAAGCCCAGAATCTGCTTCGATATGCCCTTAGTCCGGCCAATAATCTATAAGCATTTCTAATACAGGAAAAAATATTCTGTGCATAGGGAGAGGCAGAAAACGGTTGCTTTCCAGAATAACTGGGTCTACGTGCATTGATTTTGCAGTTTTCATATCCATCTGCTAGTGGATTAACGCTAATCGTTGGCTTGAATATAGTCAATAAAGCCTTCCATCATACACGCAAAAATAACGTAGGCAGCATGATTCATAAGACACTGTTATCTATGTTTTGAGTGTATATTTACTGTTAACTCAGACTTTAAAGCAGAGTTTCCCACAGGGTTCCTTGTGTCCTCAGCAGGGCAGTGCACAGTGTCTGATTACAGATTTATTTTAGGTTTCTCTTCTAGGTCTTTGCAAAAAGAAGCAATTCTTGAAGAATCAAACATTTTCGCATACCAGAAACTCCAGGTAGGAATGATTTTTTTTTTTTTTTTTTTTTCCTTCCTGGATTGTGATCCGCATCCCTTTTCAGCCACTTCCTTCTGATCATGAGTGGGGAAAATCCCAACCGAGGTGTTTCTGTCCACGCAGGGGAGGTGGGAGGGAAGCAGCCGCTAGGGGAGCTCGATGTTGGGAGTAACCTCCGAGCATCCTCCTCACAGCTTACACAGCTTTCTGCAGTACTCAGGAGTGGAAACTTGAAAGAGGGTGTTAAGCTGAAAAAAAGCAGGAACAAACAAAATGGACACATTTTAAAGCTTTTTTTTTTTTTTTTTTTATGGCAGGCAATTTTATAGCCAAGTATTTGAAAGATTTTTCCCTGTCCCTCTGTACGTTGAATTGTGCTGTGTGAGCATATGTGTGTGTGTGAGCCTCTCCAAGTGCACAGAGGCGAGAAGTAATCATGGCACATATTTCTCCAGTTTCTGATGACCCATAAAATTAAGAGATGTTGAAATGTAGCTGCTCAAGCACCGGCCATGAGTATGAGAATATCCAAAGTTTAGTCCCGGTTGTAATGTTGACTTGCTTTCCTGGTTGTTGGCAGGTGACTTAGATCCAATGTTTGCATCCCATAAACATTGCTAAGAATAAACCTTCAAAAGAAATCATATCTTTTTCTTGTTGTTGTTGTTGTTGTTGTTATAAAAATTGTTAACTGGATTATTAATGGTTAGTATGTTAATTTGCATTTTGGTTGTTTATCTAAGGAATTTATCTGGGCAACTGAGTCAGTGATCATTAGAGGCTGTAGGTGTATGAAGAGCCAAAATAGATTTTTTTCCCACGCAGATCAATACCAGCAGGTTCTTACTTGGCTGTCTTGGGGTCCCACCTATTCTCAAATGTACCTCTGAGTATGAAAAAGCTATTTATTATAACAGGCTTACTCCCATTGCTTTCAATACCAATGATTATTGAAGCGAATAAAAGTGTTTAAGTTTAACATAAAGAAGAGTCTATGTTTGATATGTATTAATACTCTCCACAAATGGTTAATGGAAGAATTACCTTTTAGCAAGATCTACATTTTAAGGTACTGTTTTCTGTTCAGAAAAAAAAAAAAAGGCAGATACATAAATAGCACCGTGAACTGCAAGTAATGCTAGCTGCCTGACTTGCACTATTCTTGCGTTTTAGGGAAAAATTGCAGAGTCATATTTTGGAATATCGAATGATAACACATCTCCCGGTCTGTATGATACGACAGCCAGACGGGGGATGCTAAGAGAAACCTGAAGGCATGAGATAAATTCAAACTTAACTTGCTGGCTCTTGCAGTGTGAGGTTGGCTTGCCCAAAGTACACAAACCAACAGACTGGATCAAGGCGCTCTGTTTGGGCAGAGATCAGAAACAAAGCTTGCCCTCTAAAGTCCACCTCATAGCCAGATCCAGCCATGGTAACCACTGTATTCACTGGGCCATGGTAGCAGGAGAGGTATGTGCATGATTGTCTTAGTTTTTCTTGTTTCCTTACATTTGCAGACTATTTTTGAGCATAGTTTACATGTTTTCTTTCTTTTTCCTGGCATATTTACACCCCAGCTTTTTAAAATGCTTTGTTCATGCCAGTCAGTTTAGCAATGCGCTTGTTAAAACAGTTCCTAATATATTGTATATGACTGAAAATGACTTAATTGTTCTATTTCTTTCTGACCCCAATAAAAAACGTCCCTGATATTGTCTGAGTCGCTCTCTGTTCACAAGCGCCTATATATGTCACCGGGTGACTTTGAAACACTTCTTAGATACATCAGTTCAATTGCTCTTATTTATTTATTTAGATTTGTAATAATGACAGTAAATGGCCATCTGAATCAATCTGGGCACTTTGCAGTCATTAATACTGCAGCATCGATATCACATAACACAATTATAGTGCAATAAATTACCCATATGCCTCATCTGTTGCCCAACCAAAATAAGAGCTCCCCGTATCTATCACATTGCTCATTTATGTCCTTTCCCTCTAAAACACCTTGAGAGCGGAAAAAAGGGCTTTGAAATGTTCCTGAAAGCTTAACAAAACCCTGTCCTTTCCAAGTGAAGAAGCCGATATGAAAGCTCAGGAAATTGCGTGTGGGATGCTCCATCAGCTAATACGTTCTCATGAACGGAGAAGGACCCCATCCTTTGCACAGTCAACTCATGAAGTTACTTATATTAACATCAGAAAACCTCAAGAAGACATCTTCCATTGATCACATCTGCAACTGGAGTGTGTAACGGTTCAGGAAGTCTTCTGGTCACTCATATCAAGCCACGTGGGGCTTTCTACGCCAAAACCAGAGCCTTGAATTCTGTGTAGAAACCCGTTCAAACTAAGTCACTCATAACAGTCGTGAAATCAGTGTGAAGCCAGAACTGGGACCAGACTGCCACCCTCCACATCATCTTCTGTTTCCAGATTAGTTTCAGAAACAATGTAATGAAATGCCCATTTCAACAGCTTAATCTCCATGCGTGGAAGGTCTGGGGGCCTGTAGGAAAAATTGCATCTAAATGCTCACCATCCTCTGTCAGGTGATGATGTAAGGAACTCTTTAGTGCAGCTTCTTTCTGGGCATGCAGCAGCGGCATTGATAATTTTTACCCCAAATACCTTTCTGGAGCATCTTTCCTGGGGGCCAGAGGGAGGCAGGGATCTTGGGTGCAAAGGGTCCTTTGTGCAATCACAAAGCTCTGTGCTCCTGTGCCATTGTGTCACAAGCTGGAAGGGGAAAGAAGCTGAAGCTGAACCGATGATTTTGCAAAAGCAGTAGCTTGAAATCTCAGTAATCCCTGGATTCAAGAAATTGGAATCCTTTTTCCAATTTCCCACAGGATCCCCTTAGAAAACCCATTAGGACAGCAGGCTTGACCCTGGTAGGCCTTGATTCAAAGTCCTCTGGATTCAGCCGGAGCCTTTCTGTTGTTTTCAGTGGATTTTGCATCACTTTGATGTTAAGTCCGTTACATTTGTGTTGCTCAGAGCAAACTGCTCTCGGTGCTGTTAACAATTCCTCAGATTCGTACATAAAAGCGGAGAGGTAACACAATGGTTTTATAGCATCAAAGTAGCATGCCCTGCTCAGTTCCCTGGTGAGATTTCTGTGGGTAACTCAACGAGCAACTCTAGAGGGTAACAAACTGTATTAACTATTCATGCTACATGGTTATGTCTCCTTCACAACTGCGGCA
This sequence comes from Himantopus leucocephalus, assembly GCA_003993805.1. Lineage (NCBI taxonomy): Eukaryota > Metazoa > Chordata > Aves > Charadriiformes > Recurvirostridae > Himantopus > Himantopus leucocephalus. Next base: position 9,749,585 of record RSEF01000002.1, on the reverse strand, counting down.
GCATTGCCCAAATCTGCCGCAACGTGACAACTAATCTATTGGTCAAATTTGTTTGTAGAATTAATCAATTTCAATCAGTAATTGCCTTTGGGCAATAGTTCAATTATGCCCTCATCTTTTGGCTCTCGCTATCGTAAAAACAGCTAAGTAAGTTTTGAAGAGTAATATGCCTCCCTACTTCAATGTTCAAAATCAGACAGTGTCGATACTGTTGCTTATTTTATTCATACAACCATGTTTTCCGTACATGGCTTCTCTCTGGGCACGGAGTAACAACGCATTGACAGTACTGTAGCCACAGCTATACGTAAAATAATGTTAATGACCAAAGAAGGCCACTTTTGAGGGGTATGATGTATCTCTCACTCCAATGCTGGAATTATGAGAACTTAGCATCTCTCCTGGTTTGAACAAAAGATGATGTTTTCCTTTTTATTTTTGCTCTTCTCTGTGTGTACTTTTTGATATAGAAGAAAAAAATAAATTTGCTGGAAGTGCAGAGTTTTCTTCATAAGAAACAAAAACACACTCTTGAAATATTCATAGTAAAAAACAAACCAAAAAACCCACACTCTATTACTTCACTCAGCCTTCCTTTCGGAAAGCAAAATAAATCATAATTTATGCATGGAAGCTTGAAAATCAAAATAGTCACAAAGTAGCATAAGGGCAGCTTGACAAAATAAGGCTAGAAAATAACCCACCATGTAAACAAGGTAAGCGACACAGACAATTGGGCACTGAGAGCTTAGCGATTTTTGAGACGGGGGAAAACATTTCGCTGATATAACCTAAGGGAATTTTGAAATCACTCCAAAATGCACTACCTGAAGACAGGCAATTTTTGGAATGCGTTCATATTATGTCATTATATCTAAATATGCTGAGCAAAGAGCAGGATAATATTTCCCCTTCCTCTGTGCTGTTAAAATGGATTCAATTTGGGGCAAAATTACTCAGCCTTAATCAGTATTTTTTGCTATTAGTATCCAGTTGAATCCCGGGGCAAGTCAAGTAGGCTGCAGACATCAGTGCAGCTTGATATTGCTATTTTTATTCATTTCTGTTTATTGTGGCAGAGCTTAGAAGCCAAGAGAGACTCAAGCACCGTTTTATCAGGCTCTACCCAAACAAATCCAAGAAGGTCTCTTCTTCAAAGAACCTGCCCTTTTATTTGTACTGTTTGTACTTCACCTTATCTGTGTGAAGACCCATTGAAGGAAGTGGAACAATTTACAGAATGAGGTATATTTCCAATCTGACGTAGCAAAATGAAACTTCATTAAAAGTCCTCAGCTGCTGTTAACAGGCTGTAGCGTAGAGAAATACCTCACTTGCCTTGGCTGAAGGTCTCATCCACACATTTTAAAGCTTTCTGGCCAACCTCATCTGCAGATATTGCCGAGGCAATTATATTCAGAGTGTTTCAAAAAGAACTGGATACTTACGTAATTGGAGTATCTGTGCTGAGTAGACAGTTTTAAATGATGTGCGAGCTTCAGTAATTTTTGATAGAAAGTTCCATTAATTATCTGTAACCAGGAGGAAACTCTTCCTTTAAACACCTTGCCGTGTAAATACCCGTTTTGAGGGTCAGCCAACAGGAGTCATTGGGCCTAGCTGGAGCCAAGGGGGGAAAGGTTTTAAAGACCGCTGGTGATTTGGTAGCATAGAGGCCCTTCTTGAGGAGTGACTTGTGCATCCGGCACGAGGTCAAATTGCAACAGCTCCACAAGTCATTTCACAGTGACGGTCTGAGGGGGGATCCTCATTTGTGGTGAATGTACGAGAAGAGGTTATTGGGACGGTCTAAGCAAGCTCATGTGGTTTGGTAGGTGCAGTAAGCCAGGAGAGCACACGTGGCTGGTTATGGTAGGTGAGCTGCAGCGTGGTAACTAATTCAGCCTTGTCACCGCAGTGCTGCTTTGAATCTTACAGATCCATAACTGCCTTTTGAAAGTGTCACATAGGTATGAAAATGTTGTCCAAGTTGTTCAGTGAACCAAGAATCAGGCTGTGGGTGGCAAGTCTTGTAGAGGAGAGAAGTAAAAGGACCCCACACCTTCTCTCTTCAAGTCACAAACACCACATAGAGAACCGGTATCTTTAATTTGTATTGCCATTTTCTAATCTTATGTCTTGAAGTTCATTACATTAAATTATATTTTCACTAGAAATAAGGATTCTTTCAAGCTATGCTTATAAGATATCATCAGCCTCCAAAAAATCTCTAAGATCTTAGTCTTCTGTATGACAGCCACTCAGAAAAACAAGATTTTTTTTTGTTCTTGCACCGTACACTTTTTATATCCTGTTGAATACATTTATTATACATTAACATAATTACTTTAATTTATTACCTTAGTAAATGTCAGACCTATAAGAAGATGTCAGCGTATTACGCGTATTACACTGCACTCATTCTGTTTAACAAAGAGCCTCGAACAAATGATCAGACTAAGCGTCAAGTTTCTACTTCATGTAGGCATTTTTGAGAGAGCATTGTGCAATAAAATGTGCACTTGTAATTAAATCCTGCTTTTGTTTATACCTAGGTACTTCTGTTGGGATCCATGCAGTCTGAGACCTGCAAAGCCATGTGCAGCCGGCTGGGATGCTGGAAAGCCCTGCGTTGCTGGTTCTAACCATAGTCCTTTTAATATATTAAATGACTCTCATAACCTGGATTTAAGGACAAAATTTGTTCTTGCGTTTTGTTTTGTTCTGTTTTTCCTAAAGTTAAAAAATATTAAACCCCTTAAATTTGGTATTTAACCCCCCCCGCCCCGGCCCCAAATTCTAGTTAGCACAACTATGCTATGGAATCAGAAACAACCCAGTAAGTTTATCTGGCTTTGCTTGTGCCAGATCAGGATCACCTATTTACACATATAGCTGGCTTCAATACGAAACATGCAGATTTTGGAACAAGTGCACGTTAGAGGCTATAACACTGTGCATCCTCCGTTGTGCTTCATTGACAGAGAACTGCAACATCCCCTTTCAGCCCTTTTTGCGCATCCCCCAGCAGGAGGTACTCCGTAGATAACTGCTGACCACGCACTTCTCTTAGATGAGGGCTGAAGTGTTCTTCTATATCCTCCTCAAACTCTTTGACTTTTTATGCAATTTTTTTCCCCCTAAGGAAGATATGTAACTTCCTGTTGAGGATTATATACTCATATTTTTCAAAAAAAAGTCTTGTGAACACTGTTCCTGATCTGCATTGGCAGAATTCACTGGAAGGACTCCATAGAAGTCATGTTTAGTTCATATAGTGTCAATAATTATAAGACTAATATCCTAACCTGGCATATTCACATACTACATCATTTCAAAGATTTACCTCTGATTATGCTAGTGCAACGCATTGACAGGTTCTAGGAAGGCAGAGCTCTTCTTGACGAAGCCTCTGTACTGTGTGTTTCCATAAAATATCACAATGACTCTGAAGAGACCCTCTTAAAACAGTGCAGAGTCTCTAAGATCTAATGCTACAGTATTGAAGATAAGTTATTTCTACTCTTGATTTTCTATAGAACACTTACAAAACAAAAAAGTATTAGGGGTTGAGATCAAGGGAGATGAAAGCAAAACCACCAGGGAACCTGTTTCTCTCCAGATTGGAAAGTAAAATCAGTATTTTCTTCATGCCGCTCACCGCACTGTGAGGAGAGCACTTTGTGGGAAGGTGTCTACTGAACTTACAGACAGCTCTCTGTACAAACCTGTTTTGTTCGGACTCTGTTAGACCAGATTTTCTCTATGTGCAAAGCTCACAGAATGCCCCCATGAGGGTTATTGGAGCCTAATATAGCTTGTCAGAGATTGTAAATATTTCCTTTCCAATGAACTTAATTTATTTTTTTGCATTTGATAAAGAGTTCCCAGAACAAATATAAAATTTTTCTAAGATGCAGACCCCAACTGAAAAGACCTGAATCTAAGCAGCAAAGCCATAGACATTTTTGATCAAAATTATTATTTTTCTTGATACAGAAACTCAATAGTTTTTCTCTGATAATTTTTTAAAAATAAATGTTTAAAATGATTATGAGGAGAATTTTTATTTTTATAAATTAAATGAATAAGTTCATCTCCAATCCTTCCTCTCTCAATTTGTTGTTGTAATGACTGAAATCTCCCAATCCTTTTTAGACCAGACAATTTACACCTATTAGGTGCCAACTACAGGCCAACTCCTTGCCAGTGCTTGGGGTGCTGCTACCAGTGCTCCCAGCTCTGATCATCACTGGGTTGCCCTCCTTCACCATTGTTTCTGGAGCAACAGAGGTCTGCAGTTAACCCTTTGCAATGAGTACCTTCGTGGATGATTTGTCACATATTCATGAATGGAAATCTACTTTTTCAACTTATGTTTTTCTGAGAACTCTGTCACATTCTTCCTCGCTGAGAAATGCAGGGGGTTTGAACTTCAAGACATTTAAAAAAGTAATATGATCAAAAATAGCATGTCTGGTTTTTCCTTTCAGAATGGTAAATTTTACTTAGAGTGAAAAAGAGTGTTTTCCCCTGCTATATAAGGATATTTTCTTCATTTGTAAACCATCAACTACCAGACTGTAAAGCACCTCAGCTGGGACTGCGTTGGGTATGAAGGTGTAGATCTTAGTTTGGATTGGGGTCCCATATCTACTTTTGATCAGAGATTAAACACAGAGAAGTTCAACCTTGCAAAAGTCTGCTTCCTGATCCAAGTGCAGTGGAAGGATGTGGCTCGGCTCAGATGAGGCCCTTTCCCTCCATGGACAGAGAACAAGGCACAGGTGGCAGTGACCTGAGGGATATTTTCCCAGCCAGGTAGGTTGGACTGGCTTGGCCTGCTGACATTAGCTAAAATTTTAATTTCATCTTCACAAACACATTTTGAGGCCAAGCATGGAACACGAGACTATCCCTGAGAATGTGTTGTAGGGTAACCTGTTTTCATGCTTCTACCTTCTTTCTGCTGGGATCTCTTGATGCATCCAGGGTCCAAGGAGGCATGCTGGACTATGCCTCTCTTACTCGTGCAATTTGTTAGCTTAGTGTTGTGAAGTATTGGGCTCTGAGCTTTCTTCTGCAGATTTTTGAGGGAAAAGAGAATCTCACACAAATTACCAAAACATCCCTTATGATGAATGCCCACCACACTTTTGAAACCTACGCTCAGCTACGTCCTCTGTGCGAGTGCTTCAAGCACCTTCAAGTTTCGGCTGAATGCTAAGACTAATTAAAGATAGTTATCTTGGTGCTATACCTCTTGAGTGAAGTACAGTAGAGTTTATCTTTGCATGAGCTTTCCAGTACAGCCGGGTCATTAGATTTCAGTCACGAGTGGCTAGCAGCTACGAGGTTTTTCTCTGAGCAGAGACTGTCAGTCACGTCAGATTTGATTGGTTTGGAGATGTGGGTAAGCATCCAAAAAGTAACAGGCTGAGACCAATAAACTCATTTCATTTCTAATCTATGGCAGATTTGAACGTGGCTTTTATACTGAAATACCAGGGCTCAAACCAGCTGGTTTCACCACATTCTTGGTGCTGCCCCCTCCTTTAACGCACAGTAGCAGAATCACAGGTAACAATTTATGAGCTTGTGTTCGCCCAAGATCTTGTGTTTCTCTGCTTACTGTACCTTTCTATCTATAAAAAAATTAAATAAATACACTTAAATGAGTCAGTGGTTATTGAACTGGGAGGCAGATCTGAGTTTGACAATTAAACGTACCATGTCCATATTGGGGTGGGAGAAGTAAAGAAAAAACTCCAACAAAACTTCAACATTTTCACATGCCAAAAAAACCAGCTTTCATGTACTTTAAATAAAAGAAAGGTAAGACATGTTTGGGAATAAAGCTGTAGCCATCAAATTCACTCTTCAAGTATACTCTGTTACAGCAGCATGATTCCTTTTATGATTGTATCCATCATGCTGTCAAAAAAAGAAATCTTATCTTCACTCATTACTAAATATACAAAGAGCTGGGATTTCCACTTGGCAAATGCTCCTGTTTACCTGAAGGCTCGATTTTACCTGCACTTTGATAAAGTTCATTTGCAGAGATAGACTAAACTTTTTAATCCTTAAACTACGCGAGTTTGTAAACCAAGTTTTGCTCTGAAGTAAGCAGCATGTGCATGAGTTGCTATTTTCTGTATGAAAATTAAAGATTTTATTATGGAAGGAAGCCAAAGGGCCCATCTGGATTCATCCTGAGTTGCAAGTTATAGCTCCTGTTTACAACTGCGCTGCAAAAAGAAGTCTAGGTGAGGATGCCTGCAGTCGTCATCTTCAGCCTTGCCTTCTCAAGTTTTTTGTCTTCAGGAAAGGTCTATCAATAATGGAGACAATCTCTTGGCATGTCATCCCTCGTATGCTTAGACCTTTTTTGCACTCTCGCTCATCACCGAAACACTGCAATAAATACGTCAGATGAACTTTGCTAGTTTAAAAGACACAGAATCAGGCTCCTCATGTGCCATATGTGTACTGTCCTTTACAATGAATGTGAACAATCGTCTGTGAACATGTTGATGCAGATGAACTTCCTGAATCTGTGCTGCTCCGAGTGCCCTTCATTGCTTCTCTTTCTGTTGCATCCTTGTAAAACTAAATGAACATTTATTATTGTTATTTCTGTTATAATGACAACCACGAGCCACCAATGAAATCACAGTCCCATTTTTTTGAGCTATGTTTGAACGTGAAATCACAAACAGCTCTCTACCTGGTTATTTAAACAAATACAACAGGGAAAGGGTGTTACTGTAACTCAAGTGCAGAAGTGATTTGTACAGTGGTAGAGGTGACAATATTCCCTTTGATTTGGGACTTTACCATCTACTTTAGTGGTCACGACTGTGTCTGTGTGGCAGGTTGGCAGAGCTCTATGGCCTGTATATATCTCTATATCTCTGCAGCCTCTAATGTAGAACATTTGTTCTGCCTGAAACCTGTCTCCTTTGATTTGCAGTCTTGGAGCTATGTGGATTTTTTTTTTTTTAATTTCTTATTTTTCATTTTAGTATTGTCCAGTTTCCTGCAGAATTCAGTCTCTAAACTTCACTGGAGCCACCAGCCACTGCAACAACCTGGTCCTTCTTTGTCTAACATGGCATTGCACCAACAGCTGCTGCCACTGAGGGCAGTGCTAAAATTCATCCCCACTGAAAAGGAAGAGATCGACCAACAAAAAAAAAATAATCCACTTCTTGTCTTTAATACTTCTTTCTTGTCCTTAGTATTAGCTTCTATTATATAGCATATATCTTCTATAGCATTCAGTCTCATTCATCTTATGTTCTTAATTCCAGAAGTTAATCCCAGGTTTGGAGCACTCTTTAATGACCATCTTTTGAAGCAGGTACAGTCTGGCTAATTTAATCACCTGGTTTATTGATTCTTTAAGGTCACTGGCATACCTATACGAGCAACTCTCATCCACATACCAACCCTTTGGAGTTTTGCCCTCCTATCCTGACCTGATTTCACATGGACTTAATCTGTAGGCCAGTTCTTTATCAACAGAGTGGTTTGCCCTTCAACCAATACTGATGTATGATGTTATGCTTTTGCGTGGTGTTATATCCAAAAGTCAAGAATTCTGCTTTTCTTATACATGATTTCTCTGTAGTTATGACTATTTTTAATTAAACAATAACTTTCTAGGTGTTCCCCTACTGTGTTCCTGATTAACGTTTCCAGTAACTTCCCTCTTTATGAATCAAAATCTGCAATCTGTTATCATTTTTGTACTACTGAAATTCTTTTTCTGTCATAAAGCTGAACTTTGCAAACTCTAGAAGATTTTGCTGTGTAACCTGTGTGCGGGTGCACACATACACACACACACACAGAGTTAAAACCTGCAACTCACTCCCAGCTTGTCCTCAGCTGCTTGGCAGAGGTCACGTACCTTTATCTTCTTAAAGACCTCCAGAACATTGGGTGAATGCTCCAAATATCAGGAAGATTCAAAATAGAACAGCTATGTATAGCGTGTGCTGTGTCCCCCCTTTAAGTTTACCCACAAAAATTTGGTTGATTTTCAGTGACGGGGACTTCATATAGAAACCATTGTGGAAAGCTCTGTTTTCCCCACTTCCACTGTGAGCGGTGTATCTCATATGGGCCAGAAGGCTGTTAGAATGGTAATATTCAGCAAACGTCTTTTAAGAATCCTGACGTGAAGGCACTTAACGCAGGCAAGGATCAGAGGGTACCTCTGCAGCACTGGCACAGAAAGTTGCATCATTCTGTGTGAGAGTCAGGGTGGTTTCTGGCAGGTGTGATGGTGCAATCAGACAGTGCTCATATTCAAAGGAGCCCCAGCATTTCCAGGTATTTCCTGGAATAGTGCACTTCTGTCCTTTCCCCACCCCATGACCCAGAGTGGTTATTGCTCACTCCTGGGCCCTGCTCCTACCTGCCCTGCTGAAGGTTTAAATGAGGAAAGTGCCATTACATAGTTGAGTTTAGAGCTGTTTTGTTCTAAAAAGGAATGATACTAGAAGTGGCATCATTTCCTCCCAAAATTCAGTAACTTTGCTGTTCTGCTTGCATCCCTAGCAGAGGTGAGCCCAAATGTCTGAAGGATGCGAGTCGTCAGTGGCAGAACCTGGACTGAATTTTTCCCACCATAAACATAATGAGAACTTCAACTCCTTTCCACAGAGGGATGAAAGCAAGAACCACCAGAGTTTTCACCAAAAAAAAGACAGAAAAGCATACTTGATGGTGGTCTCCATCTGCACCTGGGATGCAGAAGGCCACAAGGAGGCCTTACATTCCCTGTTGGAGAGCAGCGACCAAGGACTGGGATTCCCATATTTCCAGTGTGTGTCCTAACCACTGAGCTGTTTGGGGAGTGAATTTTCTGTCTTTCCTGTGAGAACTTGATCATTTGTATAAATAATTCATCACCACAGGGACAGCATCCCACTTTTTTTTTTTTAAATAATCCCTCATTATGTCCTAGCCATTAGGTTATTAATGCTTTTCCTGTCTCTTTCTCATACACACACATACGTACACACTTTTTATTTTGATCAGAACCTGTGCTCCAGACTTGTGTCATCACTAAATGAGATGGCTTTTTTTTTTTTTTTTTTTTTTTTAAAGNTTTTTTTTTTTTTTTTTTTGTTTACAAGCACTCTTTTCACTAAACTGGAGGTTTCCAATGGAAAAATATTTTGATCAAAACCATTTCCGACTATGGGCAGGTTTATCCAGTCAGGAGAGAGGAGTAATGCCATGTTGTGTGATCTAACCAATCGGTGTAATTCATATTTTCAAATCAGAAAGCAAACTAAAGGAGAAGTGTACAATGGAGATGTAAGTGTGCATATACATGGCATACTAATGATAACATTTGCAGACATTTTGATTGCTTGTTTCTCTACAAATTTTGTATATGTTTCTGTGTTTTTCTCCTTGGGAATGAGAAACAGGTAGCTAAGCAGTGCTTGCTGCCATTCTGACTGCATCGTGCAGATGATGTGTTCTCCTCTCTTTGCCTGTTCTTTGGGTGAAATATTGCTCTTTGAAATTAATTGTTTTGTTTTGTTTTCTTTGCTGCTGTCTTTAATGGGACCAAATATTTCACCCATATTCTTTAGTCTTGCAAGATCCTCAGGGTAAACCAAATCTTGGTACATCTATTCCCATTGAGTAACATACTCCTTAAGCAATCCCATTGGCTTCTGTGAGACTACTTAGGACCATCCAATGGGAGCAAAAGTACGTGAGTCTGGCCCCAAGGTACTTACACACCCCCTCGCTCAATGGCACCTCGGTTTCGGTCAGTGCCTTTGGGTGCTGCTGCATTGCAGCCCTTAATAATCAGTTTCTTTCAATTCTCAGAGTGAAATTTTTATGAATAGTCTATTAGGTACATGTAGAAACCCAATCTGTGAAAGTGAGAAGATATTCAAGAAAATGTTTTCTTACGGATACTTCACAGAAGAAAGGATGAACTCATCCCAGCAACTATTTGCTTAGTTCTCAGAGATTTACGCTTCTGTGTCAATGGTTCAAAGGTTGTCTGAACTTGCAGTGGACTCAAATGTTATGTATTTTCATCCAAGAGCTATTTTCCTTCAGAGAGAGAGGTGGGTACCTACTGCCTGCTTTGTGATGGTGCTGGGCTCGTCATTCTCACAAGGCTTCTCTGCTTCTGCTTTGTTCAGTCAAATAACTCATGATTCTGGACTGAGGCTATAAACAAACTTTTAAGAAGAACATGCTTTATAAGAAGAGTAATAGAAGGGCCAGGTTTCAACATGCCAAATCAAATATATACATTTTCAACGGCACAGGTATGGTGAGGTCTTGAAGATGCTGTCAAGGTTGAGAAGTCAGGTCACAAGGGATTTATCTCACCTAAATTCATCCCCTTGACACCTAGCTATCTAATCTAAATGGGTTGTCCAGGGTACCTCTGTTGTGTGTGAAAAGAGATAGAGTGCAATGAATGGCCTTCTGGAGGCGTTTATGTCTCTTTATGCTGACTATAGGTGGAGCCCAGACAGCTAGTTTAAAGTAGATGTCTAACTTCTCATGGGCTATAGTTAAAGATGAGATTACTGGATCCCACCCTTGATTTCCAAAGGCCTCATCTTCTTCCACCAGTGACTCAGGAGAAAAAAAATCTGTGCCTACATGCAAGGAGTGTCTACACTGACGGGAAATATCCTGGCCTAGGCTGAGGGTATCTCAGTGGGATGAAGCAGGAGCCAGTCACTGGGTTCACTAGGGGGAGCTAGGAAGAAACCTGTTAGTCTCACCGAGATAATGGAGTTCCTGCTGCAGAATTTTTCAGGAGAAGGCAATCGTGGTGGAGAGTCCTCCGAGGTCTCTTCCCTGCCAGCTCGTGGATGTAGTGCTGGATTTTTCATACTTAATTTTCCAGCTGGATTTTAACTTCTTGTCCTTTTGATCTTAAGCATTACTTTTGATAACCTTTCCTGGATAAGACTTGCGTACAGAGGAAAATGCAGTACAAGATAAACATGTATTTGTCTTCAGAGAAACAACAATGACAATGACAACAATAAATCTATCTGGCTGTATGACTACATTTCTGTCTTGAAAGACTTTGGACACATGACTACTGAAGTACCTTCAGAGTTATAAGATGTATTATGCATGCATGTATATATATGTATATAGATATATGTATGCCCCATATCAAGATTTATATTTCTGAGGGTGCGACAGTAAAAAAGGCTGACCTGTCTCATTTCTCTCTAAATCATCCAGGCCAACTCTCACTTTGAATCAACGGTTCTCCAGATTGACAGTATTTTCCATCTCGGTGAATAGAGACAAGACAGAAATCTTGCTACCGAGATCACTGCTTTAGCAGCCTGTCTTCTGGATTGCTGAACTCAGATGAGCATGAACTTTTCACAGGAGCCGTCCCAGCTCTGCTGGATCTAGCTGGTTTCCCTGCAAGTGCATGTCTGCCTGCAAAATTGATATCCCAAAGCATTCTATTTTTATGCCGCGAGTTGCTGTGTTGAGATCTCAAATGTTCAGAATTATTTTTATTGAACAAACACAAGTACTGAAATCATGAGGTTCTGCAGGCTTCAAGCTCTGCCAGCTTAACATTTATTTGTGCTTGGCAGACAAAACAGTTTTTAATATTTTAGTTTTACTTTGCTGGTCTCTGCACAATGGGGATAATTCTTAGGGACTTTAATCAGAAGGTAGGAAGCATGCAAGAACTACTGTGGGACTTTTAACTGAATTGAATAAACCATTCTCTGATAGATTTTAAGAACAAAAAAAGCAAATTCAATTTTGCACGCAAAGTTGTGTTATTTGCTACAGCTTTTTAGTCAGCTGAATTACCTGGTGTGCTGTGTGTCTCACTGTACAGCTGAATGATCCTGATTTATTTCCAGTGCTGGTTGGGGGATTGAAACCTGCTCTCTGTAACTTAAGGTAAAAGCCCAAATAATGCCATTGTTTTGAAGGAAGTAATGTTCTGTTGACCTTGGACCTTCAGTCCCCTTCCTGCAAAATACAGGCTCAGCGAGGTAGGTTTAGTACTGGTTTTGTGCGATGAGAAGGGGAGGGTAAGGAAGGAAAGGAAAACCTGGATCATCTCCAGCAGTAAAAGAGCTCCAGGTAGATCATTGCCAGGCTCTTTTCTGCAGATAAGCTTAAATAAGTGTTACACCCAATGAATGCTACTGTGACCTGCAAATGCCACAGTGTGACGGAGCCCCATAAAAGAGGTACAAACGAGAGGGAAAACAGGGAGAAAGACTGTGACCTGCAAAGGACCAGTTCCTCTCTTTTCTTCATAACGCTGGTACAGGTTTGGATTAATTCTACCAACGCTGCTATGAGCCTGCAGCAGGACTGCTGAGCCAGGACTGTCTTGTACAGACGAGGTCGTACAGCCTTTTAGAAGCTGCTCTTGCAAAACATTTTCTTCCTGGTGACGTGTTTCTCTGCCTCCTGATTATTATTTCTTGTGTGTCTGTGTGTGCGTCTGACATAGAAGGATAGTTGCATAAAACGCGTACTGAAACCACGGCCTCAGCGAGGATTCGAGCGGCTCGGTGAGCTCATCGTGGCTCAGCAGTCGGGCAGAACTATAGATGGTAATTTACAGCAGAGTCCAAGCTCTGAGCAGCAGATTCAATTTTGTAAGTGCCTTTCTAGTTCAGCCTAGGTAAGAGTCTCTGGAACAGACATCCTCTACACGTCCTATAAATAGTGAGTGGTTAAATGTGTCATTCGGCTCCGTCAGTACACATCATTGATTGCGATGCAAAGCACATACTCGAGAATAGCCAGCCTCACCCCCCTCATCAGGTACCGGGGTATTTATTTATTCCTTATTGCTGTTACGGGCAAATAAGAGGCTTGACCTAATGTGACAGAGAGGTGGAAGGCCGATTATTTTATTTCCACAGCTGTTGTGTTGCTGTGTCTTATAATATGTTTATAAATCACCAGCACACTGGCATGTTATTATAGCTGGAAAGTTATATCTTCAAGGAAATATATTTTTGTTTACTAAAAAGGAACACAAATAGCTGGCTATCTTATCAGAAAGCCTGTCTTAAGTCCAAGAACAAGGTCCACCCAGATACTGATTAATATCAACAGTATTGATTTTATTACTCATACTTTATAAATGACATTGATATTCTTGAAGACTGCAAACATTTGCTTTGTTGTGCTATTGTCTTGGTTGGAGTGTAAATCTCTCACTTTTGATATACACACAGTGATTATTGTTCTGGTCATTGTTTCATGACCGGAGGCATTTTAATGATGATTTATGGGGTTATATATAGTTGGACTATAAACTTCTGATTGCAATTAAAAACTAGTTAAATGAAAACTTGCAGCTTGAAGGCAGTGTCTGTTTATCACAGCAAGATATAAAGGGCTAAAATGTGGTATTTTGAAAAAAAACCCCAATAGTTTTATTTTTCTCTTTTCATACTAGAGGGCAAAGGAAACTTCTAGAAATCTGTATTTTCTGTGGGTTTTCCGTGAGTATTTTAGAAACATGCTACCCTACCACTCTTGAACAGCTACAGATTTCTTTTTTCATTATTTATATGCCCGGTGTGTGCTCAGCCCAGAGAAAGAGACCTCCTTCTCCTGTTTTGTCACAAGAACTGCAGACCAACAGAACAATCTGGGGTGCTCCCAAGTGCTCCTTGCTAAAGAAGTAATGTAAATTCTGTAGGTCCTCATGAAGAGGAAATTAACTTCATTTGGTATCACAATGAAAGAGTCTCCTTCTATTTTGGGGTTCTCCAAGCTGTTTTCCCCAAATATTGTGTTTCAGTTTCTATCAGTTAATAGTATTCCCCAGTACAGCATTAGCCTGAGATGTTACTGTCTACACATGAAAAATATTACCTCCAAAATGCTCCTGATTACGTTGTCATGTGACTACATTGGCCACGATATATACAATTTTAAGTTGAGTTTGCAAGGTGTAAGCAGCGCGAGCAGGTGTAGACAGTTCAGGAATGCCATTTATAGGTTAGGTATATATAGGCCATTTAGGTATACGTATGTGTTACATCGTCATACCATCGTGGGAATATATGGGAGTGTACGAACAGTATACCGTTCAAGAATTGTTTCACTGACAGTGAAAAGAAGTTGCTATACAGCTCATCATAGAACTGTATGTTGTTTGTTACATACTTCACAAATGAATTATTTTAGAATTTTCTGATTCTTTAGAAAACCCATCATGTTTCCATCACTTTTCCTTCTCTCTTGTGTCTCATGGGTACGGCTGTGTTGGCCACCAAAGACTTTTGCCACCGATGGGGAGGGCTAGAGGTGAGAGGGGTAGTTAGGCAGGCTGAATTTTAATTTTGCATAACGTTTTGCTACTGTACCCTGTACGTCTTGATAGGAGTACTGTCACTATCCACTCCCATATTGTTTGCCCAATTCTGGTCTTGTCATCTACAGAGCTAAAGTTTTAGCCCCGGCAGTTACAGCAGTTTGTGAACTGCTATTCCTAGGGCACATGGACATTCCTGATCTGGAAATAGGCCAAAAAGGCACATAGAGGCTGAGCTTTTCCATGAGCTGTCTGCTGCTTAAATCTCATAATTCTCCTACATGTTCTCTTGCAATAGGGATTTCACACAGGTTGGTGTAATTTGGTATATACCTGCCAAATACTAATGTTCTGTCTAAACAGTGGGTATGCTGGAGTTGTGTCTTTTTCCTTTCTGTTTTTAGAAGACCACTAGAAGTAGTTGTGTATATCCTCAAAATGCATACATCTTCCACTTTATTTACTGTGTAACTAAATGAAAGTCAAGAAATTGTGCTTTTAAAGGTACATCCCTGACTAATATAGAAGTTGCATTAAGTCTTCCCTGTAGACATTTTCCATCCTCAAAGGCCTTTTCAGTTTCTGGAAGAATAGGCTTGAAAGGGAAGGTTATACGACGTTAATGTCTGCTTAGCTCCTCTGTACCTTGGCAACTTGTGCTCTTTTTTGGAGAGCTTCCAAAGAACAAAATTTGACAGTTGTTGGTGTCTCCTATTCACATTGTCTGGACCATACCGAGCACTGGACATGGGCTTGAGAGGAAATGTCGTGAGATGATTACAAGATCTAGCAAAACGTTTTTCACTAGCTTGGGTTGATGATAATATACTTTGTCTATAATGAACCACATCCTACTGAGTGTGAATATTTTGAAATGAGGATAATTTTTTGAGCATGCTGCTTTCTATAATTCTGGTACCCACTTCACGTGCCTAAGGCACTCAGATCAACTGGTGTGTACTTGGATATTGACCATTAACTGATGAGTGTTCAAGGACTTTCACAGCCTTGTGCATGAGCAGAAATGTGAATTTCCTTGAGGGCATCATTATTGCCTAAAATAGGCAACACTAGCACACAGCTGACAGTCCTACCACCTCAGCTTTATTCCAGCTGTTTTCTCCACCTGGGTAGGGCATTTTGGTGATCAAAGAGTTCAGCTGATTTTCTTTTTATTACCCTTGCGGTGATCACTGGATGCGTGGCTGCTGTGCTCTCCTTAGGGAGAAGGTACCCAGAGCACATGTGGACTGTGTTGTCGTGGGTTCCTATTCCTTATATTTAAAGGTGAACAGTTGTTGGGCCTCACACCCATCTGCAGAGCTGTGGGGTATTTTTTTTCTGTTTGTCCTTCCAATATCTTTCTTTCTAGCCACCTGCCACCTTCACAAAGTTCAGAGTGGGGTCTTTTGAGCGACCTTCTGTTTCACCCGGCCAGAGGATCAAGGCCAGATTGTGAAGAGCTCCATTACATTGCAATTTAAGTAAGTTTATTGTTGAACTATCAGGTGTATTTGAAAGTAGTTAAAATCAAAGCACCTGAGGGAAAGAACACCAAGAGTTGGTAGATTATTACAGGTAGGGTATACTTGGAGATATATAATTTAAAATCTCTGTACCCTTCACGCTCCTTTTTGGGGACTTGTTTTTGCCATGGTGTTATTCCCACTTCATGTTGCTGTAACTGAAGCAATTACTCTGCTGTGATGGGAGAGAGCCATCAAAATGAACTGAGGGGGACCTTCACACTTTTTAAATGTAAGAGCTAAAATCCTCCCGGGACGTAAAACAGCTTGACATTACCAACTTTTTACCAAGTCTTTGGGACAAATTCCTGGCCCCACGGGGATCAAAATATTGGACTAAAAATGGCTATAGGGCTACAAAGATGATTAGGGGATTGGAGCATCTTTCTTACGAGGAAAGGCTGAGGCACTTGGATCTTTTTAGTCTGGAGAAAAGATGACCGAGGGGGGATCTTATCAATACTTATAAATACTTAAAGGGAGGGTGCCAGGTAGATGGGAACAGTCTTTTTTCAGTGGTGCCCAGTTACAGGATAAGAGGTAACGTGCACAAACTTGAACATAGGAAGTTCCATCTAAACTTGAGGAGGAACTTCTTTCCTTTGAGGGTGGCAGAGCACTGGCACAGGCTGCCCAGAGAGGTTGTGGAGTCTCCCACACTGGAGACATTCAAAACCCGTCTGGACGCCGTCCTGTGCAACCTGCTGTAGGTGACCCTGCTCTGGCAGGGGGGTTGGACTAGATGATCTCCAGAAGTACCTTTCAACCCTCACCATTCTGTGATTCTGTGAAACATAGGTCAACTGCAGGGGAGTTTGATGGTGTTTTAAATATCAGCTATGAGAGTCATCTAGGTAAGAACTTACTTCATGAGGAAGAAATAAACTTTGATGATGCAAAAGGAAACTGGACTGGAATGAAACTGACGAGTACAAGCATCAGATTGCAAAGAAAAATAACTTTTTCTTAACCTCCTGAGGTTCGCAAGCCAGACTTACGTTTTCTGTAGCCTGACTGGTGAGTTTTGAACACTCATAGCTGCTGATTCAGCAGGATAGCTCCACAGAGGATAGTTATGAAAACTGACATCAGCGGGTGAGCTAGCCCAGCTTGGGGTCTGTGAATGTTGGGCAACCACCTTAAGATGTTGTGGTGACCCCAAAGTGCAGGGTATAACATATGGGGCAGTTACACCCTTAGACCCAGTGGCAATCAGGTACATGAGCAGTTCTCAGGGGCTGAGGTTTAACATCGTGTTAATTGTTAACCCAGGACTAGGACATATATAGTCTCTTCTTGATCCACAGTGGGATGAATCTGTGGTGTTACGGGTCTGCATCTGTACTGTTGTTTCTGCTGGAGTATTGTATGGGCTTGGGCTGCTTTGTAACGGACATTTTTAGGAAAGCTTGAGAAAAAGACTTCAACGTTTATTTGTGACGCGTTTGTACAACTCAGGCAATTTGCAAAATGCAATTTGTCTGGTGCTCTTCCTCTTTCACCCCAGCATAAATGCAATAGATCCTTCTGACTCCATGGCAGTGAATCTCTCTGCTTCAGCTGCTCTGTTTTAGAACATCTTGATTTAATGAATTGTTACTGTCTATGGGATTTTTAGTAACAAATACTGTGAACTGACACACTAAATGAAGAGCTAGATGAAACCTGCTACACAGGTACGAAAAGCTGAAAATTCCTCTTTACTATGGCTATAAATTCGCATCAACTTTTCTTAAATAATTGTTATACATTGCTATTTTGTGATTAGTCATAGGCTCCCTTATAAACCAGCACAAATGAAGCCAATGTAGCTAATGAATTAGGCAATAAATGCCTACAAAAGAATAATCTTAATAAAAATGCTAAAAGAGCAATATTGTAAAGAAAGCCTCTGTCTACACAAATCAAATAGGAAATAATCTTGGAAAAATCTGAAAATGAGTACAAGCGCTACTGACTGTTACTCAGAGCAAAGAATTATTGATCCTTGCCTGCTTCTATTGATTTTATGTCACTTCTGTGATTTAATCATGTTTTCCTTGTTATCTCTTTGCAGTCTTTCTTCTATTGTCTGGTATGAAATCTCAGCCAAGGCCTTTCAGCCTGTGGTGGTGGATCAAAATAACTTTGCCTTCCATTTGCATTGTTTTAAAGAAATGATTAAACAATCAAGCTTAGGTTATCCTTGGACAGGATTACACAGTACAAATGCATCTCTGAAAAATGAAAATGCCTCCTTCTTTTCATTAGTCAGGGACTAAGAAAGGTTGTGAAATGCTGCTGCAGACAATCCAGTATGCAAACCTATGCAAAAGTGTCTAAGCGCTTTGCTTTTGTGTTAATCCATCTATTCGTTTCTTTTTAAAATACTCAAATTGTGTTAGAGCTTCTGACCACTGAAGTCTATGGGAACAAATTTGCATGTGGGAGAGACAAAACTTGCATTTTATTACATCAGTATGGCTACTGTCATGCAAACTTCTCTCCAAGATAGTACTGTGCTTTTTCCACGAAGTGCTCAAATTTCACTTTCAGGAAAATGGCTGCAGTGAAGAGCAGGATTTGGCCTAATTCTTGACTTAGGTTTAGAAATATGCATTTATGATTGTGTTTTCATTATTGGTTTTGAAGGAAAAAAAGTACTAGAAAAGATCATTTCTTTGAAAGAACAAAAATGGGGTAGGTATTAATAGGTGTATAGTGTGAGATATATATTAACAGGGCAACATTTTGATATCTACTGCTCTACAACTCACTGTTTTCAGAATATATTTCTTGAATTTATTTTTTTTCAGTTGTTGATTAGGATATGTTTTGTGCACGTAGTTGCACACAACTGGCAAAATACTGTCGTTCCCTCCCATGCACTTGAGATTGTTAACGTTAGATGTTTCTCGCTTTCTGGATCTATTTCCATAATGGAGTACCTTTTTCACTCTTTGTATTAAGATTCCATTTAGGAAGGGTTCAGAGAGGTTTAATATAAGAGTCAGTAGATTTATGAGTATGTTACATACATAATTATTATAGATGGTTATAAGCACATCAAAAGGAAATGTAATAGATGTTTGTAAGCTCTGGTTACATGAAACCTGTTGGACTAACAACTGAATCACCATTTATTAAACGTACCTTAATAATCGATCATAGAGTTATTATAGCTTTTAACATAATGCTCAATTATTTATTTTTCCATTTGAATCTGGACTTTTTAACCTAATATGTATAGACCGTAGTAAATTCCGCACCAGGAGAGGGCTGTATTGCCTGTGCATGGGAATTACAGAATATTACGCAGGTTTACACCACCCAAAGGTGTAGTCCACGCAAATATATATATACACACAAATTCTCATGTTCTTGTTTAAACCTCTCATTGAGATTGTTTTACACTGTCAGTCGTATGAAGAACAGAAACATACTTTACCAGATTCATCCTCTGTAGACCATAATGTTGCACGAGTCCATGGAGTCTTTTTTATGAAACGGGCCACGCAAACCTTCCAGATCTCCTCCTGACATCTTTGAGCTGTAGTAGAAAAGAAGTAGGAAAGTGTCTTGGAGACCACTAAACGTCTGCCCATCAGAACAGGCAGGGGCTGGTCTTATGCGACGTGGCAACCCAGTTGGCTTTCCAGTGGACATCTGTGGCAGACAAAAGGTCAAATTGGAGGCGGAAATCAGAGTGGGTGGGGAAAGAAACACACATAAAAATGCCACTGTGCTACTTGTTGCCCTATGACAAAGATAGTGTGGGAGGATGGATTGGAAATACAAGTGAGACCTTCCCTGGGCATCGCAAGTTGTTCTTTGCAGCAGGCCAGTGTAACTTTTGTGTTCTAGTTAACAGCATGTGCTCTAAGCCTTCAAATATAAATAGTTACTGGTGACTCATTCAATGTAATTCTTCAGCTATGTCAGTGGGATGCAAGGGTGGCCTTATGGGTAAAGGCATGGCTTTCAGGCAGGAAGTGCACATTTTATTCTTGCCACTTGCCACAAGATAAGTCATAAGGAATTTCTTTAATCTTTCCATTTGTAATTTTGTGAAACAGACAGAAAAAATGTTACTCCCTTCAGAGCAGTATTGTGAATTCATCTGGGGTCAGCAAAGCATCCATTTGTCTGTGTCAGGACTGCCAGGGACTGCCAGGGCCCCACTGCCCACTTTGCTTATGCCAGGGCGCCAGAGGGCTGGCCTGGCTGCTGGTGGGACTGGGGCTTGGGCCACAGCAGCTTTCCTGCTGGGAAAAGGGGAGATTGCTCTCAGGAAGCAGCAGGCACGACTGCCCCAACTCCTTCCACCATTACAGGTCAACAAGCCCAAATCTCCTCCCATCCCTGGTACATCCTCTGCTTCTCTACCATTATTTTCCATGAAAAAGCATCCCTGCCTCCCTCATGCTCCTGCCCCTCATCCTTGGTCCAGCAATATTTGATTTTACAGGTGATGCTGAGAAACCTTGGTCTAATTCAGGTCAAACTCTTCTGCATGTGTGACATCTTGAGACCTTAGACTTGCTTGGGTACTTAGGGAGTGCTGCATTCCAGAAAAGCAGATGCAGTATAAAGCTCTGCAGTGGAAATATGAGCTATGGACTATACCTCTCATATCAAGCATATCTGGAAAAGTATAAATTAAATAACGCTGTAGAACTGTTCAGCTTTGGGTGGGAAAGGATGCTTCTTTTGTTAGGATTTTACAGCTGCTCATTATATGTGCCTATGATTACTTAAAATTGTATAGACCACAGGACAGTATTTGCTTTTAAACCTCAATCTCCTTTTCAGAAAGAGAACAGGGTGACTCAGGTGTTGAAGTTAGAAGGGTTTGCACTCAGACTTTAGAGCTCTTTGTATTTCAAAGTCTGCATAACTTGGGCCTGAGTGAGCAGAGAGCCTACTCTGTATGATTACACAGTGAGACCTGAAACAAAAGTTTTGAAGTCAAATCATCAACTGCACCCTTGTTTATTTGTCAGGGGAAAGCAGGATTTAACATTTAAGAATGTGGAGCTGACAGAAATGCATTATTCAGAGCATTTTAGGTATCGTCAGGTTTTGGTCAAATGTAGAGAATAATGCCAGTTGATTTAATTTGCACTTTATCCAAGCTGAGACTCCCTTATGACTTAAATTTGCTTTCATTTAGGTATGTGTAGCGCACATCCCCTGCATGCCTCCCCTCCCTGTGCCTCACCGCTCCTGAACGGTATAATTCTGAACTGGGAGTCACATGAGCAGAAAACCAGGAACCAAGGAGCTACGCTCAATGGAAAGCTTTGCCCTGTTCCAAGGCAGGGCTCAACCTCCCTCTTGTTTCTCACATGGCTGATATCAGAGTTTTCAGATGGAGCATTTCAATAGCAACACGCAGCTTACTCCCATATATTCAACAAATAGGTTACTGACAGCGTTAGACTAGCGTAACAGATAATAAAGGGCAAATATTTTCACAGCGCAATGGAGAGTGCAGCTCTGTTGTAAAGCTGAACTCTCGTGCAGAGGAAAGGCTTGATATATAGTAAGAAAGCCTCACAGTGCATGTATCTAGCTGCCTTCCCTAAAAGGCTCCCGACTTGATGTAATGTCTATATAGTTGCTATTCTTTGCAAGTTCACTTCAACAGCTACATCCTGGTATCGAGTTTTGTTATATTATACTGCCGCGCTAACGCTTACACGTTTGTTCTTGCTGATGAATGTCTCCTAATATTGAGTTATGTATCAGGTTATTGCAGGAAATCTGAGTGAAGATGTAATATTTCACAGACTTACCTTAAGAGGAAAGAGCTGCTAATATCATGAATAATTTCTTACAATAGAGATCCAAGCTGTCAGCTCCAACTATAATATCTGGGCCCCAAGGGGACTCAGGTTTTCATCTGGAGGTGTACAGATCCAAAGGAAAATTTGGCAGTGTTATCTTGACAGTGGTGGAGAGTTCTACTTCCTTACTCCAGAGTTCCGTTAAATACATCAATAGATACACCGTATTATGAATTTTTAAGCACCTCTCCAGAGACACTACTTAATACAGAATATTTGAGGACTCAGCCACTGCAGGGTTTTTTCGGTGCCTTAGAAATATTTCTGCTGGGTAAATTTCTGTGGGAGTAGAGTTCGGCCCTTTATTTTAATCTGTCTTCTTTCAAGATGAATGTGTTTGTTCTTGAGGTCCAGGTGACATTGGCAGATTCTTTTAGCATCTCCAGACACCGTGGCTGGAAGATACTATAAATTTGTTTTAAAGTGTAAGATTTTTTTAGCATTGACCAAGACAAAATGAAATGTTCTACTATTTTCATTGTTCTTCCCACTTCCCTTGCAAAAAATCAAAAAGTTCCACAAAAAAATTATTTCCCTTTTGAGAAGAAACGAGAAGACTGTGTGTTCTTAAAGAGAACACGAGCACAGAACAAGATCCTGGGACACCATCAGCATGGACTCTAAGTGTGTGAAATACTTTCTGCCATTGTTGCAGACTGGGTCTCTCTGAATTGACTCACAGATGTGAACAACCCAAAAGTGCTTTCTGCCCCTCTTTTTAACGAGAGACAGGAACCACCTTCAGCATCAACTGCAAGAGATGGGCTTGATTTTGCATGGTGGGGTGCACAGTTGAACTTAATGGCTGCTTCAAATCCTACACAAGACAAGAGGGCTCCACAGAAACTTTTGTGCTTCGAGGTTTGCTGGAAACCTCAGAAAGTTTCAGAGACAGGGTGGAAGAGTCCAACAGTGGTCATTTGGCAGTCTATGTGACACCACAATCATTCCCACCCTATGTACCGACAAATACATGGAACTTTGTCATTTAAAGAGACTGAAATAATTAATAATATAGAATTTGCTTCACTTGCCCTGACAAAAGTCTTGCTCTGCAACCTGAAGTTCAACATGTTCTGGCATCTCGGTAGGGGAAGTGAATTTTTTTAAAATGCATGACTTCATAGTATATAAAGTCAGTTCCACCATTAAGCTTAATATATGGCATTAATTATGTCAGAACTCTTTAAAGCAACAGAATTCTTCCCAGTGCTATGGTTCAATTCGAAGAGCTAGCTTTAAAGGCTGGGTAAAAAAAAAACATTTCAAAACACTATTTTGGTATTGGGCACTGCTTTGTCTTCAGGCTCTGGGCCTGCTGCTCAGCTGATGGAAATGTGGTAGATTTTTCACTTGCCTGTGCCAGCTTATTCTGAAACTAGCTGCTGTATTTAAAAACAAAATAAAGCACTGATGACTGTATTTTTGGTGCATGTACAGAAGGCATGTGAAAATAAACAAAGAAAATGAACTTGCAGCTAAATTTAAAGAAACTAAAATGCACACAGGGCAGTAAGCAGGAGCACACACCACTTCTGCAAGGAAAAAGCTTTGCACTCTGATGTAAAGATCAGCCAAGGAGAAAATGGTTATAGAGGCAGGAAGACTCATCAGAGAGGCCAGTGACCTGACGGCAGGCGCTCGGAGGCGTCTCACATATCCACATGATATTTCTTGAGCTAGTAAACATGGCAAGGGCAAAACCATGCTTGCAATTTGCAGGTGAAGAAAGGCTGTATTTAAGCTAATTTATTACCCAAGATATTTCTCTGTATCAGTACAAGCTTTCAAGCCAGGCTTAAACTGCAAGATCAGATACTGCTAGGAGAGCTACTATGTTAGAAGAGAATTTGTGGTGCAAACCCTGTCCACCTACACCAAGCGCCCTGCTTGAGTCACTGCGGTCATCTTGTCAGCTATATAAAAAACTGCTTATAGGGTCAGAGAGATTGATTTAGGCGGCTTAAACATCTCTGCATAATCATGGCTGGTGGCTATTTTCAGTCTGCACACACTTGGTGTGGTGGCATGAACCTGTATCCAAGTTTGCATGGGATAATATCAAATGTTTGACCACTTCCTTGAGCATGCCACAACTGTCCTCAGGATGTTTGACCAAGTAGATGTGTTTGAACCATATGTTCTAGCTCTTCTGGCCAATCCAGAAATGTACATCGCTGAAAGGTTCAGGTTTTTTTTTGGCTTGGTCTATCAAAATGTGTTTGATACGATAGCGCAGGCTGTCTAGAGTTGCTTACATGTGATAACTGCACGCGTTTGCTTTCAGATTAAACCTTGTTTCAGAAGATTTGTAACAGTTGTGATGTTTTTTATTTCACAACATAAGGAGGCTGCTTATGTGTTGGAATAAGAAAGATGTCCTATGCAAATAGTAACTCCCTTATACAAGGAAGAGTAGTCACTAAGGAACGATGAACAGAAGCGTCTGAAAGAGGAAATATCTACCTCTCATTCATAAAACATTGAAGTTATCCTAAAATGCAAGATCTGGATTCATGGGGCCGGAGGGGAAGGTGGTGTTAGGTGCCTAAGCACTATTGATTTAACAGGAAAGAAGGGTTGGTACCTGGACAGATTTAGCATTATGGCTTAAATTAAGAAAAACTTGCCTAATTGAAAGCAAGTGCCTTATCCCATCGCAATCAGCGGGATGTAAGTGCACGCCTGTGTTAGACACGGAGGGAGAGACTGCTGAATTGGTGCCTGAGCGAGGGACAAAACTAGTTTATTTATAAGCGCTCTATTTATAGCTTTTGCTGTGTTGGAATACACTAATTCATTTTAAGTGCTCTGTCTCTGCAAATGAGCTCATAGCTCTCAAGAAGGTGAAGTTCTCCATCTGTGCTGCCTTTTCAGATGCGGTCCTGCTCTCATTGAACAGGTCTGAGCTCCTCACCATGGAAAATACCACCTAGGAGGGAGTCAAAAAAATAGGCAAGTCTCATAACAAACTATTAAATCAGGAATATATACCGGGAGGGCAATAGTGTGGGTTTTTTTGCCAAGGCAGAACTTGGCCAACAGGGTAGAAGTAGTGTTGTGGAAGGCCTTCATTGAAGAGAGCTTGATCCAAGTGGAGCAGCACACGATGTGGGACCCATCCATGGAAATGTGTTGGGGCGCTGCAGGGAGGGAGTGAGCCCGGGCACACAGCACAGAGCACATCCCTGAGACTGTGGCTATCACCACAGGATTGCTGGTGTTTGGGTGAAAGCAGCAAAGACCATTCCCTCCCTGTGGCCAGGCGACCACCGGGAAACAGCACAGGGGAAGATGCTGTCCTGCCAGCCCCAAGGTCACCCCAAAACCCTTCACACAAGCCTGTTTACTAAAGCTTTTCCATGCATTTGAAGATCTGGCCACAGATAGCAAGTCGAGTAGTCTACAGCATGGTTCTTGCTGAGCACCACTTGCCTGTTGATTTAGCTTAGAGTAGGCTCCATGCTGGGAGAAAAGCAAAGCCTCAATGTGATACTGGCCTTACAGAAGAGATAATACGGCCATGCAGAGATGAGCCCTCCACCTCCTAGGAGCAGAACATGTCCAATCAGCTGAAGCTGAGGAAGGAGGAGACGCAGGGGATTTCTCTTCCTCCCCTCTAAACATGAGCTGCATGTGAAGGCTTTGTCCACATCCCTGGTGACATATGTACGAATATCAGGACATCTACTTCAAAGAACGCACCCCTGGAAGCAGGAGGAGGTGTGTTTCGTGTGGGACAGGCTCCTGACTGGCATCTCTTTCAGGGAGCTCTGAGTCATTATTTGATCCTGGTGAGCGTGGCAAAGGCGGTTCTGGGCTGCCCCCATGTTTCAGGCTCAACTCCTTCCTCATTTGTGGTCCTCTCCTGTCGGCATCTTGAATTTCCAGTTTGGCCCTCATCTAAATTTGAAACCAGACCAACAAGTCAAATCCCATCCCCAAGCCAGGCAACCCCGAAGAGAACCCCACAGATCTGCTTTATTAATGGTATGTTCTTAGGGAAGTCCTTGTCAAGATGTCATCTGAAGTTCCAGGAGAGAACGAGCAAACGGAAGCGGGTGACAGAATCATATGCAAATTTCATGATATACCACAGTCTTCCATTGACAAACCGCACAGCCTCACCTTTGATCGCTTTCTCTTAAGTCCTGAGCACATAAAAGTGAGGAAATTAGACATGGCAAAACATGTGCATTCCCCTGCTTGTTCT
The DNA here is from genome assembly GCA_003993805.1 of Himantopus leucocephalus. Lineage (NCBI taxonomy): Eukaryota > Metazoa > Chordata > Aves > Charadriiformes > Recurvirostridae > Himantopus > Himantopus leucocephalus. The sequence goes on along the minus strand of RSEF01000002.1, from coordinate 9,723,677 downwards.
TTTCCAGAAATAATGAGAAAGCAAAGGTTAAAAAGGGCTCCAAAAAAAGAAACAAAAAAAGAAACAAGAAGAAACAAGAGTTTGTTATTTATTTTTTAAAAAAATATTAATACCAGTTTGGCTAAAGAGGCCTTCTCTTATGTTTCTCTCTCGAACACAAAAGAAACATTTTCAGGAGCACAGAGGATTTTTTTCAATGCAGCCTGCTCTTGGCTTTATCTTTATTTTCTATCAAGTAACTGAAAACGAAACAAAGATCTCAGACATAGGTACATCTTTAAGAGAATTTGCTCACTCTTAACTTTGTTTGAATGGGTAAACCTCCTCACTGTTTGCCCTTAAAGCTGTTCTAACAGAGAGCTGTTTTATCAACACTGGCTGCTCAGAAAGGAGAGGCATTTTCTTCCACCTTCGGCGCAGTTTTCTATGCCACTGTTGGGGGGTGGGAAGTTGACCTTATGTGGACCCTCAAGACAAAACCAGAGGCTTTAAGCAAGTGAAGAATAGGCAAACACTAGCCAGCAGTTGCCATATACAGAGTACACTGCTCAAAAATCCCAGAAATCTCACTGATAGAGCGTTACTCTGTGACTGGATAGGGCTTCTCCCCTATGTCATTTATACATGTGTCAATAGGAGATTACGCCTGTAAGTACAGACTTGGCAAACTCACTTCTAGTGTTTATTACGGAATTTTTCAGGAGAAAAGTAAAAGAAGTACGGCAGGTATTTTACCCAGTCACGGTGCTTTGGAATGATGAAACTGCCTCTGGAGCCGTTTTGCAGAAACTCTTAAACAATGAGTTTAAACAATTTTTTTAAGCAACAGACAATTTTCTCGGCTTTGGGGGGGAGCGGTTGTAGCTAAGAGCTTAATGTTAAAATTCACAGAGAAGCAGATCTGCAACAAACGGTCTGCTTGTAATTATTAATTCCTAAATCCAAGTGTCTCTGAATTTTGTAAAGTGTGAGAAGCAGATCTGAATACTTCTGACCGATGTCTCAGCGCTATGAGAAATCATCAACGGTTAAACAGTGGGCTTCAAAATAAAAATTATACCTGCATTGCACAGATGCTTTGATTTATCTCAAGCCTGTTGGGAACAGGTTCAAGATAAACTGAATTAAGCTACTATTTAAACTGTAGCAAGAATGTCCACAGACCTTTTGTAGTGATTTAATGCAATAAATAGGGAGAAAAAAAGTAGGGTATACTTCCTGGGTTTTTCCCAGGATTTGGTTTGTGGTTGAGGCACTGGAATGAGTTTTAGGAAATCTAAATTCTATTTCTGGCTCTGCCAAGCCATTTATCCTCTCTGTGCTTCTATTCCTTACTGTTCAAATAGCCATAATTAATATATCTCTGCCAGGCATGTAGCAAGGGTGAAACCACATTTGCTCAAAGACTAAATGAAATGTATTAGAGGAAAAACATAAACATGTACAGTTGTAGTTTTTCGACATACTAGCTGTTACTATTCAAAGAATTCCAAATCCTGGAAATTTTACACACACTGTTAAAAACTGAAGTTTCTAACTGCATTGATATGTTTAGTTCTGCTACAAGAAAGTTCAGGGAGTTCTGTTGTACTGCCAATGTTGTTTCACAGCTCTCCAGGAAGGACCGTGGCAGTTCAGTGTTTGGATGTCATAAATCAGGGATATTTGTACATTTTCAAGTAAAAAAATTCCAGATCTCTGTATCTGAAGCTTTCTCATGGATGTTAGGATTCTCCAATGGATTCCAATGGATTTTCACTGTATTTCAGGGGCTCAAGTATTAGTCCTAACCTAAGACTGAATATAAAAATAACTACCTCAGCATTCCAAAAAGCAAGATGGTTTTTAAGTTGATTTAAACACAAAAAAAGTTGAAAAAACCCTGATGCTGAAGTACATCATCTTCATTCCCCAAGCTTAATTTTAAAAATCCCAAAGCCAACATAACTCTTTCCATTATTTTTATTTTTTTGATTATTGAGTTTCAACATATATAATGCAAACATCACAGTGCTGTGATCTAGAAAGTGTAACTTGCTCTTCATTCAGCTGAGATGACGTAACGTGCTGCTTAGCCCTGCAGCTGCATTACATAAATATTATTAATGACAAAATGTGGGCCGGGTGTTAAAGTATTATATTAGAGTAATCCAAGGCAATAGCAGTGACGAGGTTTTTCAGACGTTATCTAAAATATGGCAGATGAGTCTCCCATTAGGAAAAATGTTTCTCAGGAGACAGGATCGTGTATTGATAATTCTTTATTTGAGCTGCTGGTGAGAAGTATGGAGAGAGATGTGTTGGTATGTGGAATCTAGCCATGCCTATTTGTGGATGGGGGTGTGGTTTACTGCAAGGTATCCCAATACAACAATGAATAAAATACCTTTTTTCCAGAGTTTGCATAATATTAGGGACAGCCATGCAAACACAGGCTCTGCTGTCATCAAAACTCTTAATCAAGGACCTAATAAAAACTCTCCACAGAGTCAGTGGACTTTAGGAAGCAATTCATCTCCGCCTGAGCTAGACATTTACAATAAGTCAGATGAAGCGGTCCCTTTGCCTCTGGAAGCAGACAGACAACAGGTAAGCTATGCATTGTGTCTGAACTGGTTTGGTGGGAATTTTTAGCTTTCAGGTCTTCTACGTGAACTCTTGCTCCTACAGAAATTGCTTTATGGTCTTTGTTGACTATATGGAGGAAATGGGATCTTAGATCTAAAGGGCTCATTTGAAAGGCATGTATATGCACAAACGCACATGCTCAAATATTCACACATCACACACACAGGCAATAAAATCCACAGTTTGAAAACACACTTTCAGAGCCTTTGCTACCCCAGTATCGCTAGAAAGATGCTGTCAGCTCAAGTACTGTAAACAGTATTTTATCTCTCTAGATTTTCAAAATGGAAATAATGCCAAAAAGGCACATATTTTCTGTTAGCTTTTATTATTTCGTTTAGTTGGGACAACGATGAGCAGCAGAATCCTCTGTCTTTTTGTTCACGATCCTTTTCACAGTCACTGTAGATTTGATTTCAGACTGCACTGGGTGGTGCTCATTCAGACCGACTGCTTTCAGTGGGATTTTTTTTAATGTCAGATCGCATCTATTGATTTGAGAATTTGCCACAGTGGGTTGCTGTTGTTTTTATTAATATAAATAAAATTGATAATGTCCCCTTAGTGCTGAGTAGCAAAAAAAAGCTCTATTTTGAAACTGTACTCCATCAAAACACAAATCCCACTATGATTAGAGGACCGAATGATTACAACAGCCATATGTTTATAAATGAGTAATAACCTTTACATCAGCAGAGTCCTTCACCAGGAACATCACAGATGGCGATATTTACAGTAGTTCTCTCTGAAGGGCTGACACCTATGGTGGGTGAGCCTCCGTTAGCACAAGCAGTCTTAAAATGGCAATTTTTGACCTTCCAGGCCGGACAATGGAGGAGTTTCATTTTCCAGAGATTTTTTGCCTCCCTTCTGTCATCAGTTTTGCCACGTTGCTTAGTGACCTTCCGGCACTTGACCAGTCGGCGATTTTCAGAATGCAGGAAAATGTTCATCGAGAACAATGCAAATCCAAGTGCCAGCTTTCCTCAATACCCTGCTTTTGTATCTGTACAATTCAAAACCTGTAGGAGTTGGAGAGATATAATACTGCAGCAAGTAGGCCTGTAAACCAGCTATTGAAAATTCATATGTTTTGATGAGATAGCACATAAAACAGTGACTGGCACCAGGCCACAGTCTGATTGCAAATGTTCATATTTGTTGGCAAAAACGAGTCTTCTGTGACCTCCCAAGGTCACCTCTCCAGATTTCTCTCTCTGATTCATCAGTAGCAGTTTTGTCAGTGTGTGCAAGCACACAACTATGAGCTCTTCTCTTTCTCCTCTGCTGGCCGAGTGCCACTTCTGAGCAATAAAGTTTCCGGAATTGCTTCTGAATATTGCCTGTGACACTTGCCCCGCTCCGGCTCCCGCTGCTTGCAGAGAGATGGCAAGAGAGTGAGCAAAAGCTCACCCACGTGCAACATCAGAAAGTCAGCCGGCTGCCAGAATGCCACGCAGTCTACAAAAATGCTGTGAATTTGGGGCATTCTAAGGCCGAGAAATTCTGTCCCAGGAGGAGCAGCATCTTCTGAAGGGGGAAGGGGATTTGGATGCCTGAGGCACACTGAGATGCCTGGGTTTCTGGAAGATGCATGAGGTTTCTGCTCTTGTTTGACCAGTCAGGTTCTGCCAAGGTCCTGTTGCAGCACCCACCAGGGCTGTCTGTGTTCTCAGCAGGCACGGGCCAGGAGGATTTCTGAAGAAGACACCTCAGCTCTGCAGCCTGCACTTTCGTTGGCTTCATGGGCAGGTGCATCTTTCCATTCAGTCCTTGGACTGTCCTTTTGCACTGCTGGTTAGCTTGTGAGGAGGTAATTGTTTCAGGAGGCAAATGACAGGGTGGTTCCCAGATCCTGGATCTCCACACCCATCACCCTGTGGATGAAGACCCTGCCTGGACACTAATCACGTGCTGTATTGGTTTTCCTTGCTGCCCTGTTGGGTTGTCCAACCTGAACTATTCACTTCACTATTGGAGCTCACCTCTCATGAATCAAAATACTGGCACTGCCCTTTTCCTCACACACTGGAGCATTTCAGCCTACGGTCTTCTCTGTTTTCACTCTGTTTTTAAGTCCATTGAATCCTATTTACACCTTCTCTTATCAGTGAGACACCATTCATCTTCTCTTCACCATGGTGAAGGGCTCAGGAAACCCATCTTATGACTCAAGTTGTACATTTTCATAGTCTTTTTGTCCACAGTTAATCCAGCTCTGAGTTCCTTACTCCTCTCTATGCCTGAAGATAAAACACTGGTCCTTCCAGTGAAATCAGCTAAGTAGAAACACCATAACTGCCACGGGTCCCCTGATGGTACCTTTGACTCCTTCTGCAGGGTTTCGGATTTAATGACTTGGAATGGGTAGCAGATACTAATGGTTTGCACATCTGTTACACTGCAGCTGGAGAGTGTGTTCCTGTGTTAGAGGCTTGTTTTCATGTACTGAAAGTAGATGGACAAAAATAAAGGCTCATTAAATATTGAAAAGAAAGGTATCTTTTTTAGTCAGAAGATTTACGTCTCTCCTAAAAATCAAAGTTTATAAAAAAAATCTAATCTCTTCCTCCTGGTATGAAATGATTCTCTTTAGCAAAGGAATAAGTCTGTGTTTCTTGGGGTTATCTCTATTTTGACTTCAGCCACTGGCCAAACTACTCCTCATTGTTACTTTTTCTTCTCTTCTTTCCCCCTGCCCATTTTGCTTTAAAAAAACCAACTTTGACTCCTTGAAGGAAGTAAGGAGGCATCCACAGAAGACAAAGACAACAACATGAGAAACTTCCTTTACAGTTTTCCCAGTCACCTACATACAGGGATCTTATATGACCTTCCTCTATCTTGTGGTGCTGTAAAATAATCTGGGGGACCGAGTCCCTTCACTGGCAAAGAATTCAAACATGCACTGCCCTTTCCAGCTATTCCCATTGCTCCAATATAAAAAGTTACCTAACCCTTAAAACCTTGCAGGTCTAGAATGTACCAAACAACAAAACATTTCAAAAAACAACTAAACTATTGCCGAGCAGAAAAGTGCCTTACTTTCTCTGCTCCTTTGATGAAAAGTGGTTTTGCTTTGTATGTTGAGACCTTGCAGTGTTATCTTCTTTGAACCTCCGGCACTCTTTGTTTTACGCCATCGAAGTGACACTGCAAGGACAGCTGTCCTCACTAAAGTTCTCATTTTTCTAATCTTACATGGTTCTGTGCATAAAGAGCACCTAAATGTATTCAACCAAGTGGCCTTTCTTATACAGGGTACGAACAAGAAGGAATGAAAATGAAGTCAGATCCTTGAGAATCTGCACTGGAGTAAACAAACGCAACAAAAATATTACCGTTACAATCAACGAATGCTGACTGAACTCAGTGGGAGCTATCCACATCCATCTGAGCACAGGCTTTGACTCGCCTTAGCAGTAAAGTTTAGACGTGAACCTGACCTTGAAAGTTCAAGGGTGTTCTGATTTAAAGTTCTAGTTTGATCTCATCTGCACTCGCAGCAGCAGGACAACAACTTCTGTTTTCCCCTCTTTGTTAAAGAGGTCATAACTTGCCTTGGTTTTCAAAAGTTTGTTCTTTTCTTGGAAGAAAATACAAGAAGAAAAAGAGGCTGTTGGTTTTTTTTTTTTACAAGTAGACAAAAATAGGAGAAAAGAGAACTGCAAATCATAGAAAATAATTGTTTTAGCTGAGAAGAAGATAATGCTGTATTACAATAACTGGTTTTATTGCACAGACCTTGGTTTTTTTCCTTCTCTTTGTACAGCAGACAGAAGATGGAATGAGGCTGACCGTGAACATGAATATAAAGGTATGCATGGATGTAGGACTTTATGAACTGCATGGGGTAGGAGTCTTGATTAGTGTTGCTGAGTAACAGATTAATTCCTTTAGCACTTTCCTGTAAACATGCCTGACTGTTGATACAGTCAGGGGCTTTAAACTGAATGCATAGATTGAATTCTGCCTCTCCCGTCCGTGTCAGCTGACATCATCTGTTTCTTCAGCCCATTTCTGATTTTTCTACTTTGCCTGCCCTTTCCCTCAATGGGGATTTGCTCTCTAGAATGTTTTGCGGGACCAGTTTGCAAAGGCTGTGTGATCACGGCAGAGCTTTGCCCGCGCTTGCTTCCTCCCAGCGACGCGTGGGCAGAACGCGGATGGGTGCCGTGCCGTCGGATGCTGAGCAGCCGCTCAGGGTTTCAGTACTGAAAGGGTTAGGGCTGCCTCCGCTCCTGCCAACAGGAATCCTCCCATTGATTTTTCACTAGGAGCAAGTTCAGGCCCTTCTTCAGTAAGTTACTGACACAAGTATCACTGCTGATAATAGTGGCCCTGCAGCAGATGGAGCGCTTCAATTATCTTGGGCCCGTGATGAATGAGTGCTATTGACAGCTGCTGCAAAATCCATAGCAGACTGAGCACTGCGCAGACAATTATGATATCGCTGGTAAACATATGGCAGGATTGGATCTCTTAAAAAACTACAAACTCAGGCTCTGCTGGCCTTGGGTTTGGTCCAGAGCCAAGTTCTAGGCTGAACTTCAGTCACACGCCGTTGGAAAATCCCATCGGAGTGGCAAACCGGGGTCTCAGGACTTTGGTATTTCGAGTTCTTTCTGCCTCTGTTGAATATTGTCTTTGAGTGTCAGTGGTGGTTCCGGTGCGAGAAAAAGGCAAGTTTTTTTCTTATAATACTGCTAAAAGTGTGTGTGTGAATTCCTTTCCACCTATTCTAATTCATCTTAATACATACAGTATTACCCGCAGAAGACTTTATATTTGAGCAGGTTGGTCAGAAGGAGAATGTATTCCTCTAGTGGCCAAGCCAAGGGGCCAGTACTATCCATTTATTTCAGCCAGTTGCCTGCAGTTAGTACACCAGCCAACGAAGCAGGAGAGCAGAGTGGGTTTTACCAGCTGTTCTCTTGCTGGTTCCTATCTTTCTTTTCACTACAAAAATGTGGCGGATTTGGGAGTACTGGGGCAGGCTTACAGCCCCAGGAAAGGAGCAGCAAATGAACTAGGTGGCTCCTCCATAAGTTGATCCCTGCCTTGACCTACAGCTGAAGGGGAAAAAGGCAGGAGCCCCTCCAGGCTGAGCCCCGATCACATCTGCATCACAGCCTTTGAGACGGGGGGCACAGCCAGGCGGAGGCAGTGGGGGACCCTGACCATCACCATTTCTGCACCACTCTCACCTATCTGCAGCTTGTGATCCAGATTCTCCCCTGAATTACACACAGGCGCTGAGGGCGGATGCAGGCAGGGACGACGTGTGCTGTCTGCACCCACACAGGAGCTGTCCCCCCCCACGGCTGGGACTGTCCCTGTTCCGTGGGCTCCCGCGCAGGGCTCCCTGGATGCAAACTACCCAGTTGTTCTCTGTGACCTCCTACAAACCGTCTCCCTTTTGCTTCATCTGTGGCTGCTTAGTATTTCTGAAAAGGACACTGAGATGGCTACACATCCACCTTCTACCTCCATGGTCACTCTGGGCACAACTGTGATTGTCTCACTGGGGTCTGGAGGGCTCAGGACACCCCAAGCCTTCTCCAGGCTCAATGGATCACAGGATTCTGCCTCATGGTCCTTCCCAAACTCTGAGATGATGTCTTACAGACCTGATGAGGTTTTGTTTCACTCAATCCAGAAAATATATCTAAAATGGGAGTCTGGTTTTCCACCTTTTTTCTTTTGGGGGAGGATAGCTTTTCAGTTGCTTTGTTATATAGTTTCCATCCTCCTTTGGCAGTGTTAGCTATATTATGTGATTAACAAACAGATGCAGCAAGAGCCGTGCATAATAGATGTCCCATCAGCTCAGGGAATTTAAAAAAAAGGTTGAATAACTGCTTTTTCCTTTATTTGCTGAATTAACATTTTGAACTGATCTTCCTGCAATGGGCCATATTCAGAACTCTGCATGTGCATTAGACAATTGAGAGCAAAATTTGCCCTTCATATACACTTTGCTTCTCCAATCACGTCACTTCTCAGTGCCTTCCTAGAAAATGCACTGACTTTTATTCTTGCTGTATTGTCCTTAACACTTATTATCTCATTGTCAGCTGGCAAAGTTATGAGATCAAAGTCTTGAGCATAGCAGGCAACCACTACTCTAAAATATTAGAAACATAGCCAGAATCTTATCCAATTCTCTAGTGCTTGGTAATTTGGGAGGGACTTTTGGATCCTATTGTCTGCATTGTCATTTGATTCTTGTTTCTTAAACATTATAAATTACGACACCAGGTGCAAGCATTTCTCAGCACAGACCTCTCTCTGAAATATACCTTTAATTGTATCAGATTATGTTTTTATTTTGTTTTAATAAATAAAAATATGTGAACACACCTACACAGGCAAGGGATGTATGAGATTGTTTGCTTACTTTGAAACCTACTTACACGCAGAGAGTTCAAAAGCTCGACTCAGACATCGTGCTCTGCTCAGGGGAGCCTGAATAAAGAGGTGATGAGGGGTCAAAGAGGGAAAAAAAATCCAACCAAAATGGGTACTATAGATGACCACAGTTGATGTGAGGGTGTGTATTTGCACTGGACTCAGAGATATCCCTCTTTGTCTGAACTGAGCATTTGGTGTTGTTTAAATACTGGTACCTTATCTTGGCTACTAATATGTGGCGTCTCTTTCCCCTTTGTTCATGGCACAAGTCTTTCCTTTGGTTGAAAACAGGAAAGGGATTAGTGACAGGTGAGAACCAGGCTTAAATACCAGAGCAAAACGTTTGCGAATTCAAGCCGCATTTGAAAGAAGTGCCTTGCCAGTTCAGACCATTAGCTCTGTCACCATAAAGCCCAAGCCACAAGCCATTGCCCTTTGCCCACAAGAACAGAGGAGCCTTTTTGCCATGCAACCGCGTGGTCAGGTTTGTTCTCTCTGTGCATGGCTTGTCCTCTCCCGCCTCAGGCTCTCCTTGACCACCTCTTCCAAACAACAGAGGTGTGGGGCCAGCCTGTTGGAAAGTATTTTACAGATTTATTTATTTTCTTAAAAAAGGGGTGTGGGGGAAGGAAAAAGGAATAGACAATCTTTTGCATCCGAATCCTCTCAGAGTGGAATTCCAGGAAGAGCATACATTATGCAGTGTGTTTTCAAAAGCACAGGTAAATGCAACAGACACATCTGCAAATAAAAGAAGACATTAAAAAAAATCAATTTAAATCCCCCTATCAACATACACAAGAAACAAATAAATCATTTGCCAAAACCAACTCAGAAACAAGCAGAGGAATTGAGGACAAAAGTGGGAATAGGTGTGCCCAGAAGACCATGGCACTGCTTCCCTGCAAGGCAATGCCAACTTCTAGTTGGCATTGTGCATCATTTCCACGGTGGCACATGGCCCATCTCCCTCTTAGAAGGCATGTAGGGGTTCAGCATAAATGATTGTGGGGTTTGAGATGCCTACCAAAGCCGTATTAGTAAAAACACCAATATCTGATGTAAAAATATGTTCTGTTCCATCTGGGGTCAGGTTGCATTTGTTATCATTTAAATTTAAAATGAGGCTAGAGAAGATATAAAACCCAGATATTCTAGGAACTGACACAGCCCCAGGTCTGACTTTGAACAATTTATCGCAGAGACTAGAGTTGTCAAGGGATCAGTCATAGCCTGTAGCTGAAAGTCATAGACTGCGAGCAGGAAAAATCCAAATATGCAGCAGGAAAAAGGAAAAAAGACTCTGTTATATTCCATTTCTCTGTAAACATTCTTGTCCTTGTAGGAGCTTTTGCGTTTCATCAAAACTAACTAGGAAAAACCCATAAATTGTCCCCAGATAGTAAGCTGGGACCAGAAATGCATTTTTCCTGATTTTGTGAATTTTTGTGCAAGGGTGCTGATAGTTAAGATTAACACTGCATCCACTTGACACTTAAAATGCATTTTCATGATGAAGGCTGTTTTTGCCACTGGTTTTAATAGTCTTATCACTTAAATGGTCACAAAGGGGTTTAAACATAATATCCCTATTAAGATGTATGAAAGAAGTTCAAACCTCTGCTGGATTTTTTTTTTTTTCTCAGCCTGTCTGGCAATAGACTTGATCAGATTCAAGTGCATTGATTCGCAGAGCGCAGACAATCTGGATAACCAGAAATCATAAGCACTTCAGGGCATATTTTTCCCTTCAGATACATTAACGTTAGAAAGAGTTTCTACATGGGTAACTTAAGGGGAATAATAGACTTGTGAACTTAAAAAGAAGTTACCTCATTGCTGAAAGAGTTAATGAGATGCTTTAAAACCCAGGAAATAAGGAAACGCTTTCAGTTTGGATTGATTGTAACAGGAAGATGAAATGCCACGCTGCGCCGAGCCACGGCCCATGGAGAGCTGGAGCACACCTCGCTCAGCCCCAGCACATGAGGTGAGGGCTGTGCGGAGGTCAGGACACCCACTCCACCCAGCACCATGGTCTCCACACTGCTGAAGATGCACTTGAGTTTTCAGCAGGAGCTGGGCTCCTCTCGGATACGTGGGATCTGCTGCAGTGTCTTGGTGGGTGTGAGTTGCCAGAATGAACTTGCTTTCTAACACTGGGAGATCACAGAATCATAGAATAGAATCATAGAATCAAATCATAGAATCGTTTTGGTTGGAAGAGACCTTTAAGATATAACATAGCAGTCTCTATCCACTATATGAATACTTTTCAGCATCATAATAATTTTCTTTGTGACATGTCCTGAAAACTCTTTAAAGCCACGCTCAGACGGGGCTGGACATAGCTAGTTTCTTACCAGTCTCTGCCACCCCCCCGCGGGTGCATTCACCAGTGCAAAGGCAATTCACCACGCAGTCGGTGTGCTCGGCTCGGAGGAGCCCAGCTGGGTGCTGCTGGCTGGACTTCTCCCCATCCCCATGTCTGGACATGGGTGGGGATTCATTAACTCTGTGCTTCTGTTGGAATTCCTCTGCTGTGCCAATCTCCTGCTATCTGATTATTTCCAGCAAATTTATGTGGCCAGTCACGTAAAATTACGGAAAACTCTGACAAACTAGGGCAAACCGTTTATTAAACTCCCGAATAAAACAATTCACCATTTCTGCAGTCATTTAAATACAAGTGGCTTTTTCATGGATTCTAGCAAAAAACAAGGTAAGCTTCAAGAAATATATCAGTGACATTTATAACTCCATGGATTTGTTTGATTCCTTTAACTAAATGATGTCTTAGAAAGCACTTCTGTGTGGACTTCATTTGTTAACATGGTTTATGGTTCCATGAGCCTTACAAGCCACTTAGCAGATAGTCTCCTCGCTACCCAACAGTACCGGTTTACTTTACATTGCTCGGCCTGTATGCTAAAGCTGATATTCTCCTTCTACTGCAATCTCTTTTTAATTTACAACTGTCAAATCCTCTCTGACTCGGTTTTTCAGCAATCACAAATGCTGCAGCCCCTACATAGATTCAGTTCCTACTTTTTTTTCCTTAACTTTATGCATAACTACCTATTCCAGTAAGAGTGGCTGCAGAAATCCTTCCTCGGCTCAGTGTTGTGTCTCTGACAATGGCCTGTAGCAGGTATTTAGGGGAAGACTGTAAAAGCAGAACAACCATACAGTGATACTTTATTCTGGCACACCCTCCCAGCAGTCTGTGCCTTAGGGGCATCGTGAGCCAGAGATTGTATCTGCATCTTTGCGTTTTGTAACGCTCGATGAATTTTTCAGCCAGGAATTCGTCTAATTGCTTTTTGAGCCCATTTATACTCTTGGCCTCTACAACATCCTGTGGCAATGAGTTCCGCAGTTTAATTATGCGTCATGTGAAAAACAAAAAATTCCTTTTTTTGGTTTTAAATCTGCTACTTGATAATTTTATTTGATACCCTTCCTTGATACCGCCTTTCTTGAGTGGCAATAACTAATTTAGCACATACAATACTTTTCTTATATTTAGGAGATTTTCTCTTCATATGTACTACCCTACATTTATCAATACTAAACTTCATCTGACAGTTTTTATCAGCTGGTCACTAAGTAACATGAAATTCTTCAGCAGCGTGCCATGATCATCTTTTGCTTTTGGTAGGTTTTTTTTGTTTTTCTTTCCATTGCTTTTGTTGATCAATTTTGTATCACAAAAAATTGTCATCTTGCCACTCAGCTCCTTTTCCAGTTTGTTTATGAATACTTTGAATAGCGTAGGTCCCAGGACAGATCTCTGTGAAATTCCATTGATAATCCGCACCATGGTAAAACCTGACCATCCATTCCTACTCTTGTTTTCTCATCTTTAGTCTAGTTACCGGTCCACACAACAATTTCTTTACCTACAAGTGCTCAGTTTCCCTAAACGGTGTCAGCGAAGCACCCTGTAGAAAGCGTTAGGGATCGAAGTGCAATATGGGAATAACCATATGCTTATGTTGCAGTGCTCTCTTCTTCTTTCTCGTCCCTTGACAATCCACACTTCAGGGAAGTCAGTTCACGTCTTGGGTCTAACTTGGTCATCCACATGCAAAGTTTGACCTTGGGATGCAAGGGCTGGGCAAACTCAGGCATTTTTGACAGGGACATCTCAGACTTGTGTACTCCCAATCTACCACCAATCTTCACACTCAAACAAAAGCAGGATGCTCAGCAAGTCCTTCAGAGGAACTTGGAAAGATCTGAAAATAACTCTAGCGCAATTTCGGTGTGGTCTGCACTACTGGGTGCATGGGCACGTCCACTCCACTGAGCTTGTGTCTCATGCAGTGTGATATCATGGCCACTCTTCACTTCAATTTCTTGAAGGAGAGAGGCCCTGAGGAAAAGAAGAGACTCTCCCAAGAGCACAAACACTGTTCTCACACTTTGTGTCAGTTAGCTGTTACCTGCGCAGTCAGTAGCGGCTCCACTGGTTGATATGAGCCAGGATCACTTGCAGCAGAGGCTGTTGACTACAGGTGCTCCAACACCTTACATTTTGTACCATCATTTATGGATGACAGCACCAGCAGGGTGGAGGAGAGGGGGGAAGTTGTATGGGACCTCTGATTCCTCGTCCCACTTGGAAGGTATTCTTGCTGGTTGCTATGCCTTTCAGTTATTCTTTTTTCCTTTTTACTCTATTCATATTATGTGCTTCGTTAGAACTACTGGTTTGCTGGCCTGGCCAAGCCTGTTCAGTTCTCACTTGTGAAACAAATGCAGTTTATAATCAAAGCTATGTGCTCTCCTTCATCTCCCAATCGATTTTGGCCACCTACAGAAAGTGTTCCCAGGTCCAGGCTGTCTAGTTTCTGGATACACAGAGAATCTTCCCTGAAAAGGCAATGGCTGTGAAAAGAGATTGTTGCCAGATACACTGTGTCTTCATGATAAAGAGAAGATAGTAGGGTTGAAAGGGGCCTCCTAAAAAGCACGCTAGGCAGCAGTACACTCTCTGTTCTTCACAGACTTTGGGATGGTGCAGGAGAATATTCAGGTGGGAGAAAAAGAGCATGAGGTATGGGTCAGGAGAGGAGGACAGGGAGTTCTTCAGAGAACAAGGGAGGGGAGTACTACAGAGACAACATGGGCCCAAGCATTAGCTTTTTTTGTGTGTGTAGCACTTCTCTTTATATGTAAGTGGAAATGGCTTCCTGGGTTTCTTTTGCATGCCAGGAAGGAGGACTGGCAGTGTCAGGCAGCATAAACGCAGCCTGCGGGACTGAGTCCTCCTGTATGCACTTCTTCTAAACAGACTCCACAAGCTGTGGTGGATTCAGCTGGCTGCAGTGACGAAGGTGGTATGGGGGACTTTGGTGTTGAGCCTTTCTCCGAGTCTCCAGCATCTTGTTTTGTGCAAATCAAAGGCCATAATTCACCTCTAATCTAGAGGAATTCTGGGCTTGGCTAAAATCCTCACTTGGGCCTTGATTATCTGTGCTGGGCTCATGAGTACAGGCAATATACAGCATAGCCACAATCCTGGTGGTTTCCTAGCACTGTTGGTGACTGTGTCTCCTGCAGGAGAAAGTGCCAGCTGCACATGGGTGTCAGTTCTTGGTCCATGGAAAGTGCTCATGGTGAAACCATACCTAGTGACTGGCTGGGGCTTTCAAAGACCAGGAAGTGATACTTCTAAATGATGCTATAGTAGGCCCTCTCTGGCTGATGCTACATGAAGGCATTCATTAAATGTCCCTTTCTCTCTTGCATCTGTGTTCTTGAGGTGACGTGTGGATGCTGGCAATAGGATACCAACTCTTCACACAGGACTTTGAAATACAGGCATCCTCATGGGAAAGCTTTGCCTGCTGTTCTCGGACCTTGCTCTTCAGGACCAGGTAGTCCAAAAAGTAGGTGCTTGTCTCCTTTTGCCAAAACTAGCAAACACTGAGGAATAAGGAGGCTGCATTGGCCGCTGTCAATATCGGCACCAAGAAAGGTAAAAAACAACCTTCCACTTGCCCTTAATCACAGGAGAGACCTGTGGTTTCCACCACAGGACAGACTTATTTCATCCTATAGGGATGCTTGCTTTATATATTTTTGGTGGTCTGGCACTTGCAAGAGTGACGAGTTACAGCAGCAGAATCAACAGCAGGAGTACAAGGACTGTTCAGACAGGAAAAAGTAGAAGGGGGGTTGGGCCATATCCTTGCTTTTAAGCATATTATCATGATAGTGGCATGAACAAGAACAGACTGTGACCATAGAACCAGCCATCTGTGTAGCACTGTGCCATGGTACACGCTATTTAACGCATATGGC
Organism: Himantopus leucocephalus; assembly: GCA_003993805.1. Lineage (NCBI taxonomy): Eukaryota > Metazoa > Chordata > Aves > Charadriiformes > Recurvirostridae > Himantopus > Himantopus leucocephalus. The sequence continues at coordinate 9,708,323 of RSEF01000002.1, read as the reverse complement.
ATGTCCACCCTATAAGACTCTGATCTTGGACAGAACAGGAAAGAACCAACCAACACTACTTGTCCGAGAAAATACAAAAGCCCTTTTGGGCATGGCTGGAAAAGGCAGTGCAGATCTAGTCTGTACCTCCCGTGTCAACAAGCTCCAGCTATGCACATAATAGACAAAAGCCGCATGTCCTATCTCAACACAGTTCTGTCACCCCCAAACATGAAGAACAAAATCCCTCTAAATTCCTTGCCTTCTTCTGTGTGCTACAATTTATTCATGCTTGGCTGGCTTGCCTTCATTTCCAGGACCCACAGGCAGAGGCACAGCATCTCACAGCAGTACACATCTTCTGGCAGACTCAGTAACTACTGATCCTTCAAGCCTGACCTGTTTCTGCACATAGTTCTTGGCAACAGCTGTCTTGATTTTTGATCCCTGAGGCCTTCTTAGAGATTTTGACTAAGCAGGAAGACCAGGGACAGAATTTTAGAAGTAGTCAGAGAATCAAGAATGTTCCTCTATTTCACCCAAGGTTTCCTCTTATATGTCTAGCTTATGAAGTTTGCTGGGACCCAGTAGCCTATCCCTATCCGGCAGTGAAAAACGTTAATCTTTCATACTGCCTGTTTTCCCAGGCTAGGGACATGATTCTCCTTTGACACTACTGACCAATCAGGAAAATAGTTCTGCTACGTTTCTCCATCTCCTCCTCGCTTTTTTCACCCAAACAGAACTGTCCCTTTCTTCTTCAGGCATGACCATTTTTGTCTTCCCTTTGACCATGTAGTAAGAAACTGCTTCATTACTGCAAATTAACTGATCATTCTTAATTCAGAAAAATCTGAAACCCGTCGTCAATTATTTTTGTCTCTCAAGTTTCAATCAGCTAAATATGTCTTTAAAATTAACTCCAATTATTATAATTGAATTGGAATAAATGCCACAAGAAAAATAAAGTACCAACAACAGAAAAGAAAGAACACTATTAGCATGGTGAATGAGTTCTTATCTCCAAAGCACATCCAGCACTATTTCATACCCAGTCCTTGGTTTAAATTCCAGGTGCAAAGCATGGGTAATCAAAAAGTTTTCTTAACTCAGCAGCACATCACATTCCAGACCTTAACTGTATGATGACTGTGGTGTCACAATAGCTCTTCAACTTCCAGGCAGCACACCGAAAAGTGTTGGACTATAAATAAGCCAGAAGCTGTAACCTTCTCTTCATTGGATCACGTACCTACCCATCAACATCATTATTCTTGGCTTTCTTATAATTTTCCTGCTTCATGTTGGTCACCAGTACAGTGAATCCATTCTGCTGAATTTTCAGAGGCCAACACCTTGGCACTGCATGCTTGGGTATTCATTACATGGGAATTTCTCATGATTCAGCATTTAACACTGTACCTTTGACACTGCGATATTATTTCACGTTTGTTTTTCTCCTGTACCAAAGGGCTTTATCAAAGAAATATAACCAGTTTTAATAGCTATTCGATAACAAAGATCCTGAGTCCTGTTTGTGTGGATGAGTCCAGAGAAGGAAATTAGGAGGCTCATGCTTCAAGATCTAACATCAGTAGTCTGACAAGGGTATTGGCTACATCATCTGTGAGGAGGAAGGAGCATTTAAAGTGGTGAGTTTAGGTCACAACGAGAACCAGACATTCTGCAGCGGTGAGAGCGATTAGTGTTTCTTCCTGTGAGGAGGTGTAGTTTCAGGAATGAGATGTCTGCTCTGTGGTCAGAGAGAGAAGACTCTATATAAACATTTCTGATGAAAGGTAGCACAAATGGCTCTTATTTTCCTCCATGGACCCCTTTATAAGACATCACTTGTAGATCAAGATAAATAATTTATGAGTGCATGAGTGCAGGCATAGATCACACCTTCTCAGAGATCAGATGTTTCTCTTCTTTTAGAGGTTTCAGAGCAGAAATAAAAGCCAGCATTGATGATCTTATTGGTCATCATGTAACACGCAGTTGTGCCTTGAAAATTAAATACATAATGCCTTGGGGGTGAGGGCAATGAGTTAACCTTGCATTAGAAATTTGGATACCGTGAGCGTAAATGCACATATTTGTTGTCTTTAGTCAAAAAAACACCTTGATTTCAAACTTTGTTAACAGTTATAAGAGTAAATAAACCTCTGTAGGTCTTTCTCTCTCCCTCTTAGGCCAGCCAATACTATTAACCACATCTTCTACTTTTATGTTAGTGATCACGCTGTGCATTTGAAAGATCTCTTTAGCTTCCTGGCGTAACACTTACGATGAGCCTGTCAGTGTTGGGAAACTTATGGCATTTGCAGTCATTCAGTGAGAAGAAATAGAGGTTCCATCTCTTTTTTTAGCAGTGGACATCTTTGCCCCCATGGACAGAGCTGTCACAGACACCTTGGTCAGACGCATGGGATGGTTGCGGTGATCTCTGCTGGCCTTGGAGTTTGAGAAATCTCCCGTTTTCCATTCAGAATCCATGCAGAGGACAGGAAGCTCCAGATTGTCCCCAGTGTTCTTTCTGACAAATGCAACTGCTTTCAAACAACAAACGTCGGACCTCAGGCTCCAGGGACCAAGAAAGGGATTTCCCCTTGGTGACGAATTGCATGCACATGCACACACACACATACTGCAACATAAAGAATGTGCCCCACAGGTAAAGAAAGGACCCCAGATGGGACAGTATAGTGTTCCCAGTGGTACACTGTATCATCCTTGCCTAAGTCTTGTCTGGCATGCCTTGTTCATTGGCTCAGGTGATGCTGATTTGGGGTTGGGCAGTTATTTTCCATGAGGTGAGATTGCATAAAGCAAGATCCCACCCCTTCCATTGCTCACCAGAAAGTGGAAATCTTACTTGGATCATTTGTGCTTTTCCTAATTAATCAGTTCTCTGCTAATGTAGGAATCTTAAGCTATATTTTCTGTTCTTTGAGTTTTATACCGGAGGTCAAATGAGATAATTTGGTGGTTTCTTTTGTGTCCTTGAACCCTACGAAACTGTGAAATAAGAAATTAGAACATTTGGGTGTACTTAGTGGAAGACAGAGTTGTCACTGCCATAATTTAAAGGGAGTTATAATGGAAACGGATGTAATATGCCCTTGAGAACTCTAGGATTTTATACCCAAAACAGACGACAGAGTCAGGGTGAAGAACAGAGACAGGTTGCAGTGCAGAAATTCTGGGGTGTCTGGAGGTAGGGCGTTTGTTCTTGCCCATCTCCAGACCCCCTGCAGCCTGTAAACTGGAGCAGCTCTGCTGCAGTCAGCAAAACCGTGCCAATTCCCAGCCAGCAGATAATTTGGCCCTTAATCTTCACATGTGTAAATGACAGTCATAAACATGGGAAATAACAAGATACTCCAAAAGGTCATGTTGAGAGTGATGAAAGCACTGACTTGCACAGGTCTCCAGGCAATATTGATAGGAAAGGAGTGTCAGGGAGAATGCACGGAGTAACAAGTGGCAATAAGGAAATATTTTTCCTGGAAACCCAGCTAAAATTAAACCAAACACAACCATCTCCTTCCCCGAATGAGAGAGTTCAGCTGGCAGCTCTAAGAGTTGTTTCTTTATGACAGTGTTTAGCAGTGCTTCCTTATGAGAAATAGCTAGTGAAATATTCACCTTCTCTGTCGGACTTAACACTTAGGCTGCTGGCATTGGGACCAGGATTCCTCATTAAGCATGGTACTTGGTTTAAAGTGTTTTCCACCACTCTCTGGTGAGGATAAATCTAAGCTAATGGTGGATTTGAGAAGGCAGCAGTTTTATGATCCAAATACATTGCGTTGTCTATGAATATAATCTATTTTTGTCAGTTACATTGGAAAGAAATAAATTACTCATCAGTCAATCCATTATTATTATAATAAGAGCACGGCACTACTTAATTGCATCAGTTAAGTGGATATGACTTTGCCAATGCTCATAAATGCCATTACATCAATCCACAGAAATGGACCTGTTGATTTATTAGATGATGATGGACAAAGAAGATGTTGCAATCTCTTTTATAATTTAACCTGTGCTTAAAACACGTAGGTGTTTAAGGCCAATACATGTATAGTTATTACCACAGAGAGGGAAAGTGAAATGGGAATTGTAAACCATAACAGCCTCTATCAAGTACATGTCTATTTTGGTATGTGTAATAATCCTGAACGTGCATTTATGTAACACACTGTACAGTACTTAAGCTGCTGTGGGCTATCATGTACTGTAAATCCATATTTAATCAAAAGACCCGTGGCATATGATTGAATACTGTAAATTTTCTTTACTGTGGAGAAGTGCAAATGCAGAATGGCAGTTCCACAGATGAACTGCAGCCGTGCTGACTGTCTAGCAATAATAAACTACTCAGAGGAACTTCAGGTCCACTGTTGGTGATTCATTTACTGAGTGCCTGTTTTCATTTACTTATATATTTTTAACAACAAATCACTAGCCAGCAGTGAGACAAATGAACGCAGTCCCGGTAGTGATATCATTACAAGGAATAAGGAGAAGTAAGACTGTTGTTGTGATTTGATAATATACCTGCAATACCTCTTCAGTTATTTTTGCATGATTCCGTTTGTCTACAAGAAAGGCCTTCTGTACACTGAATAAAGGTCAGAAATGACACAAAAATGGAAGTCACCCCATCTCTTGTGAAAGCTGCTTCCATTTGCCTTTCGCTCTTCACTACTTGGCTGAAAAAATTTGGGTTTCATACCTTCTGTCTTCTGCTTACATTTTGGGATGAAGTTGCTCTTTCAGAATAGCCTGACTGGGGAGCTTTAAAAGATAGTGTTCTAGAAGTCTTCTGCACCAAGGAGAAAGGACAGTTTTTCTCCAGTGTTTGAGTCCCATTTAGGCACCTGACTAGAGCAGTCATATTCAATTAGTTGCTCCCACGCACAGCCCTGGAAGCTCTTGGTTGAGAAGGTCTTTGAAAAGCTGAAAAGTGTAGCTATAAACACAGATCTTAGTTATTTGAAATTCCCATTTGGAACCTCTGTGGGGAAATCTGCATAAATTCTAAAGTTCGTATGTAAGAGAAATGAGAAATAGGTTGAAATTTAATTTGTTTCAATTAATTAAATATTGAGATTTGATATTTTTACTATTTGCACTTTTGACTCCCCAGCGGGTATAATATTATATTAGGCTTCTCAATAAGTCTTCTAATTATAATGCATCATATGAAGTCTAGAAGGTCAGCATCTTATTAGAAATAAAAATTGAAACTTTAGAATAATACTGAATGCTGTATCACCTGAGAAGCTGCCGTGCCTGTGTTATCAAAAGCCAGGCTCTTGTGCCCATTATTCAAGCTGAATAAATAGATTTCTTCATGAGAAGCTTCCTTAAAGTCAGTGGACTGTGCAGTAAGTCTCCCTTTGCCATGATTGAAGGCACCAGGCTCTGACCTCAAATAAGGAAAAAAATTTTGATTTTGCTGAACCTTTGGACCATATTGCACAAGCCAGTGGAGTTCCTGGTATGCCGACAAAGGAGATATCTGCACAACAGTGAAGACTTCTGAGTTACCTCAGGAAGAGGCAGAATGGTCAGTCCCTTCAAGAGCTACTCTTTGGGCTGCACAGCCCATTCAACCTCCTCCTGCTGATGGCGAAACAAGGAAAGCCACAAACACACCTTTACGGGCTGCCTCTTCTGATCACCATACTTACCAATAAGGGCACCATTACGTCTGTCCCCCAAAAGAATGATGCTGTGGCCCTACGAGCTCTAACACTGCTGTTTCAGTCAACGAGGAGCTTTTTTCCCTGTCCAGGTCTCTGAGTCTGGTGGTGGAAGCATGAAACCTTCAATAAACTTTCCAAGGATCTTGCTCAGACCAGGGGCTGTCCCTGATCATATTCTCCGGACAGAGATTTTATCAGGTTGCTGCAACAAACATATCTCTGGTTGACATTTTCAGGACAGCCCCAAGAGGTCTGATAAAGCATGTCACAAAACACAAACCTGAGAGTCCATCCTATACGTGCCAGAGGGGGACCTAGATCTAGTGTAGATTAAAAAGTATCTCCAGTACACTAACTTCGGTAGCATAACTGACAGCAGGATTTGGCCCATTGTTTCCTGGGAAAATTAATGAGCTGTAAGAAAAATATCTGACCATCATTTGACTTATCAAAGCCATTGTGACTCCTTCCCTAAATAACATTAAGATGAATCACCTATTATTTGAGAATCGAGAGTCACGGTAGTGACTGAAGCCAAGTTAGGAAAATAGCACTGCCATTACTAGCTTTGCAGGATTGAACTTGACTTGGAATCTGGGGTTTTGCCCTGACAATACCACAACTTTTGAAATCTTATTTACTTTGTGGGGTTTCTTTTGTACTAACCTACTCACTCTAACATCACATGAAACCTTTAATAGGTGTCCTACATACACGGAATTTATCATCAGCTGCTTGAATCCTGATCTCATGCGCAATGGTGCAAATAAGAATAAGAGTGCTGCAACCAGTACGGAAAATGTCTATTTTCTTTCTGCAAAATGCAGTCACTGAATTTTATAGTAATGAAATTGGGCCTGCAGGTAGATTATTGGCGTTACTTTGGGGATGCATTTTGTTTGATCTTTATTGCTTTCGCACGTTTTTTAAAGTGTCTTTTATATGCTCTTTACTCTCTCACTGCTTCAATTGCACAAATGGAAAAATATGGGAACCCTCTGGTGGCCAAAATAATATCTGTAAATCCCACTCAGCCTTAACCACCTCTGCACAATCTAGCGATAAGGTCAAATTCTGTTGGAGTTGCATTATTAATATGTTTGATCAGCTCCTCCCTCCTCTTCTGTCCATGTACATTTGTACGTACCCTGTATGCCATTACCTCTGTTACACAAAATGCCCTGAATTTATCTAGACAACTTAAACAACGTGGTTTTTATTGTGGTTGAAGGTCTGTTGATCTTTAATTGCTGATCACATGCTCGGTGATTGGGGCATTTCAGCCCAATTAAATGGTGAAGAAATGGATTAAACAGTAATCAGGACTGCCTATCACAGAGCCCTCTCTGCAGGTCAGTCCACATGTGAGCATGCTTTAAGATAAGACTTTCTGCCTTTATCCTCAAAAATGGATGAAATTTTTCATCATCCCACTTCCCCCCCCCGGTATTACCTTTGAGATTAAAACATAAGAAACGTGAGCCCTACTGTGGATGGAAAAACACCTGGTAAATCCAGGGGTACTGATCAAGGGTTAGGGATTGGGGCAATTGAGCATTGATGAGTTGGCACAACCTGTTTGCCTGCTGTGGAGCAGCTTCTTTTCTATACTGCTGTCATGGGCAAGGGCAGCAGGTCTCCAGCAGTGTAGACCTGGATGTTCCCAACCTCTACTGCAGAGGCGTTTGGACTTTTTTGACTTGCCAACTTCATTATGTCTCCTAATGAAAGTGTAGACTGCTTTCAATCTGCTTTCAAAGTGCAAGGTAAGCCTATAGGACCGTCTCATTTTTCTTAGCAACTTTCCCTGGACACTGCAGAAGTATTTAAATTCTGCCAGAGATCTATGGACCACAATCTGCTAGTGCCCTCCAGTTTGTCAACTGGACGAAGGCCTGGTATGAATCACCACTTTTCCATTTTGTGCCATTGTACAATCAATACACACTCATATAAATGAGGACGCAATGGCCAAGGCTCCAGAGGGAGTTGGGCCCTGCAGATTGCTGCATCAGAAAGTGGTTGCATCAGATTCCTGCTCTTCTTTGCTGATGCTAACGTAAATTTTATTGCTACGATGACAAATTTGGCCCACTGAAAAGCTTGCGACAATTGTGATGATCAGCATTTCCTGATCAATGTGTTGCTTACATTTTTATTCCTTTCTTATATGGAAATTAAATATGTTGATTTTCATATGTTAATTTAATTATTTTCATAGAATGATAGAATGGTTTCAGACAACTGTGTATTAATTTATGGTCATAAAATGCATCAAGGAATATGTACATAAGCTGTTCACTTAGATCCTAAGATATTCAGGGTAAGGATCATACATCTTTGCATGTAATCCTCTGCAACACCTACTGTGACACAGATCATTTGTAATGCAAGATTCCACATGCATTATGGTCGCTTACCTGACATCAACTACTTGGTATCAATGAAGCAGTAAAGAGCATTCTTTGTCTGCTCTCCTTCGCCATCTGGAATTTAAAGTCCAAATCTAAGCAAGTAACATTTCAAAACCTTTATAGTCATTGGAAAAGTAGGCACCAACAAAGAATAACTAATCACACGTCACACTGGGCATCTAAGGTAGTTCAGGCATCCCCACAGAGTGAGCTCAGGCACTGGACTGTTGATCATCCACATGTTTAAATTGCTGGCCTGTTCCCTGAAATGGTTTGTGTATGTGCCAAACAGCGCTCCCCTAGACATTGCTTGGACATGTTTCCGAGGAAAGATGAGCCATAAGGTAGTCCTGGGACAGGGCTGCACCAGATACGGTTCACCACTGCACAGCTCCCCACCATTGCCATGCGGTATACTTACAACCTCCGTTTCATGCCCTGAAAACATCAGTCTGACAGGCTGCAGCACAGCCCTCGCGTGATTTCAGAGACTTGCAACTGAAGAATATTGTGTCTCAGGGCCATAGAGGCAGCAAATGAAGCCTGAAGGAGACCCAGAGACAGTTGCATGGGCGAGGCTCGGCCTTGCTGCTTGGTTTCGAGGTCAATCTGTTTTTTATTCAATAATCCCTGTCCCCTTTCTCTAAAATAGTATAACGGTAACCAGAGTTTCATTTTGGCTTTAGAAAGCAGTGTTTCTGTCATGTAAACTATATTCTGATTTTTTATGGTTGCATTTTATTTAGGCAGATACAAAGAGAGATAAGTAAAGCCCAGGAGCAGCAAGTAGGCACAATGGGACTACATCGAGAGAAGCCATACGTACTGTCATGTGGAAGTAACAGTACTACTGTATCACAGAGACAAACCTCTTCAAAGTGAACCTGAAGATACTGGTTTCCAAAGGAGCTACAGAGACCCGGTTCACTCAGCCAGTTCAGCCTTTGGTAGCAGATCAGGGCAGGGGAAAAAGCAGCCAAGTATTGACTGGTTCTTTAATGTGCTGCTCCTACAGTACAGGAAGAAATGCTTCGCGAACCTAACTTACTCCTGCCTATCTGTACATCTGCAGTGTTGATTTGTTCTGAAAAATCACCGCAAAAAATGTCACGGCCTTGCGCTCCTGGGTACACACATATGTAGCTGTAAAAGGGCATAGCGTAGAATTTGCCTTTCAAGTCTGAGGCACCTAGGACTGGATATACTGCTAGTTTCTGTTCCTCCCAAAGCATCAGTTACTTCAGGGAAGCTGGATTGCACAGGATCCTTCAATTCCTCAAGACCTGGAGTTTAGGAGGTAATTTGGTCTGCAGAATCCCCTCTGCAAAGGCAAGAGACAGGCCAACAGCATCCTGGACGTATCAGGAATAGTGTGGTGAGCAGGACTAGGGAAGTGATCG
>RSEF01000002.1:9660250-9698710 GCA_003993805.1 Himantopus leucocephalus | reverse complement strand
TTTTGGCAGTGTTAGGTTCATGGTTGGACTTGATGATCTTAAACGTCCTTTCCAACCTAGATGATTCTATGATTCTATGATAGTCCTCAGACTGTCTGGATGGCATGGACAGTTAGGAAAATATAGTCATTAACACACAAAGTGAGTACGTGCAACCTGCAGCATTTGTGATAGGGTCCATGCAATAGGACTCTACTGTGATAAAGTACCCTGCAGTGCCATTTTTGCAGGTACTTCTAAGAGAGGAGTTGCATTCAAAGTCCATGTTGAGGCAAGCAGAGGGGAAACAGCTTCTCATTTCTCAGCAGCCTGTAGCAAATTGGTGGTGTTTTGGTTTCATGGCTTGGGGAGGAGTAGATGAAGGCAGAAAACAGCACTCCGGCGATGTGCGTTGTGTTCAGACCACCTACAATAGGTGCCTCGCTTAGTTGTCATGACTGTTATGGCAACTTAGTTCAATAAAGCCATGAGCACACCAGACGCCTACTATCCAGGTCTGCTAGATTCTGGCTCCCTGTGCAGGCAGTGGATAGAAGCAGTCATTATGCCTTTGTTAGGCACTTGCAGTAAGAAAGTTCAACGAAGGCCCATGTGCTTCTGCCTCATCTGCAGGACTACACTGCTTTTTACTCAAGGAAGGAGGCTATGTAATGTTGCCAGAAACTGATTAACATCTGAATCATGTTGTTCTATGTATGGCAGATATAAATAGGTTGCAGGAGAGGTGGGCTGTGTCTGCGACTGCTTGTCACCTTAGGGAATGGTCTTGCCTATGTGCACAAAAGTAGGGAAGCCTGCGTCTACACAAGGAAAACTTCCAAGATATTCCCCTTCCGATGAGGAGTTATCCTGCTGATCCTGTGCTGTGGAATTGCCCTTCTGGGCCCTTATCTCAGAGGCTTTACTGCTGGCAGACTGCGACATTGGTCCCCACCCATTTGACCCACACATGGTTGGACAGCTGAAGAACTAGCGAAACTGCACCAGCTGAAATTCACTTTCAGTTTATTATCTGTGTAGTGTCACTATAAAGGTCTGAGCTAATCTTAGCTGCATAATGGGCTGGTAGAAAGTATTCCATTTGTTATACAAATAAATATTTGCTTCAAATGTGGTTTCCCAAAGTAGGGTCACCTTGCACACATCTGCTTCCAAAAATGCATCTGCTTTACAACAAGGTAGTAATTATCCTTTCCTCAAGGGGGTTCAGTTTGAACCTACTATGTGTACTAGACTGCTGGCGAAGTTTTTAATTTTGGTTTATGGTGTTTGTAGTTTTTGGAGGCACAGGATCAAACACTTGAAATGGAGTGTTCATCTGATACTACATACCAACCCCAAATACAGGTAGGGTTTACTTGGTGGGCTTTTTTCTTCTTCAAGAACAGTTCTTTTCTCCTGTACTTTTTTTTTTTTTCTGAAGGCATCAGTCAGTTGAGTGGATAGATGCAGAAAGCAAGTAACTTCGTTTTACTGGTAAAATACCTTAGTGGAGTAACACAATAGCATTATCATCCTTCTTTTTTACTGGTTCTTCTTTTAATCTGTATGTCATAATAATGTCATTAGAGGGTGACTTCATCTTTTTAGCAGGCTATTTCTGCAGTACTTAATGTCTGTTTGATCTTTCATTCAGATATCTATTACCATACGTATCTATTATAAGTTGAAAAGGTTTTTAGTCTGACATAACATTGGAGGGGAAGAAATGTCAGCTTCATTAAACCTCACAGTTCTGAGGCTGGAGGTAAATTACTTAATCAGCACATTTTTGAAGAAACATACAGAAAAAAATCTTATGAAAATACGTAATTTGTCTTTATTTATTTTCCCTCCTCTCTTTAAACTACTTCATAATGCACTTTGCTCTGCTTTCTCTGGAAAGGAGGCACAGAGTGAAAGGGTGCCTTGAATTAAGACATAAGGCAATGCCTGAGCCCAATTTCTACTGGACTCAGCAGCTCGCTGAGCTCAGGACTGGGAACAAGAGGGAGGAGGAGGGTGGGGAATGACATGGTCTTTAGCCTTTCACATGCTGTAGCCCCATATTGCACTGGGCGATTCAAAGGAGGCACCCATAGACACCCACGCCAAGACACCACCATTCTGCCGTGATAAACTTAGGGGAGGAGGGGGTGGTTAAGGCAGCAGAATACTGCGTGAAGTCCCAGGGCCATCAAAGTCAATAAGGGGACTTCAGGTTTTTTCACCCTTGATCCATAATGTTGGGCTGAGGTGTAATTCAGGTGAATTAGGGCCTGGTTCAGCAATGGGCATAAGCGCCATCACAACGCCCAGTGCACAGACCATCCCAGGGAAGCAGACAGGATGCCAATATGGGTGATGCCTGTATTTATGTGGCTTGCTGAACTAGGACTGCGAGAACACAGAGACAGTGATGACTTCTCTCCCAGGGTTTGTGGCTGTCTTAATCTGTCTGACAATTCTCAGCAGTGGCACCAAGACTGACAGTCTGGGCATCAAACAGCACAAAACTGAAGTCCTTTTGAAGCAGGGAAGTGCAGAACGCATACAGAAAGGCAAAAGGAGGAGGGGGGCTTGGGGGCTGAATGCTCAAAGGCATTAGCGGGCACTGGCTATGAGTTCTTATGAAAACTAATAGTTGATGCCTCCATTTTAGATTTCACTCCTTTGAGGGAGCTGGCAGGCAAGTTTAGGGGTGCAGAGGCTATGCTTTAGAAGTGAATCACCACACAGACATTATGTAGACTAGAACAAGGGTATGTTTGCAGATGCCCTGCTGTAACTCCCTGTATAACACTAGGACTGCATTTTCATTTAGCTTTCAGAGGCATGTGCAGTTGTGTCTTGGTTGTATTGAGTGACAGAATGATCCTGTGTGTTTCAGCTGGATCTTCTTTGCTACAATCCATAACAGATGCCATTGGTGTTTTTGTTACTATCGCTACTTGATGGCTTTCTGCAACCGCACTTCACATTCCTGAAGCTGAAAGTTTTGTTCTCTTGGCCACCGAGAAACACTACACTCTTATTTTGGAGTCTCCCTGCATTCCAAGATAGCACTGGTAACAGAGGACACGCAAGGGTCAACAGCTCCTCGGCCAGCAGCACAACCTCATTCATTGCAGCAAAGAGGTTTTCAGAGTCTGGAAATGCCCTACAGAGCTTTTCCTTCTGTGGCCCAAAATGGCTGTCATTTGCTCTTTGTTCCCAGGCAACCCAGGGAGACACAGACAGCTGTCATTAAATATTCTGCACCCAGACTTGCCCCTTCTCGGCACTGAAATCTCTCACTGAGCTCACTTGGGTTCTTGAAGTCCCACTGGGCGCCTTTGATTTTGTGATTGGTAATGGCATGTTTGTGCCATTGCTAGTCTAAGGAAAAGCTGGCAGCAAGCTTGAAGTACGGTATGTAATGACATTTGCACTAAATTGTTCCAGAAATACCTTACCCTCTGGAGCAACTTGGAAAATGAAGGTGAGAAGGTCTGTACTTGGCCATGAATAATTGTTGTGGTTTGGGGACAATAATATAGACGATACTGAGATTTATGTGCAAAAGGAGAAATCAAGGTGTTTTGACAAGACTTTTTACCTCCTGTAACATTTTTATCTCATTATGTCTGAGATGTGAAGTGCAAATAGCTGACATACATTCGGTCTGAGGAGTTGTCACCAATTTTCAGGCATTTTTTTTCCGTGTCGAACTTTTACAAGCAGCCTGTGAAGTTACTCTTCAGTTCCAGCATACAAACATGGTAACCTCAGATGAAATGACCATGACAGCAGTGACATCTCTCCTTACCCATTTCCATCACTAGAAATCACAGATCTCATTTCCAAGTTACCCGTAGCTGTATTCTGTTATTGTTTCCCCATGAAGAAATGGAATAGATAATTTTTGGGTTCCTTTCCAAACTTATTGCTGTATGGTTTTTTTGTACCAGTAACTTTTCTGTTTCCTCTGTTAATTGTTACTCTAAGAGAAGTAAGTTACTCTGTAAGAAACAATCAGAGGGTTCTTGTACATACCTAGCATTTTGTTAAATAATGACTACAAATGCATGATCTGGTGTCAACTTTTCTTAATTTTTGCTAGTTTCCAACAGGTATTTAAACAAAGGAAGACATGAAAAACCCTGTATTTGTTTAGAACGGCAGCTCTCAGTATGTGGTAAACTCTGACAATCTGGTTTAACACACAAAAAGTCCCCAGTTTTTATATCTGTGTCTGTCCTGGTTTCTGTAGGAAGGTGTCTGTCCCTACAGCACTGTCAGCAGGTCCTCACAATACTGATGGGGCATGTAGCAGAAGGAGACTTTCTGCTGTTGTAGATACCTCTTTGGGCAACATAATCTACACTGATAAAATCTCTCTCCTGTCAGTGTCCACGTGGAAGATTTTTATTTTCAGCCTAATTTTGGCTGCTGCTGGTGTGAATTTTTCATACTGAAGCCAATATAGCTCTTCTGCAAGAACATTGTTAGCCAGGGCCCAGCCTCCATAAATCAGAGCATGCCGAGCCCGCGTTAGCTGAGCATCTGGATGGGGAGGCAGGAGATGCCTTTGGGAGTTGCTCTGCCTCTTTGCAAGGCAGCCAGGAGACTAAAAGTGAAATTTGTCTGTGGGAGCCGGACTCTTGCCACGTTTTTGTTCCCAGTGGCACAGCATGGGGCTGGCAGAGGGTACAGGCTGGACCCATGGTGGGTAGAGCAGTGACAGACAGAGGTAGTGCGTAATCAGGAGAGAAAATATATGATAACACAAGGCAGAAATCTGAGAAGAGCAGCCATACCCATCTGTAAATAAGTGGCATTTAAGCTGGATTTTCCTAAAATATGGGATGCACAAGCCACATGGGTTCTAGTGCTGGCACCAGTCTAGGAACAAGAGGGAGCCCTGATATCAAGGCGAGTGGCCCAGTGAAGCCCTTTGGTCTAGGGTCAATCCCTAACCTTTGTCTCTGATTAAAATATCGTTCAAGTGCTAAAAACGTTCTTCCCACTGGTTATATCATTATGAATGTTTACCCTGCCAGTACCTGGAAAAAATTGCTCTCTGAGGTAGAGCCAAATACCATTACTAGATCTGCAAAAGATTTGACAGTGAAATTAATTAGTTAATCTTTGTAAAGTGCTTTGAAGATGAAGAGCTCACTATGAGTTTTAGGTAATGTTATTATAGGTTAGTGAGTCATTTTGTAAATTTAAGGCAGAGGGGTCTCTTTTACAGTGTCTTATAACGTGGCCTTCCCCGTGTCTGTGCGGCTGGATGGTTTTGTCCTGTCGCTGCCGCCACCCTTCCCTCTGCCTGCACTCGTGTGCCGCCTGTAGTCCCCTGGTGCAAGCTCTGTGGGTCAGGGACCGGGCTGTTCCAGGGGCAGCTTTGCTTTGGGCAGTGAGAATCTGCTGCTTTCAGCAAGTTTCACTCCTTGCCATCGTTGCCCCCCTTTCCTGGGAAGTTTGCCATCCGAGCCTGTTTTGGCAGGCGGCTACTTCTTCTCTGCCTGAACAGACTCGGACCCCGACGTCCCCAGTCTCCCGCAAAAGGGAGGCCCAATCCACTCTGGCGCGCTGCCCTGGGCCCCACCTGGATGCTCTCTGATCTGCTTGTGGAGCTCATGGTTGGTATTAGGTCAGGGACTTTCCTTCTGCTCTGTGTTTGTGCCGAACGCAACGCACTGGTTCCCCACCAGACTCTTGAGATACTGCCGTAATGCAGGTAATAAATAATAACAACCTTTAAACCTCTAGTGCAAATTACAGCCTCATGCAACACCTACGTAATTTTGTATATTAGCACAGTATCTACCTTGGGAGAATTATATTCAGATAAGAGAATACACAATAATAATCCTTCCATCTGAAATCAAATGGAATTGTCTAAATGCCTGCAGCTCCTTTTCTGCCACCATGTTTTTAAAGACAAGAAGGAACACAGAAGGGAAGCGAGGATGTGAGATAAATAACCAAAGACAAAAGGAACCAAGAAATAAATACTAAAGCGTAATAATGGTGTAATTTCTCTTCTATAATACACAAAAATTCTTCTAATGTCTGAGTCCCCCTTGCATCTAGCACTCCCTGATTACACTGGAGGAGATGAGCCCTCTCCCAGTGTTTATAATCTGAGGTTCCAATCTTGCAAACATTTATATGCATGGTTAACTTTATGCACACAATTAGTGCAATTGAAGTCATGCCACTTGCAAGACAAGATGCAACAAGTGAGTGTATCAAACGCTAGGTGGGAAGAGGGCGGCAGACAGATGAAGGGTAGTAATGATAAGATCATGTGGTTACCTGGGCTAACTCTGCACGCTCAATGACTCCAAATGCCTTTTTTATTTTTGAATCATCACTTAAAAAGATTTCCCTGTCACTCTATAACTGCTTGTTGTGACTCAGAAAATGCTGGGCTTACTCATGTTCATATAGTATGTAATTAGTGGACTTTTTCATTTTCCCCTCATGGAAATGATATCTCTCCACCACTAACTAACCCTGCTTTAAAAGTAAGGAAAAAAATGACCCCAAGCCTTTCTTTTTTACTTTACTACTTGCCTTCTTTCTGTTTGTGTATTAACCTCCCCCTCTAGATACCTTCTCCAAATGAGTATCTTCTAGTTTCCTGAGGCTTTTCTTATCTTCATTGCAGCTGTCCAAGAGTCAAGATCTGAGGAACAGGAAGGCAGACGTCTCATTGACCAAATATAGCAGCCACTCCTTACCTTCAGGTCTCTGGGGTTGTAAACCACATGAGGGCTGCTCTTGACAACATCCTGGACTTGATCTGTCCCTCCCGGCTCTTACCAATCAATACAACATGGGGAAGCAGACCATAGAGTCTGGAAGTGTCGAAATTACTGGGGCACCTGGACCAGCCAGGAAGGGAAAAATAGTATTTTTCAAGGAGCACCTTCTCTCATGTTTTCTAGCTCTTTTGGGAGATGGGACGACCCCTCTGACAGCTAAATCTCTCCTTCTTGGAAGATCTTCTAAAAAGGCCGTTGCCTCAGAGACTGCTGTGGGAGGCTTTGCAAAGTCAGATTTAGAAAAGTCACCCTATGCCACTCCACACACACTGTTGGATACTCGAGGCACGCTTGTGGAGCAGGGAAGCTGTTCGGAATTGGATGGACTTGGGAAGACGATTTAGTTTACATGTAACATTGTTATCACATAAATTAGAATAATTATCACATTTGTGTTGTATTTTCATGATATTTGCTTCACTTAAATTGTTGTTATAAAATAATTTTATGAGTTATGTTGCTATACTCTGCGGCAATGTAAGGGAGTTTTCTGAACTCAATGGTGAGGCCATGTGATTTAATTGCCACACTATTTGTTAATTAGTCTGGGTGAAAATGCCAGCACCTGAGTGTGTTTGGAGAGTGGGCGGTGAGAATGTAGCTTTGTGTGAAGTAGTTCCAAATGCCAGAGAGCTTGAATTTGTGGTTCTGATTTCTGGATGTTCTGACTTCTTTAGCTCTACCAGCCAAATAGCTAGCATTTACAGTTTTCACAGGCAGAACTTTTCTCGTGTATCTCATGCATCTGAGTGGAGGAACGTTGATCTGATTCATCACTAGATCACATCTTGCACAGTGCAAGTGGTTTTGGATCACTCAGACCAGAGAGGCAGTGTTTTATGCGAGGGTTTAAATGACTCAAAACAGGGAGAGCACAACTGGCCCCCTCAGTGTCTAGCTGGTGTAGTTGTAGAGCAATTTGTTTGACATCGAAGGTAGATTTGAGTCCATGTAGTCTTGGGGTAGTTTTTAGTTATCAGGTGTATACCTTGCAAAACCTTCATGTAGTCTTGGTCCTGTAGAAGAATCTGGTCAAGGCAGATATAGAATCAGAGAATGGTTTAGGTTGGAAGGCACCCTGAAGATCATTGAGTTCCAACCCCCCTGCCATAGACATGGACACCTCCTACTAGACTAAGCTGCTCATAGCCCCATCCAGCCTGGCTTTAAACACCTCCAGGGATGGAACTTCCGCAACTTCTCTGGGCAACCTGTTCCAGTGCCTTATCACCCTCAAAGGGAAAAATTTCTTCCTAATATCTAATCTAAATCTACCTTCTTCCAGTTTGAAGCCATTCCCCCTCGTCCTATCACTACATGCCTTTGTAAAAAGTCTTTCCCCAGCCCTCGTGTAGGCCCCCTTTAGGTACTGGAAGGCCACAATAAGGTCTCCCCAGAGCCTTCTCTTCTCCAGGCTGAACAACCCCAACTATCTCAGCCTTTCCTCACAGGAGAGGTGCTCCAGCCCTCTGATCATCTTTGTGGCCCTCCTCTGGACCTGCTCCAACAGGTCCATGTCCTTCCTATGTTGGGGTCTCCAGAGCTGGATGCAGTACTCCAGACAGCAAAGACAGTGTCACTCATGCATAGTTTGTATTAGATACGGGTCATGATGTATAATAACATTGGCTTTTTCAGAGACACGTAGTGCTGTTAATGAAGCTTCTGATGGGGCCGAACAAGCTACAGGTCATTTCCCAGCTGTTGATCTGGTTGTAAGAAGCAGCAGCCACAAGGCTGTCAGTCTTCTCAATGTTAAAATGCCCGGGCCTCGAGCTGCAAGTTGCGTTTTACATTATGTGTGTTATTTCTGGGCTAGCAAGTTTAAAGTTCAAACATCAGATGAGTTTTGTATTTCAGGGAGCAGCAAGGGGATGCCACACTCTCATGTTCTTTCTGATGTTACAAAGCAGACTACGGCAATCTGTGAGCTGGCAGAGTCACCCACAGCTTTTAAACAGCGTGGATGAGAAAGTAGCCATGCTTCTGTCATGTTTTGGAAATACAGGATAAAACACTCCCTACATAATACATGTTTTGATGACTTCAAGGCTTAAGGAAGACAAACGGATCTAGAAAGGATCCCTTTGCTGCATCATAACAGACGAAGCAACAGCCTGGCAGGAGAATAATTGCAGAGAAAGGAAGTAACCCAGTGATGGACTCACGGCTCCTTAGGTGCAGTCGGAGGCTTCAGGAATGATCGATTGTTTCAGTGCGAGATGAGGTAAAAGTCCTACTTGCCCGCAGTCCCTGCCTACCCGAGACCCAAACTGGTTACACACAGATATTAATCACACAGGGAATGCGTGTTTATACACTCGGGGTTAGCTGGCTCTGGTTTAGTTTTCCTGAGTTTCTATTTTCAGCCCAACAACCCACCATAAAGGTATGTCTGAAAGGCATGGTTAAAAAAATCTCTAAAATACACTCTTTACAGAAATTTTCTTATACCCGCAGGACTGGTCTTCCTTTTAGCAAACGGGTAAACCCTATGGCTACATCATCATTGTCTTCAGCTGATGTTTACCATTGATGGCAACAGTAAAGATGACATAAAAAGGAGTTACTCGCTTGCACTAGCAGGTGGGAAAACTGCTGAGTTTTGAACTACTCTAAAGGTAATTATTTCACTGCCATTTCAGAGCAGAGTCTGCTTATATGAGAGGGAAACTGCAAGTCACCTGTGCTTAATATCTAAGTTCACATTAATTTATACACAGTGGAATAAAGTGTGCCCTCATTTATATGCACGCTGCCCTGCAGTGATTATGCAAGAGGAACTGAGTGGAGAATTTGATCTAGTGTGATTTCAAAAATAGCACCATGAAGTAAAGTTGGTATAAATGTGGAGGAAGTAAATCCACAGAATAACATGACCTAGGGTGCAAACCAGCAAGTTTGGTTGATAATGCTATCTATGAAAACTCAGCACCTGGATGGGGTCCCTGCCCAAACAGCAAACTCTCCCAAACACGCTCCAGTCCATCACATGTATGCAAAGCCACCAGTGGCCAGGAAAGGCAGGATGCTCGCGGGCACCGAGAGTCCTCGTGGGCTAAGGAGTAGAAAAGGAGGGAAGAGAACAGGCTGTTTAATCACCCTGCAGATAAGATAATCGTGGCTCAAATTCAGAAGTGTAAGGTAAAAATTCACTACATGCATGAAACTAAAACTGTTTTATTTCAGGAAAGCTGGCAGAGTGTTTCAACAGCTTCCTGTGGCTTAGCTGCTATGACACAGTAGGAATAACCTTTCTTCTCTCTGGGTCTTAGGAAGTATTATGTTTCATCCTTGCTGAGTGACCTGCGTTTCACAGGTCAGATGTAAAAATTATCCAAGACTCAATTCTCTTGCCCCTCAGCATGTTGAGGCTTCATTAGAAAGAGCGGCTGGCGCAGGGTGTACCTGGCACTCAGTGCTCATTCCCCTTCCTTGTTCGCAGGGCTGTCCACGTCCACGTCTGTCTGCTCACTGGCCAAGATGAAAGCCAGACCCAATACCTTCGGATGGGGCATCTCTTTCCTCCCCTTCAGGTCAGCCGAAGTGGTTCTCCCTTGACCCCACGAGCACGGGGCAGCGCGGGAAGCGAGCCGGCCAGACCTCCTGCTGCATCCATGTACTGGGGGCAGAAAAGGGTTCTGTTCCTTACAGCGACTCTTGCTCCTCCTTGTGTCTATTAGTCCATGCCAGCAAGGGCAGCAATTGTTAGGGATGGCCATGCCTAGAAAAGCTCAGGCGGCTGTAAAAAATCAGCATTAACGTCAGCATTAAATTTTTCAGTTTGTGTGTGGTGTTTCTGTTAGGGCCTCATGTAAAACAAAGTCATTGAGTTGCCATTCTGGGCTGATCATGAGAGTTTGCATATCCAGCACTGTGAGCCCACCACAATGACAACTGATGGTGCTTCGTAGAATATTTCCTCTGGGCGCTGTGCTCAGATAACACTTCTGCTATGGTGTGCTACATCATTTCCCATTCAGAAATACTCTGATGGTGGAATAATACTTCTTTTCCAATCTTTCCTTATTCACTGGCGCATAATTAGTTTTTCTAGGGACATAATAACATGGTAGCTTATACCTAACTATAATGTGTAAAGTTTGTAAAATTAAAAAAAAAGTCCTTTAAAATAAATTGAGAAATAGTGGCAGAACATTTAGGCAATTTTGCATGTTGCCCAAGGGACTTCCTTGAAATCTGGTAGCAGCCATGAGAAGGTTAAAAGTTGGACATTTCCTATTCTGGTATCAGTGTAAAACCACAGAGAGGGAACTCTACCAGCTTTCAGGTTCAGGCCTTGTCCTTAATACTGTGTGTCATGAACCATATAGTTTCACGTACACTTACTAGGTACGCAACAGCTTTAACACAGACATCACGATGTGTTTTTCCTCAATATAACTCACAAATGGCCTAAGAAATGGTAGCTGTAATTCTGCAAACACGGAAACACATGGGGAAAATGAAATAACTTAACTGAAGATTCAGAAGAAAACTGCTGCAGAGTTGAGGGGTTTTGCCAGCATCCCTACTGGCATTGGGAAAAACAATGGAGTTTTTTTTTAAATTTTAAAATTACTTATAATTTGAATATTTTTTGGTTGGTACCTAAAAATCAGAGAGATTGAAAATAAATATTTGCATTACGTTACAACATTTCAAGTGATCTGATGACATTTTTCTTACTGAGAAAGTGGATATCTTTCAAAAGCCCCAATTAATTTCAAACTGGACCGTCATCCTCAACCAGCACAAATATTTATTCCCCCAACACCTCTGTGATGTAGTTGTGGTTTTCAATTGATTGTCATTCCTGTTTTTCTGTGGAGATTTAGGGTCAGCCATCTAAAGATAAAATTTAACACTTGATCATGCAGATGGGTGATTGCAGGACTTCTTTAAAAACTCCTGACATACCTTGTGCCTGATGAGCTGTGTGGGAGTCAAGAATCCAGAAACCTCTGAAAATCCCTCTATCTATTTACACTGGAAGCACCTTGAGACATGTAAAGATCTGGCTCTATGGATGAGATTCATCACATCTAATACTGATCACCAACGTTAGACATGTGTCTAACCTAAGGGAACCCTCTCGCTCACATCCCGAAGGGGATCTCAGCCCCTTCAGAGGGCAAGGCAGCACCCCTATGAAAGGCACCCAGCTCAGGACATGGTCACTTGCTTTGTGGAGGTTTCTGACTCTTTCCACGGACCTCAGAGGCAGCTGAGATCCATGGCTTAGATGAGGTGCTTAGCTTTTAGAGACCTAATTTATGGGACATCTATTCAATACCAGGGTGAGGTATGGTACTGGAGTTATCTGTACAATACTGTTATAGACACATGTAACTCGTAGCTAGCACCGCCTGCATCTGTATTTGAGGCGCTTTTAAAGTCAAAACTTAAAGGGTTATGAGCCAAATTCACTGACTTTTATTCTTCTCCTTGACCTTGATCCAGCTGAAACCTATTGAAGAGATACACGGTGCTAAAAACAAAAAGTCCCAGTGAAGGCAAACTCCTAGATGCTGAAGGTTTTGCGTAAGATCACTATGGGAGCTTCAGGCAGGTAAACAAGTCACAAGGTAGCTTAGGTGTGTAAAATTACTGTGGATCTCTTGAATTAAGTCCAACTCATCTCCTTTTTATATCAACATAGGGCCCCATAGGCCCAGGGCTGTGCTTATGCTTTTCCAACATAAGCATTTTTCTGTACCCAAAAGCTCTATCTGACCAGAACATAATTTCTAAAGCTTTGTGAGATCCCTGGGTTAAAAGCAGTGCATAAATGCAACTGGTACTATTTAAGCAGCGGCACTACTAAAAGCGGAACTTCGATGCTCCCCAAATATAGGTTTGATAACTATTTGATAGGATGGCTCAGTTAACAATTGTCTTGCGAGTAGTCAACAGCCTAAATTTGCTACAGCCCGGTCTGTACATTTGGGGCTAGCTCTCCTCCTCACCTTTCCTGGAATGCCAGCTATGATGAGCAAGCTATTTTCAGTTTCTTATTAGGAAGCTTCCTTTGGACCAGTTCCTACACTACTTAGCATTTTGCCTGAGTAGCAAATTCAGGATCTGGCCCTACGAAACCTGTTTTCTTGGCAATTTGAGCCAATTCCTTATTAGTGCAGTTACCTCTAGTAATCTGCTATGTGCTGTCTGCAGTGGCCTGTATAGGCACCTCTGTGAAGATGGAGTTGTTGTGACACTTGTCTCATGAAAGAGTTTCTCCAATTCTTCACTTTGAAGGTCCACTAAAAGGTGTGTCTATGATGACACATCTGTTCTGGTATTTTTTTTTTTCTTCTTTCTCATATAAAAAGTACCGTGATAAGTTCTTGTCGCTGTGCCAGGACGTCACTCGATACATGTAGAGGAGAAACAGTTTAAAGCTACTTGACTAACAGCTTCCTCTGTCAAATATGACATTAGAGTTATGATTGTCTCTTTTTTATCTCTTCACTTTGATGACAGGCTTATCTGAGGTAGTGAGACAAAGAGCGGAGTTGATTCAGCCTACCATGCTGTGCAGGTGAGAGTTTTGAGATCAAGTACAGCTGTTCGAAGGGCAAGTCCTAGTGCTGAATGACAGCTGCTTTCATCAGGAGCATGGCTTGCTTTTTCTTTCTTGCTTTTTTTTTTTTTTTTTGANTTGACAATGCCAAGAAATTCGACTGAGGCTTAAGGAATGTACAAGCTTAAATATCAAAATGTGACTGCCTGTGTAATAATGTCAGCCTGAGCTACTGGCTCCTTTTGATATTCTTAGATCAGATCAGGTGCTCCTCTTAGAAAATCAAAAGTGTTATTGCTGATTCTGGTCAGAAGGAGTGAATCTGTTTACTGAACCCATGTGTGTGCATCTGACAGTGCAATGTATCACACCCACTGTAATACTGCACGGAATATTAACATTTCTGATTTGTTGCTAGAAAAGAGCTGCAGGTTGCTCAGTGCTGTGCTTTTTAATCAGTGTTTGCCAAGATCACGCTTTGCACCATTTTTTGCAGAGCAGCGTGATATTCTTTCCTCCTCTCCTTCCCTTCCCCCATCACTTACTGCCTCTCTACCCCACCTCTCAAAAGCATTTGTTAGTGATTTGATAAGTTCATTAACCCACTCTCCAAAATCCCTCAGATAGTGCGTGTTATTGGGACATTTGACTTGTGGCTATTTTGAATTTCCCAGAATACTCACATATGCAGATATAGCATGAGGTTTTGCAAAAGAAGTGCTCAGCCTTTATTGCATGAACAAAATCTCCCATGTAAGCAAGCAAAGAGGTATGTGCTTATCCAGCTATTTATCTATGCCTGCAGGTATTTGAAGTGTGTGAAGGAGTGCAGGGTTTGTACATGCACTGGTTGGATTATACATACATGTTATTAAAAGATGAATATACCTAGGGCTCTCTCTCACTCTGCCTATCCAGGAGAGGATATATTTTTTTAAAAACCTCAGGCCTTCTTGCATTCCCTGAACAGAACAACCTGATTCTTCCTTAGTCCTTCTAGTTGTCTGCTATGTCACAAATATAACATCTTCCAGAACTGCCAGGCATGTGACCATATTCATTCTTTTTACCATTTCCTCTTACTTTTCCTCAAAGACCATTCAGGCAATCTAACTTCCTGGAATTGAGGGATCCTGGCCATGTGATGTTGGAAAGTCTTGAGGATAAAGACACTAGGGTTTTTTTTTTCTATAATAAACACATCAGCTAGGTCTCTGTAGAAGTACTTTTCCAGCATGATTTTCTCACCAGCAGGAGACACTGCTTTTTCTGCCATGAAACACCTAAAAGTATAGGAGTTTATCTTAGGTGAAAACAATCATTCATATCAGCCAGTAAATGCACTGGAAATAAGAAAAGTATTTGTAGCCATTACAATATTCCAATATATAGTACTTTTGCAGCTATTGATTGATATGCACTGAAACCTAGAGACAGTAGGCTCTATTAATACCAAATCTACCTATTAATATCTATAAATATTAAAACAGGACTGAAAAAAATGATGTGAAGCCCAGTAACGTCAGAGGGCTTGGACATACTGTAGCAATGTCTAAGATTTGTACAAATATCCATCGAGCGAGAAGGAAAGAAAAAATCCTGACCATTCTCTGCTTCCATATATGCATTATAACGTTATTACAGACCAGTTATATCATAACAAACTAATGGACCGATACACTTGAGGAAGAGAGCTCCAGCTGTGAAACTGTTTGTATTAGGAACATGCTCTTACCCAGACCCCACCATTCAAATCACGTAAGGGGGAGCCCTATACTCCATGGGATCCCGTCCTCAACTGGAAGGCCACTGATGCCATATGCCATAACTTCCACCTCATGCAAGATTACTGAATGTAAAAGGATTTAAGAAAAGAGAAGCATGTGGCTCATTTTAAAACTCCTTGGAGTAAGAGCATCTGGCTAATTTAATTTTATTTTAAATGGGAACCCAAGAGAGCATCCACCACTGTGGTGAGGCAGACTTGCAAGGTGGTTAGGTGTCTAGAGCTGCAGATAACCAGCTCAACATCATTTAAGTTCCATTGAAATTTGAGGTATTTAGCACCTAGATGCTTTTGAAATCCTCACTAGGCCTCCCTTTGCCCCTCTTGATGTCTAAATATCTCAAAAAATCTGGGCCTTTCTCTCTTCCTCCAACAGAGACTTCCAAAACGTTATCCTTTCATTATTTGGGCCAGAGTGGTAGCTAATTGCTATTGAGAAGCTTTTCACTGTGGCCAAAACCAACAATAACAAGCAATAAAAATCTAATAATCCAAGTGATCAACTCTGTACTGAATAATTCTTCTGAGAGCACAGTGAAAATAGCACAATTCTGGGCATACTAAAGAGAGTGAAAGATTAAAAACCTAAATGAACACAGAAAATGTCTGTCACGTCAGATACATCAACTCTGTCAGTCCAATACATACACTTAATTAAAATGGTTCAACCATCTGTCCAAGAGGGTGCATGGGAAAACTTTAATTGATCGTCTCAGTTTTTCTGAGTGATCAGGAAATAGGGCTAAAGCTAGCTCTCCTGGAATGGATTTAAGACTTATAAAACTGACAGTTGGGGAATTTTATGCTTTAGCTATTTTAAGCCTCTTGTTTCTCCCCACAGCTTTGATAGAATTGGGTGATTCAAAAATATAGGAGCATCTTAAGTACCGAGAAGGCAGGTGAATCACATCCCTTGGTGACAGCCAGGCCTTGTGCCCGAGGGGCGATTTGCTGTGAAGAAGGGTAGGTGTTTTCCTGCCCTCCCTGGAGGATACTGCGGAGGAGCAAAGGCAGCTTTCGTTTTCCACTGGGGCTCTCCAGGAGCTCAGTGAATGGAAACAGCTGAGAGAACATGCAGAATCCCACACTGCCTTAATCACCTCACCCGCCTCTTGATCCGGTCTGTGCTCTGTAAAAAGATGCAAAGTCAGAGTTATATTCAGCTGCATGTAGCCACCTCACCTAGAGCTGTGCCTAATGTTCAGGCTCCTGGGATAAGATTCAGGTATCTAGTGTAAGCTGGTTACAGCATGACATCAGTGAGAGAAAGGCCCCTCAAGAAGGTGGTTAAAACTGCTTTCTGCAGGTGTCTGTCCTCATGAAGCCAGTAGGAAGAGGCTGGTGCTCATGAAGTCTTCCAAAGAGACATCAAGTACATATAATTGTTTTCCTTAAAAGACAAGTTGTAATAAACCACTGAAGGCAAGAGGCCTTCATCCGTGCTGAGCTTCACGGTCACTGGTTTCCCCAGCCCAGACTCCTCCTGCTTGTTTTTTCCCAAATTCAGTCTTGGGATTACAATGTAAAGTGGGTTGTTTATCTCCTCCTTTGCCATCTCCATTGCCCTTTGCCATTTACCTCCAAAAGATCAGGTTCTTCTAGCAGCTATCCTCCCGGAAATGTCCTACAGGATAATTTGACCAGCTCCAGGGGAAAAGTGTTATAGATTCTTCATATGGAAAACATCTGTACAAGAAAAGAAAACAACAGTGGATCTGCTCTCTTGCTTCTAGGAGAATGTTTGCCGGGTGGCCCAGGTCTCTCCAGTTGATACTGTATTGGCACTCACCAGCCTATGAAATAACAGCTTCCACTGATGAGGGCAAGGAAAGGCCTCCGTAGAGCAACCATTGAAGCGGGGATAGCTGACAGTAGGAGCAATCCTTTTGTAACCACCCCCTTAGGCCCTTCAAACACAGGATGGTGAGAGCTCAAACCTTTACCCAGGTCCCTCTCACCAACCTCTGCACTGTTATCATGGCTGCCTACTCTCTCCAAGACACACCGGCTCCAGAGGTATTTTATATTCCTTGTTGTGGGAAGAGGCTTATGCCTAACCATTGCTAACAGCTAGAGGAGACGGCTGAGCAAGTTGAGCAGTGGTAGGAGCAAAATGACTACTCCTTCAGCCTGCTCAGTAGCCTCAGGAAATAGCACGGTTGGGGCACACCCTGCTCGAGCAGCAGGGTGGGTGGGAATTGAGCTTAAGAAGTCTATCCCTTTAGACCACTAGCAATCTTCCAGTCCCTTCAGGTGTTTGCAAAATGGACAGACCCCATGAATCTTTTGTTCATGTCTATGAACTGGAGGCAGTCACAGCAGCTGGTTAACGTGTGCATGCATCGGTCTGCTGGTGGGAGATGTATGCAATGGCATTGCCATAGGGAGCTTCTGCAAGTTGAAATACACACCAACGCTTTCCTGAGTGCCCTGGGAATTCTGCTTTCTGTGGCTGTCTGGTTCAGGACTTCAGGTCCGTGAAGGAGTTTTTAAATGTTGGATATGTGTGCGCAAGGAGTTCAGGGACTGGCTCATGCCAGGTGACCAGCTACATGCTGAAAATAACCAGTGATTGGAGCATTTTCAAAGGTGTTCCTATGTTGTGGGTTACAGCAATGTTTTTACGAGCTTATCCCAGTCCAGCTGCAAAAGTGTTGCAAAAGTCTAGGGAGATAGCAGTCAGGTGGAAAGGTTGTGGGGAAGAAGGAAGAGTCATGAACCGAGAGGTTATGCTGGGCTTGCTTTTCTGATGCTCCAAGTAATGTCTTTTGATGTTATGAACCTGCCCTTGGTCCTGTCTCTAGCCTCCTCAGCCATTCTCCCCTCTTCTTCCACCACCCACCCCTGTTCCTCCTTGCTCCCAAGATGAGGTCCCTGCCCTGAGCGCAGTACTCTGCCCCGTACCATATGACTAAACCATCCCTAGCGTTGCTATCAAATGAGGCCAAAACCACGAGCGTGTCCTTCACCAGTGCCCATGCCCCATACCATCCATTCTACACCTTTCTCATCTGGGACTCCATGAACAAACCCTGCTGTTCTCCTGTCCACAGGCTCTCTCTGTGTGAGCTGTTCACTGCACCGAAGGCCAAGATGTACACGCAGAGAGCAGGTTTAGGGGCAGATTAGACATTTTGTCTCTGTTTGAAAAAGGGCAAATTCCACTCCTGAACATCAAATCCTATGCCTGTTGCACTGTCCCACCAGCGCTCAGTGACAGTCCAGTTCCTCGTAAAATATTTTTTTCCTTGGTTGCCTTGTCCCAGTGGGGTCATACTACCTATTTGT
Source organism: Himantopus leucocephalus (assembly GCA_003993805.1). Classification (NCBI taxonomy): domain Eukaryota; kingdom Metazoa; phylum Chordata; class Aves; order Charadriiformes; family Recurvirostridae; genus Himantopus; species Himantopus leucocephalus. The sequence continues at coordinate 9,680,316 of RSEF01000002.1, read as the reverse complement.
GTTCACCGAGGCAAACTCTTCTTCTAGCCACATCAAGCTTGATGTGTTATTATCCTAAACTAATTTTCTCATCTAATTTCAGAAAAATAATTGTATGATTTGTTTGGAAGCTCCTGCTTCCATTGACATTAGCTACTGCTTGCTTTAAATTATACTGTGTTATGGTATCTCATTTTTCTGATAAAAAATGTTGTCACCATCCTGGTCTTCTGGTGTACTGATTTAGTAGTTAAGCTCTCTGGGTAAACTGGGGAGAGTTTACAAGAAGACATATCATCCTTTATATTTAAAATACACTTTAAGAAAATGACTAATTGTGTGGGAATAATGTCATCTGTATGTTTGCATTATAGCTCTATGATCAAAGACGGACTTCTAAGATATAATCTAAACTCACTTAAATCCTAATGAGAACTTACATGGGAATGTTGGTATTTCAACAATCCACAAGAGTAGCTGAGCTCAATTATCCCGATGTCATAAGGGATTTGTTTGGATAATTGAGACTTCTGACCATTGAGACAATGTTCATTGTAACTAATAGACATGCAGGGATAAATCTGTATTTTGAGGAAGAGGGAATTGTGGACAGCTACGGCTTTGGATAATCAAGTTGCACTGTAAACCCAGTTTGGATTCCCATGGATCCTTGTGGTTAATAAATAAGTAACAAGGCGGGTCTGGAACTCCTCTGAGGGATTCGTCAATTGGTTCATAAACACGATCAAGTTAGTACAGAGATAAATGGCTCCACCTGTTACCCAGCCCTGCAAAATTTATCAACTCAAGATTAAAATCTCTTTGCCTATCCTTATGATGAAGTTCATAATTATGAAAAAATGTATCATATATTACTCGCAAGTCAAAACAAATACTATTCCTTAGATTAGTGGACCAGCACAATTACACAAGTCTGCCTAATACTTTCTCCTTGAATTAATTAACAGGGTGCGAAAATGTACTGAATTCTTTGTAAGGGTGAAGTCTTTTTACACTTGCTAAAGACATTGTTATCTTTCTGGGTCTCTCTGAGCCAAAGTAGGTACTGGGGCCAGCTGGACAAGATTCACTCCATGCTCCCATGGTTTCAGAGTCATCCCAAGATAATAGAAAGCATGGAGATGGGAGCAGAGATATGGGCAAAGAGCTCACTGTGTTTCTATCTGAAGACTATGAAAATAGGTCAAGTAGATTTGTTTGTCTGTTAATGAAGTCTGTAAGAGTTTTCCCATTTCTTCTTTAGGAGAAGGCTCTTCTTGTAACACCTAATAACATCTGACTGGCTGAGAGAATAAAGCAAGGGCTGAAATCTTTAAAAAGATGTGTGATTGTGCATAATAATGCAATTTTTAAAAGCATCTTAAGATCACAGCTCTCACTGAACGTTAGTAAAGGCTGTGTTCGCAATTCACCTCAACATTCTGAAAACTCCATTTTAAATTATTATTTTAATATGCTTTATTAGTGTTGACAAGCCAACAATAAGAACAGAACAAATCACAGAAAAATGAAGAACACCCTTCTGCCACTCTGTAAATCCATGGCACGTCTTGTGTACTGCATGAATTTCTGGTAACTCGTTCTCTAAGGTAATAAGAGGAATAAGAATTGCTGGAGGAATGAAACAGCTTGCATACAAGCAGAGACTGAATAGACAAGGTTTCTTTAATTTGGACAAGAGAAGATAAAGAAAGGATATGATAAGAGATCTAAACATCCACGAATGTTGTGAAGAACATAAAGAGGAAATGGTGATGATTCACCATTTTCATAATGGCAGCAGGTTCAAAATTAGAAAAGGAAGAATTTTTTTGCACAATAGAAAAGTGCTAACCTGTTGCTACAGGATATGGTGGAGCGTGGAAATGCAGTGGGTTCAAAAATGCTAGAAAAAAATTACAAATCAGACAAAATGGAGAGTGGTGGCCATCAAAAATGATGATCCATGTACAAATGTGGTTTATGGACGACCTTTATCTACTGAATGCCAGAACTAGAGATCAGATGACATGGTAGCATTATGATGTACTTTGTTTCTTAAGCACTTTCCTGAATATCCACTCCTGAATTCTGCTGGAGGCAGCAGGATACCTTTCTGACCCTGCGGCTATGCCTACACTAGTAAGCTAGACATGCCAGATCACAGGCAGGAGGGCTTTCACATTTAATTTATCAGTTTAGTCCCTGGTATGGGTTTGACCTGTGCCAACTGTGAGAAAATTTTCTTACCAAGAAAATGCACAGGGATCGTTTGGGTTGTACAGACCAGCAGTTTTTCACAATGGGCAGTTTCAATATGGCCACCCGCTTTGAAGGTAAGACTCTGCCTTAATGGAAAGTGAGCTGGGCAGTGCTAGTTGGCCTCAGGGCCTAGAAATGGTCCCTCTCCAGCTCAATTTGCTAGTGTAAGTGCAGACATTATGATTGTCCCTCCATTACTAACCACAACAGAAGATCCTGTAAAACCGCGTGAAGGAAGACTCTGAAAGTGACCTTCTGAAGGTTTCTTTCATAAGCATGAATTTCAATGGGAAGTAGAAGATGTCACTGAAAAGTGAGTCCAGATATTTTAATCTATAGACAGGTGACCTCAGAATCCCTAAGAAATGAGATCAGGAGATAAAAATCTATGAAATGTAAGTGCTTCATGAAGAAGAAGGTAGCAGAGGGCTATTTAGAACTTGCCCTGTATTTTTCATGAAGAGTAGAAAACTAGATGAGTCCTGAACACATCTTCTAAGTTCTTACCTGAATCAGTTTGAAATTACAGTTAAAATCACAACTGATTGACATCTGTCTCCCTGGTATAAGGCTCAGAAATTACCAGGGGCACTATACGGCACATATACGGAATTAACTAGGGGAATCTGATTTTGCATTATGCACCACTATACTATTAAGAATATGGGCAGACATGTTAGACAGGACTTGTTCCCACTTGATTGATCTTGGCTCTATACTATTTTGGAAGCTAAGTACTTTAACCTTTATCCCATTGCTGCTTGGTGTGATGTAATAGTAGAGCTCCTAAGTGCATTTCTTGTCAGAAGCATCTTAAATCATGCACAACTTAATTGAGTTATTAAAAAATAAAGTTTCTTCTCTTACTTAGTCTATTTTCCATGCTCAGTGACTGAGGTCCACTAGTAGGAGCCAATCATATTTAGGAGTAATTGGCTTCTTGCCTTGGTTTGCCTCATGGAACCACAGTCCACCTTCTCTGGGTGTGCTTCTTGAGGGTCTGGTCAGCCAGGCTGGATTGCAGCAACAGGCTAGGGATGTCACTTGAATTCCTAGGGTCATACCTGGGGCTCTTCCCAATGCAATGGTACTACAGACTCACAAAGGCAGAGCTTGGCAAGGAAGAGGGGAATGGCTGGGAATTCACAATAACACCATCACAAAGAAGTCGTATTTTCTTTCCATAGTCTGAAGCGCAGTGTCCCACCAGTGGGCTCTGTTGTTTGACTCACTTGTCCTTCAATTTTCATATTGCTTTTCTTCTAAGGTGATCATACCATTGATCACATTCTGCAACATCTTGTTCACTCTTTACGAAGGGCCATGGAGAGGTATATTCAGATCACATGCAATGGCACTTTGCATTGGAATTGGCACCTTCAGCGTCATCTACGTTCAGGAGATTGATGAGGCAGAATACGTTGCCAATCTGCAAAGCCTGGATCCTTGTGCAGTCAACTCAGAGAGATAGACACAAATTCTGAGTTATGAGTTAGCCTAGGCGGTCTGGTCGCAGTTAGCCTAGGTGGTCTGGTCGCAACCTCTACTTCTCTCTGGGACCTGAATAGGGCATGATATCTCCTTTTCAGTTTATGATTAATGGTGTATCTTAACTTTCTGGCTTGCATTCAAACGAATGCTCTCTATGCCAGATTTGCCCCTTTTCTTTTCTAGTCCATTAGGTCATAGTGGAGGATATGCATCACCCTGGAGATGGCATCATTAGTTTCCACTCTGGGGTCCGTAAGAGGCTCATCAGCAGAAGGCACCAGATACTATTAAGCCTTCAGTTGTCATGGCTACCTTCCTTCCGCCTCACTCGTAGAATTGCCTTGGGAGCTTTAATGGAGAAGACACTGGAAATCTTGCATCACTGCAACTTCTTTTTAACAGATTGTGAGATCCCTGGGTTTCTGCACCTTCCCTGGGAGGGAATTTCATCCTCAGGATCCCATTGGTCACTCCACAACAGGAAGATAAGGATAAGACTTGGCTGAAAGAACAGCTCTGGAAAGAGAAGGGAAAAAGACAGAAAAGGCAGAAGAAAATGGACAAAGATAGAAATACATCAGTAGACAGCAGAGATGTAATGATAAGGATGACAAAATAATACAGGTTGCAGGAGAGAAAATGGGGAGCAGGTTGAGAGAAAAGCCAAACAGATCAGAAAGGAGAAGTGAAGAGTAGATCTACTTTTCCCTTTCTGTCAGTCCGTAGCACATAACCCAGGAAGAATTAGGATTTCAGTGTTACAACAGCAAAGAAGATCTCTTCTCCAAAGCTGCAGGAACCGGCTCAAGTCTGGCCCTAGATCCCTCTCATCCATTGACAATCACATCTGAAAGGCAAGGTGAGATCACTGCACTTTTGCTTGTTTTCCCTAAGTCCGTGGAGCATGATGGGAGGGGATCTGCTGCCCTGGATGGCTTCAGACAATCTGAGCCCATGAGCTAATTACCGGGGTCAAGCAGAGAGGAGAGGAGAATATTGCTTCCAAGTGTGCTGTCCCCAAAGAAGGGCACGTACAAATGGTTTCCTGCCAGCTGAGGAGCTGGCTGCCTGGTGTTAATGTACATGAACCATAGAAGAAAAGCAGGAATGTGGGCATTTAATGCAGAGGACCTAATGTGCTGTACAGTTAGCGCTTAGCCTAATCCAATATAATACATTCCTATACCTTCATCATGGCAGCACAAAATGCTTGTAATGCATTTTAGGATTTAGTAATGGAAAAACACTACAGGTGTTTTTATTCAGTAATAAGTTTTTACAGGTTATTTGGGTTACATAGGTGTTATTCAGTAGTAATGTGTTACAGATTCATCTCTTTGTAACACACCATTTGGGATTCTTCATTTGGGGGTCATCTAGGTCTGCAGAAAATGTCTGTGGTTCTCATTTTTAGGCATTAGAGAAGATGCTATTGCTGCCTTTATTGTAGATACTGGCCCAAGCTTAGACTTATGCTTCCCTGAAATGAGCTTTGGGCTCTCATGGGTCTCTCTCCAGCAAAAGCACTTAAGATACAGGAATCCTTAAGAACTGAAACTTTAAGCACTGAGGTCACTGGGACAATCTGTGTGTCTATGCACGCATTGCTCGACAAGGGTCATAGGCAGCAAGCAAGCCCAGTCAGTATAGATTATCTCTCCATCGTTCTCATTGACTAACTCCAACCTAATTGCCTACTGACTTTGCAAATGATGCAGTTACCTTGGATTGGGTATAAGGAAGCCTTAGACAGGTTGTTCTCTTGTAAGACAATCATTTTCATTTTAAACATTGTTGCAAGATGATGATGCACTGAAATGTTTGAGACATTTTTTTTTTTTTTCTGAGAAAAAGATTCTCCATAGTACATTTAACTTACCTGCATGGCACTACTGAGCAGAAACTGCCTCTGAGTGTGCAGGATAAATAAAGAGTGTGCAGACCTATTTTAAGTCTTAATTTGGTTGCCTGTTTCCTAGGCTTGTTCTGTGATTGAATGATTTTTTATTTATTATTTATTAGAATATTAATTAACAGCCATATATTTTCTTGAGATTTGTTTCCTCTTCAGATGAAAACACTGTCTGCTCCCTTTTTCTCTTAATGTATAAACCATTTGCTACATGTTTACAAAGTGATATCAAGTGTAAATCTAGTCCTGATAAGCAACCTTGACAAGGAAATAACTTAGCATTCGGTGCTCATAGGAAGGGAGGGTGGGAGAGAAAGAGAGAGAAGGAAAGAGAGAGAAAGGATAAGATCTCAAATGAAATCAGCACAATGTGCTCCTTCAGGATTGGTTCTAGAGCAGATAAGGTTTCTGTTCCTCCATAAACAGGTCAAAGAGTCTCGGCATCAAAACTGTATTTGCCAAAGTTTTCTGTCATTTGGTGAATTGATCACACATACAGTAAACAAACCTTTGTAAATATGAAACCAGATTAGCATTTTCAGGTTTTTCAAATGCAGCATTCTCTTTAAAATGGTTGGGTATTTTTCTTAGACATTTAAATCCTATGCAAATAGTTACAGCAAATATATGAATCAGAAAAATGCACTTTCAACTGCAGTGACCACTCCTTTCTGTATCTCCTTTTATTTGAAAATAGGCAAACACAGTACTGAGTTATTTCTATTTGCTTTTTCTGTTGAATATTTTTAATGGTTTGTACTGACGGAGGGAAAAACTGATGTTTAGTTAAAGTTGATACAACCCACAAGTGGACATGTCAAAACAAGCTATAGAAAGTTACTTTTGATGTGTTTTATTGAGATATCTATGGTACTTTCCAATTACTTTATGCCAAAAAAGGTAGCTCTACTCAAAAATTATTTCTTTTGAAAACCACAAATACAACTTGTCAGCCTTTTGAATGTGCTTCAGTATATTTAAAGGGATCCTTCTCAAAGTAGCAATTGTCTGCTGCTAGAAAAAAAGAGGCCAGTAATACAATAAAATCAGTTCAAAAATCTTTACATGAAGTACATAATTTCATTAAGGTGGAGATATCAGGTCACTGTTATTTTGTGTGTGTGCACACAACAAGTGTTTTTGTCTTCAGTAGCTGCACGTGCAGGCGTTAAAAAGTGGCAGTGCAGAGAGCTGGGTTGTTAGCTCTGTCATTGCTCATGCTCCGAGCCAAAACTACGGAATATTTGATGGCACTCGGGTGTCCCTTCTGTTTTAGGATTCTTCCTCCTGCTGCAGAGAAATAATCCAACCTGAAATTTTCCAGGCTTTTCTGTTTCCTCCTATTTTAATCAGACCTTAAAACTGCTACTGAGAAAAAAAAAAAAAAAAAGAAAACTTGTTCTTTTTCCGTACACAGAGATATGGTTTTCCCCACCTTAAACATACATGATTTGAGTTCAAAGGCTCAGTTTCCTGAGTGATAGTGAAGGTCTGTTGTTTAGCCAAAGGATCAAGAGGATACTGGGCTCTGAGCTGTCAGAAAGCGTGTCTAGGCAGGGGTGGGAGGTTTCCCCATGGAGGTGGGAGGGATGATAACCTTGATACTTAAATGTCCTGTCTTATCCGTGGCTGCTATAACCACAGGGTAAGAAAATGGGAAGAAAAGGCCTAATAAAATGGCTTGTGACTTTTAGAACTAGAAAGTGTGTGAAGCTGGGTGCCTGCGCATTCCCCTCCTGCCATGGTGGAAGCTGCAGGCGTTGCTCAGCTGGTCCTTTGAGGGAGCACGGCCGGGTGCACCAGGAGCCTCAGGAGAGCTGTCCTCACCCCAGGATGCTGATGAACAGAGTGAACACATGCAGCCCTGCTCAGTACCACCGGGGACATCCATGGCAGGCACCACCAGGGCTGAAAGAGAACCCAGAGCTGATGCCCAAGGAAGAGTCGGACATCACCAGCCCTCCAGGAATATCAGCCACAGCAGAGAGGGGTTCATGTTCAGGCTAGGGAAAGAAACTGCTGCAAGGATGGGAGCTTCCAGGGAAAGCTCTGTAATCCCTGAGATGCAGATTTCTCCAACCTGAAAGACCAACTCTTTCTGAAAAAAGTGGATCACAAAAAGGCCTCGCACTGCCCAGGAGCCTCTGCTTGAGGGAATGGGCCCAGTCACCTCACAAAAACTCATGATCAGAGCTGGACAAAGGGTTCATGGTTAGTCTTCAAGAAGGCATGTGAATAGTTTAGGAAAATCTTCCCTAGTTTATTCAGGGCTGGGAGTCCTGGGCTGAAGCTCCAACTCTGCCACCCCGGCGTTACACTCAGTGTAGCTTTTCCGTGTCATACTTGCCCTCATTACCAATATCAGAGAGTGGCTCACATTCCTGAGGCTGAATGGTTAGGTAGGCTTGTATCTATGCCATATGCCAGGAGCAGACTCTGACATGAATAATACATCCGTACTGGGGGTTTCCTGACCAAGAATCTAGCAGCCAATGTAGAGCTGAGGTGCATATACCCATCGTCATGGAGGCGGGGGGAGGATCCTGGAGCACAACAAAGGGCGATAAAGATTCCCCAGTAGAAGGCCAATGGATGTAGCACTGTACAAACCCATAATAGATGGTCTGTATCCTGAAGAGATTCCTACCGAAAGAGATATGAGACGAGGAAAAGGGAAGTGATGGTTTGAGGGTGCAAATTAGCTCCATTAAGTTTTGTATCTCTTTGCTGTTTATACCCAGCCATATTCTGTATTTATCAGACTCCCAGTCTCCATCGGATTGGTGCCTACGAGCAAAGCCTCCGTGTCCTCCTCCCATCCACAAAATTACCCTTGTGGAAACCTGCAGACTTCTAAGGCTCTGTGTCTCTATATACGTCTGCGTCCTTGAGCGATGAGCCCTGCTTTAGGAAGATCTGGAAATAGCTAAGACATAAAAGCCATCATAGTGGGACATGGTAGAGAAAAATGAGAGGAGGAAAAATTGCAGATGACATTAGTTTGTACAGAACATTTACATATGTTTTGATAAAACTATTACCATAATATAGTGCAGCCTCTGGTAACTTACACAGCTTTTAGTGCACCAGGGTGTTGTCATTTTTACTGTTTTCATTGCTGTTTTACTCTTTTATTAGCTTCTTTGTGTTTTATCTTTTGATAGATGTTGGTAGCTTTCTCCCCTTTTGTGCATCAGAGCCTCTTGAAACATAAATCTGCTGGTTTAGAAGATATAGTTAGAGATATTACAATAGGATTACGAGCACTCTTTTCCCCTTAATACAATCATTCATGAAAATACTTTTTCATTACTTTAGAAAGTATAAGTTGCTGACTTTTATAATTTGTTACTTTTGGTATCTGCAATTGAAATTTTTATTGACTCTATTATTAAAATATGTCCACAAAGAAGGTTATGGTGGGTTGTATTGTAGAAGTGGCACTAGAAGAATACAAACATCTCAGGAAGAAAGTACTTAAACCTTGATAAATGAAGCTGTATACGGCATGACACCTAAAGGAGAAACACAGCCTCAAACATATTCTTAAACAAGAATACCTGAGACTTTCTATCAGTATCTGAGCCAAAAGGGTTTGCAAAACGCTAATAGGTGTAGTATTTCCTGCAATGAATTATGCCTGTTGACTTCTCTGAGGAAGGACTATGTCTAGTATTAAGTGTTAGCAGGATTGGGCCTAACCTGGCTCCTCACGGTGGAAAAGCACGCTTGCTGCAAGCCACTAGCTGTCAAAAATGAGCAACTTGCCAGCATATGGGTGAGGTTTGGCTCTTCTGTACAACAAGGAATTCGGAGGACATTGCTATTTTTTTGACAGTGGAAGGAACCAGATCAGGTTTTAACTTGACTGCAAATTAAGAGCTCACTGGGCATAAGCAGAATACTCCTGCAAAGAGCAAATAGGCTGAGCAAGAAGAAGTGTGTGCCTGATCTTGCAGGGTGACTATTAATGGAGTTATTAAAAAAAGTCATGTTCTGCTATTGGTGAAAATGTTGCCCATGACTCACGGGCTGTATCAGTACAGCATGTGGTTCTCTGCCCACAGCCAGCTTAGCCCATGCGCTTGACTTCTGTGCAAGCGTTTAGCTTCCATTTAAAAATCAGCCTGTCTGCCCAGTTACTCTGGCTGTCTGCAGGTACCCCCTGGCCAGCCCGCATGGGTATGGGATAGTCAAGAGATTGTTTGCTCCCATCCCTGCTACTGTGCAGTCTCACCGTCGGCAAAGTAGGTAGATCCAGCTGTTAAAGCCAGCTGTTGAAAACCACCTCTGATGCCTCCAGATCCCTGTGATATTGACTCCTTTTCTGGGAGTCATGCCACACGGCTTGGCTCAGCCAGCATTTCCTCCTTCTCGCCTGTTTTCTCCAGCTCAGCACTGGAAATCCCCACTCAGTTCCCCTCTCCCTCAGCCCATGCCCCCAGGGCCAGCCTGCGCCCATCTACCCCAGGTGATACCTTCCACCCAACGTTGCTCTCAGCATGGTCCACACTTCCCGTGCAGCTGAGATTGCAAACTCATGTGTGTTCGTGTTTGTGGAGCGCTGATCCATCCATCAATAGGAATCATGGGTGAACCAGACTGGCCAGGAGCTGCAGCGACATGGATTTCATCAGACATGAAGTCCTTACATCTGCTTATTCTCTGTTGTCCTCCCCCATCTGTTTTGTTCACCACCTGGTCTTCTGGACAGCAAGAAGGTCAGAGGCCCTCCCTGAACTCCATGTCTTTATGCATATCCATCTGTTATTGTTATAGCTGTACAATCCACTTTCGATAAAGCTTGCTCTTAACACTTCAGTATGGCCAACGTAAAGTGTTAAGAATCTGTGAAGCTATCAATAAATGGTAAGATTTAAATACAAGCATCCATTCAGGTCATTTTATTTGCTGCATAGTTTCAAAGTGTTTGAGATACATTCTGATCATGTTTCCCATCTTAATCCTTTGGTCTTAAGAGCAAAAGACTTTTATAGAAAGAGAAAAAGGATTTTTTGGAACAAACTCCTTATTCCAATAGGGTAAGCTTTAAGAAAGTCACCAGTGACTATGAGACATGAAACAAAATACAAAATATGGGGGATTATGATACGTGGTAGCAAAACTTACAAGCAAGTTCAACCAGAACAAGAGTTCTTTATTTGATGAATTTCTTAAAGCTTAAGAACTGATAAAATTTATGATTTTTTTCTCAGAAATATAAAAAATATTTATTATTTTTCTAAAGCAAAACCACTTTCTTTTGACTATTAGATTTTTAAGCCCTAAGTAAAAAGGAGAAAAAAAAAAACCTAAAGCAAACTTAAAATATAGAAAAGTCAAGTTAAACTTTTAAAATACAGACAAAAAGTTTGTTTGATGCAAAGTGCCTTTGATCAAAAAATGTTTAGGGAAGCTTTTTTCCACCTGGTAGCCAAGTAAAGCAGCCGTGTATTTGTTATTCCTGTTATGCTTCACAAGTCAGACTGGGCCCTATTGTTGTCTATATACGGTATAAGCACACCTGTATATGTAAAATGTTAGATAGTGTAGCAAAGTATTTGTGAAATGTTGCTGGTGATCGCGCACATGCAGAATGGATTGGAAAGATGCAGAATACTGATCATTATAATAACCTTCATATACTCATGCCTGTGTTCCTTTTATTAAACTTTCTTTCAAGTTTCACTATTCATTTCCAAAGACACAAAGATAAGAACTAAGAAAATACGAGCTGTCTGCCTACATTTATCTACGAAACCATGTCTTATTTGCCTTTCTTCTTTTTTCTGGAGTGCAGGACTAGATGTGAAAGAAACATTGGCACCAACTGTATTTTTGTAAGAGTTTTAAACCTTTCAAGTTTACTTTTACCAAGTAGTCTTCCTCTGAGCCACCTGTCTGAAGCAGAGCAGAGACACGCAGAAGAGGACAAAAAGCCTGTGCATCTTCACCCTTGCTGAGGATTATTGCACCTGGGTGCAAGGAAAGCCTGTAGCATGGGCAAGAACCGCAATGCTCCCAAACCTGATTGCCTAACAGAGCTGGTGGTTACGGGAGGCCACGGACATGCTCTGTTGCAAGGCTCACTTTCCTCTCAAAGCCTCCCTGCTGGTAATCTACTGCAGCTGATGGAACAGGAGGTGATTTTAAAATGGTCTGCTTAAGAAAACATGAGAAAACATGGTCAGCTTTTACCTACGTTTACTTAAAAGGAAAATTGCACAAGAGGGATGAAACTGGTGGTGGTGGAGGGCAGAGAAGCATCAAAACATTTCCCCCACCATTTTACATGTTGTGGCGTGAGGGATGGGAGAGGACCGCAGACATACATGGTCCTCTTCTACACCTTGCCCAATGGGGTCGCAAAAATGGGAGGACTAGTTATAGGGTCAGTCACCAGACTGCTGGCCACCTCTAGTGGTCGCTGGGAGTGGCAGGTAATTCATACTTTCTAGAAACATTCTCTCAGTATGTCTGAAGGCATTTGGCACCGACTGTTTTACTCTCTGAAATCTGGGGAGGATCCAACCTGTCTTGCTCAGGGAGGCTTTAGCGTGCTTCTTCGGAGCTGGGGCAGCCCCTTGCTTTAGTTTCTCCTCAGGCAAGAGGAGAAACGGTCATGAAAGTTACAGCACTCATAAGTTTTACAGGAATAAGAATGAGTTCTCCAGCAAGCAGAAGTGTGCTATTTCCACCCTTTGCATCGCTCTCAGTGGGAACTCTGCAAACAGCCCGCAGTATGGAAACAGCAAGGTGGACAGACATTTGGAGACATGTACAATAAAGGAGAGCATTAATTTAAGAGATTCTGCCAGAGTACATCAACAAGACTGACTGCACTTAAAAGAAAAAAAAAAAAAGAAAAAAAAAGAAAAAAAGAAAAAGAGTCCATTCCCAGTCTATGGGAAAGTAGGATGGTCTGAAAGGAATTGTTAACTTTGGTGAGAAAGAGAGCTGCACACAAGAAAAATGTAACTTTAAAATACACAACCACATGATGTCGGGTATGCTTAATGGAGGGAAGGACTATATTAATCTGTTTGAATTGCTAATTGGGGATTTAGTTGGCTAGATTGGGGGTTATAAGATTAAGGCTTTTATTCTGTGTTTTTGTTCTTTTCCAAAGGTAGGAATCCTCTATAGATCCCTGCTCTTGGGAATCTAATGCCCTCAAATGCACAACTCGGCAGCCGACGAGCAAGCTGATAAAGCATTCCTCGCAGATACTTAATGGGTACATTCTGTATCTCCGTCTGCATCTTTCTGTCTGCCTATCTTTTTCCCCCCCCTTAGCACGCTTGGAGGAAGGTAAGCAAACAAAACAAACTAGAAGAGCTACCTCTTCCCTTCATGTTTATAGTTGTTTTTCCAGAAACCATTTCCGTTTATGGAAATAGCTCTCTAAATTTCTCCTCTTTCAAAGGTTATGGTCCCTATTTTATTTCAGGTTGCTTCAGCTGAATGGGACAAAATGGAAAGAGGTCCTCAGGACTCTACACATTTTGCATTACAGCTGTACATCAAAACAGGCTGGACTCCTTGGAGGATGAGGCAGCTTCATACAAGGCAGGTCTGACATGGCAGGATGCTTCCCACATTGCCAGATCAGCTCCATCACTTGCTGCATTCCTTTCTTGGGCACAAAGACCAGAGCTCACTGGAGGAAGTACAGTTTACATTACCCTCCAAAAACTACAAGTCCTCACCACATTTGTTACAGTACAATAAATGAAATAATAGTAATAAGGATGTGGAGCAAAGGAGAGCCTTTATTTTTTAAGATAGCAAGGAGCACTTGTTTGTTGTAAGTTTGTTTACTTTTGTGCAAAGGGAAGCTAAGGGCTATGACATTTTGAAGTAATTGACTCGTTCTTAAAAAAGGAAATACAATAAAAATATATTGTGTACAAATGTCCTGAGTTCTAAAGTATATACAGAAACCCTCTTCAGAAATCTCGTTGCAATAATTACCTGTATTTCCCCCAAAATCAAGGCAACATATCTTCCCAATTGGTTTTGTGGCAGAAATGTCAGAACAGATATTTTTATCACTCAAGGAAAACCACTAAATTCTGTGTTTGCTGAAAACAAATTAACTGTCCTCAGCCAGAAGGTGAAAAATTCTTTAGATAGTTTCTTATTTACTCTTGCAGAGAGCTTCTCTGATGGGTACCTTGCTCATTTGTACCTTGCTGTTGCTGTACTTAAATTCTCCAGTGATTTTCAACTGTCTAAGAAACTGTGACCATTCCTATATTGGTAGAGTACTCCTGACTCCGAAGTTGCCTCTTTACATCCATTTTGCACCTGTAAGAATAGTTATTTATGGTGCAACTGTAATGATGAACTGGATTTAAGATGTTAGCAAAACTGGGTCTCACATTTTTCGTACGGGGTCCAAAATCTTTATTCCCCGTTATGTGGGCATATTCCTACCCTGATCGGAGCCTTAATGAAGTCAGAGAAGAACAAGAAATGCTCAGGGATGCACCAGCTTTGATAGTAGATCAGGAACCCAGCAGGTCATGGCAATCTGCCCACTTTTAATGGGATGAATCTTGTAGGAAATTTTGCGTAAAATTCATTGTCAAAACAGTGCCAGGTCAGATCCTTCAGTTTTAACAGCAGAACCAAAACATGGCTCTGCAGGGAGCTAAAAGCATGATAGCAAATGATGCTGCTGTGTGGCTGGAAGTACCACATGATGCGGTGAAGAGCCGAGAGGGGTGTTTTTGAGAAATTATTGTGAAAAATGTTGTGCATAATACAACAGTGGAGAGAACTTGAGACAGTTTAGGGCATGAGGAGTAACATGTAGATGAAGCTGATAAACAGTTCCAGAGACAGCAACAGCAAGAGGAGTATTCTTGAGTGAGAAAGGGTTTCAAATCCATTTGCTGTTCAAGCTTTCTGGACTTGGAAGCTCAAATAAATTACAACACAGGTGACCTCCTTTTGCAGTACGCTTTATCTCTACAACATATCCACCTTGTTGAGATGGAGTTTGTGCTTCTTGAAGACTGAAGGAGGAATTGCCACATTTCTACTCAGCCAAATGAGCTGTGCTGGGGAGAATCAAATTGCTACTCCTGGAAGACACTTGTCTTCACTGATCCAAATTTTAAAGCGTCTTATAGAATTCACTCATCACCCTACATCTGTCCCCTTGTCAGTTGGGCTTGATCAGTATTTCTCGGTTCCTTTGTAGAGATTTAAAAGCTTCCCATTCTTCCTTTGAAATGTGGGAATAAATCGCATATTGGGTTTTGCAAAGTGAGTGAACGGCCCCTTTCAACTAGTCAGCAAAAAGTTTCAATAGAGGAATTAAGGCCGATGGAGGAGGAAATGTGATTCTGGGCTTAAAAGTTGTTTTTGGTGCAGACTTCTAGAAACCTAGTGCATACATTCATTGTGTGAGTAATAATGGAAAAGAAATGTCTTAAACAAATACCTTTTGTAGGATAAGTTTAATGCCACAATCATATTACTTGGGTTGACTGCAGAAATGGGAATGCAAATGATAAACCTTTCCCAACAACACTAATCTGAGAGGAGCTCTCTGGGAAGAATAGCATCTGAAATATTGTATACAATGAAATATTGTGTCCTTCCCTACCCCCAAGGTTGAGGTCTTCTTCCCCTCTTCAAGCAAGTGGCACTAGTCGGATTACAGTGCAATCATAACAACTAAAGATGGAAAAAGCTATTGGGCCATCTAATCTCTTCCCCTGCCAGTAGAGGATTACTCCTGAAGCATGTTCTTCAATGCCTCGTCCAGTCCTGGGTGACTGGAGCAATAGGCTTCCATTATTTTTAGGGAGATTATCTTTTAGATAAGACCTTAACGACCTATGTCCTAACTACTCTGCACGAATCCTCAGAGCTGGATTCCTCAAAGTTAGGCTTAAATACAGCTGTGCGCATGCATTTGCCCATACTTATTCTTAAAATCAAACTTAGAGCTGTCACAGTGATTTTGATTAAAGTTGTTAACAGTTCTTTGGCCAGAACTCCCTTCACTCCCACATCTGTATTACATGCGAAAAAACTATTTGGCCATTTGCTTTCAAACCACATCTAAGTACATATCGGAGGTTCTTCTGCAGGTTTTTAGTTTGTAAAGAACTTTAGGATCTTTAAAATCCATGAATGGAATAGTTTGAATAAAAATTGCTATATAGTTCATCTGGCATAATTTGCTCTCTTGAAGAGCCTTAGATAAATTCAGCCTTATTTATTGATTCATTTGTCACCTTTTTATTATTCTGCCTATGTGTTCAGATTTTTTTGTGTTAAAAGTTGTTCTGTTATTTTGCCAGGGACCCACATTTTGCTTACCAAATTATAATTGTGAGGTTGTGACTATTTTTAAATATGAAGCTTGATAAGACATTTTGTTTTCCGACTCCTTTACTGCAGTTCCTCCATATCATTATTATTAGTGTACATACACTCTTCTATGTATATAGGGCCAAGAATGTCCTAAATTCTCTACTTTGTTTTAAAGCAAGTGCCCAGGGAACTCCAATTCTGCAAACATTAGAAGCTTGCTTTACTTTGAACAGAAAGAAAATAATGACATCTGTAATATAATATACAATGAAATAATGGTTCCTTTTTTCCCTCGTGAAGAGGGGTCAGGTCTTCCTCCCTTCCTCAGGCAATGGAGCAGTCAGATTATTTGTGAATTAAAATAATGAAAATATGGGGAAAAAAGTGAATTTAAGTATGAACTGTCATGTATTTAAGCTTGTAGACATGTAGGATCAGGATGTAAATTGATACTATACTGTTGAAGATTTGATGAAAGGAAAAGGTGTTAGGTACTTAGATTTAACAGGAATCCTTTTTATGATGTTTGTGGTTTTGCATCTGGATCTGTTGATATTTATTAGAAAAGAGAACTGGCCCTTTTTGTTCCTACAATAGAAATTATATTTAAAGGAGGATTCAAAGGGAGAAATGAAATACAATTGTGATTTAGATCGCGCAGGTAGCTTCCGACAGACGTCCTGCCAAAGAAGAAGGTCACAGAGAAACATGGTAGAAGGATGGCAACAAATTGTGATGGTCTTGCATGTTGAGTGGCCAGAGCTATGTAAGATGGAGCAAAAAGGATGAAAAATGCAAGGTCAGTAGCAAGTTGATTGGACAAATGGTTTCCTTTTTTTTCTGAAAGGGAAGAGGAGACTATATGTGAGGACGAAAGTCATCACGAGTCTTCTCTAATAACTAGTTAAGATGAATATAGTTTGTCCATGCTGATTCTGGCTCATTAGTTCATTACTTTGACATTGTAGAACATTCATGAGCTTTATCTGATGATTCGATTATTTACAAATTTTCACCTAAATCATCGATATTTTTTTGTCATTAAACATATGACAAAAGGTCTAAAATACTTTTTGCAATTTTCCATTGTTAAACAGCCATTTATCTGATACGGACTCGATTGTTAAAAAGACGTCTGAGGTGTATCTGTGCAACACCACAGAAATTTCAGACAGCTGAAGTCTCCTTTGTAATGTTGAATGTAGCAATTTCCAAATGCTGAAAAGCAAGAAGAACAGGAAAATGGGTGCCAGTGATAGGCAGGACTGATTGATTTTATTACACGCTGCTATGACATTCTAAACACTTGTGTGTAGAAGCTAGATATACAGTAGTAAATAAATGGGAGTTTTCTTTGGCCCAGGGGCCAGCTGGCGTGGCCTGGCATGGCTCAAACCCATGCGGCTTAATTTTCTCCGTTCCCCAGAAGAGTAGCTGCATCCCCTGCTGCTTATTGGCAGCGGTCCCCAGTCTACACCAACCCCTGAACTGTGCCCAGACCTTGTCAGGGAAAAACGAGACACTTGGCACAGGTCAAAACTGTGCCACGCGCCGAGCCAGCCGTTCCCCGGCATGGGTGATGGTTGGCCGGAGTGCAGGCGTCTCTCCTGGTCCTGCTTCGCCTTCCAAAGCAGGCTGCAGTCCTACGTGCCCAGCCTCATATTCAGCTGCACGTGCACAATTTTATTGATTGAAAAACTATAAAAGAATAAATAATTTGCTCTCTTTTTTTTGAAGCTGTGACAACTTTAGAGGTATTCCTGACATAAGGTAATAGACAGTAGGTGGAAAGACTGGGATACTGGTGAAAGCAAGCAAAGTATATAAATGATGCAAGAGATGCTTTGCTTAGGACATATAAATAGAAGGAGAAATGCAACGAAAAACACATAAGACCAAAAAATCTGGACCTAGTTTCTCTATTCCTAAATTGTCTCTTCCAGGAGAAAATGTTCCCAGAAATGTTAATACTTTTTCTCAGATGTGCTTGAAAATACTTAACAGGTCTGATTAGAGTGAAGGATAAATTTAGTTATCCCCATAGCTGGTTTGATCTCACTTGCATTTTTTGATTGGTTAATTGTAATTGCCAATTTTATTTTATTGTATCTCTAATTGGTGCAAAGTTTCTTTTAATTTAGTGGCATCTAACTTACCTTGCAGTGTGTTTTGGTTCTAAGCAATTTCAGTCTTAAGCATACTTAATTCCCTTCTGAGATCCTCCATCACTAACAACACAAGATCAAATAACCAACTAATTAAAATTTATGTCCATCTTCTATTGAAGTCATCATTCATATCCCCTTGAGTAGGTGATTTCTGACTGTGTGATCCCACAGGAATATTTTTATGTCTACAGTAATATGTGAGCGTGGAAATGTGGAGTTTATTCTGTTTCATTTCTGTGTAAATGGAAAAGGTTTCAATTAAAGGGTTAGTATTATTTTTCTTTTTTTTTCAGTTTTTAGATATACTGTGCAAAGATTTAGCTAGATTTGCCTTGCTGCAAGAAAACAGTGTAAAGTTCTGTGTATATCATTTTATCATTAAAATTGTACATCAGATGAAATAAACTTCATCTTTGGAGAGCCACCTTTTTTCTGTGATTTCCTTGTAGGCACAGCTGTTTCACTGGAAATAGGGATGCAAACCCTTTCGGAGCAGTCAGTATCCATCTGAACATGTTATTTGGGATCTCTTCTGTGGGTGAAAAATGGCCTTAGCTTTTACTTCACGACAATCTCACCTCCCCGGATGTGTCTATGTTTGCAAATGAAGCAGGGCTGGCTCACCCTATGGTGGTTCCCCATCATCGCCATCATCCACGCTGTTTCATTGCACGTTGACGCCCCACTAGGCATTTCCTAGTCCCCATCAGGGGATGGCACGTGCCCATGGCCATTCCCAAGAGGCAGTAAGAGCGAGATTGCAAGCTTTCTGGTTCCTTCCACCTTACACAGTACTTCAATGCTATCCCAGAAGGATTTGTACCCTTAAACACATACTCACATGCCATTGCCCGATCCAAACAATTCCTACCAAAGGCTTCATGCTGTGAAAACACCACCCTGATGGGCACAGCCCTCACATGATTTAAAAAACGTGGAACTACAGAAGCACACACAAAGGATGATCACTATGTCTTCAGTCCCCCTTGACAGCACCAGAGAGTCCAGAAGAAACCCAGGACCAAGTGCTGTGCAACATGGCTTTGATGAGGTCATGTCATTTGGCCTCAGGCCTGTTTTATTTAGCATGAATTGCAACATTTCCTTAGCAATCTAGATACAACCAGACAAACTTTATGAACTCTGCTTTCCACAGAAGGGCAAGGAGGAAGAACGGTCCTTCCTCTCTGCAGTGCACCCACTGAGTCCTTGTTTCTCCTTTCACCCAGGTAGAGGAAGTCATCTGAGAACAACTCTGCAAATGCACAGACCTCTGAACTGACCTCTAAATGGAAAACCACAGTGCTGCAGAGGTGCCTTCTGTCAACAAGAAATGCTGATTACTGTGGAAAGAAATTAGAAAAGGTCTTGGATCAAAGTGAGTGTCTAAGAAAACAGTTGTGCATGCAAAAGTGGTTAAGATACAGCAAAAGAAGTCATGGTTTCCTAATAAACTGGGTCCTCAACAGTTTTTTTTGAGCTAAAATTAAAAGTCTGATGATGTTTTCAGCACTATTTTTTATGCCACTCTGTGGTTTATTTACTTTTATTTAGATGCTTTCAATGATTTTTATGCTGCATTTCTACTGAGTCAGGTGCATTTTTGAACACATCCAGTTGGTGTGAAGTCTTTCCAACCAGGACAATTCCCAAGTACACAGTGTCCTCAGTCCCAAAAAAAGTAATAAAAAGTTACTGCGGGACTGTGTAGCTCCTGGAGAAAGCTTGCACTGCTGGTTAGTGGTGCTCATGATAGCTACGTCATATCAAGTTCTGATTTGTAGTCCTCATAGATACATGTCTCACTGATCATAGAATCATAGAATTATAGAATTGTTGAGGCTGGAAGGGACCTTTGAGATCATCTAGTCCAACAATTAACCTAACCTGACAAAAAAACACTTCTAAACCATATCCCC
>RSEF01000002.1:9568021-9660150 GCA_003993805.1 Himantopus leucocephalus | reverse complement strand
GTGCTTGGGATTGCCCTGACCCACATGCAGGACCTTGTACTTGACTTGTTGAACTTCATGAGGTTCACACAGTCCCACCTCTCAAGTCTCTCCAGGCCCCTCTGAACGGCATCCCTTCCCTCCATCATGTCAACTGCTCCATACAGCTTGGTGTCATTGGCAAACCTGCTGAGGGTGCACTCAATCCCACTGTCCATGTCACCAGCAAAGATGTTAAACAGCACCAGTCCCAGTACTGACCCCTGAGGAACACCACTCCTCACTGGTCTCAGCAACACTTTGAGTGCGACCTTATCCACCGACTGGTCCATCCATCAAATCCATGTCTCTCCATTCTAGAGACAAAGATGTTGTATGGGACAGTGTCAAATGATTTGCAGAACTCCAGGTAGATGATGTCAGTTGCTCTTCCCTTATCCGCCAAAGCTGTAACCCCATCACAGAAGGCCACCAAATTTGTCAGGCATGATTTGCCTTTAGTGAAGCCATGTTGGCTGTCACCGATCATCTCCTTGTCCATGTGCCTTATTGTAGTTTCCAGGAGGATCTGCTCCAAATAGATCCAAATTATTTCCCTCTGGAAATGGAACTACAGAGAAAGTCATGTTGCCTGCCTTCTAGATGCTGAAGTTAGGTATCTGATCCTTAATAGCTTACCTGCACATTTCACTGAGACAGGTTTACCTGGGTCACTGTATAGGTAAGTGTAAGCTGTGCGGTTGGTGGTCTGCACTGGTCTCCTCCTCCTGATGGTGTGTTTGCATTAGCACAGCTTGGTGCACCGGGCAGATACACCCAGCTGCCCTGGGGAGTGCTTCAGAGACAGGACATCACCATAGCAGGGTACTCATGGAGCTTCCAGATCTCAGGGCCGAGGAGGTCGCACACCTCCGCTTCTGCTTGAGGACATGAGATGCAGCCTCTGGTGAGGGGTAGGAAGGAGAGGTGGTGGGCTTGGCTGCTCGGGGAATATTGTTGCAGCCCATGTCCAAATAAGGGATGCTAAATAGCACTGAAGTCCTTCCCTCTCAGATGAATCGACACTTGCATGCTAAATCTGGCAAAACCCTCAAAGCTGAAACGGAGACAGGAGTGGCTTTCCGAGAGGTCTTGCATCAGAGCAGTGGAGAAATAAAATGCCGTGCTCTGGGGTCCCACTGCCACATGGTGTTTTCCTCCATTGCCTTTGAACTGAGAGGTGAAACGTGCTTCAGCTCCTCACGGATCTGCTCCCACTTGCTTCTGTCCTTTTTGTCTCAGCCCGGGCCACTGCTCAGATTCCCTGGGGCAGCAGAGAAGGCACCTGTGGACATAACCAGCGAGTGTGTAAGAACAGACACTAGCAGTGGGCTCATCTGCATCACAGGCAGAGTTGGCCTGTTGTGAAAGAGTTGCGCAGGGCTTGAAGCTCCTCTGACCTCATAGGCTTTAGATGCAGGAATTTCCAGCATCAATGGCAGAGAAAAAGGTATGAGGATCCTTGTCTGTGAGCAGTTTAGAAGAAATAACGTACTAGTGTTCACTAGTCGTCTCATTCCCAAGCATGCCAGTTTTGTTCAGAAATTACTGTGGGATTGATGGAATTTAGGCAGGAGGATATGATTGAATGCTTCTAACACGAGAGAGAGGACGAGAAATACCATGCAGTGGTCCTAGGGATGTATTTTTCCTCTGGCCTCCTGTGTGGGGCCATAATTAGAGATCTGATTTACCATTATTGCATGATTTATTTCCTTTAGTTCTTGCTTCCACCGAGTCTAATAGATTTCTCATGTTATTAGATAACCTTCTCTGTGAGCTGTTGTATAGATAATGGTTTCATGCCCCAGACCCAGAGCTTTAATTTTCACAAGTGCACTTAAAAAAATCAGGCAATCAGTTATTAGTCAAGTTATTAGTCTCAATTGTGTCACCATTAAATAGTTTCGGTGGCTTTCTTAGCTACAAGAGCAACCGGCTGAGTGTCCTCCTGGTCTCCTGGCTGTGGAACGAGACTGATGATCCCTTCATTATCCCATCAGAAGGGCTCACAGCACTTGGGTGCCAGCGCTTATTTGGCCTGACGTGTCCAAGGCTCAAGTTTAGCACATTGTAGAGTTTAATGGAATTAAACCAGATGCGTTGATAAGTAGAAATATATTTAATTGCTTGGCTCAATTTAAGGAAAAGCATGAGTGTTTTATGGCATTTTGGCCAGTGAGCATGTGGATCCAGTTCTTCAACCACAGCAGGTCCCCAGAAAAGCCACTCCCAGCTGTTGGTGTGGACTTTTCCATTTTGAAATTGTATATCAAGATACCTGAGCTTTGGGAGTCTGATCGTATCAAAGGCAGAGTCCACTGCAAAGTGAAGGGCATTTGATGCGTAATGGATGTCATTCAGCAGTGGGGCAAATCAGGCTCTTAAGCTTTTACGGCATCCTACAACATGAAAGTGGAGAAGTCCGAGTTTTATTTAGCTCCATAAAATATTTAACCTCAACAGTGATGGAGTTGATAAAAATCTGTATTTTGTAAAAAGGTTTTGTTTCAACGCTATCCTTTTTATGATTAGCCTGTACCCTCTCAGAAAAAAAGCAATATCTATTATTACCAGCGAATGATCCAATAAGTGTCTTGGGTATTTCTGCCAAACTTCTGTGCAGGTTCCTAATGAGAGAGATATTAAGTTAAAATCAATGTGGGAGTAGTTCTTGTAGACCAGGGGAAAGTGTGTCATTATTTTTGCTGGCCAAATATAGTATCATCATCCATTAACTCCCTAGCTGAAAAATATCCTGTATCTCACTGGGATGCTGATCAAGTCATGTTCTTGTAGATGATTTCTCTTAAGACATGCCTAGCATGTATTTCGGCAGGAAGATTTATGGCAGGGGAATCTAAAAGCACTGAGAAATTTTGTGTTGCTAAATTTTACTTGTATCCTACAAATCTCCAAAAAGAAAAAGGAAAAAAGCCATGGCATCAAAAACCATTTGTTGTAGGCTACAGGTAGTAATTTTAGCCAAACAGACCATTCTAAAAATATGAAACCTGAACTAGCAAATTTATCTGGGAAGGCAGATCCAAAGCTGCAAGAAACATAACAAGCGTGAAAGTACAAGAAACAAACAGTTGTCATAAGGAAATTCAGGATCTGGTGTTCAAGGTAAAACTATGAAAAGACAATATAATCCATGATGCATGTATGCTTTTAAGGAGATGATGTTCTAACTAGAGATAATTTTGTCTACATATTTTGTACCCTCAAAATACAGTTTGGGGTTGTCTGAAATTATTGATGGATTTGGGTTAAACAAAGTTAATAATCTTGACTGAAAAAATTATTTCAAAAGCATATTTCAGTTCTGTATTGAATAAAAATTCATTATGGGTACCGCCTATGCTCTGAAGGAAGAATTTTAAATAGTTGCTGAAGAAAAGTATAACAGCAGAGTCCTTCCTCTCTTCTAGATTAATGTCACGGTCTTTGTTTTTATGTTTCTAGTTTGGCCACGCAACTGAAAGCACAGTTATTCACCCAGCTCTGTACTTGCTCACATTGAAGTAGAAGTGCTATTGAGAAATTCATTTCACTGAGCATCTTTAAAACAAGATATCTCAAATCTAAAGCTTCTGCTCACTTCAGGTATAGGAGGAATCACAGAAAGAGGCAAAAGATTTGTGATCTTAAGTCAGAGGCAGCACATAAAAATCTACCTTGTTTGGTATTTTCTGGTATTGTGATCACCCATACTATGGCCTTATCAGGGAAAACAGTAGAATGTACTTCAGGGACATTTCATTTAACATAAACAAAATGCAGCTGTTTGGAAAGGCTACAACAAGCTGTAAGTGAAGTGCATTTGAAAGACATGCTGGTTGGGGGTGCATGAGAGCAGTGGTCAACAGCAAAGCAGGGGACATGGGACACCAGGCTCTGCCGGTGGGAGATGCCAAACACCAGACCCTTCTCTCTGCCCCCACACAAGCTGCTTGGGGAAGTCCCTCTGGCAGCTACCAGAGGGTCTGTCCTAGAGGGACTTGCCAACGTGCCTGGCAGTGGCTGTGCCACTGGGTTTTGCAGCAGCTCCTGAGGGTTGCTGCCAGCAAGGGCTCCCTGACCCACCAGGGAAGAGGGCCTGGGTGTGCCTGGGGCAGACCTTTACTGTCAAGGCAATTCCCACCCTCGTTAACCTCCTCGTTTGATAATGATCCATTAATAGAGAGAATTAAAGTTGGAAGCCTTTGCCTTGCTGGCAAAGCCCTTCTCTACTTCCTCCTGCTGAAGACAGGCTTTGGGGACCCAGTCTGCCATCAGGAGATGCACCTTCCCTTAGGCTCTGCCTCCTCCTTGCATCGCGCTGCCCTAGCCCCGTGGCTGTCTGCATGGCTGAGACACCCAAATGGCTGCATTTATCTATTTCAGTGCTGTTAGAAGTCAGGCGGGCTTATTTTGAAGCTTGGATGTCTCAGAGTTTCTGCCAGAATATTTAGAGTCTACTATGAACTTTACATTGCATGCTACCAGAATTACTTAAATTTCTGTTAAATCTTTGTCATATTTTTTTTCCCTTAGCTGGTGACATGACTTTTGGAAAAGTCCTTTAAGTCATATTATACCATTATAAATCACCTGCTGAACAACTGGGATTCAAGGTGGTTGATTCCTCACAATTTCTGCAAGATCAAAGGTATGGCTGTCCTCCAAAAGCTGTGATGCTTCACATCAAAGTTCACAATGAAAACTATCTCAATTTTCCTCTTCAGCATTTGGATTCGACTTCACGACAATAACACTGAAACTGGCACGTTCAGCCTTCGTTTGTCAGAGGACATGGCTGTGCTCGTTAGCATGGCAAATGCAAAACCAAATGGAGCAACCCTGATTTCAAATCTTCTGTTCCTAGAATTTGTGAGTCTGCTTGAAAAAGCGAACATCTTTAGCGCTGCTATAAATATCCCTTTGGTAAATGCCCTGAGTATCTTTCAATCCATGCTGATCCTTGTAATCACAGCCGCATTGTTCTGGTCATGTCATTGAAAATGCTTTTGACAGAACAAATGATGATCACCTGTGCGAGAGTTTGCAAAAAGCCTAAGATCCAATCTGCTATTTCATCAAGAAAAAACAACATTCAGTTCATTTCTTTCTCTCTTTCATGTGCAATGCTTTTCACTGGGACACACTGGTTTTTTCACTAGGTTTTTTTTATTCTTTCTCTCCATGAGCCTCACAAAACAAATAACTGGTGGGAAGTTCATAAAGGAATTGCTTTTACTTGCTTCAGGTGCTGACGGCCTGGCGTGGCTTGCTATGTTGGCTTTTTTTTCTTAGAACAGGAAAAAAAGTTCAGTGACTGGACTCTGCTTTGCTTAAGACTAAGAGTTCTGCAGATGTGCAACGGCTGATAATCCTGTACCTATCCTTGTACAGCAGAACTAGACTTAAAAGTGTCTGAAGTTGGTATATTCAGAGAATATCAGTCATAAATACTTTTATGTCTGACTCATTTAAGCTAGAGTTGTAACTTTCACATTGCCATGTGCCTTTATATTATTGAAGTTTAAAGGAATTCCTTTCGAAGCCTAATGTTTGGCTCATGATGAAAGAAAATCAAACAGCTTATTTGGCGTTACGTTAAATAATTACATGCGTAACCCTTTAAATGCTAGATATGCAAATAAAGTGTTACACGGTCACTTATATAGCAAAGACTCGAGGCCAAATTCCCCCTGTCTATCCCCCCTCCCCAATACCATTCCTGTTTCTTCTTCTGAAGTTATCTGAAACCAAAATTACCCCTAGCAAAAATGGTTTGGTTAGATAAAATCCAATTTAATTCCTGAAAAAATGTTCATAGCAAAGGACCCAGTTCTGTACTCAACATTATTGCTGACATCATTGGAAATCCAACTGAATTGAAGACTTACAGGATTATTCCCCATTTCTCATCGTACTTACTGTGACGTCCCGGTACTGTAGACTTTTCCAGGTGGGAAAAGGTACATCTGAGTCATAAATGTACTTATGCTGATAAATAGTCACAGATCCTGAAAGGCAGTTGCTGCTGTTTGTCTCACTGAGCGGGGCGCACCAGCGGAGATTTCAGAAGAAGGCACGATGCTGAACCTGTGCCGGGAGACCTGTGTCTGTGCAAAACATATATGAATTCAGCAACTGCTCTCAACATGTATTACACCTTTCTTGTGTTAGCTGACCTAGAAATACTGATGTTATTTCAAACTTTTGCATAGAAGAAGGAGCTAGAGACTTAAATCCTGCAAAGGATCTAGGCCTACCTGAGTCATCCAAGGTAATTTAGGAATTGCTTGGATTTATGCCCTCTGCTCCAACCCCTCTTAAGGTTAATACACAGGATTATCTATTTGGGATCTGTCATTTCACTCAAACCATTAAAAAAGAGAGGTTCACACTACAGAGGGACACATTTTCAAAATATTATGAAGTCTCTTTTATGAGATCTTGTTTGTATGCTAACTTTTTATTAACTTAATTGCTGTCCGCAACTAAAGAGAGTCAGAAAAAATTGCCTTTTTTCATGGGTTCAAGTACTTCAAGGAGAACACTGGGCTTCATTGTATTAGAGCATTTTTGGCTTCCTCATTGCCCTGAACCAGGACAATTTGTTGTCAAAATATGTGAGCAAATATCATAAAGCCTGGGACAAGGAGCAAAATTTTCTCTAATCTCAGAGAAGATTAAGTTTAAAATCTGGGCTGTGATTCACATCAGGTTTTGTTTGTTTGTTTGTTTGTTTATGTCTTCTTTTTTTTCTCTTTCTGTTTATTTGATCTAAAATAATCTCTCCTTACAAAGTCTTTTTTTTCTGGCAAAACTCCATCTGTCTTCAGTTTGGTTTGCTGGAGCTTGTGTTTATGTACCACAAAAAATGTCTGCCTTCCCTGAAAGCTTTGCCAGAATAAAAATTGCAATATTTGACCTTTACATACAAGATTAGGGATGGGCATGAACTAGTTTAGATCAAATGTAGAAAGACGTTCTGGCCTTAAATAATTTTGAGAACACTTAAATGTACCAGCATGTATTTATGTATTTTTCCTATTTTTAAAACATTTGGAAAAAGAACACAAAAGGTAGAAAGAACTGTATTTCTGAGCCACAAACAAAACCATAGCACTGTGAGAACTGGAAATGAACAAATGTATTTTTAGGTGCTTGTTACCACGATGTTACTCTTTTGTTTAGATCACACAAATATGACCATTGCTTAACTTTGTCATTCACTTTCTAAATATTTTACAAAAGGGAATAAACCACGTTCATTTTTGACAGAGTGCTGTTGCATGCAAAGGCACTCACAGTTTGTTTATAGCATACCAAAAGCATTCTGTTAATGAAACATTTCAAGGCTAATGAACCAAAACTTTGCACCAAACAGAGAGCGGCTGCAAACGCTTTCTTGTCTGCGTTTGTCAGAGTTCACGTTTCGGCTGTGATCTCCGCTCCACCCACTCTGCGCTGCTGCAGATGAAACAACATCTTGGATTGACAAGTCAAGTTTGCAAGATTAGCTTTCTATGAAAATGCTGCAGCAAGCCATGCCATTAACTCTTTTGAGGCAAATACGCTCACGCTTTTTGGGGAAATTGGCTACCGCTGGGGGGCCAAGCTGCTCTCCTGTTCCCCTGAAGTTTTAATGTCCTATCGATGAGCCTGGAATAAGGTCCAGAAGAAATAATGAGAAAGTACCATTTGCAAAGAGGGATTTCATGTGTATGGTCTAGTGGTATAAAATCAACAAATGGCTTTCGGGAAGATGGTTAGCTTGGCAATGCTGACACCATTTCAAGACCTTTCACTGTGTTTTGAGGATTTGGGAGGGAATGTTTTATGGTAGTCACTTCCAAACTGAGTTATGACCAAAGCAATCCAAGGTCTTCATCCTGCAAGTCTATAAGCAGCCAAGTAAACATCCGTGGCAAAATCTCAATCCAAGGCTAAGTGGTAAAGGCACTACTCGGGGGAACTGTGTTCACTTCTGCTCTGTCTCTGATTTTCTTTGTGGCCTCGGGTGAAGTACTCTTACAAGACTTTTTCTAGCTGTGCATTTGCACAGTATCTGGCAAAGACCCTACTCTGATTTGCAGCCCCCAAACCACACCTTGAGTACACAGCTATATCATTATCTGGAACGAACCCCGACACTGAGCAGAAGTAAGGTCTCAGCCACTCACCTTGCAAATGTATGGAGTAAGAAAAAGGTGTAAGCAGAGAATGGGTAGGTGTGGAGAGAGAAATTATTCTCAATCTGGTTTAGTTTGTGGTGAAGATAACCACAGAGCCATGGTCACGCCTAACTACTATCAGCCAAATGTCCCCTGATGCTGTGAAAGTGCTGTGAACACAGGATTGGGTTGGGGTTGTTGCTGCTGCCCATTTCAGGTCATCATCCCTGCAGTGCTCCTCACCCAGGCTGTCACCAGGAATCCAGTCCATCTTGTTTGGAAGGGAAACTCCTTTGTATGTGAATCCAAAAACATACGTATTAACACAAACAGTTGTTTATTTTGACGAATGTAGTGTCAGTAACGTGATCTGGAGCAAATACTCCAAGCGAGTTGCTGTTGAAATCTTAGTATTTCATTGCTGTCCCTGTTGTTCACACAAGTCAGTGGCTTGTTTGCTTCAGAAGAGGAGAGAGAGATACATCTGGTACTTTAACAGGTGCTTTTTGAACAGGCTATTCTGTACCAATGGGCTGTCCTTGCAGCTTGCCACAGGACTGAAAGCAGAACAAAAAGGCATCAGACATTTTCTACTACGTAGAACAAAAAGGATTTGGTACAAGGAAATTTGAGAGAAGAGCTAATCAGGAAGAAAGGCTTCTGGTGGGACCCAGTGACAAATAAGGGACTCACAGTTTTTATTTGGCATAATGCCATTATCCTCTATATTCAAAAAAGGGTAATTCTGTGAGCACAGTTGCAGGTGAACACTCTGCATACCATCATCCAACTGTGATTACAGTTATAACTCTGACGTAAACCTGTTCCTTGGCCATTATGCTTCAATGTCCTAATAAAGTTACTTCTTCCACTAAACCCCCCCCCCAAAAAAAAAACCCCAAAAATTATCTTCCCTGAATTAATAATATCTTTGAAAACAACTGTGTATAGGCAATAGCTACTATATTTTTAAGGACAGTCATTGTCTTTCAGGCAGCTGAAAAGGTTATTCCTACTGGTTTTGAATCTGAGATAATCATCTTCACCAGCCACAATGAACAGGCCCTGTCTGGAAGTAGAGAGACAGTATCTTTAGCCTACTTTTCTCCCAGGAACATGTTTGAGTGTGGTTTTTGGTTTGGTAGTGGAGTTCTCTGATGTGTATCAAATGAAAAACAGGCGTGTTTTTTTATCACCATCATTTGTAGATGTGGTCCAAGTTAGCACTGGGTAAACCTACTACCTGCAAAGCAAAATATGAATAAATTCACCTGCTTACCCTGAACTTCTGTTATTCAGTAGCTTAATTTTTTTTCCCAGGATTTTCACTCCATTAACATGTGACGTACCTTTAGCACATAGTATATGCAGATGCAATTTAATAATGAATTTTTCTTTGACTGAAATCAGTGAAATCCCACTGTTGTGAAGTGGAATAGCAGCTGTCATGTAGCAGGACTGTTATCACGTTGAATAGCAGGCGGGGATCACAGTCTCCTCAGCATGCAAAAAAAGACATCTTTAGATGATGTCCAAAGTGATCTTTTGAGTTGTTACTCCCAGGATATGTACTTCTGGAATAAAAACCAGAAAGGTAAGAAATCAGTGAATGACTAGGAATTGGTGCTACAAAACACTGTTCACCAGCCACTCTCCAATTCTTTGTCTCTCCCACAGAGCCTTGCAGGAGATACTCCTACCTTTTGCTAGACATGACAGCCACTCCTACCGGGCTACTGCAGCAGAGACAAGCTCAGAGCAAGTCCTCTTAATAACTGCTGTGTTTGGAGAAAAGAGAGAAAGATGATAGTTTTTCTGTTTTAGTTCTTTGGTGGAACAAGTTATCTCTGAGTCTGGCAGAGCTGGATTTTTGGTCTGCAACTTTGCTTTGTCCCGTTACTGTCACCATTCTTCTGTTCCCAACATTGCATCAGCTGACAAACCCCCAAGTGAATATGAGTGCAAACACCAAGGGCAATACTGAGGAGATGTCATCTTGTCTTGTTTGACACAACCCTCTGTATTTTGGATGTATTGCTAAAATCCTCTTCAATACAGTGAAAGCTGATAGTTCCCTTAAAATAAGGATGAAGATCTGAAATAGGTTATTTTATGTTTCTTCAAGAGAAATTTGCAGGGAGTACATAGATAGAACATATCATGCAAAAGGATTCATTTTAGCAAAAATAAATGTCTGCATTTTGGGAGGCTACAAAAGCAGCTTGAGGTTTTCTTCTATGGGAGCCCAGAAATTGAGACAACACGATATAGCCAGTTGCTGTCTGGTCTTTGAGTCTTTGGAGCTGAGCCTAATGCCTCCAGTTTCAAAAGTGAGTATTGATTTTGGGTATCCATGTTGAAAATCCTTAAAAGTAGCATTCTTTAAAAAATAGTAGTAGGTAGAAAGAGGGGGCCCTCAATTCTGCAAATAGGGTGTTTTCTAAGTGGCTCAAGCTGCTCACCCTGGAGTGCTTAGATCAGTCCAGCAACAAAAGTGTTCCAAATGACCTTGCTCATGAGTGAAGGCAGATGGCACAATGTAAATGTACTACAAGCCACAAAACACCTTTTATGTGTGCTGTACATTTGTGCTCAATCCTGAAATCATGAGCATTTTCAAGCAATACTCGTAGAGAAGTAAAATGTTGGTATAGTTGAGCATTTTACTACGAAAATTTTTCTCATTTTGCATGACAAAGATGAACAAGATTAAATGTGTTGAATCCTTTCCAAACACTTCTCCTCAAGAGACAAATAATGCATGAAAGCAATATTTACAATATTTTTAACATAAATTTTGCAAGAAACCCAAAGAGTGCATATTTTACATTTAAAAGAACTCTGCTTCATTAAATTGGTAAGTCAATTAACTGAGGAAAACGTAGCTGACATTTATTTGAAATGTGAAAGACATTTTACATATTTTAATTTTTTTATGATTTTCTGCTGTGTAATAGGAGTCCATAATTATCTGTCAAAGCCACCAACCTACCTTTTTTTTCCAAAAGCTACTCCATAATAAAGTGCTGCTGTCATAATAGCTATTCTACTTTTCTCTCTGAAGTTCTTTCCCACTTGGAAGAATAATAGGTATTGAATATAATTCTACAGAATCAGCTTCTGTGAGGCTAAAACAGGTGTTTAACTGGAAAAGAATAATGTTTAAAAAGGATTAAAATTGAAACAGGAAGTATTTTGTGCCAAAAATATTGTGCTTAAGGTTGCTCATGATCTCAAAGTTGATGTTTCAGACAAAGGTTTACTTTCATTTGGGTGGAATGATTTCTGTATCTTATTATCCTTTCAAATACCTACATAGAAATGTTAGAAAGCCCAGCCAAAGAGGTGGACACGCCCTGTATTTTGGCAATTTTTTGAAAGTGACACCTGGACAAACATCTGGGCAGCCTAATCTGTCAGCAACAGTGAAAGTCAACCAGGAAGGTCAAACATGCTGTAGACAATTGTAATGCTTTGATTTAATTATATGTTTAGCTTAAAGTTGTGGGGAAGGCGGGTTCAAAGAAATGCAGTGAAAGTGGGTGGGAATTTGATAAGGTGGTGAAATGAAGGTGATCCATGGAGAAGGTCCTGTTTTAGCCTGGCATTGCCAGAATTTCAGTGTTGTCCCTCAGCTGCCCCACCATGTCAACTCACGGGCAGGTAGGTGCACAGCTGTGGGGTTAGGGCCTGCCATCTTCTCCTTGATGGCTTTTAATATTTGGGAAGGCTTGTTCCTATAGACAATGAGACCAGATTTTGAAAAATCTAGCATACTCTGAAAAATACGGGATCACTTTTCTTTGCACAGCTCTGGTAGTAGGTTCTGATCCTTCAACATCTAGATAACAATGTGCATGAACCATTACATTTTAAGACACAGCAGAGCTAGAGGAAAAGAGATTAAGATATTGTTTTTGCTTTATCACCATAAAAATCTACTTGAAGTCCGTGATGAAAGGAAAACTTGATGACGTTAAACCCTCACTGTTTTTGCTTCACTGAGGTTCCTCCAGAATTGGAGAGACTGGGGAGCACAGAACATGCCTAAATTGTCCTAGCTTCCCTACACTGGGAAGGTCTCAATGCTCTCTAAAAACTCCATCATGGTTTATCCTGCTATACCAAAATGTTCCTTTTTCACCTGAAGTGCCACTTCACTGAGCCATAATGCCACATTTTACAAAGGGATGTCTGTGAAGCAGCCACGTGATTTACCTCTACCTTGCATACTGTTGTCAAACCTCTTGTTCTCTTTTAATTAGCAAAGTGTCTTTTCACATTGTCAGTAATGGGATGAAATGAGTGGCTTTGCACAAGAAATAGATTTGATTTCTTTAATAAGAAATTTTACACTATTTCATCTCTGGCAAACCTGCTAACTGCGACATTTGGTCTGCAATGAAGAAGGCAGCCCAGGCCTGAGATCTGACCATATTATGCATTTTTCATTGAACTTGATCATAAATTAAAATCCAGGGGGAAATGTAGCTCTTTACAGAGTAAAATAGCAAAGTGGGCAAGAAATACTATTTCTGAAAACAGAACTTCTAGGGTGTTTTTTCCTCTGATCTGCTCTTTTGGCCCTAGAGCTGAGGTCAGCAACTTGGCCACCACGTTGTCACATCTGGGCACGGTGTATTGGCAGAGCTACTTATATTGAATTCACTCCTGCTTGTTTCCCACACACAGAGCAGGTACTTTCCCCTGCTCGTGTTGCAAAGCACCGTACCCTACAAGTGGTCAGTCTGGTTCCAGCAAAACTCCACGTGAGTTAGGCAGTAGTAATCTTGCTCTTAATTAGCAGAGAATTACTACTATAGAATTGGTCATGGAAGAGGAGGTTTCTGTAATCAGGATGCCTATTTTGATATATGCCCTGTGACAGCTTACTGGCAAGAAGGGAAACCAGTTCATTTTTGGAACAGATGTGATATTATGAATGTGCCACATGTCCCAAGAGCTTGGCTTCTGCTTCCCAGCGTCCCCAATGGTATGTTACGCTTTCCTTTGTAGGGTGACAACCATGTTTCAAATACTTCCATCCCAGCTGTTAAATTTATGAAGATTATGACTGTTTCACACCTGCCAAGCAAATGGACATTGCCCTTCTAAATGGACATCTAATTGGCACGCAGTTTCATTTGCATGCGTTTTCAGGTTTCAACAGGTGGCACTAAAGAGCCAAAAAAATGATTCTGTTCCCAGACTCCAGCATGCAAACTCCTGGGCAGGCACTTTTATGTGTGTTTATCTATTTAAATATGGTATTATAATTCCAACATAATTAGTCATCTAATTGAATTGCATGACCACATCCATCCAAGACATTTGCATGTACAATTAATTAGGATTTATCTAAAAGCGCTCTTTTTGTTCTCTGTTTCCTACAAGTTAAATTACTCATGGATGGATTAGATGCTGATTTCATTTTGAAAGTGTTACAATACGTATACTTGGAGAAAAATAAGTCTGCAGAATTGGTTAGCAGAAGACAAGCAAAGAATTCTTTTTCTTTTCCTTTCTGTTTTTATAATGCTACCACGGGCCAATGCTCTAGAGCATGGCCAGCGAGGGCCAGATTTGCTGTAGTCCTAAGTAAAAGTCTGTAGTGTCTTCTTCAGTCTCTTTCATTTTAGCAGAAGAATTTACAAAAGCGGGATGGCTTTGCACATACTACTAGGTTTCAATCTTCCTTCAGTGCAATTTTTACTTAAACTTAAATGTTCCTGATGGTTGCAATGAGTTTGTCAACTTGCATTCTTGAAAAATAATAGACAGAAAAAGAAACTGTTGAAGACTTCCTTGGGAAACTGCCCTGTTTTCATGCAAAACATTTCCATCTATCTCAGTTGCAGGAGCAAATGGAGACTCACTTTGAGATGTGTTGTGCTACACCAAATGGGAACGGAAATACTATGAATGGCCCAGAAATAGAAAATTAGCTTTGAGGAGGTGTCCAAACTAATGATGGACCAAAATACCGCAGGAACAGGAAGGGCAATATGAGTCTGGTTTCTTAATTGATTGACCAAGTTCTTTTTCTTCTCTATGTATGTGCTTGCTTCAATATTGGCTGCTATGGGACAGTGAAGCTCTTCTTTCACTCTTTCTTTTGTTACCCAGTTGCAACCAGTGCAGGATGTAGCTGGTCACTTCCAGAAGAATAAGCACAATTAAAGAAAAGCTTTGAACACCCAGCTGAGATATATGTGAAGGATTATAAACACAACTGTGCAAAACAAACAAACAAACAAACAGATATTTCGTTTTGCAGGAGGGTGTGTTACAACTAAAATATATTATGTTTCAGTCCTGGAGCTTTGAGGACAGTTTGGTCCTGAAAACTGTGTAGAGAACAGGGAAAACGGTACCAAGATAATCTGTCTTTAGAAATAATTTCACAAGTAAGGTACAGCACACTAACGTGGCAACACCACGGTGTAAAAGGGAGGAGCAGGCCAACATTCCCCACCTCTGTGTAGTCTTTGAAGTGACCTTTGCTGTGCAGCTCTTTCTTTCAAACAAATTATCTCTTGTGCCTCCTATATGAACTCTTTTAGTCCACACCTTCTCAGAGGCTTTTTGTTCTATGAATGGCTTCTGATGCGGGTAGTGGGTTTAAAATTGTTCCTCCCTAACATCTCTCTCCTCTTTTTTCTTTTATGTCCAAATTGCTTTATTCTTCCTTTTCTTCCCTTTCTTCCTTTTTTTTTTNTTTTTTTTTTTTTTTGTGTGTGTGTGTGTGTATTTTTATCACTGTTTTATTGTTTTAGAAGAGCTCACCCTATACTTCCAGAGGAGTAAACAGTGAGTCCCCAAGGGGTATGCTGGCTGTTGATCGCGTCTTTAGCAAGTATTTCTGATCTGGGTGTTTCTCTCACTGTTACTGTTTTTAGCATCCTATTAGAGTTAGGCCAGATGGATTTTCTGCTGGCAGAAGTACCCACTGTCTGACTGAAATAGATTTTTTTTGCATCTCAGAAAGTTAGTGGAAGGAGGTTTCGTCCTATAGTTTTTAAGGTATCAGTAAGAACTGTCTATCTCAACCTTTCATTAAATAACCCATTGCTAAGTATAATGTGCTTAGCCTCAAACTTATCCTTACTTTTATGTTTAAGTGCTTTGCTGAACAGAATGCAAGCAGGCTCAATTCTTTGCTGAATTGTAGATGAAAGAACTACAGCCAGACACAAACATGTGTGTGCAGCGTGAGCGTGTGTGTGTGTGTATTTAAGCTGTGACAACTGATGGACAGTACTGTGCCTGACAGATACATATTTGAAAGATGATTACAGCTAGAGCAGAATTAGAAGAAATATTTGAGAGGATGGAAAAGAAAATGAAAAGAAAAGGACTAAAAGGAAATTAATCTTCCTTAACGTCTAGGGCATTTAAAATTCATCAGGGGAGAGTTTTGTAACGCAGTGTAGGGCACAATTTTCCAGTGGCCCAGGAGCAGTCTCCCAACAACCTGCTCTTTGTCTGCTTTTTAAAACCTTCTAAGCAATGCACTGTTTCCCATGTCATTTTATGGGATAAAACCATCCTTTGCGGATACACGTACCTTTTTATTTTTTTTTTTTGCAAAATAATACTTCTATACACTGTTGTGTATAAAGGTTGTGAGCTTCATGACCTCAGTGGAAATGTTTGTTAATTTAGAGAGTGCACTCTGCCAACAGCTCATTCACCTCCAATGGTGACAGATGCAGCAGTGCTGATGATATGTAATATACTGTATGTGGCTTTAGACCCTCCATCAAAACACAAAAAGTCCAGAATCACATCCATATTTCAACAGCTTGCCAAAGCTTCCGCTGAAACAGTGGAGCATAATTCAAGCATCTGATAAATGTTTGTAAGAGTCCAACAAGCACAAATTCAAGAAACTCTACCTAGAAAACTTAAAAAAAAAGATAGACAAACTATAATATCAAGCTTAATTTTTGGAAATAATTGACTCCTACTTTGTTACCTAGTAAAGGGATTAGAGTTCTGGTAGTTAAGGATGTAACATTTAAATTTGCCTGAAAAAAATGGAGATGTTTTACTTTGGCAGCAATTTGTTATCTGCAATTAAAAAAGGCAAGTAAAGCAATAATTCCCCAGGTGTTGACTGGCAAGAGGTCAGATTGCTGAAAACAGAAGGATACGGAAAACCAGATGAGAAGAAGGGGAAGTCAGTAGTGTCTTTACTAAAATCTAATTAGGAAATAGCGTCTTGTCCTCTGCTCTGGAAAAAGCAGAAACTATCAGTGAAATATCAGCAAACAGTTAGGTATCTTCAAAGATATTAATTAAGTAAAATTTGGAAAGTGCTTTGAAGATGAAAAATGGTAGGGAGTGCTAAGTATCACTATTAGCAGGACTGATGTGTCAACTGATGTTGTCTGTCTGCATAGTATTGGGTGAACACTTGGATAATTAAGGTCAAATGAATAGCCTCGCCTGGTCAATTTATTGGATAAAGTGTGTCTTGTTGCTAGCTGAAGCAAGATGTGGTATCTGTTCGACTAACAGACCTGGAAAGTGAATGTCTACGCCAAACATATTTCATTGCTTTGAGAGCAACCAGTAGCGATGGCTGTTTCTTATTTTTTAGGCCTGTCTTATACTCTCTAGATATCAAGACAGTGAGCAGTTTTTCGTAGCATTTAGCAGTTTCTAAACTTGTGATTATTAGTTTGATGTCATACTTGCCTTCATTAAAGGTTTGCCTGCCTTCTTGAGCTAAGGCAGTACCTCATTCTCCAGATCTAATTTTTCCAGCTTACTAATATTTTAATACTAAAACATTTATGGAAATAATTTGGCAAAGGTTGAGGTCGTGAAGGATTGCTACTGCTGACCAAGAGGTGCTATTCAAACCTCTATCTACAGTCTGCAAATGCACTTCAGCCCTTCTGTTATTCCTCTGGGAGCTCTTGTCATGGACTGACCCCAATTTGCTACAACCTCCAGGATATAAAAAACAGGAACGCCATAAGATTTTCTGTACTCTTGCTGTACCAAGTGGGGAATTTGCGTAAGTAACTGGGAATTTGCATAGGTAACTGCTAATTGAGCGCAGCCGGGCAGGGGAGCAGCCCCGAGCACCCGTCTCAGCAATGGGTACAGGGTCTGCTGTGACTTGGCCAGGAACAGCAGACCGGGACTCACAGCCCAAGACCTGAGGAGCACGACCATGCAGACATCCCAGCAGGAAGGCCCGGGTTTCTCAAACGCTCGCTTCCATTGCAAAATCAAGTTTAGAGGCAGCTTAAGCTGTCCTGCGTAACAGTTCAGAAAGCAGGAGGAGCACTTGTGCCTGAGCCTTCGGTCTCAGCTGGGAGAGAGCCGGCAACAGTGGATGGGAGGCTGCTCCCAGTGCTTGATACCACCTCACTAAGACTTTAATCGACTGAGAAATTGCTGCAGATACTGCTTTCCAGCTGCAGTTCTTTGCTTCCATCTGTACCTAGTGCCAGGACAGTGTGGACAACCTTAGCACGAGCTGGTGTGCTCAGTGTAACCACCTGCTTGGCTTGGGAGCAGATGATTTGCCTTTGGGCTGCAGACAAAGACCTCCATTTCATAACTGAGCAGGTATAACAGAGCATCCCTTTCTGTTAAACATATTTTCTGTTTTATTTAAAAAATGGCAAAAATCTCCCCGACACATTTCACGTAGGAGAGCACCAGATGAGCATCACTGAGGTAGATTCAGGCGGAATGGTGTCACTCTCTGGCAATGAACAAAAAGCTAAACCAAGCCAGCTCTCAAATCTTGCGGTTTTTTTCACCTAAATGCAATGTCATCCAATTAGTACTGTAAAGGTGAACTGTGCATTCCCACGTTCTGTAAAAATTCCGAAGTGTTGGATGCCACAGAGCTCAAGGGAAACAAGGATGGGGCAGGCCTGGCTGTGTTAGTTATGACAGTTCTGCACACAGATAGCATGATAAGAATATCCCCAGTGGCCAATAACGCCAAATAAATTGCCTTGAAATGTAACTAGAAGGAGAACAGCTTTCCACTTAGCATATCTTGCTGATTGAATCCAAAGCAATTCTTCAGAGCAAAGCAAACGCAGAACACAAGACCACAAAGTTGCAAGTCCTTTCACAGAGTCTTAGGCTAAGACTTACAGAGAAAAGTTGTGAATCCTGAAAGAGGCAGCAAGAAAGACTGCTTAGAGTCTTGTCACCATGTTTCTTGTCTCTTTGTTCTGCATCTGATGCAGATGCACGTCGGGATACCTTCCTATAGCAACACACGAGCAGACTTTAGATGCATACATTCAAAATGCCATCACTGAGCACTGGATGTTTGGGCTTTCAGACAGCATCAGTATTTCGGATCTCAGGATGTCTGTGTGAGGAACCTGCCTTCACAGGAGCAGCTACCTCCAGCCTGACTGTCTGATGGGGACAGCTCTCTTAGGCATGCTCTGAGCACAGAGGTGCTCTTGGATGCACAGCAGAGCACAGTCCTTATGTCTTCAATGAATAAACCTGCTTAGAGCTTATGGTATACCCCTTCCTTCATACCCTGGATGTTGTAGCATATGCAGACGAAGGATTTAAGATCTAAACTTTGAGTCCTGTTCAAATTGACTTTAAGAATCTTGATGACTCGTTAGTTTTTTTAGTTATGAGTGTTGGGCTTCTCTCCTTTTCACCAGAGCTAAAATAATCAGCACCTAGGGTGAAGAGGAGAAGCCTATGGGGAATAAATAAGAATAATTAAACTGAATGACAGAGCCACCCGCTATTAATATCTCCTACTGTCTGTGTCCCAATCTCACAGGGAGCTGTACCCGGCTACCCAAAGGATCAGTAGCTCATTTAGCATTTGTCATACCCCAGGGATGAGTCAGTCTATGATTTAACTAATCTGGCACAGGGCACTTTCTGCAATGCCAAGTTTGATCAGACTATTTCAGTGGTTCAGCATTACAGAAAAGAGACACTAAAGACTAAAAGTGATGTTGACTCAGCTATTTGGCTCCTGCCAGTGAACATTAGTGATTTTTGAACTGCTTAGGTTCTACTTCTAATGAAAATCCATTTAGACAAAGTAATTTACATGCATTGCTCATTTCCATATGAGGTTTGAAGTCTCTGCCACATTGCTACAAAGAGATGCAGTTCAGAATGCAGTCATTTCTCTCTGCCCTCATACCATACATAAATGATTTTGTCTCACATAATTGCTTGATACCAATACTCAGTAGATATATTTTGACACATGACAGAAGATAATGGGATTTCCCAGGGAGAGGGGAGGAACAGAATATTCTAGTAGGAAGAAGAGGGGTTTTGCATTGGATTGATTAAAAATTTTAGCTGGTGCATCAAAAATGTTTCATCTATGCAGATAAATCAAAAATTGCCCAGTCATAACTGATAGCAAGTAACAGACTATTAGCTTCAAGAGATTAAGGAAAAATTCCAGCTGTATTGAAGTCAGTGGTAAAACACACATTGATTTGCACGAGGTGAGAATGTCATCCTGCAAAAGCAGTAACAGCCAAACAAGCACTTCAGCGCTTACATGCAGATTTCACATGCCACGGTGAAAGAAAACTTTAGGTTGGTCT
The DNA here is from genome assembly GCA_003993805.1 of Himantopus leucocephalus. NCBI lineage: Eukaryota > Metazoa > Chordata > Aves > Charadriiformes > Recurvirostridae > Himantopus > Himantopus leucocephalus. The sequence goes on along the minus strand of RSEF01000002.1, from coordinate 9,640,376 downwards.
AGTGGGAGATGTTCCTGCCTATGGCAGGGGGGTTGGAACTAAATGATCTTCAAGGTCTCTTCCAACCTAAACCATTCTATGGTTCCGTGATTCTATGATCTAGAATTGGCTATAAGGGAATTTGGGCTGCAGATATTCATGCTGTCGTCTTAGTGCCTAAAGGTTCACCAGATACCGGTGGATTGGGTCTTTATAAAAAAGTGAAGCAAAGTCTCCCCAGGACGTAGTCCTGGCTGGATTTGGGCAGCGGGGAGCTCTGCCGGGTCCAGAGTCTCCCTCTGAGGGGACCAAATCCATCCGATCCCAAAGAACCTGCTGGCTTCACACCCGCCAGCTCGTCTTACTGAGGCACTCTCTGACTCTACTTTTGACCTTTTACCAGTGAAAGGAGTACAAAATTCAACTTTGAGTATGGTGGAGGAGGAAAGATGAGAAAAAAGCTAGATGTGGCAACTCTAATGCAGGGATTGGGAAGTAAGCAGGGAGAGATCTCGGTTTTGGTTCCTGGCCCCAGAACTTTTCCTGTATGTAGTATCAGCTGCTGCATAAACTACTGAATTGCTTTTATTTTGAGGATAAGAAATTGAGATCCTGAGAAGTTACAAAAAATTATCTGAAATCCTACTTTAAGGCAGTAGCAAATCAATAGGGCTCCAGACTCAGTGTTTCTCACTCAATTGCCTTAAGTAGGGTAACGTCACCAGTGTTCTTCTGGTTGTGTGTTCAAAAAGATCTTGTTAAATTATTTACTTTAGACTAAACAACCCCATGGCAGAGCGGTCAGATGATAGTTGGGCTAGGGGACATTTTGCAGATGTGTTGCTTTTTCTTCCCAGCGTTTCTGTATTGTTACGGCCTTTCATGGAGCCGGCATTCAGCTGTTATGGTGATGGGCAACACTGTAAAGCTCTAAGCTAGAGAGATGGATGTTGGAAGAGCAACTTTCACCGCCTCTTACTTGCCTTTTCTTTAAGTAGTTAGAGCCCTGTATTTATCCTGGCACTGCTCACAGAGCCTACATTTACAAAATGACATTGTCTATGAGGCTGCACACTTTGAGCAAGCCATTTGAAGCTGCAGCTCCGACACAGCTAAGTGGCTAATTTTGGATGGTGCTGAGCAGACCTAGGTGAGGTGTCAGGGTTTTTACTTTAGGGGCTTAAGGGGCTTGTCAAAAGATATATTTGCCCAAATACATAATTTTGTTCACTTGTGGGTATTTGGAAATTGAAAGTAAATACTTTTGGCTTCTGAAAGAGAAAAGAAAGTAAAAATAGTATTACAACTCTTCTACTTAGAACATGAAGGGGGTTTGTACTGCCCTCATTGTGCAAGGTCAGTAATCAGGGCTCATCCATGTCCAGAGCAGGTTTTGATGGCAGCGTCCTCAAATTTTTCTGCCTTTCTGCTATGCTACAGCGGAGTTTTGGGTAAGAAGGAGCAGCTGAAGCAGCCCTTTCTCTCTGCTCCTCATGCTCAAGGTGTCCACTTGCTGCAGACTTGGGACATCTCCCAAAACAAGCAAAAGAGAGATGTTCTTGTGGTCTTTGTCACAATGGCAAGATGGTGCTTTACTGAAAATAGAATAATAAAGGAGAGACTGAGGCCCACTGCACTATATCCAGACACCCTTCCAGTGGAAGTGGTTCCCAAATGAGGCTGTGGCCGCCCAACTACTTCACTGAAAATGGTCTGTGAATATTGCTATTAATTTCCTCTGTATTATGTTGAATTAGTCATTTTGGATGCAATTCATGATGTAAGAGCAAGAGGAAGCAAAGAAAAGAAGGCAGAGAATGGGAAATACTGGATACTTCTATATAGTGAGCTGTCAAAACAGAGGCAAAAATGAATGACCCACGGGCCTCATTTCTTTGTAATATTTCATAGCTATTTTTAAAATTGCATAAATTTGCTCCAAAGCTATACAGTTCCCAAATGTTAAATTTAAATTAAAGCAGGAATATCAGGTCAGGACTGATCCAATGTTACATTTTTAAAGGAGATAGGCACACTGCAAAGGCTGTGGTCTTCACGTGCAAATTAAGGTAGAGAGCTAAAGCAGATTAACCACTCTGGGTAACATTCAGCCCGCACATTAAGATTCCTAAATATACGTGTTTGTTCACGTGAGTGAGCTGTCCAAGCTTCCACTGTAGTCAGTGAAAATCTAATGTAAGGTCTAGTCAATGGAGTCTAAAGAGCTCTTCAGCTCACCATGAAGTAGATACCTGCATGGTCCTCCATATCTCTGATGAGAATTTGGAGCCATAACAGTGGAAACAGGTTAGCACCAATCATTCTCAAACAAAATGTTTCATTTAGGTGCCTGGCAAACTGTAATTTTCCAGAACATTAACGTACACAAAGTAATTAACATTTCAACTTTTTGTCTCAGCTCAAAGTAGAAAAGCACCCCTGAAATAATCAGAGTTACTTCCAGAGCAGCAACACCAACATACCCAGCTGCTTTGCTTCTGCAGTCATCTGTGAGTTGCATTTGTTCTTCTTGGCAAACTTGTTAGCAGAAGTGAGGGATACCAGCCCTGACAACCTTAAAACATCTTCTGTTAATTTGCTGAGGGGAAGAGTAGGGTTTTTTGGAGGTACCGGATAGATCTATGGCTGAGGAAATATATGTTAAGCTTGACTGCGTCCGTATTAACCCACCCTGGATGTCAGCCTAGGCGACATTACTCCATCAACTGGCGGAGTGCATTGTACAAGCATCTGGCCACTAACTAGGAGAAAACACATTAAAGATAAAGATGCGTTAAGCTCCTGTGTGAAGTTTCTAATGAGAATAAACGTGTACAGACTGTATTCCATTTCATATAATTACCAATCATTTGAACTCTCAAGTGCCCAGTCCTCTTTTGACTGCTTCAGTCTAAATTTAGCTTTAAAAACCCCCAAAACAACAAAACCCAGAAAAATCCTTCCTTAATTTGTCCAAAATGTTTGGTCTCGACTTTGATTGCTTTTAAATCCTGTCAATTAGAGTTTATAATGGAGAAAACCTGTTAATAGTAAAATGAATCCCCTTGCGTTCCCAAAGTGTGCAGTAAGTCTTCTCACCCAATTGTAATAAAATTTGTTGTGGCATAGTTTTTGGGATCAATACAGCAGACCACTGTCAATCAAAGAATTTTCTACTTACTTAAAAGTTAACAGACTTTTAGCGTCTTTGTGTTGGACTGAGGACAGTCTGAGTTACCACAGAAGATTAAATCTTTAATTTTACATTACTTCAGCCATCTCTATAGAACAAAGTGGGCTTTACCTGTTGAATATGAGGCTTATGTGAGCTGAAGTGCTCTTGAGACATTAAGAGGCAGTCTTGAACAGTCTCTGAGATTTAAGCTGAGGGGAATTCTAAAGGGATTACTGCAGCATTTTACATAAAACGAGAAATAAAAACAGACTTGAGCAATGCATGATCATAAACGCATTCCTGCTGTGATCAAGAGTCCTGTTCCCATTGCTGTTCTAAGACTAAAGCAGGAAGAACTGTCAAAGGGCAACCATACTTGTAAGGATTTGTACAAGTCCAATTTATAATGAAATTAAGGGGCTGAGTAGTTTTGAAAGATTTGTTAAAAAAGGAGATACTTTTCATACTCTCTCTGGCCCAGAGGTGAGAAATGCAAGCACTATTGGAATACTGTTTTGTAGAGGAGGCATGCTACTTTCCAAGCACAGACATGGCTAACAACTCATACACAAATAAGCAATTTTAGCAAAAACGCACAGTGATTTTAACAATTGGTTACCCTTTTCTGAAGAATGTAGGGGCAAATAAACTATGAAGAAATATCTCAGAAATAAAATAAATACTGAGTGACTTGTGTCTACCCTTGCATGCATAGTATATGAGAAAATAAGTAATAAACATTATGTGTGTTCTTGCCAGCTGTGATTCACCTTTGCACTACAGCTCCCTTTATTGCAAGAATGGTATAAAAAGACCTTGGTACAACAAATGAGGTTGATCTCTGCCTGTACTGAGAGAGAAGTCTGTGTGCATTTGTGTGCATGTGTAAAAGACACAAACAACACAGTGTACTTACTGTTATAATAAAGAGGAATTAGGATTTGGCACCAGGCAACTGTCAGCAAATGCAGACATTGGTTTCTCATCACACATTCAGTCCCCCAAAAAAAGATATTTGCCTGCAAATTCTCAGGAGGTGAAAGCCGGTATGCTGTTCCCTGTATTGAAGGTGCCTTGGCAGGTATCACAGCTAAAGGTCCTCCTGGTCCTCAGACACGGTAGAAAACACAACCTGCCAGGCTAGGTCAGGGATAACCAAATTTCCCAACACTCTGAGCCACAGATCTCAACCAGCACACGACCCAAAGCCACGACAATCTACACATCTTTGAGTGTGAAGAGAGAGCTTCAGAGCAGTCCCTCGGTCCAAGATGACAGCTTCTCTGGGTCTTCCATTGCTTTCCTGCAAAATGGACTTAGGTGGAATGTACCGTGGGTCCCAGGACAACCACAGTCAGGTGCTGTGTCAGCAGTACAGTGACCACCTCAGCCAAGGATCCACTAGATCAGCAACCCCTGCCTCAGCATTAGACCACTGTCCTTAGGCAAAGAACAGCAGAGCCCATCATCTGGTCCTCCCTACCTTTCCTAAGTACAGTGTTGGGCAAAGTGTTGGGTGCATTGAAAGACAGGCAAGGCCAAGGTCCACTCTTTCTTTGTCCTTTTGACCAGCCTGCATGCCATAACAGCTATGCAGAGCTGTATTTCTCCTCTGGGCTGTTCTCTGTGACGTCCATAATTCAGTTCAGGTGTGGAAAAAGTGACTTATGCCCATTTTTCTTTCTCCTGGACAAGCCTTGAGGTTGGCCTTCAGGCTTTGGTGGTGATCCTGTGTTTGCTCAGTGTTCCAGGTCCCAAGGAAATCAATTAAACTTTTGCCCATCAGTCAGTGCTATAGGTCTAGCCCCTCCTAGGGGCTGCAGCACCAAGCCATAGCTTTATTAATTATTTCACTACTAGTAAGCAGTAAAGTGTGAAGAAAACAAGTATAAATATCAAATTTTCTATTTGGTTATGCCAGCGTGATGAGTAAAACTTTCCTGCTATCTATTAGAAACTCCATTAAAAACAAAAAACAGCTTAAATTTGTGGAGAAGAGATAAATCTATGAAATTCAGCTTACAAAACTGGTCTGAATGGAAGTTAAATTTGTCCATTGCTAGACACTGTGATTGCTAAATCTCAGCAAGTATTTACTTGGGGAAATAACACGGAAAGATTTCCAACTCTATTTGTATATCTAAATGGTAGAAATCCCTCTGCCGAGATCTCTTCTCTTCTCAATTAGAAGCAGCAGGAAAGGAAACAAATATCACAGAAAAGAAGTATTTGATAATGGTCGTACAATGAAATATAGAATATGAATAGAGATCAAGCACACATTGTGAACCATACTCATTATTATCATAAACTTTTATGCTGAGTCTTGCTCTTTATTATGGCCTCACCATATAAAATACAGATCGGCTTCAATTAGAGTAATTCTAAAAACAGATGGCCACCTTTCGATGTAGTTTCTCAACTATGCAGTGTACTACATGGATAAATATTAAATTTAAAAGATTAATGTTATGTATATATGATTATCCCAAACTTTCCCTAAAGTAGCTAAGATAGGTAGCAGTGAAAGCAAGTCAAGGAAGGCCTGTGCTCGAGGTGGAAAGTGGTAGTGGTTTTGGTGATCTTAACACATGAAGATGTTTGTTTCCACCATACTGGTGGAATCCTCTGTGCCGCTCACAGATGATCATGGCCCACACCTTGTGAAACTCCATTGCACTTGAGGACTTCAGATGGTGTTCCTGGTCTTTATGAGGTCTTTGCTCTCAAGTGGAAGGACAGAGGGACTTCTATGGCACAGGGATATCTTGCCACATTGACAGGGGGCTGAAGGAAAGCAGTATGGCTGCAGCCCATGGCCCTTCTCCAGTGTGAGACCCCCAGCAAGCACCATCACCTCCCAATAACACACTGAGCTTGTGCCCTGTTATGTGGTCTTACATATTCTGTGAGGCAAGTTTTGTCCCACTTCATGATCGGCCACAGCAATCAGCAAAACCAGAAGATAAATTGGAGACGCCAATTAATCTGATTGCACTGTCCTTGAGCTCAGGACAAGCTTCTGTAACAGTGGGCACGGATCAGAACAGAACAGTGACTTCATCACAGCCCCAGACTGTAATGTTTAGATCCTGAATTAGAAGTGTGTTTAACCTAACTAAAATTAGAATTTAAACATGATAGGTGTTTACCTGCCGTGAGTGAACTCTCCCAAAGTACCGAACTCAGAAAAGAATGATGTCAGAGTGAACAGACAAATATTATTTTCTGCATTCTCATAGATTTTCACCAGTTCCTCTTCTTTTCTCTCCTGTTTTCCTAATTCCTCTGCTTTTTCCAAGATTCCTGGTCATCTTAGTCAAATGAATGGAATGGAAATTCTGAACAGCTGCCCAGGAAGGATATTGAATCATTATCTTACCATTGATCAATGGCTACCAAAAAGTTATTTCCTATTTCTGAGTCACACCAACTTTCAGAAAGTACAAGCATTTGCCCTGAGGAAATCCAAACATAAACATTTGATATCTGTAAATATTTAAAAAGAACTAGGATATTCCACAGTAGTGAAGAAAACATACCTGAAAGCTCCTGAGAGCAGTAAGCACCTAATGAATTTAGCTGGTGATTCTGACATTCTGCTGTAAAGTCATCCCATTGTGAGCTGAAGATTAGATATCCCAGTCTGGGTTGTGTTTGTTTTGTTATGTTGAAAAAGATATCTCAGTTGATTAAAATATTTTTTACAGATTAAAGACATTTTTGTCATTTTTAATGACTTACTACTAGTACTTTATAAAAAGTATTTGAGATTATGTTGACATATGCTTTAAAACAAGAAAAGCTTAAGTGGTATTTAATGGATAACTTATTACAAAGAAGGAATTCTCTAGACCTGCTTTACCTTTAATTCACATTGTTTGGATGGAGCACTTTTTCACACGATAAAGCACTATGTGTACAGCTAGAAAGAGTAGGTTCGTGTGGCCAGAGAGCAAATCAAAGTCACGTTACTGCAAACAGGGGAGGGCTCCAGTGCTGTTGTACATTCAAGAGAGCTCAGAAATGCTGAACTGTGTCATGAACATCACATTCCACAGAAATCACCCCGGGTCCCTGAGGAGCCTGATGGAGCCACATGGACATCAGCAATATCACCGTTGTCTTCATGTCCTCGCTGTTGTCCTCATCAATTAGGGGCCAAAAGTGGAATTGTGGTCTCATCGAATGATGTCCCCTTCCTGGCTATAAGTGTGTGTAGTTTAAACAGACAGGAGAGAGGGAGAGAGAGAGGTTCTCAGTGGGTTCCTCCTATCCAAGCTGTTTCTCTGTGCTAAAAAGCACAACCAGCAAAAATGAGCTTGGGAATAAAGTCTGTAATCGATGTCATCCTCAACATAAGTTAGGTTCCATTTTGCTCATCATGTGGTCCCACCATTCTTGTATATCTGGCTACATAATTGCCCCAAAATATTCTATGTGGTGCGGTTAGGACTCTATTTTGGAAAGTGGCAGTTGTGAGCTCTAACTCCTCGGTCTAAGAGATATCCACAGACTATTTCCTAAGCCCCTGGGCAAGGACACTAATTTTGCTCTGGAAATTCTCAAGGAGTTATTGTTTTTTCACTTTTTTCTAATATAAGGTCTACATCTGTTGGTGATTCTTCATTTTTCATTTATTTTTGTACAAATATTATGTATCTTGATGGCTGGAGTGTCATCATCACACGCCTCCTAATACGAGGACGTTCAACAATCTGTTCTATGACTCCATGGATATCTATACTGGCACTCTCTTTAATACAGGTCTCTGGAGCTGTTGATTCCTCTCTTGCAAACCAGCAAAGCCAAATGTGGTTAATTAACAGCGATGCAAACATTGGCAGCGGTGACAACTACATTTCTTTGGGCTGAGCAAAATCAAGTTTGTGCACATTAGGTATTATCTAAATGCTGTACTGGGTCTTCAGAGCTTAGAAAAATAACCAGCTGCTTAGAATTCTAAACTGAATGACTTCCAGAGAAGCCTGAGGACCTCACTGCAGGAGCACGGGCATTCTGCAGTCTGCATGTAGCTACCAAATAAATGCAGGTTCTTGTAGGAAGTGGGGGCTTCTGAATCTTTGCCTTGGACTAAGGCAGCTAGACCCAGACTCAGCTCAATTTTATGTTCCAAAATGAATACTCAGGATCTCACGCTGAATGTTGTGGCCAAGATAACACTGGAAAACCACAGTGGAGTGGGGCCTAAACTACAGCTTTATAAACCAAGAACACTTAAATACCCAAATCAAGACATTTTTCAGACATTTCAGTTCAAAGACTGTCTCCAACATAAAAATATGTTCTTTTCCAGACTTAGTTGAGATGAAACCTAGATGGGAGGAATCTCAGCTGGTCTGCCCTTTGGGATTTGAGCCCTGCAACTGAACACATTATACTGCAATGCAGCAACTTTAAGTCAAAGCTCTTTCACAGGAACAAGGCCCAATTAACTTAAAAGCAAACAAAAAAAAGGAAACTAATAAAACATTCATTTTTTAGTACGCACCGAACACCCTTAATTCTAAAAGAAAGCAAGAAAGTAAAGAGCTACTTTTTACTCTTATGCATGCTTTCATTAATGTTAAGGCGTTACTCCAAAGTCATGGAGGTAACAGAAATATGCCTGAAAAGAGTTTCTCATGAGTTTTCACTTCCACAGATCCTACTATCAGTCATAATTAAAACTGCATTACAAGATCAGCGTCTTTATCAGGTTTTTCTTTTGACACTTGTTCTCACTTTTATCAGGTGACTGCTCCATGAAGCTGGTGGTCTTAAGGCTTGAGCTTGTCTCCTGGTTCATTTTAAATACCGGAGACTGGAACACCGTGCAGAGAACAATGACTTCCACCGTAGCTGGCCAAAAACATGTTCAAAATTGTAAATCTAGGATTGGCAGGTTCTTGTGTATTCTGTTGCCAAGCTGCTAAATCCTAAATTATCTAAAAAATCTTAAAGTGCACCTGAACCTCGCCCTGTCCTTATCTCAGGCCTAGCCGCACAATAGGCCAGAGGTCCAAGCAAGTTGCAGTTCTTCCCTGCTGTGATCTTGGGGTGGTAGCAAACTACATAATCTGTGGGATACGATGTTCCATAACTCAGTGCACATGCAGCCATGTGAAGCCAAAGCTTTACGTATTTCTGGGACTTCCCCATGTCTTGTGTCCACCGAGGATTTCCCCTCTCTGATTCCATACACAGGGCAACACTACCCAGGTAGCCCAACCAGAGAGGTCAGGAAGGTGGTTGGTCTCTGACACCTTCCTGCATGGATTGCCATGCTGGGGTGCCTGACATGCCCCTTGACAAATCTTTTCAGCAGCTGACATAGGCTACGTTGATCCTGTCACCCAATGAAGCCTGTTTTCCTTTAAAAAACAGCACCAGGTCCCATCAATTTGCATTATTTTATTACTTACCACAAAGAAGGCTTCCGGCAAGGCGCTTCAACAATCACTAGATAATTGTTGGGAAGCACAAGTAATCATTTAAAAACTTATGGGACTTTAATCAGCATGCCACTTAGGCAGGATTTTTATGTTGCCTGGTAGGAAAGCGTGCATAATGGGGCCTCTTCGGAGGCATTTTTCACAACAGATTACTCAGCATATAGCAAGGGATATAGTCAGTATTAAGGTGTCTGAGCCAAAAGAACTGGGCAGGAATGGGCAAGCTCTACCAATTCATGCAGATAAACTCAGTAAGAATGGCTTTGTTTGCGGGCACCTTGCAGGCATTGCTCTTGTGTCACGACAGCTTTGCTTGCACGGGAGCAACAGCCCAGAGACCAGTCTGCGGAGAATTACCCGGCGCAGAGATGAGCCCAACAGAGCCCTGGAGGGGCGTGGGATTTAACAGAAGGTAAGAAAGGAGTTGCATCATGCTCCCACGTATTAGTAAAAGTCAGACAGACTATGCCATGTTGCAAACAGGGCTTGCCTCCGTAAAAAAAAAAAAAAATACTCTCCTTCCCATTTGATGGATAAAGAAACCAAAGCAGAGATGGTCGAATTGCTGCTAGGCTCTAGCACTGGTTTAGCAAAACAGGATTTAGATTCATCTTCTCAAAACAACTGAAAAACTCTAGCAAAGACTCAAATATTTATTTAATCTATCTTTTTAACACATGGGTTAAACAGTCATAAAATAATAGCTTTTAATAAAATTAATTAAATTACATTAAAAAACCCACATAAACATCATCCCATAGGGTGGGCAGGACACTGTGTCAGAATAAGAAAAAGTGCTAAAGGATGGACATCTGGTTTTACCTCTCCAAAGGCTTATTTTAAACTATTACAGTCCTTGGGTCCTTTTTTGACAAGAGAATATAACCCTAGCTGATCTTTTTGGTACCTGGGTGACATATTATATATATATGTGTCACTGTGCAGTTACTTTTTAAAAGAGGTTTCAGATTCTGAGTCACAGACAAACTATTGACAATTTTCCCTTGAAGAGTTTATTTTCCCCTTGCTTACAGCACATCAGTCTGTTTCCCAGCTCCTCGGTTGCTCAGTTGTTCTTTGCACGTCCACAGGAAGGTCTGAGCCTGTCTGTTGGCTTCTGTCTCAAGAATGTCCTGAATGGAGGTCTCTGTCAACATGGATTTCAGGACAAAGAAGGTATATTTTTAAAAATGTAGACTGGAGTACGGTGCCTAACTCTGTTGAACTGTTAGTGGGAGCAAGGGACATTACTGACCTTTGTGCTTTTAAAAATCATCCTGAGAGTTATTTATCAGATTAAGGTTTTAACACAAATAGGTTGACTCTTGCCACAGTTTGTCCATTTAAATCACCAGGAAGGAGGAAGAACTTGAGTTTTGCACTTGGATTATCCTCAAGAAATGCTCATGGTTAAAAAAATACTTATGGAGTCTGTGTTTAAATCTACATCCAGCACTATGCAAATATTTGCATGCTGTAACTTAACTCGACATAAATCAGGGTTCTTGTCAATGAATTGTTTGATTAATCAGTGGTTTAATTTGTGCATCAGAGCAAGAGAGAGAAAAACAACCCAAAACAGCTGTGTGATTGATTTTTTTTTCCCCTCCAGACCAGCCCAAAGTATTGTATAAATATCTAACTTCTATTGTGGTTAGCTTCCGCAAAAGATAAAGAGGGAGGCCAGAAGCTTGCTTTTCCACAGTCCTCACTTGAACACTGGTAGATCTGGGGCTGTGAAAGTCCCAGTACAAGCCTGGAATGGCCCAGGGACGTTGAATGTTGGGCCACTGATTTACTCAAGTTAGATCAGGTTGTGTGATTTGGCCCAGAGTACCTACAAAATATGAGAGTTTTCAACAGTTTTGAAACACTTCCAACTTTTGAGCTCTCTGGCAAGGTAAGCTTTGTTGTACAAGTAGGGTGACCATTCAGAACATAAAGATTGTAAGAATGACTATATTTGTTCAAATTAAAGGTACATGTAGTCGAAGACAATGTTCTTGTGGCCAGTAGCAGTTGCTCTAACTGCAAGACAAACATACAGTGCATCGAGTGGTCAATGCGAAGCAGTACGTGGACACAATCTCTTTTGAGGACCCTCGTGCTTGCTGACTCCCAGCATATTCAATGGACGGCTCACCTTGGATTAGCTCTGTCCCTGCCCTGTCCCATCCTGCAAACACCAGCCCCTACTTACCTACCACACTATTGTAGGGCATTTTGAGTGGGGCTATGACTCTTCAACTTGCAAAGCAGGTCGAAAGCATCTGACCGGGAGGTGCCCTTGTGCTCCTTGGCAGCAAGGGCAGAAGACAGCCACAAGATGTGGATGCTCTGCAAGGCTGATACAGCTGAGGTAAGCAGGATTATCTGTTTCACACTTGGGCTGACTTCACCCTCGACACCACACATGGATGCTTATCTACTCTCTACATTTGCCATTATACACATTCAACGCAGCAGATAAAATAACAATGTTATAGTCATTAAAGCTGTGTGTAACCTCTTGTGCTAGAGAGTCAGCTCTCCCTGCAGTTGCAGGTCAATGCAAGAACAAACTTGCTGTAGTGCTACACATGATTCCTCAGTCACGTCGGGAATCAAACAGTGGGACATGTGTCACAGTCTGTGTAATGGGAATTTGAGGGTAAGTGATATCCTTTTCCTGTTAGACTGAGTGAGCTCAGGTCTTGGAAATTTGTCAGGTGATAAGAAATTGAGAAATAGAGGCTGGGCTTCTAGAGGCGTGTGGTGTGGAAGAATGAACGGGGTTGGGTGAAATCACTGAAAGAGGCTTGGCGTGTCCTGTGTCTGCGTTTGCCCTGAATGCCTGCGTGACAAGGAGAAACACCAGGTCTCTTGGTTGTGGTGTGAAGTGGGTACAGGAGAGTGGTGAAATAACCTCCTACTCAGGAATACACTCAGGAGTAGTCGCCAGGTTTTGCTGGGGGCTGCAGAAATACGGGCTATGGCAGGAGACCCTTTGGGATACACACCAAGAAGTCGGAGCCTGGAACTGATACTGTGGTCATCTCTTTGATGACACTGTGCACTCAAGCAATGAGAGAAGTCAAGGCCCTTTTGGGAGAAATGGGACTTAGCATAGTTTAAAAGAATACCACTCGAAAATACCATTAACAGCTCAGAGGCTGATTTCATTTTTTTCTATCTTTCTTCTCTGCTGCCTCTTTTCTTTGTGTTCTTCTGCTTTGCCAACAGTGTTTTCCGCTGAAAGACTTCCAGTGTTTGGACAGTTTCACATTAAGACTGACAAATCCCAGAGACCTATGGTGTGAAAGAGGCATATATAAAATGCTGTGTAGGAAGTTGGCAGCCAGGGTTTTCTCTTGCTTAAAAAGCCCTTCAGAACCGAAGCTTGACCGTCCTTTGCCAGACACTATTCAGTTTTAAAATCGTAGCTACACAATAGGATTTCTGGTAGAAACATCACTGCATTAAAATTGAGGCAGACCAGAAGAAAACAGATGTAAAAACACAAGTTTCCTGGTTGATGTAAAAAAAGATGCAAATTCTTGTTGCTGGAAATTCACTATGACTATGAAATTCACTATGCCTATAAAAGGCAACACCGTCATGGAGGTCTGACACGATGCATTTGGGATAATGCAAGTTTTAATGTTTGATAGGCACTTAAATAGCATCCCAGTCAAGGATGAGGCAAGAGGCTCATATCTGTATAAGCATTCCTGGAAGTCTTCTGGAAAAGTCTAGGATGGTGTTTTAATGGGCCGTGAGTATTCAAATCACTAAGGCAGTGCTGAAAATTTCAGCCCTATGTAATGCTGGACATACTACACATGGAACTGCAGCAGAACCGGAGATTCTTTGAGGAGCAGAATCCTTCATTCTAGCCCTGTAACTTTCCACACTCTGATGAGTTTGTCAAAGCTGTATGTTTCAATAAATTATATGTATCATTTAGCAATGCAAGTCACATGTTTTAAGGTGTAGCCCAATAAATACTGAAGACAACAGCAAGAAAACAGAATAGACAGTCCTTTGCATATTGTAAAAAAATATAGATAAATATTCAGGTAGCAAGGTTTGTACAAAAGCTCAGGCAGCCACTACTTTCCAGGTGTTGCCCTTGACAACAGTGATGGGGTCCCAAAGGAAGCAGCAATGTTCCTAGATGTACTGGAGGACTGTTTCCTTACAAGGTTTGTTTAGCGATCAACAAGAACAGACACAGTTTTCACTGTGTCCTAGGAAGTGAGCCAGGTATAATAAATAAGTAAGGAGTTGGTAAACATCCAGGGTCTCCTGTTCACAGTATCATCAGAAAAACTCCTGGGGATATGTGCAGAAGTCAGCAGCACAGAAATATTGGCAATGTGGGAACAAAGAATGAGGTAAAGAAAGCTGACTGATATTGCCAGAAGAAACATCTTGTAAAAGTGGTAGACATAAAAGAGAAAGTTAGCAGTGATTTCATTTCAACAAATAAAAACGATGTTACTTCTTACATGCAACATAAGGAGCAAATTCTAAACAAATTTGTAAAGAAAAATATCAATTTTATGCATGCAAGTTTTGGCTTGTTTACAAGCATTAGGCAAATACAGCTACAGATCCAGCAATCAAACAGGCTTGGGGCAAATGTACACTTTTTTTTTTCTTTCTCATATAATGACTGATGACAAGGTCAGCAATTGAATTTTCACTAATCTGTATGTGTCATAAAAGATCAGTGTATCCCTTTACCCTTGTTGTGAGAAAATAATTGCATTTTTTCATTAACTAAAGCAACTGCTGCTAATCTCCTTGTCTTGATATACCTGACGTCTTTTCCCGAGCCCTTTGAAGCTATTGGGGTCTTTGCTATGTCATGGTGAGGGGATGATTGTGCAGTTTGGAGGAAAGGAGTCCCCTTTTCCATATTCAGGCTTGTTTCCTGCTATTTGATGCTCCTTTGCTCCTCACTAGGATGGAGTAAGTAGCTGCATTCATTTCATCTGTTCCAGTCTACTACTGAACAGCCCTATCATGTTATTCTTTACCTGCTTTCCCTCTAAATTAATTTCTCATCATATGCGTGTCAAACAGAAGCGTTCCTTGTTCCTACTCATCTTGTTTGTCTTTCTTTGAACTACCTTGTTTCTGCTGTGAATCAGTTGTGAGACAAAGAGATTTATCTCATCTGACTTTAAATAAGTAGAAGTTAGACGTAATCTGGTCCGAATTAACCCTGGCAAATTCTCCGACTGGTCTATGGAGAAAAACAAGCACCTTAAGGGGGCAACATTTTCATAGCTGTTTCAGAAAGATTAGATATCTCTTTGGTTCAGATATATTGAATACCAAGCACTGCCTGAGGTCTTGCTGTAGATGTCTGAAGGCATATGTTAGTGCTGTAAATGTCTAAAGGCAAAAGTGGACGTAAGGCTTTTTCCTGATGAAGAAGCCACCCTGGTCTCTCTGTATGGTCAAAGGAGAAGTAGTGACCAGTGTCAGTGGAAGTTTTCGTGCAACCATGCCCAGACTTCTAGCATGCAGACATCTGCTTAAGACCACCCACAACAATGGATGAACCCATTGACACTGGTGAGTGGCTCTGGCACAACATTAATGGATTACTCTAAGAAATTATTGACTGAGAGAACACATTTACCTGACACACCAGAGCCATCAGATTTCCAGTGGAGCTTGCAAAAAAATATGGAGGATTCATTGTACACTTTCAACCAGTTTTGTTTTCTTGTGTTATATTCTTGAGCCATTCTCTATACTTTCTTGCATTTTGTCTGTTGTGGTTTTGACCCCACTGTCTACTGAGAAGATATTTTATGCTGAAGAATTCAGTATGCCAACCAGATCTGTTTCCTGAGCGATTGCTATTAATTCAAAATCCCGCAAAATGTGACTATGGCTGCACACAGTAGCCAGCTAAACAGCCATGCATGGCCTGTGGCAAGTTCACAGTATATTTGGCATCCTTAGAGAAAAAAAAATGCGGCACTTTTACCATCTTTAATTGGAGGTAAGTTGTTCTTTGTAGAAGCATGTATTGTACAAAGAATGGGGAATACCATGAGTACCAGTAATACCTTGCATAACAGTAAAAAGTTAAAAGGGAGCTTGTTTTTAAGGGCTCCCATAGCAATAGGCTCTGCATCACATGAGCAATCCCCTCAGCTATCTGAAAATAAACTGCGTTTAATTGACTGGATAAGCAGATCATATACGTTAAAGCTAGGAATGCCCCTTCAACTGTAACTTTGAACTGTAGCTTGCACACCCTTTGGCAACGCATTTACACAGAAACGTGTACATCCCTTGGCTATAACAGCAATTTTGGCTGCAACAGTAACATGTACACCCTTTGGCAAAGCTCTTGCACAGAGGAGGAGAAAACCTTTTTGAAAAGTGGAGCGCTTCCCAGTTAAACCCTGGCTGTACAACACACTCGCTTTATTATTGCAAGAGCATCTTTGAAAACACCATTCATCCCACTACAGTGAAAAAGTGCTTTGCACCATGCACACCATCAGCAAAGAGAAAAGGGGCAGTTTAGCTTCTTTTGGGTTGCAAACGAAATTCTGTTCTCAGCTATGCCAGCGGTGATCTATAACAACTCCACTCAATTCATAGGAGTTACTTAATACTTCCACATCATCAAGCGAGAACAGAACTGGACCATTTTATCACAAATTTCACTCTAAAAGGGAGCATCTACTTCATTGACCTACAGAAATTCTTTGCTTGACTCTTCTTTCATATAAGCAAATTAAAATACCAGGAACACTTACATGCAGCAAGTAAGCAAATACTGAAGTAAAACCCTCGGAAGCACAGAAACTTCTGTGTATGCTGTCATGACCATAAATAACTCACTACAAAATTTTTGGAAGAAGATCCATTAAACTTGTGACAAGCCACGCTAAAATCTGTTGGAAATTTGTGTATGTTTGTCTGCGTACAGATGTACATGGGAGTAAACAATCTTTCATTTAAAAATGTGTACATTGTAGCAATGAGCCAGCCAATGAAATGAGCCAAAGGGCAGAGTCTAACTTGGCTCAGCAGCCATGAATGAAGATGAGCCAAGGAGGAGCAAAGGACATTGCAAACAATCTGGCACAGGTTCCTGGCAGTCAGTGATCACTTCAGGTATTTTTCTTTCAAGGTGTGTACGGGCACATCCAGTGACTCACCTGTATTTATATACAGAGAGCCAAGACGGACCCGTACCTTGGCCTTGAGCTGTACCAAGTCCCGTATTTATAGCCTGTCTTGTTCCAGTAAATAGAAAGTAAGCAGAGCTGCCTGTTAAATTGTCATCTTTTAAAAGTGAATATTTTTTTCAGCTGATTGAAAGTCTATAGCGTTGGATCTGACTGGTGCAGAATAACTCTGCCTCTTTGATGTGGGGAGAGAGCCACCAGCCCACAGGACAAGGAACCCATCGCCCAGCTGTCACTAAGACATCCTTGTTCCATAAAACCTGCAGTGCCTTCACTCTTCTCTCTTTGTCACTGCTTTATTAGTCAGGGATGTATATTCCTGTCACTAGTCATCCACAGTGAGAGCTCAGAGACCCAAATGAACTATCAATCTATTTTCTCTATGAATAACCATGAACTTAAGCAATGGCCTTCCAAGAAATTCCTTGTTGTCTCTCTTGTGTCTTCTATGCCATGTGGCATGCCCACTGAAGTTCCTGGGATTTCAATCTATTTGATATACTCTGTTCTTCATATTTCATTCCCTATCAGGACATCCCTGTCATTCCCTTTCCTAGACTCCCTTTGAATGTGAACCTATAGACCTTCAACTGACATTGTAAAAAAACCTTACCCTCTGCCTCAATTCACCTTGCCACCTGGAATAATAATGTGCTCAAAGAGAGAGGTGGGGAGCCAGTATTTTTAATTCCTGCTTTTTTTTTTTTTTTTGAGACACATTTGACTGTTATTTTCTTTTGTCATTGCTAAAGGAGAACAGAGCTGGCTGAACATGATGACAAGTGGAATAGTAAAAGCTTAAGTAGAAGTATAGATTTGCTATAAGCCTTACTCAGCATGCAGTGGAAAAGAAAGTTTTTAAGGGCTGGAGTGATAAAGGTTAGGCTACATTGCAGGCCCTGAAGTCAGGACAACTTTTGGTTTCCATTGGGGCATCCTGGAAGCTCTTCGGTTCCACATGTTGCCTCAAAATAAGTGTCTGAATGACCCACACAGTCTAAATCTACGGGAATTTTTCAATCAGCTGGGGAAACAAAGGTAAAATACCAAACAGATTCATGAAACACAACAAAGTTAACAAGAGTTGAAGACCACTTTTCCACTGACATGAAAGAAAATCAAGAGGAAAAAAACCTTTCAGCCATCTGATAGTTCCTGTCGTCTGGACACCATTCCCTCTAAAAACCCAAAAATGGAACTCAGTGCTTTCATTCATGAAACGTGAAGGAATCAGGTGCCTTGGAAAGAAATATTTTGTGATCAGTCTGTGTGTCTGTCAGTCCTCCACTTAATTAAGATTTCAGATACATTGTCTAGTTTCCATGCACAAGACTGCCAGGCTGGACTGGAGCTACAAAATTATAGTCACTTTAGATGAGTGGATCATGTACTGGGAAAAGGTATATTAAGCTCAGAAATGCATCTGCTAGAAGACAAGATGTTCCTTCTTATGTTGTCTTTTGTAGTCCTATCATAGACCATCTGACTTGCAGTCTTCATGCAATGGACAGCAGATACCTTCTTTTACAGAAGACTACAAACAATGCACACAAAACCAAGGAGTCATCGCCAGAAGCACCTTACACTACAGACTCACCTTGAAAACAGTGCCTGACTAATGGTGCTTGCGAAGAGTCTGAAAGAGGATAATGAGGCAGTTCTGCAACACATGTTTACAG
Organism: Himantopus leucocephalus; assembly: GCA_003993805.1. Taxonomy (NCBI): domain Eukaryota; kingdom Metazoa; phylum Chordata; class Aves; order Charadriiformes; family Recurvirostridae; genus Himantopus; species Himantopus leucocephalus. The sequence goes on along the minus strand of RSEF01000002.1, from coordinate 9,621,880 downwards.
GTGCTTCCTCTGTAGCTTGAAAAGCAACTTGAGATAAAACAAGAGGATGTCTACTTGAAAAAGAAACAAATTGGCTTATTAACTTTGCTTTCCTGGCAGTGTTAGTAGGCTGAATATGTTTCAAAAAAAAAAAAGGCAGAAATTAAAAAGAAGAGCGTTTTTTTCTGGTTTACATCTAAAGATGAAGTAGTGAAAACTGTGATACATGGCTACATCTACATTGAGAAAGGTTATGAATATTTATTTCTGTTTTATTTTAACTGGATGTTCCCTAAAGATAAAAAGGCTTTTATTTATGTTAAAAATCTAATTATTCAAAGCCTTCAGTCTATTCTCCTTCAGTTTTTCTGTGCTTTTGGCCATAAAACTCAGGCTTTGGGGAGTTCATTTTCTAACAGAAAAGTCAAAACTTTTGAAACTTTCCACTTTGGTGGAAAGTTGTTTGACACTAAATAAGTATCATGCAGATCCCCCCCACTGGTGGAGATGTACATCACATAGCCAAACACCACATAGCCCTCACAGCTGTTTGCATGGTCATGGAATGACACAGACATTTTCAGAGTTACCAGCTCTATTTACAAAGCTGAGATGGACCACACTCTGCAAGGCCATGTTTCTAACAGTGTAGCTGATTAGCTCAGAGATATGTGCCTACAGCATAAACATCTATGTTTGGGTAGAAGACTTCCACTCTTGACGTTTTCTGAAAAAAATAAGTCAGCATGAAAAATGTAGTTGAAAATCTGCTTTTGATTCCAAAGCAGCATTGATACAAAAAAGCCTTAGAAAGAGAATGTATCTCTGAACACCCAAACATGATATTGAGCCCGCTCTGCATAAAACATTTACCTTTATAATTGACTGTTAAGTTTACCTCCATCTAGGCATCAAACTGATCCAGGTTTTCATCAGCTTTGCCGGGAATTAACTCCACCATGAATTCTCAATTAACGTATTTATTGCACAACATCTTTATAATACATGAGTTTCTCCTAATTCTTTCACATAGTCTGACAGTAAAACAAAGGGCTCAAAAAATGGCATCTGAGTGGTTGAGAGAAGACAGATTCAAGAAGCCCTGTGTCACATCTTACTTGAGCTTTACAGGGTTGTGTGTTTTATTTACTCAAATACAGTTGCTTACAGAAAACAACAATGAATGTCCATACACACAACACATCTGAACATAGCAATGTATTCTGGGGGCACAGATTAAAAAACTAGAACTCACAGACAATGCCAGGACAAAGTCCCTTTTGTCTTCTTACAACGCTGCTATGGTTATTTCTGTATCTATTGAAGGAAATGGTTTTTATTCCCCTCAGTGAAGATGGGTCTGTATTTTCCTGTAAACTTTGCAGTTCTTCATCCAAAATCAGTAACTACTGTGAGTAGAAACCTACCATAACACCTAAGAATCAGGAACTTAGCTTAAAGTCTAATCTGAGGCTAAATTAATGTTTTATTTCAAAACTAGCTTCATTTGACAATGACTTCTTAGAGCTTGATCTCATTTCTTTTGCCAGGCTGATGACAGTAGCATGGCTATATAATGGATTGTTGAACATTGCAATGCCAAAATCCTGTCTTTAGTCAGGGCTTCAGTCCTCACCTGTGGAAGAAAACAATGGGCAGATATGTAGGTAAAAAGCTCAGACAGATTTTGAAAGAGAAGGTGAAGAAATATAATTTCTTTCTATGAATGAAATTACTCTAGAAATGGTAGATACTTACAGGGCTCATTAAAATATCAGATATATTTGCTTTTCATTCCTGAAATGTATGTTATGCCTAAAAAAACCCCTGAATACTCACAAATACTGAGAGAAATCACCTCTGAACTTAACAGCATTCAACAGATGTCATTTCAGTTCAATGCAATATAAAGTAGGTTTTTTCACACATTATCATAATATTTAAATAGGTGCTACTGCTGCCATAAATCTATCTTAATCATGAAATCAAAGTTCTCTTTGCATATACAAGAGATCTTGAAAACTGCCTGAAAGTTTGCCAGATCTTTTCCCAAATATGTAATCTTTGTAGAGGTTATTCTCAGAGCATACTAGTGACTTGAAAACCCAAATATACTTTCTAAATCTTAGTCCAACAGACAGAAAAATATCCATCCAAGGATCTCTCACAAACCTGAGATAACTCTGTGTAAGTTACAGGTAGGTGTTATATTCCTTAGTATGCCATCTGTCAAGTGACAGACATTGACAGAGATTCTTTATTCAGCTTTTCTTCTCTCAAGAAGCTAGTTTCAAATTATTCCTAGGTATTTACAGGAGACAAACAAGCTGCTGTGGATTTTTGCTTTGGTTTATATTGTTTACACTGTGAGCTTTCTCACCGTTCTACTTCAGTCACAGTCAGTGGTGGCCACATCTTGCCGGGTTGGGGATGATGGATCTGCTGGAGCGCAGCACCTCTGAAATATTGAAGGTCTTTCAATGACTGAAATGGGCAAGAGAAAATTTCAGGATTTGCAATCCTTGCAGACTGGGTTCTTAGTATCGCATTAAAACATTACCACATGCAGAAGCTTATAGTGCGTTCTGTCTGTTACACTATGGCTCAATATTTAACATGAAGAAAACCCTTTCAGAAGAACTTCCACTCCGGTGAAAAATTTCTTCCGTCTGAAAATTCTGATTTAAGCAGGCTGCCTGAAATGCTCAGGCTCTGTTGCGTACCTCCAGTGGGTTGTATCTGTACAGATTTGTATTGCCAAGATGAGCTAAGACTTTGTCCCTGACCTCCAGTCACTATCAGATGATAACAGGCTGGATCTCATCACTGTGCATGGAAGCAAATAAGGGCACAATTAACTGGAGGCAACGCTCTGCTTATATTGTGAGACTAAGGTCTTATGTGTTGTGGGATTATTCTGCCCATGGTACTTTGTCATGAAAAACATTGACCATCAGTGTACTTCTAGAAACGTTTATTTGCAAAAATGTTCTGCCAAAAAGTTGATTTTGCCAAACATTTGTAGATTGTCATTGATACTGCATGGGGGCATCTCAGAACCTGAGCCACTGCAGCATGTGAGTAAGACCCATCCAGTTCCAAGGATGGAAAGTAGGCTGAAAATATAAGCACACACTTGAGTACTTTCCTATTTAGGGATGCTTTTTTCAGCTTGACCCTGGAGATCATTATGAAAGCAAGAATCATACAATTTTCGATAAGGAAATGTACTCATCAGAAATATCACCAGTATGTTCTTACGACTAACACGATTTAGACTTAAGCCCTTTGATGATGTTTGTTACAATACAGAAGGTACTTCTTTACATGACACCGGATATTGCAGGGTTTGATTGCTGTGGCTGAGGGCTTAAGGCATTTTATAATGAAAGAGCTATGATTTCAAAAATCCCCCAAATTATAAACAGAGTATCCTGGCTCCTGTTTTGCCTTTGAAGGGGGTAAAATTGTTTTGCTTGCATAACCCACTAGGAGTAGCTCCCCTGTCAGACGTTGTCTGTACTCATATTCACCTGTGTCTCTGTGGTCTTTTCATATTCATCTGTGTTTGCATGGTCTCTTTTTGCATTGTGCCCTTACCTGTGATAGCATCTCCTCTAGCAACAGCAGTGTGCTAAGGAGCACTGTCCTGTTCCCAGAGTCTACCCAATTTCCCCAGGAGAGCTGCTGGACTTAAAGCGCTTCTGTGCATCTTCTGAGGCCAGGTTCATACAGCTCCATGAGACTCATGAGCTGCTCTTTCAGTCCCTGTCCCTATCAGGTCAACATAGAGGATAAAAAATGGCAGCTTTTCCAGTGTCTTTCCAGTGTCCCTTTTGTTTCCTTTGCTAGTGATTAATTTGTGATTCAAAGGGAAAACTCTGTGGCTTACATGCCTATGGATGACTTTTGTCCTGATCAGTCAGGTAGTTTTAGTGGAGTTGGGAAGTTGGCTTGAGTTGGGAAGCCGGGAATAGCCTGACTTCTTCAGGAAAGCCACAAGGCTGAATCCCTTGAGTAAAAGTGAATGGTGTGAGCCATGGAGCCCACATTTGGATCTGAATTCCCACTCTGTCTTTTAGGCTTTGGGCCTCATGGGTCAGTCCATGTCTGAAACAAAACACTAGTATTTGCCACACTTGTCTGTATCCAGGCTTGGATGGGGGGAATTCTTGAATCCCTCTTTTTTAAGAAATGACACCAAAACAATCTGCTGATTGACAACTGAAGAGAGTGATGATGCACCAGCCAAGACACACTGTATTTTTTAAATTCTTATTAGTTTAGTTGACTGCCATGATGTACTCATAAAACCACCGTCCTGTTTTGGCTGTTTCTTTGTCCGGTCATGCAATTAAAAAAATGAGTTTGGTTCTGGGCACATAACACTGACAGGAGTGAGAGAGCAGCAGGAGAGTGTTTCAGGGAAAAGAACACAAATGATTAAGCACTGGAATGATTGATTTATGGTGAAAGACGAACTGAATATGTGTAGCTAAAGGGAGACAAGCTGAGTGCCTGTAAGTAAGTGGAGGGTGTAAGCATCAGGAAAGAGAAGAGGTTGTTGCAGAGGCCTGTGAAGGAACATGAAGGAAAATCTGGAGCAAAGGATATGCTGATGTCTAACGGGTAAAATTCAAGAGGGAAACTCTGAGGGACTGACTTCTAGGGGAGACCACAAAACTATTGGTGCAGTATATTTTGGGACAGTGACACTCTCAGAGAATGATCAGAGGGCTGGAGCACCTCTCCTATGAAGACAGACTGAGAGAGTTGGGCATGTTCAGCCTGGAGAAGAGAAGACTCCGGGGAGACCTTATAGTGGCCTTCCAGTATATGAAGGGGGCCTACAGGAAAGATGGAGAGGGACATTTTACAAGGGCATGTAGTGATAGGATGAGAGGTAAAGGCTTCAAACTGGAAGAGGGTAGATTTAGATTAGGTGTTAGGAAGAAATTTTTCACACTGAGGGTGATGAGACACTGGAACAGGTTGCCCAGGGAAGTTGTGGAGGCCCCATCCCTGGAGATGTTCAAGGCCATGTTGGATGGGGCTCTGAGCAACCTCTGAGTGAGAGGTGTCCCTGCCCGTGGCAGGGGCGTTGGAACTAGGTGATCTTTAAGGTCCCTTCCAAAGTAAATCATTCTATGATTCTGTGAATATTTCTAATTTTTGGTGTGGACTTGTTTGAAAGCTTGACCAAAAAGACTTCCCATTTGTGAAAAAAGGAAGAAGAAAACAAAACATTGTTTCTATGATTCAAAAGAAAGTGCAAATTTGCTACTGTGAAAAAGCTGTGGTTGAAAGATAGCACAGGTTAATCCCATCTCCATTGCTCTTGCAAAAGCTTTCATAATTCCTTTTCTATAAAAACTCTTTCTTCAGGAGACCTGAGGAAAAGCAGGGCTGAGAAGTCTCAAACTTAGTCTGAAAATAGCTTTTGGCTAAGAGAGGTGTTCAGCTTTATTCTGGAAAGAAATTCTTCCCATTTACCATCTTGTTAACATTTGAAAATCAAAGTACAGAGTCCGTCCAAAATACATTTCTGTTGTTCAATATGTAATATATGCATCTGAGAAAGGATGAAGAGCTGGTACATGTGATGAGCTGCTCACCTGCTGAGCTCCAGAGGGCCTCCTCTTTTCCTTTATTAAAACAAAACAATCCAGGAAATTAATAACTCTGTAAACAGACTTCAGTGCTACATACTTTCACATGCCACAAGGTATTGGACTCAGAATTAAGGTTAAAAATGAACTTACCTGTGCCCAGAGTGAATAGCCAAAAAGGATATATGCATTATAAAATACGATAACATATTGTCTCTGAACTAATATTTTTTCTCTATCTTTAGGTACACAGGAATAGCAACTTGTGGTTGTTTCCCAGATTAAGGGTAAATAGAGCCAGGGAATGTCCTTTGTGCAATAGTTACCTAGTAAAACTCTACCTCAACTACAAACTACAGGTGACGTATGTAACACAGTAGTGAGTAAAATATTTCTGGGAAAACTATTTACCCAAGTTGCACAGAGAGAAGAAAACTTATCATGTAAAAACATCTTGCTTTGATATGCTAGAACACGAGGACAATGAAATTAATTCAAATATACAAATATGGGAGGAGGCAAGGTGGGGCTAACAAGTGATACAGAAGTTAATCTATGGTTTTACAAAAAGAAAAAAACCCGCAACAGCACAATGGAAAAATAGATTCAGTGCCATGCATGAAGGAGGCAAAGCTTCGCTTGTCTACTGCTTAACCTTAATGTTCTTTTAAGGTTATTTTTATATTTAATAATAAGCAGCACCTACAGACAGCTGCAAGCAACGCACTCCTCTGCTTGTACTCTGAGCTGGCTGGACACGAGCCGGCACCAACCTGGGGGCCGTGTAAATGCGTGGGCAGCAAGGCACAGACTGAATCAGGACTCTCAAATCCCAGCCAAGGAAGCACAGACAGGTTACCCAGAGCCATATTGCACCTTCCCTCTGATTTTGACTTTTCCTAAAGTGACCCTTCAAAGGTATTGAGGGCGTACCACTAGGCATGAATGTGCAATGTGCTACGGAGAACCTTGTGTCTCCAATCCTCAGTTTCTCCAGTTGTAAAAGGAAAACGTTGCCCCTGTTGCACAAGCATCTTGTGAGGCTTTTGTAACTGGTATTTTGGAAGCTGTCAGAAGCCGGAGTGGAGGAAACCTTTCCCAGAGCTGCAAGATATCTTTAGCTAAAAGTTATAATACATATTCTCTGTGCAGTCTGAGTAACAGCATTGCGACCACGTCTATTTTTGCATGGAATAAAACTTGGCAGGAAAAATTGAGAAGCTTATTTACAAAAACGCTCATGGTACTGCGTAAGATGTTCTTCATTCTCGTTTTCTCTATAAAGGCTGAAATTCTATTCTCTGAGAAATGAATTCAGAATGACATCACGTGCTGGCAGGCAAACTTGTCGGCCTCCCTTCCCACTCTGCACTGGCAGTGGAACTGACACATCTGTTGGTGTTTTGGTCGAAACATTTGTCATCCCAGTTATTTGCACAATATAAATGTGTGTTAGCTATGATTTTGGTTTGTGTCTAACAAACAAGTGTACAATTTGGGGTCTGCCGTCAGTATGTAAGATTATGTCAGAGAAAGAAATGGCAAAACTGAATGGTTCTCCTTTGTAACAAGAGCGCAGTCACGGGGAGATAAGTAAAAAGGCATGACAGGTGCAAAAGCCAGCAGTGATGAGACATAGATGTGTTTAACTATGCAGCAGTCTCTACCTGACAAGGACTATAATCTTTTCCCAACAGTTAAAGACAGCCTTTATGTGTCAAGAAGACAATACTGGAAAACGCATGATAGGACACATAAGATATGGACAGCTGCCAGGCCCCTGAACAGCTGTGTGGTGTATAAGAATCACTGCAGCTGTATTTAAACTAGAAATTAAATCTTTTTTTTTTTTTATTTAATGCGTTCAGGCTTTTTACTTATCCAAAAGGAAACATTAGCAATTATGAAATGTTTATTTCCCCACAAGACGTGCTGTTTTTGTTTCTGCTGTCTGTGAGCTCTGATGTTCAGGAGACATCACTGCTCATCCTTAAGACTGTGTACGTAGAGCAGGGGGGATATCTTCTTTACGTGCTTTGGTTAGTGGGAACAAGGCATTCAAACCGAGCTTTATAACCCTTTAGGAGTAACTTGAAAAGGAATAAGGAAACAGATCTCTCCGGGTGTTTTGGAAACACTGGGAAAGCATCAGATACCAGTGTGTGTTCAGGATCCGTACGAGGCCAAGAACTTCAAGGCAGGTTCCCACAGCATGACTGATCCTATAAGCTTGGTGGGTGCGCAGGAAGTGGAGCGCTTCTTCCCCAACTTTGGAGTTGCTTCCATCACGCTTGTGAAAATAGTTTGCACATATGTAATGAACTGATGACAGCAGACTTGGGCCACATGTAGTTTTGCCTGTTTTCCAACCTCACCTATTCCTTTTCAATTTTTTGTAAAAAAAAAATTAAGAAGCACATGAAGTCAGGAGGAAATATCAGCTTGAACTTTCTCTCCCCTTCTCTTTAATTCAGTGTAGGTGGAACAGAAGACTGGGGAACGTGTATGTGAAACATTTCTAGAGAAGAAGACAGAACAGCCCCATGAATTACATAAATTGCTGGCAATATTAAAAGCCTCAAGGGACAACTTGTCATGTTGTGGCATGTTTGGCTGCTCACTAAGGCCAACCAATGCATGGGTTATTAGATGTCTTTCACTGTGTGGACATAGAGTTGCTGACTCCCGTGCAAGCTGTCAGCTTTGTTACTGCTAGAGCTAAACAAGATAGTGGTAGGCACATGTGGTTTTGGAATGAAAATTCTTGGGTTCTCCCTACAAAGCCACATCTACGGTGTGTGGTTTGGCTGGCAACTGTGGATTCTGATTTGTATGCAACCCTGTGGACACTTCTAATTTAATGTTTGTCTGAAAGGCTAACTCTGTGGCCACTTTAATTAAAGGAGATTTCCGGTAAAGTTAGTCAACAATTTTGTTACTGGAGGGAGAGTACAGAGCCATGTGAAATAATTTTTGGACAACTGTTGTGAAAATAAATGGTGTAGTGTCTGATAATAATTGTGAAAAAGTGTGAATTTTCATATGGTGTTTTATTGTAAGAACTAAATCCAGAAATTTTCATTTGATATGTTTTCTCAAAGTTTCTTTTTCTGTTTTTCATTACTCTTCTGGTTACTAGGGTTAGATCCACTGGAGAGGACAGGAAGGGGGTTAAAGACATTACAGCCCCAGGCTTGCATGGCAGCATTGTCATTTTCAGGTTCCCCCTTGAATCCACATAAAATTTTGGTGCCATAACGTCCATGGTGAGGAGATCCCAAGTTCACTACTTGTTACTTTTGCTTGCTTGTTTTGAACACAGGACCTACTAGCTTTCAGGAGGGATGTCATACTTTGGTGCTGGTGCATTTTCCTGCCTGAAATCCTAAATACTTCTCTTGATGAAAGCTGGCCAACAGACAGCCAAACCTAAAGTTAGTCTTTGGGTTCACAATTAATCATCTGAAAGTTTTTACAGTCTAAATTAAAAAAAACCTCTCTCACTTTGGTCAGCTGTAAGTCAGAGACAGAGCAGAAGCAAGAGGGAATATTTACTCTGGAGTGGCACCTGATTTTCTAGATTAAAAATATTGAAAATTTGAACAGTGCCTGTGAATAATGCCTAGTGAGTCAGGAAGAGTGGCAAAAAATCTTGGATATTTACATGAATAGAAAACTTATAAAAGATTAAATTTCAATAAATAAAATAATTTTCTTCTGATAATTTCAAAGTTCTTTGTTATGGCTGTAATCACTTCTTTTTTTCCTACTGTAATTAGCTGATCTTAAGGACGTGCAAACAAGTTGCCACAAGCGTTAGGCTACTTAGTAATAACTGTGCACCTTTTTACCCATCAGTGAATGTAAGATCATTTACTTCCAAGAGGGGGAATTCAGAAGAGGGATAGGCAACCTCAAATTACCACACATTTATAACCATGTAAAAGTCTCCCCACAGGCAGTTACCACAGATGAGCTAAATTACTGCAAATTCAGACTCTAGCTTACATCATATTAACCGCATTATGTGCCTATCTTTACATTTTAAAACAAAACATAATTTCTACCCAGAAGACATCCAGTTCTCATATAGTTATGTTAAACGGAATTGTTTAGACAGTTGGAAACAAACAAAATTTGTTGATTCCACTCCTTTTCTGAAGAAAGTTTCAGCTTCAATCACTCTTTCATTTCCTACTGGGAGATTTATTTTTTTCCCCCAAGTGAGTCTTCATCATCCCAAGGTGAAATCTTTTTTTGCTGTTGAAGTCAAGAAGAATCTCCGTTGATTTCCATCAGGAATTCCTGCCAGCTCCTGAATATGTAGAAGCCATCAATATTTTCTATTTCTCCTTCCCTTAAAAACTCATGCTGCAGAGTTTTAAGTTTTTTTTTCTGTGACTCTAAGGTGTGTGGAGTTTAGAAGCCTTCACTGAGAAGTCTACAAGGAATCAGCTTAGTAATAAATCAGCATAAAACCTGGAATCTGAAGAAAAAGCAGAATTCTGGTTATATATGAAAAAAGACTGGCAAGACTTGGACCCCATAAAGCATCTAAGAAGGTGCAGCATTCTTTATACCAAAGAAATCTAAAAATGGTCCAAAATCCAGAGTTTCTTGTATCATTACTGAACCGGATGCTGTTAGAAGATCAGCCACACTCCTTTTCCCGTGCTCACACCTCCAGAATGAGCAAACAAAAAGGTAAAGTAGAGACGAATCTCACAACTCAGGAGTGTGAGTTCAATTAGGGCTTCACACTATGTAATTTTTGTTCTGTCAGCCATGTTATCTGCATCTGAATATTTTAATTTCTTCCTAGCCATGACCATAGCTTCTAACTGCAAATCCATCCCTCTTTTGGGGAATTCCTGTGGGACACTCTCTGCTGGGAGGCAGTCCCAGCTGCTCCATCGGCACAACTAAGGCAGTTCACGCCTTGAACTGTGAAGAAATGAGTCATGAGTGTTCACAGTCTGCCTCTAAAATGGGTTTCACGTTGCTCGCCTGGAACAGGTTACTCTGAACCAGCAGGTAACCCATCATCCTTATTCAAAATACTGGACAGCAGACTGTTCAGGTACTGCTTGGTTGTTATTGTTGGCCCCATGTTGACTTGACAAAAAGTGGGTCTGAACTTCATTCTTCAAATGCGTATATGACTGTGAATTGATTACTTTTATCCCCTCAGTTAAATGCATTTTTGGTCAGTATTTTCCAGACTGTTGTATTTGGGAACTCTTCAATTCTGTTGTCCACATCCAGTGTTTATTGTGTGAACCATCTCCAAAGTTTTATTCTACTACGTATTTTTCCACTCCCAGGAGAGATAATGTTTTGGTGTTTTTTTTTTTAAAACAGGAGGCGCTAATCATAGAGTCATCCAGGCTGGGCAGGAGCTGGGGAGGTCTCTGCTCCAACCCCCTGTTCAGAGCAGAATGAGCACAGCCTTTAGACCTCCACAAACCTGTAGGAAATCAGAGACTTACAGTGAAAGTTATAAAATTCAGGAAACTTTGGGGATTTACTAGCATCTCCATATAGTCATTGCCTGGCTAATGGCATTTTAAAAATAATACAGGCTCATGAATCACAGATAATCTACCTGTGTACTTGCCAATCCATTTGTTACTTTGATTCGCTTTAATAACACCCATTTTTGCTCCAGTTTTTGTATTTTACTATTCACCTGCTGTCTCTCTCACATACAGGGAAAGAAAGAAATGAATTAAGTAGAATCAGTCTGTGCAATCAGAGCTGAAGCCTCCCGAGCTGAAAAATGACTCACATTTATCTGCTGGCATCTCTCCTCACAAATCTCCTGCAGCAACATCTCTCAAAGTCTCTACTAATTGAGCCATTTGCTGAATGCTAGCAGGGAAGGGGAGTTAGTGAGACAGAGACCAACCGGCATATGAAATTTGTCATTAGTGGGAATGGCAGTTTTCCTGGAAGATTTTTGACGAAGGTGGATGGAAAGTGCAGTTGAAGAAGTGTAATTTACTGCAAGCCTGCATTAAGCACTGACCTTCATGCTACTCAGTAGTAAGCCAAGAACCAAAGATGTTAAACTACAATGGAGGGCTTAAATAGAAGTGACTGTAATTAAAAATATATGCTGGATTTGGGAAACGCCTGGGTACAGTTTTAATAAAAATATTACTGTGCTGCTAATATTAAGATTTAAATCCCTCAGAAAGAAATCATGGACATATACACTTGGTCTTGTTCTCTAGACAGCTAAAATGACATGCTCCTGCCCTTCTGCTGCTGCGTTATGTATCCAGCTGCATTGTCTTTCCTATTTCATATTTGTAAGTAGCTTCATTGCATAGCCCTATTTTTTACATTTTGTTAGTGTGGAGCAGCAGGTGCTCATCGAAGACTGTTTGTGTCGCTCAGAGCACCCATGACATACTACAAACTTATGATGGATCAATGCACATATAGCAAGGCTGCGTCTCGCTTGTGGGCAGAGCATCCCTGCCTGCCCTGACAGCTAAAAGGGCTCCAACAATGCCAAATGGCAGTCGGTATCATTTCTGCTAGAAGACAAAATTGCAGTACCGTAAAGAGTGTGAAAATCAAACTGTGCTGAAGAAGAATATAAAAATCATTCTGCTGGGTTAAAGAAAATGTCTCTTTTCCCCAGAGCTGTGCTTGGTGTCAGTAGCTGGCTGTAGGTGCCTGCAGAAAGCGAGTGAGAAGAGCTCTCTCCAGCTTTCTTGTAGGCAGCCTTCAGATACTGGAAGGCTGCTCTAAGGTATCCCTGGAGTCTTCTCTTCTCCAGGCTGAACAATCCCAACTATCTCAGCCTGTCTTCATAGGAGACATGCTCCAGACCTCTGATCATCTTTGTGGCCCTCCTCTAGGTCCTCTCCAACAGGTCCATGTCCTTCTTATGTTGACATCTCCACATCAGCTCCAAGAAACTATTTAATATCTATTTGGAGGAAAAGGAAAGAAAACTGTCATGACCTGACTCCTCAGTTTCATTTGTGGTTTTGGATTGCATTTGATTATTTGCATCTGTCACTGTTGTATATAGACAACTAACAGTAGGGCTAAAAATCCATTTCTGCATTGGTCCTCCAAACCCACAGCCCTCAGAGGAGTGTTTGGGCCATCACCTGTTAGCTACATACAGAGTACTTAGGTTGAATAGAGTTGTGGATCTCAATTGCTCATTGTTGTCCACACATTTTTCTACCAGCCAGGCACTTTGGGCTTTTTCCTCAGGTTCTTCTTCTCTTGAGGATCGCAAAAATGTACCCCTGTGACCGCTCCATCTCCCACAAGCACCATAGGTGCCCCAGCCCGCACTGGTGCCTCCATATCTTTGGACCTGGGTAGGATCCAGGCCGCAATTGAGTGATAGGCTTGTCTTTGCATCGTCATGGCAAACTATCTACATCTCTGGGCTTTTTTGAAGAACAGATTTTCAAACTCATTAAGTGTATGCATGGCACGAATAGAGTTTTGCTGCTTAGAAATTGGTTTTGCCACAGAAGGCATTTGCTGTTGGTGCACAGTAGAGAAGCAGGACTTTCTGCTTCCCCATGGATTGTGCAGAAAGCTTGGTATTGCAAGCTGAATTTTTGCTGGTGAGAGTGACATTCTCTGCTAGTACATTACGGAATGGTCCATGTTCTGCCCACATTCTCATTTCACTTAGGCAAAAACGTTATCAGCTGCACTGATGGTTGGATACTTTCTCTAGAGATCAAAACCAAGACCAACATGGGTTTTGTTATCCAGACGACATATATAATATGATTTTAAAGGGCTTGGAACATTTAAAAGAGGATAAGTGAATTAAGGACTGTATTATTAGTCCACATTCAGTGGACTATACTTGTCAAAATTGGTTGAATATCCAAATTAAGTTGAAGCTAATCCCTGCATGAGCCTATAAAAACCTGTTCCCAACAAGCCTTCATAATAAATTCTTTGTGCCAGGAAATATGAATTAAATTGTTTTAAAGCAATAATGTTTAGGTAAGTAAAAAAAAGTTTCCTACTGAGAGATATTTTATGAACAAAATTAAATATTATAAAACCATATTATTAAATTCTGTCAAAGAGGTATTAATCTTGTTACTCTGGCATTGGTACCTCAGTTCTCCATAATTATGGATTAAGACTTAAAACAAAAATATAGTGTGGAAGGTGTTTTTCAAAGTTCCTGAAAAAGAAAATAAAACTTGAAAGTATAAACCTTTAGACTTGCAATACGTATTATTATTATTAATATTATGCAATATTATTATTATTATTAACTTATTAAGTGCTGACTTTATGATTGGTATTGTATAAAGTTCAGTATGAATACTGTCCCTGCACAAACGAGTTTACAAACTGTGGAATCAACCCCAAAGAAGACACATTTGGTAATTTAATATGGTACAACACAGGGATATCTCTATCTGCTAAGGTTAAAGAAAAGTCCTCCATTAATTTCTGTAACTTGTATATGGCTGCTCTATTGCTTTTGATCCCATTGTAGGAAAAAAACCCACTTTTTTTAGGGAGAGAGGGTGTGGGGAAGGAGAGCGCATTTATCCCAGAAAAAGGTGTAAGGAAGAGACACAGTTTTTGAAGACCACAACATTGGTCACAGAATATGCTAAGGACACATACAAAAACTATGAGTAATCTCATGTTTATCTGCCCACCAGTTAGGTGGATAGGTCTAAAATAACCATATCCTCTAGTCAATAAAGATAGATAGCTTGTTCCACTCTCAGGAATGTTTCCAGGATAGGTGAATTGTCTTTTTGAAGTGCCTCTCTCCTTTTCATTGACTGTGTAATGAACTTAGTTGCCCCTGGGAGGCTTTCCTCACTTAAGGAACAAAAAGTATATTACACATAAGGAAAAACTAGACAATAAAAGCAAAGGAGTGAGAGAACAGGTGGGGCCACAGAAGACGAAAGTCCCACTGTTCCTGGCTCCCCCTGGCAGTGCGTCACTGACAGACCCGAAGTGGTGGTACCAATTAAAGCTGTCCCAGTGCTTTACATCAGGGGGCAGAATCACCTCCCTCAACCTACTCGCCACAATTCTTTGGATGCAGCCCAGGATACGGTTGGCTTTCTGGGCTGCGAGTGCATGTTGTTGGCTCATGTCCACCTTTTCATCCACCAACACCCCCAAGTCCTTCTCGGCAGGGCTGCTCTCAATCCATTCTCCGCCCAGCCTATACTTGTGCTTGGGATTGCCCTGACCCAGGTGCAGGACCCTGCGCTTGGCTTTGTTGAACTTCATGTGGTTCACAGGGGCCAACTTCTCGAGCCTGTCCAGGTCCCTCTGGATGGAATCCCATCCCTCGGTCATGTCAACTGCATGTCTGAGCTTGGTGTCATCTCCAAACTTGCTAAGGGTGCACTCAATCCCGCTGCCTATTGATGAAGGTATTAAACATTACTGGTCCCAGTACAGCCCCCAAGGGACACCACTTGTCACCGACCTCCATCTGGACATTGAGCCATTGACCACTGCCCTCTGGATGTGACCATCCAACCAATTCCTCATCCACTGAACAGTCCACCCATCAAATCCGTATCTCTCCAATTTAAAGAGAAGAATGTTGTGGAGGACTGTGTCAAATGCCTTACAGAAGTCCAGATAGATGACATCCGTAGCTCTTCCCTTGTCCACTGATGTAGTCACTCCATCATAGAAGGACACTAGGTTGGTCAGGCAGGACTTGCCCTTGGTGAAGCCATGCTGGCTGTGTCAAATTGCCTCCCTGACCTCCATGTGCCTTAGCACACCTTCTAGGAGGATCTCTTCCATAATCTTCGCAGGCACAGAGGTGAAGATGACAGGTCAGTAGTTCCCAGGGTCTTCCTTTCTACCCTTTTTAAAAATGGGTGCAATGTTTCCCTTTTTCCAGTCACCAGGGACTTCACCTAACTGCCATGACTTTGCAAATATCAAGGAGAGTGGCTTAGCAACTACATCAGCCAATTCCCTCAGGACTCTGGGATGCATCTAGTCAGGTCCCATAGACTTTTGTATGTCCAGGCTCCTCGAGTGGTCACAAACCTGATCTTCTTGTACAATGGGAGGGACTTTTCTCCCACAGTCCCTGCCTTGCAGTCCATCCACTTGAGGGGTGTGGGGAGAAAGGTTGCCAGTGAAGACTGAGGCAAAAAATGTTGTTGAGTACCTCAGCTTTCTCCGCGTCCTTTTTTACTGGGTTGCCAGTCTTGTTCATCAGGCGGGGTATGCATTATTTGACCTCCCTTTTCTGGCTGACATACCTGTAGAAGCCCTTCTTACTATTCTTTGAGTCCCTTGCCAAGTTCAGCTCCAGCTGCACCTTGGCCTTCCTTACCCCATCCCTACACAACCAGGCAGTGTCCCTATACTCTTCCCACAATACCTGTCCCTGCTTCCACTGCCTGCGCATCTCTTTCTTGCCCTTTAGTTTGACCAGCAGGTCTTGACTCAGCCATGCCGGTCTCTTGCCTTCCTTTCGTGATTTCTTACATCTGGGGATTGAGAGCTCTTGTGCTCTGTGGAAAGCATCTTTAAAGATCTGCCAGTTCTGTTCTGCTCCCTTGTCCTTAAGGACAGTTTCCTAAGGAAATATATGTCCACAATACACTTTTTACACATAGGATTGACTGTAGCACATGCTTTTAACCTCTGTAAATGTGGCAAGAACTACCTTTTCACCCCAACTGATCCCTCTTGAACTCTCCTGATCCTTTGTGGGAGGACACCTTGCACTGCAGCTAATATTAAATCTATTGTTTGTACAGCTAGAGAAACACAGACAATTGTGTTCACTGGGATGGGAACACCAGCGATTATATAAAATCTGCAGCTATTCACAAAGTTTTAAAATGTACCTTGAGATTAATACCTGGCAGTTCTGAAGCCTTTGGAACCTTCTGCATAACACGCGGCTGCAGAAATCTGCATAAATATGTGTGTGTATGATTTTTTTCTTTTTTCCCAAAACCGAATTCCAGTTACCATTCCCTTCCAAAATTGTTAGCAGTGAAGAGATGCTTCAGAGACCATAAAATCTGGGGATGTAAATGCTCAACACAAAAATTTAAGAACCTATTCCATTTTCACAGTGATCTTGGACAAGTTTAGTGTATAGTCTTTGCTGTAATATAAAAAGCTGCCAGCCTAAGGCCTGGGGTCAACTGCAGCCTTTCCGTTCAAGGGTGACCGGTTTTAATGTACTATTTATTACTTCTTCCTGTTGTTTACTTCAAATGCCAGGCACCTCTCTGCCCAACCTCATCATTTCGACTACAGGATAATAAACCATTTGTACTTGTCCTTAATGGGTGAATTTCAGAACGATTTGAGCGTCAGTGAATCAGTGAAGTTCTTTGACCTTTGATGTAGCTACCAAAATCTTTGACACCATCTAGAACATTTTTTGTTTTGTTTTGTTTTTTTCTTGGTAGAAACACAGTAAAAAAAAGACCTGTCTCTAAAGCAGAAGCATTGGCTCTTTCATAAAAAATGTGTCTCTGGATGTTGTATACAGAGAGAAGGCTCGGTGGGTAATGGGTAATTTATCTACATTGCCCCAGCTTGAATACACAGCTTGATATTGTTCAGATCAAGCCACAGTTTAGCTTTTTATTTCTTGTAAATGCAGCTAAAGGGTGTTTGGTTTTATTCATATTTGTTTATGTTTTCTTCCTTGGGAAAAAAAGGTGGTATTGAAACAATTAAAAGAAATGGTCTTTTCTGAAGTTCTTTACATCATATTTTAGCAGTTGTTCATAGTGGTTAGAGATCTGTCAGAGACTCAAGAGGAAAAAGGGAGTTGACTGTCCATTTTTTTTCACTCACATCTTTTGACAAAATTAGTTCCGTAGCAACGGCTGAAAATGACAGCATCTTAAAAAAAAACCCACCCTTAAAATAAACTCAAAAGTCAGCAAGTGATGAAAGCCAAGGAGATTCCACAAGAAAGGGACACTATAAAATGGCGCATACAGCTCTCTCATGTCTAGAAGACCAAAGGTAGTAATATAGCTGAAATATGGTCAAAATAGTCACCAGGCAACAGTTTTACTAGCTTTGTGCCTTCTTCTAAAGTGCCAAATACCTGACAGTGGGATCTGGATGAGGAAGATAGAAGAGTAAAAAAATCGCTTCAAATATTAAAATCTTAGTGTTAAGACATTTTGTTGAAATTTTACTTGAGCCACTGGGCACCAATTCAGTATAAGGCATGTTTGCTTCATTACCGCCTTCTTTTAAAAATGCTCCAGTATTTAGCAGATGGAAACTGAGTGTCTGTGGCACCTTGCAGTTACCTCCCTGCCCCATTAAGGCATTCACTTACGCCGACAGAGAAACAGAGAGACGGGAGGTGTTGGGGACACTATGGACATGTGTGTTCTTAGAAGACCTAACATTTAAAAATAGCTGATTGAAAACTTATGTCAGAAAGAATATATATTAGTTATGGCTGGAATTTAGGAAAAGATGCATTGTTTAAACGCTGTTGTTTAAACGGGAAAGAATTATTTTGCATATTATTTTTTACATGACTCCTTTTTAATTTTGCATTGAAAAATTGAGCATAGAGAATCTTCTGTACTGGAAAAGAACTCAGAAATTTTTTAGGGCAAAGCTGTTTTCTGAATTCCCAGGAAGACCAAGAAGTGTCTAGATTTGTATTTACAACCAGTGCTCTCCAGTTTACATTTACAGTATCAAAAGACCTTAATTGAGTTTTCCTTCTCAACACCTCATCCTTGACTTCGTCTCAATAACTTCATCTCCCAATCTTTGTCTCTAAAATCTTTGCAGTTGCACCTGTCTGGCCTTGCTCTTTTAGTTGCTCCAAGTCATTTTGTGTTTTCTTGTTCTTGCATTGTCAGGAATTCTCCCATCTTAACGGCCTTTCATTTTTCCAGACCATTGAAACAGAAAATGAAAAAAAGTCAATTGCCGTGCTCATCTGCATGGTGCTGTGACTCCAGGCTGGGGTGGGCCTGGTGCTCTCCAAGACAGCACAGCTTGGAGAGTCACCAGCCTCTGACCTTCCCTAGGAGGGACTCTATGGACACATCTACACTACTGCATCAAGTAGTGCCAAGGAACAGTTCAAGCACCAAAATTTGACAATTCATACTGTGAAATAGTCATCAAATCACAGATAGATTAAGATTAGGAGTAACCCCTGTGGTCACCTTGCCAACCTCCAGGCAATGTTTTGTCCTGAGCTAATGAACACTTTTCCAAACAGTTCCTGGGATCAGAACTTCTGGACCAGGAGCTGCTTCCAATAAGGGATTTGCACGCAGCCACCCGGCTCTGGAGGCTAAGGGAAACTAACATTGTGAATATGGGTTATTCCACAGCAGCTGAGCTCTGTGTTGGGGCTTTGTGTCAGGTACACTTAATTCATTAGTATGAAAGTGACCTCTATTAACTCTGTCAACACTGAATACTTGCCATCAACAAAAATACACTGCTTAATATCTGCACTGGCTTTGCAGTACTATGCCACCAGTCATCTCTTTCCATCTTCTATATTGTTTGAAGGAGGAATTTGCTCATGGTCATGGAAGAATTTCTATCAACCACTGTGGTCATCCCTGAGTTAAAAACAAAACTTTCTGATATAAGTTTAAGCTATCCAACACATTGTCTTCCTCACAGGAGAAAAGAAAGTAGACTGAATCGCATTTCAGGACTACATCAGTGGCTCTTGCTCCTGTGATTGTGTTAAACAGATAGACAGATTTGGGGTGGGAAGGGAATTTCTGTTCCCCAGGTAGAGCTGGCAAGGACCGTCGGGGTTTTCATGGTGTCCTCTCCAGTGTAGGCTGTGGTCATCCAGATTACCAGGCTGATTTAAAACCCTGAGCTAGTTTTTTTCTGATCCATCTTAACAGCATCATTATTTGTGGCATGGATAATCTTTAAACTAGCTTTAGGTGGTTAAGAAGCGATTGTATCTAGGCATGCAGAGCTGACAGACAAACCACATCATGGCCTGGATTTGGCATGCAGGTTGCTTGTCTGTGTAATTCCTAGTCTTTGTATTCTTCTTTTTCTGTTGCCCAGGCACCCTAACTCTCTGTCATCACCAGCAGAAATCAAAATAAAAACTCTTAAGGGCAGCTGTTACATCTTTCCTGACTCTGAAAAGTTCTGTACTTATATATAAACTTCTATGTTTTTTTTAATAGAAAAGAGCCTAACTTTGACTCATTGAAAATACACACAATTTCTTGTGGTTATTTTTTAAATATATTTTTCCTTTATTTTTTTCCCAGGAAAATCTTTCCTTTTGGCAGGGTTTCTATTAACGCATTTTTACTTGAGAATGTTTTTGGAGAGGAAATGGCATTTCACATGAAGAATATTTTCAACTAGAAAAAGTTTGAATAGCTGTAACTGATAAAAAAATTAGACACTATTGAGAATGGGAATGAAGAGTGACATTTCAGTAGAAACCTTCAACTCCTCGGTCTGCTGTGCTATAATTCAAGACCTGCACAAATCCAGTCTTTGGGAAAAGAAATTCAGCAGTTCATTTCGTGCAGCAAACTGAAACACTTCTCCCAGGAGCAATGCTTCTTTGATATTGTTGGTATTAACTATTGCCACTATGAAAAGCAAGTGTATTAGCATTTTTCTGCATTGTCTATTATGATAATTTCTAGAAACAGTCCTAGGTAGCAAAATATACCAGGATAATGCCAGGTTAATTACAGTATTGCTCAGTGTAGTACCGTGTAAAGATGCCCAGCTGCCTTTCAATAGGCCTGTAAAAGAGTAAAACAGATAAGGCAGAACGATGCGCTAGCGTGGCTTGACTGCCTTGAATAGAGAGAATCATTTAGTCTGAGTTTGGGTATCACTGCGTGAAATTGCATAATACAGTGTGCAGACACAGCCTAAGAGTTTGGTGGCCTAGTTAGGGCGGTACCAGCAGAGTTATGCAACCAAAGCGGGAACGCAGGCACCTCCCGTGGCACCGCTTCTCCCGAAACATGCAGATGCTCCTTCTTTTGTATAACCTGCCCTCTTGGAAGCATGTTAAGCAAAATACATTATCCGTGCAGGATGGCAGTGGAAGCGACGTTGTGTTTATCTCACAGGGAAGCCTGGGTTTTGAGCTCTCCGTCTTGAGGTGGTGAGGCAGATGTGCAATGCCTGGTGGCTCATGTCCTTTTCATCAGCACGAGCACCTGCATTCCCCTGCTAGGCAGCTATGTTCTGAAAACATACCTTTTTTCGGTAAAATGGCAGCTTTTTTGTACCTGCAACCTTTACCCTCACAACGTTCACAGTGTTCCCTTCAACTAAGCAGTAACATACTGGGTATGACAGATTTATCCCATCTACTCTAATTAAAAGTAATGTATGGCTGAATATGTCAATGGTTTTTTTTTCCTTTTTTCCTGGAGTCAAGCAATTATTATGAGATTGACAATGGTTACTGATTTCTAAAAATCTTGTCCTTGAAATTATGAATTTGTCTTAAATAACCTGGAAACTGTCAGCCAAAGTGATCAAATCTTTTACTCACAGAGGTTTTTTCCTTCTGTTAAAAAACATTATTTAATTAATGTTTGTCTTTTGTAGTGCTGCATATTTTCAGGCTGTCATTTGCTAGTGACTGTTCTTATTTGTTTAAAATCTTTAAATTCTTTCTGCTGTCTGCATTAGTACTTTTATTTTTGTCATTTTAAGCTTCTGATTACATGTGTGATATAAACTTTTGTACTTATGATTTTACAAAATAATTTTGTTCCACAGGTTTTCTGAAGCTATGAATTCAACTGCAGGGAAACGGGAATCTCGTGGGTACTGAGAGGTGTTTTCTACAATGGGTGACTAAAGGTCCAAGGTGTTCAGAGTTCTTTGGGTCATAAACATGGCCCAATCCTACAAATTTTTATATGCATAAGCACTACTGGAAGAAATCCTTATCTCACTGAAGTGAATGGGAATGCAGAAAGAAATGTTCATTAATCCTGTTCTGGGCCTTTGAAAAAACAAAGCTAATCTATCAGAAAGAGATAGACATAGACTCCTCTTGACAGTGTTTTATAACATATACAGTGTTATTGTGCTAAGTCACAGCATAGAATTTATAGAATGTATAGAGCACATAAAGCATTTATACAGCAAATGTAAAGATGTAGAGAATGCCTTAATTTTTAGAAACTATTTATCTTTTGATATACAAACTACACTCACACTAGGAGAGGCTGGTTTTTGGAGCTGGGCCACCCTGCAGTGAACAATGAAAGACATTACTGAATGATCAGTTTATATTAAAAATACCTACAAACAAACAAACAAACACAACACAACATAAAAAGAAACAGTCCTGTGAGACAGCACTGGGACTCAGATCTCCTCCTCCAAATACACAGTATCATATCATCTTGGCTATGAAATTTCCTGGGCTTTACTATACTTGCTGGTACACTTCTGCTTGGACTTTCCCTCATGATAATCAATATCCTGGACTTGTGTCAGTCATCTGGAGAGATGTGCCTATGCAGACATGCCTAGGAAGATAAGGGCATGAAAAAGGTTTGGGATCTGGTCCAATGTAGTCCAATAGAGAGATAATTCACAGCTGGCTTGAACATCCTTTTCTTACTCTTGATCTAAGAGCATTATAGGCGTCTTACTCTAGGCATTAAATTACCTCATTAGGTTCTGCCTCAAGTGTTTA
Source organism: Himantopus leucocephalus (assembly GCA_003993805.1). Taxonomy (NCBI): domain Eukaryota; kingdom Metazoa; phylum Chordata; class Aves; order Charadriiformes; family Recurvirostridae; genus Himantopus; species Himantopus leucocephalus. The sequence continues at coordinate 9,599,596 of RSEF01000002.1, read as the reverse complement.
GCACGTTATTCATCTTACAAGGGGCCATATCATAAGATGTCATTCAATGAGAGGGTTTCGGTTATTCCTTTTGTCCTTTTTCTGCTGAGCTTTTCCATCTATCAAATAGAAGTATTTTGCTTACTTTGAGTTGTCCCCGCATCCAGCTGAGTCCAACATGTGAGACTAAAAGATGGATTTATGACCCAATGCAGGTCTCTTACCCCTAAAGCTCATGTAGGAAAAATTTAATTGTTCTGTTGGGTGGTTGAAGACAGATACAAGTTACTATGCCTATAGTGTGCATATACATAGCTGGGCTCAGGTACCCGTGGTACACATAAGCATTTTATTTCCCAAGTAAAAGCCTGGCCAAGGCACATCATTGATCCTTTTAGTCCATGCAACTGGCTTTCTTCCCACGGAAAACAAGTCAGAGAGGGTGCCGTGGGGTGTGCCAGGGTATTATTCCAACAGGCAGCCTAGTGGCAGTCAGAACACGCATCCAGGCTAAAAGCCAGTTGGGACAGTTCTAGAAATTCAGAGCTAATGCTTATCTTTTCTGCCAGAACCCTTGCATCCATCACGGAATCACGGAATCATGGAATTTTCAGAGTTAGAAGGGACCTCTAGAGATCATCTAGTCCAACTCCCCTGCTAAAGCAGGATTGCCTAGAGCACATTACTCAGGACTGCATCCAGGCAGGTCTTGAAAATCTCCCGAGAAGGGGACTCCACGACCTCCCTGGGCAGCCTGTTCCAGTGCTCCATCTCCCTAACTGTAAAGAAGTTTTTCCTTGTGTTCGAAGGGAACTTCCTACGTTCCAACTTGTGCTCGTTGCCCCTTGTCATGTCATTGGGAACCACTGAAAAGAGTCTGGCTCCATCCTCCTTCAACCCACCCTTTAGATACTTGTAGGCCATAATAAGGTCTCCCCTCAGCCTTCTCTTCTCCAGGCTAAAGAGTCCCAGCTCTCTCAGCCTTTCCTCATAAGGGAGATGCTCCAATCCCTCAGTCATCTTTGTTGCCCTACAATGAGCTCTCTCCAGTAGTTCCCTGTCTCTCTTGAACTGGGGAGCCCAGAACTGGACACAGTATTCCAGTTGTGATACCATGTTCTGTAATCGCATCTTTACCTTTTATGTAGGTGACATGATTTGAATACCAGGTCTTTAGGACAAAGGATTAAGCGTTTGCAAACTGCTGCAGCAGTAGTTCTGTCCTGAGGGATCTATGTAAATTCCTCCAATTCTGGTATGAAAAGATCAAGAATAAACCTTCTGCCTATGTGCTATGAAACAGCAGAAGTTGTAAAGTTAAATGTTCAAGGCACCCAAGTGACTGGGATTAGAAAAACTTACTGAGAAAAATTATATACATACTATAAATTTCTATCCACATATATGCATTAATTTGTACACTCGATTCCACAGCTTTACTCTTCATTGAGTCTTCACTCACCTGCGATATGTTGCTAGCTGCAATTATTTTGTAAGTTATACTTAAAGTTAAGAATAAGAGAGAAACCGTGAGAGATGGGGAAAAAACAAGGGTGGATTTCTATGTTCATTCAGCCAATCAGCTTTTTAAGAAAATATCTTTAATACGTGAGAAACATACAGTTTGTTAGTTTTCCCCACAGATTACTCAGAGCACATGGGCTTTAATCTGATTTGACAGCCTTGTGATATTTTCTGCCATTCTTGTTCCTAGCAAAGTGCTCTAAAAATGCATCCATAATTTATTTATGGGACCTTCTTTAACCCTTCAGTAGCTAGAATAGACACCGTACCTTTCATCCTTGAACTGTCAGTGCTGATTGTGGAAAGTGCCATCAGACACCTCTGAGGTTAAACGGCTTTCTTTCTAAAACGATAAATAGCGAAGAAGCCATTGTTTTCTTGTCAGAATGCTGAAGAAGAAATATCAGAACCATCTACCACATTACCTCTCCACAGAAACATTCGCTAGCACCATGAAGGCACACAGCTATTAATAATTTTGTGAGATACTTTAATTTCTAACAAAGGAAAATCCCAGGCCAATTTATTTTTATCTGTACCAAGAGCTATTTTTTCCTCTAAAAACATACTGAACTCCTTTTAACATGAATACGCCATTACAAATTCTATACAAAAAGCTCTTCATAATGGGCTCACTTCAGGTCTCCTGTAAAGCTCCTGACTTCCCTTGTACTGTATGCCTCTCACTATATTTGGATTTGTTGCAATTATTTAATATCATGTAAATCTTCCATTTCTGTGATGACAGAATTACTGAACTGGTGGAAGCAGTTTAATTACTAAACCAGCTGAACCATTGTTAGGTAATATAAGGAATAGCCCTAACTTCTATGCATTTATTCTGGATTTGGCCTGACCATCTTTTGTGAAATGATAGGGTATAATTTCCCTTCCCTTCAGGCTAGGAAATATTAGCAAATTAGCACAGTGTCCTACATTCCTGGTTGTACTGCTGTCCTACCCCAAAGTTGGGTGAGGTCCTAATGCAAAGTCGGATTTCATAGACTCACAGAACAGTTGAGCTTTTAGGGGATCTTTGTAAGTTATCTATTCCAACCCCCTCCTTCAAGTATGTCCAGTTAGATCAGATTGCTCAGGACCTTATCCAGTTGAGTTGTGAATATCTCCAAAGCAGGAAATCCCACAACTTCCCTGGACCCTCTTCTACAGTTTGACTGCCCTCACTATAAGTACTTTTTTCTGCTATCTGGTCAGAATTTCCCCGTTGCAATGTGTGTTCATTGCCTCCTGCCCCCCTGCTGTGCACCCCCAGGAGGACTCTCACTCTCTCTTTTTTTCAGTTCTGGGAAATGTGTCCTTAAAGCCATACAGAAATGTCTGGGGTTATTCACAGCTCTGGACAGTCTCATGCATGGTTGATAATCACTGATCAATCCTGCAAGTGAAGAGATGGTTGTGTCACCTTGGCTATATGGTCTGGTTTTGCAGTGTCTTTCACATAAGTGAGGATAGCCTAGGGTGGCATTTCCACCCTGTGCCAACTGATGATGGTTCCCACCAGAAGGCAGAGAGCCCAGTTAAAATCCAGCCTGCCCAAAACATCTCATTTGCTCTGTGAGTGTAGGTACTGGGACACTGATTCTGCATGATTTGGGAAAACTCCCTCCTCTCCACATGAGAGACGTTCTCGGCAGACATTCTCAGCAGTCAGGTCCAGTTATAGAGCAAGGATTGTGCAGACTACGAAGTTTTAAATTCATATATGGCAGAAAAGAGTTTGGACCCAAGAGATATACTACTTACTTTCATTTAAGCAAAATATTTGTCTTCTTTTTTCCCCCAGTGGCTACATTTTAAACTCATGGCTTTTGGGCAATAGAACATGTAACTCAATAAAAGAAGTGCTCTTGGAAGCCATCATTCTGGAAATCATAAAGCGGGGAGTAGTCAGCATGGATTTGTGAAGGGGAAATCACACCTGACCAGCCTGATAGTCCTTTATGCTGAAAAGACTAGTGCAGTGGATTGAAAATTGACTGGCTGACCTGCTGGGCTCCAAGGGGTGTGATCAGTGGCATGAAGTTCAGCTGGAAGCCAGCTGCTGGTTGTGTGTCCCAGGAGTTTCTTCTAGGGCCAGTATGGTTTCACGTCTCCATTAATGACCTGGACAACGGGCCAGAGTACACACTCAGCAAGTTTGCAGGTGACACAAAACTGAGATGATTGGCTGAAGCACCAGACGGTTGTGCTGCCATTCAGAGGGACCTGGGTGGGCTGGAGAAGTAGACTGACAGGAACTTCATGAAGATCAACAAAGGCAAATGCCAAGTCCTGCCTCAGGGGAGGAATATCCCCATGCACCAGCACAGGCTGAAGGCCAATCAGCTGGAAAGCAGCTTTGCAGCAAAGGACATGAGGGTCCTGTTGGCCAAGTTGAAGATGAGTCAGCAACATGCTCTTGCCTCAAAGAAGGCCAACAACACCTTGGGCTACACTAGGAAAAGCATGGCCAGCCGGTCAAGGGAGGTGATCCTTTCCTTCTGCACAGCAGTGCTGGGTCCAGTGGTGGGCTCCCCACTGTGACAGCGACATGGACATATTGGAGTGTGTCCAGTGTAGGACCACAAAGATGAAGGAGGGTTTGGAGTATCTGTCATACAATGAGAGGCTGCTGGAACTGGGGTTGTTTAGCTTGTGGAGGAGAAGGCTCAGGGGGATCATATTTATGTGTATAAAAAGCTACCAGAGGGAGTAAAGAAGGTGGAGCCAGGCTTTCCTTAGTGCTGCTCGGGGACAGGACAAGAGGTAGTGGGCACAAACTGAAATATTGGAAATTTCATTTAAACCTAAGAATGTTTTTTTCTACCGTGAGGGTGGTCAAACACTGGAATGGGCTGCCCAGAGAGGCTGTGAATCCTCCATCCCTGGAGATACTCAAAATCTGACTGGACGCAACTCTGAGTAACCTGCACTACATGACTTGCTCTGAGCAGGGGAGTTGAACTAGATGAGCTCCAGAGGTGCCTTCCAACCCCAGCCGTTCTATGATTCTCTGCTAATTTCCCTCAACTTTGGGAGAATACTTTGGGTTTACTGCCTTCTTTAACTTTCCATGTTTTAGAGAGTTAGAACCTCTCTAACACAGTATCTTAGCATAGCTCAAAAATACTTCTCACCATCATGTACAAGTGAAAGATTCTCCTTACCACTTTTTCACTATATTTTATTCTACGGTATATTTTTGTGCAGCTGTGTGATGGTAACCAGCGCTGCAATCCATTTGCAAACAAGAATATAATTTTTAAACTACAGTTGCTTTCAATAAGCTTCATTTGACTAATGCATACCTGCTATCTAGTAGTATTGACTGGTTTGCTTTATTACCTGGAGCCAAAATAGGAAGATGGTTCCTTTGATATTAAGTTGTTGTTATCCTGATTTTGCAATATATCTTGAGCAACCCTATCCCTAAGCAGCAGAGGAAATTACCATCTCAGTACTCTATCAGATACAGAACTACCTGGGTGAGCAAAAATTAAGAGCTTTGGTTATTTTCTCAGCACGCTATCTCTACCCCTAATGATTTGTTTGTCACCTCTCAGTTCATTCCTCATACGGAGACATCGTCAATCAAAGATTTAAAGGGCTATATGTACCTCTCCCCACCTCTGCCTTTGTCTTTCTGTGTTCTGACTATGAAGAAGGATTAGAGTTTCATTATCCATTGTAGACACAGCATCTTTGGGAGAACCGCATGTGAGGGGTGAGTATGGAGATTTGCACCAGACAGATGCAAGCTCAGGGTCAGGCTGACCAGACACGAGTCAGCTCCTTCCCAGAAGCTCTGCAGATAGGGGAGCACAAGAAAGTGTTCAAGTTCACGAAGCCTGGCAATCTCTGAGGCTGGCACCACAATGCAAGTCTATAGGTGGCACTTCAGCCTGTCCACCTCTGATGGGCAAGGTGCGCCCCAGAGTCAGTACTCCTGCCTGGCTCATCAGTCCAGCGCCTGTAGCTAAGGCAGGCTCAAGTCTGCAGCAGCAGCCACAGCTGTTTTGGAGATTTGAAAGGAGGAGCCAGGAATTCCCCATCGAAGCCCTGATGCCAACTCCTACATAGCCCTGGGCAAGTCATTTAACTTCTCTGACTCAATTTCCCCATCTGCTAAATGGGGATAATAGCAGAGGAGTATTGTAAGGATTAATTAATTAGCTAATGTTTGTAAAGTGCTTTGAAGATCAAAAGCACAAAGTACTATTGTTGTTATCAAGGGTGTTGAATTAACTTTCCTCATTTTGGCACATAAAACCCCAACACTTGGACCATTGCCCCAGGGCACGTGCTGGCATTAAGAAAATGATGATGATCATCTATTCATAAGCTGAGATATCAAAGCACTCTTGGAGTTGCTGGTAGTCACTAGAGCCCAAGCTCCCCAGACAGGTATGCCATTTTCTCCCCATGGGGAGGCAGTGCAGCAGCTGGGAGAGTGACCTCTCCAGGTCTTCAATGGGTCAGGGTAAGCATCAGCAAGTGCTTCTCACTGTTCCTCCTGCTCATGCAAACATGTCCATGAGGAGTTAGGACTTTTCTCACAGCCCATCATGTTTCCCGGGTTCTCCAGTCCTTCCGCACCTCTCTGATCCTTCTTTCAGTCTATTCCGAAGTATGCAGTGTGTAGGTCAGTCTCTTTCTTTAAGCTCCAGTTCCTTTGAGCTGCTTGGCATCTCACAGAAGTGGCAGCACATCCTACTTTCCTGGCATTAATGCGAGAGATCTGTAGTTACCGTAATATAAGTCATGTTACACACACTCTCCAACTACCAAAGTAGCAGGTGCACCACCAGGTTTATTGACCATCGTGGCTCACAGGTTGCTCTGCACAAGGCTCAGACTGAGGACAATAGGTAGTCTCTTCCATTGCTGGACTTGCGCACTCAGTAGCACAGGATCTGGCCCCCACTGCTTGGGATCAGGCACCTGAGATGCGGGTGTTGAAATACTCCCAAGGAAAGCGTACTGCCGCAGTGAGCTGCACTGCAAGAACTGCTGCCCATGAAGAGGAAAACAAATACGATTTCTTAGTCCTTGAGAAGCTTGGCCTTCTGCTATCATCTTTGCAGAGCCCCAGAATAGATTAAGACAATACAAAGGTTGTGATAATTACACAAAGTAACAGAAGGCAAATGTTGGTTGATAATCGAGAGTTATTGTCAAAATGCCATTTTAACTTGCTCATCAACAGAACAAGCTCAGTTATTATTAACAGCTAAGGGCTGTGAACTCCAAAAATCATTCATTTCCTAGAAAACAACCATTTTAAATGACTGCAGTGACATTTTAATACCACCTTTTATTACTGCTGAAGAAATCATTCACACCAAAACACGATGCTTGCCCTCCCCCAGCTACTATAAAGACAGCAATTATTAAGTGCAACACATAAGATTTCTCTTAGGTGTTGCTAGGGAAAAAAAATCACTATTACTGGTAATGCAATGGTGTAAAAAACGCCTACATACGGCCTTTCCTGCATTTGCTCTTTAATGGACTGTGTTTTGGTCCTTTTCCATAAACTTTATTGAGGGGCTATTTTAAAAGTGAGGTCTTTGAAACAAAATGCTGTGCTGGTTCTCAGTACAGATGAAGAACAAGGGAGTCCGGGAAGAGACAAAGGTGCTGAGTTCATCAAAGCATTAATTCAGTTCGTAATGTTCTTTATACTAACTATGCCCACTCAGTCTGGCACAAAATATATGGTTTTGAAGTTTCCTAAACACACTTGAAATACTGGGATCAGTCCTATAAAATTGTGATACTAAAACAAACACCTGCATTGATAGTTTTGCACCCTTTAATGTTTGCAAAGGGTATATCATAAAAATAAGAGGTGGAAGACTATTATTAGATTGACTTGCAACCAGATTATGTGTTGACAGAGGTACTGTAATAAACGTTTACCTTTAATTTTTGTTTCTACAAACTCATGAAAAGGGATAAAATTTCACACAATCTGTCTTCTAAACACGCGCTGAAATGATGTCAAAAAAGTAATTTCTCCATGTGACAAATGCTGTGAAACATCTCTGTTTAGAGATAGAGTAGTTTTTGAGCACAGCTTTGGTACTTAATTCCAGGAGACTCTTACGTACAAGTGCAGAGCACTTGAGATGAAAGTTACCTGAGCTCAGGAACCTGGTAGGTATTTTCCTCCAGGCTCATAAGGGTGGTTGTGTACTTTGTCTTCTATGTTCTCTAAATAAGTGGTCCTGAAACAAAATACCTGCCTCCTAGGAACGTCCATATGCTTTTCTTACAGGAACAGTGAGATACAGGGCTGGAAATTGCCGTAGGAAGTACTACTTCACAAAATCTGTCATAAAAGAGTGGGCTGCACCACAGCAGCTCCACCAAACTCTGGACCTGTATCTTCTGGTGGATTTGTGGAGTCCTGGGCAAAAGGAGCCAGCTCCTTACATTTAAGCAATTTAATAATTTGTTACTACAGAAACATGGGACATTAACTGGAACATACACAGCTCTACAGCCACATGTTAATTGATTACCTGTGATTTCAGAGATGTGCAGGGTTTTATGTGAATCATCTGCACAGGGATAATATTCATATTATTATGAAATAACAAAAAATAAATGTAGGCAGGCCCCAAGAGTTAGGAGTATTTTCCCTTTTCCTTGCAGAAGACATATCAGGATTGATTTTCCCTTGTAGTTTGTAAGCTCACAGCGGGTCACGTGTACAAATGTACCTGTTGAAGCACCCGCACGTTTCTCAGGCTCACAGAAATGTACACGCAGTCTGTGGCCCAAAGACTTCAGGATGACACAGACTCATAAAAAAGTCGAGGTAAGGACTTACGTCAAAATAAAGACAAACTGTGGGAGGATGTAACTTTAGTCTGAATAAGAGAAATGGGCAGAGATTGTGGACATGTAGCAGACGTGCACCTAGAAGTGGGACGGGTGCGTTGTATTAATATTAATTCTTTATTTGCACTGTGGTAGGACCAGAAAGCCTGTATTTGGTTAGCAGTCCCTTGTGCTGACTTCTGTATCAACACATAAGTAGGCAGAGTCCCTGTCCCAAAGATTATACCATCTAATTATAGTCAATATTTTTGTCATCCCCAAGGGTTCACAATTCCAGAGTTCAGGCCCCCAAAACCTTGAGATTGGCACAAAAATAATGAAATTGAAAAAAATAATAATACTGCAACTGGGGTTATTTTTATTTGCCTTCTGGTATCTAAGCCTTTTCAATACACTTGAGTCACGTTTTCTCCACAGCCCTAAGGACTAAAAATGTAGGTCTTGCCTACATGGGATTATTTTTTGGCGTAACCTAACATGTGAATTAAAAAAAGTATTGTTAGATCAGTAAAACCCTTTCTTCCAGCTGGCCACTCACGCTGGGACCTAGCTGATGTAGCTTAGGCAAAGTTATAATTTAACTCACCTCCAAAAAGCAACTCAAACCCTACCTTGTGATGGGGTCACTATCCCAAGACAGTTGTATCAGTACCATTTTGTATATGCCTTTTGGCAAGAAACACAGCTGTGAGGATCTTTCGGCAAAACAAGGCGCTACTTAAACACCCCCCAAAACCCCCACATATACTGAAAAACACATGACTCCAGGAGCTGAATGCTAAATGTTGAAGCAAAAGTTTGGATGCAAGCATCAGGAGAGGAATCTCAGTTGTTGGCAGCGCTGCCGCTGAAGGCAGAAAATGAGTAGGAAGGAGGACAACATGAACTGCGATTAAATCCAGCTAGGACAGAAGCCAAACTGTTCTGGGTCACTCACACTTAGCCTATTTATAATTTTAGTACAATACAGATCATGAACAATATTAAAATAAATAGCATGTGCCTTAATAACCTCCTCTTCTTGTCCCTGTCATGCAAAGAATTCTCTGATTCTCTGCCTACTGACAACCTCGCATTTAATTGCTTTTACACCCTTCCATGTGTCTTGCCCTTAACTACAACTCCGTCTAGCACAGTGGTATCCAACATTTAATTTTTTTCACTTTCTGCCCAACTCTATATCACTACATTTAATTCTAGCAATACATGGAATTTAAATTATCCTCACCTGGCAAAATGAAATACTGATCTGAGCTGACAAGGACTTTACAGCTGTACATTTCTTGTTGCGCTCTAAATCAAAAGAATTTCTAATTCATCACATTTATACTTTATATTTGGCTTTGAGAACATGAATGTTCTTTCCCTTCATGACACCCCATTCTTCACTTGCAACAGTGCTGTTTTTCTGGTCCATCCCTCTAGTCCTGCACCAGTATAACCCAATTCATTGCAGTGGGTTGAACCTAGAGGTAAAGGATGGAAAAGCAAGTGCAGTATATTTCAGAGAGGAATTCTAAGGTTCTGAGGGTGACCAAAAGATCGCTGAAGATTTGCTGCTATAACCCAACACAAATAAACCACCTTTCTTTGTCACCTTGTACCATCATTTGCCTCCACATGTAGATACTACAATCCCTGGCTCTTTAACTCTCCGTTAAACTGTTGTGGACAGATTTTTTTTCTGGATGAGTTTGCTCACATTATATGTTCTTCTATTCTCAGTGTAGCCGCATTGGTTTTCAGGAATTTAGGCTCCAATAAGAGCGATTCAAGCCCTGTGAAGGTAATATACTCCATAAGACTGACTAGAAAACAGCAATGGTTTGCAACAATCCCCAAGATCATTATCTAATAAGCCAGATATTATTACATAGATATTTATAGTTATATTTTCTTTCAGGTTGCTTATCTAAACCTCATTCAGACCTTCTGGCACTAACTGAATCAAGCCAGAAATCTTGCAAAAATCTCTTTAATATTTATTTTGATGGCAAATACAGCCAATGGAAGCCTGAGGTTTTTTGGATATTGCATTCAGGCATGGGTCTTACAGTAACAGAACATCAGGAGAAGATAGACTGGATGCCAAAATCCTCAGGTGTCCTCAACTTGTAGTAAAAGTATGTTCTACATGTTGCTGTATATGAGAATGTCTCCCTTCGATCATCTGCCTGTCTTATTTCTCCTTTCTGCTTTTCTGTGGGTTTTTGGTTTTTTATTTCATTTTATTTTATTTATTTAGACTCTTCTGGTTTTTGATGGGTAAATGTGCTTCTTACAAATGCTGTAAAATAAGATGATGTTTACATGAGAAGAATATGCGAAATAATGTATAAAGAATTGTTGCTTATGTTAAGTAGTATGTTAAGAAATGTTAAAGCCCCCCATGTTAAAGTTTGGTACCTATTTCTTAGCTGTCATCCAGCGATGACAGGTGAGCATATGGATCCCAGCCAGCCCTTGTAAGTGACCTAACACTCTCTATCAATGCCTACCCTGCAATATTACTCCCACGTAGTGAGGATTTATTAATACTTTATTAACACTTGTACCGATGTGCCTCTAGCGTGGTTTACTGCTGGGAATGAACCAGGGCTGCACTTGGAAGCACGAACTGTCAGCCTTTAATAATGTTGGATGCAAACTTGATAAGAAAGGTAAAAAGCTAGAGCTTAGTTACCCATCTTCTGAGTTTTTCCTATTTTTTTCTAGGAATTAACCTGCAGGATGGCTTAACTTTGCTCAGAATTTGGCTGGGCATGTGAAGATGCAAAAAGCAAAAGCATCCATTGTCTAATCATAAGAAAGTTACTTTAATTTAGTATTTTGGTTCTACAAGAGCTCAACAGATATGGCAGAATTTCACTGTAATGGAAGCTATAAATGTCATAACCTCTGGAAACAAAGCAAAAATGGCAAAATCCAGGCAATTTAATAGAAATATTCAGTGAGTTTTGAATTTTTCAGTGTTTCAATAGAAAATGAAGTGATTTAAAAAGAGTAAAAGAAATTTGAAAATGAATCCCTGTCAAAAGTCATCAGCCTGCATTGCACAAGAAGCAAGACTGGGTGCTCCTAGTGGGCTGCCTACCCGAGAACTCGAAGGATCTAGTAATTTAATTTCTTCAATAAGAGGTCTTCAATGACTGATTAGGTAGATCTAAAATTGCTTGTAGTGATACCTTTGGCCCTGAAGCAGGCCTAAAGCTCTGTTTGCAAAGAATAATAATAATTCCGTCCTGCTTGCTTATGAACCTCAACATTAGGAACCAATGCAACCAGTTCCATGTTGTCCTGAGTTTTTTAACTTACTGAAGTTGCTTTGGAGCTCTCCATCTCTCTCACAGAAGTTGACAGAGGATGCATCTAAGCACTGAGGCTCTCAAATTTGGCCTTTAAATTTTGGGGTGGCTTCCTTTCTGTTATTTTCCTAGGCTCCCCATACACATACGAAAGAGAATTTCAGCTCATTTTCTTAAGACTGGGTGACCCTTCTGGCTAACAGCATTAAACCCCACAAGTTTCCGGAACAGAGTGCAACAAGGGAGGGATGTGGATAGCATCCTATCTGACCACCAGTGAATCTCAGGCAAGTCCATTCAGCTGCATTTACCTGCAGGAGGAATAGCTGCCACTGCAAGACACAGCAAAACTGGAACGCACATGCTGAGAGTGGCAGCAGGACATCTCAGGGTCTGCACCGCACCCTGCGTTCAAGGCCTGTACATCTTCTACACTGTTTTGTAAAGATTCTTTCCTGTTTAGTGCTGCAGAGATAAAGGAAATTACATCAGCACATATGGTATTATCAAACAAACAAACAAAAAGGCCAGATTAAGTCTCTTCACGTATCAGAATATGATTTCAGCATCAGAACCTCTTATCTCATCCTTTATCTGAATTATTCTTTCAGGAAGACAGAGGAGTCATTAACTCAAATAGTCATCATTACAAGCTTCAAATATTCTCATGCCTGCCTGCTTTGTGTACCTGAAGAGAACACTCTAACGCTAGATTGGTATCAAGATTTCCCGTAAGATCTGAAAACTTCTGTGGAAAAACAGGGCAGCGGCTATGGGACTTAACGAGAGACACTAAACTCATTCTGCGCTCAGAGAAGAGGAGTCTGAGAGGATGTGCACATTGCCAAATAATTCCACTTGCTATTCAAACACACGAAGAAAAAATGGGCTTAGTGTTTGGAGAAAGGGGTTGAAAAATATGAAAGCAAATTGAGCACAGAAAGAACAAAATGCAGGCTAGTTTACTCATTGCAATGATGTAAATCAGCTTTTGGAATAATGTTGGGGAAAAAAAAATCACAAAAAAACCCACCCTAGTGCAAAAGGATCTGTGCTATAGAAACAGTAGAATGCTACACGCAGCTCTCAATACCTGGGGGGGGGGGGTTCTTATACATTTATATAATTTATTGTCCTGTATGTGACCAGACACAAGCGAAAAGAAAGACTCAACAAAGGACATTGCAGAGTGGTTGATGGGCAGGAAGAAAGTCCAGCAGGGCTGCACGATGGCACAGCATCAGCGCTGTCTGTGCACTGAAATGCAAATGTGCGTCGTTGTTGTTGGCTGCAGCGGCAAGACTGAAATTGGAGGAAGCAGATGCTGTAATCTGATGATGATGTTGTTCTTGCTGAGTCTGAAGAATCACTTCAAGAGCTAGTAATGAGAGTCGCTGAAGCTAGTGTTGATTACAGACTACATCAGAATTTAAAAAGATAAAGGTGATGACACTTCTGAAATGGCGTATCGCAGCCACAATATAAAAAAAGAGGTTGAGCAATGAAGGAAATTCTGTTTTTAACAGACATTGGATAAAAATGGAGAGTCCCAGTTCCTGGAAGAAGGCATCTCGTTCTATGTTCGTGCAATATGAACGTTTGACTATTAAGGGTCTGCAAAGGGGACTGTGAACAAAAGAGCAGGTGAATCTCTGCACCTATTTACTCCGGTCTAGGAAGGGAGAATACGAATGCAATAGAAACACAGCACATGGATTAGAATAGCTGTGAGGATTTGTAATCTCAGGCTCTCTCCAAATACCATCAGATACAACTTCGGGGTAAAGAATACTTTTAAATACTTTGAAAGTATTTAGTACTTTAAAATGCTTTAAAATCCTACAAAATACTTTTAAAAGAATGTCTTCACAAGGTAGCAGAAAGAAGCACTGCAAGAAGGAAGCAAAGGGAAGGCCAGTCCGCGATTTGAGACGCCTACACATTAGCTGATTTAAACTGAACAGGGGTCCCGAATGGAGCCTGGAGCTGTTTTAAAGAGGTTATCGGGCAGGTTTACTACCAGAAAACCCACCGCCTCAGGGACACAGGAATTTGTCAAACAGATCCAGCTTTTACAAAAACGTACTCCCAAGGAACAAATGGACAATCCTCCTTACAAACACCCTGTTTTTCCAGGGACCTAAGATACTGCTCATGTCCCTGATGTCTCCGGTCTTCTGCCTGTGGCAGAGATATGCACAATTTTTGTCCTTTGCCATAGATTAAACAGGAGGTTGTTGTAAGCACAAAAGTGCTGTGGCCTAAAATAGTACAAACTAAAGCAAAGGATTATGGGGAGCACCTGCTTAAAAGGACTCTTGAAGAAGTGGTCAAAAGACACCAGAAGACCTCAATGCCACAACCAGCTACTGGAGTAGCTGAATATTTTGGCATCAGTATTGGTGCTGCAGTGCAACCTCAATGGTGCTCTGCCCCTGATCCTTTTTATTTTGTCACTTGGGTTATTGTTCTGAGTTAGGGCTGTGCGTGGGTGCTGTTTCCAGCGAGAGTCAGTTCTCAGCTTCTTTAGCTGTGAAATATTAAGTCTCCTCACTGTAATATTTTATCATATTGCATATTGGCCAATAGCCACATAATTTCCAGTTCATAAATGCACCACCATCAATCAGACATGAGTGCTGAGGAGGTGAAAGAGCTTTTGCAAAATTAAAGGGATTCCTAAGTCCTTGCTCTACAAGTGACTCCTGTTTCTACCTGACCGCCCATGAAACTAAGGATTCTCTGTGGTCGTCTACCCCAAGACAATTGCAAATGGTCACAAATCATCTGATTTGTATATTGTAACCAACTGAAACCGGGAAAGCGCTAGGGCATGCGTTCTAGAAAAGCTGATGGCCCAGCTCGTGTCCCTTTAAATGTCACTGCTGTGTCACACTACTTCTGACACATTATGTCATGTGTGCTGTGATTTCGGAGAGCAGGCAGTCTCTCAGCCAAGCATGCAGCAGATGTTGAAGAGACCAGGTGGCCATAAGAAATGGGTAATTTTAGATCTCTCCAAATAGTTCAGCAGCCAGGCTTCTTCACTGCTTGTGTGCCGCCAGTCCAAATCTCTGACAGCAAAGGCAGCAACTTTGCTTTCCCAATGAGCATCATCAAACACATTTAATTGTCTCTTGATCTTTAGGATTTATCCACTTGGGTTTATGGCAGAAGGATGGGTGAGGGACTAGTAGGGAGGGCAATAACAGCACAAGCGCCTCTTAGCTAGCTACTTGTCAGGCTAAATACAGTCACAATTGCCAACCTGCGTCTGCTGTTCCAGCGAAGCTGATTTAGTTAACTCTGCCAACTTCCCACTCCCCATCCTCTCCAATACAAGTAATTTCGATATTGCCTCTACTCCCACCTTCCTGCAGCTCAGTCATTTCTTATTCTCAGTTCTGGTAGAGCTCAGGGCAAGCTACTGCTGTTACAGTTGAAGATCTGACCGCTTTGCTCCCACCATGTTGTTATAACAGCAATGGTTATCCATACTAGATTTGCTGCATAATATCTTTAGCATGAACGGAGTTCAGCTCATGTAACTGCCGCCACCTAAAAGTCAGGTGTTTGCTCTAAGCAAGCTGTCAAAGCTCCCTCTGTAGTCCAGAGAGAGACAGAGATGCTCTTCTCAATTTTCACCTCATCTATCCCAGATGCCTATTTTAGGAGAGCAAAAATATATCTCTCTTCCCCGACACCCCACATTGACTATAGAGGGAGCCTAGATGACAAGCATAGATTCAAAGCCTAATTTTCAGAAGTGCAATAGGATAAATCCCGCTGCATCCTGTTCTTCATGAAATTAGTTACTAAGTTACATTCCCTTGTCGGTTCTGAAAGTAAAATGTGCACAAATTGCCTCATACATAGCTCCTACAGGTGAGGCATTCATTGGTGGTCTGAACTAATTAAAAACCACCAATTTTGTATTTTAGGTAATGGTCTTTTGATCCCTGCACCAATTTCCTCACCTGATTTTCAGCAAGCAAGGAAGCAACTGCTCCTAGAGAATGTTTCCCTCCTTTCCTACTCGGTGACTGTATGTCCTGGCAGAAGTAAAGACTTCGGGAAGTTGGGCAAGTTGCTGGTTCTGCAATGCTCAATAAATCTGAGCTGTACATTATGTTGATTTAAGTATCTTCCAGCAGTCAAAGCTCCCTGGATTTTCAAGAAATAGATTGTGCTGCACTAAGGTCTAGCTACACGTGTGCTACCAAGAGCAAAAGTCCTTTTCACCTATAAATTTCAGCCCAAATCTATAGTTATAGAAGTATCACTTTACTTTTTCTTGTATCCTGGAGCCAAAGAGTTCATTTTAGGTAATAAATCCTGCATAACAGTAGCACAATCCAAGGAAGCAGTAACTGCAGTGATATAGAAAAGGTACTATTTTTCTCAGTCATGATTTAGGTCACAGCTTCATCAGATTGGTTATTGCTATAGCAACCACAGCTTTTGCTTTTGTACAGAGACTTCTAACAGTATTCCACAAGGTAAAAGAAACATTCTGAAACACGGGAGGTAAACCAAAGACATAAAGGCATAGAGCCCATCAAGGTAAAAAAAAAAAAAAACCAAAACAAAACCAATCTACTCTTTCCTTAAAGACTGAACTAATGCATCGTTGCAAAAGAGAAAGAATGGAAGCAATGAAAATGAATATAACAAGTGTTTCATGGACCCTGGTAGAAATGAAACCATGGTAAGGCTATTAGAGCTCAGAACACAAAGGACTCTTTCCTGTGGTACAGAAGGTCACAGATTTAGCTCCTGCGAAGGGAAAATCCAAGCATACTTCATTTACTGAGCTACTACACTAGAATAAGCACCTTTAATTATTTTAGTCTCGCTCTCTCTGCTTTCCAGACAATGACAAAGCCTTGTGAAGGCAGGCTTTTTATTTATTACCTAGCTCCTGCAGGACGCTTTACTTAACCAGCCTTGCCAACACAATGATTTCCTTAGGAAACTTTGTTCCTCACCGCAAATTACGTCCTATTAATTTAAAGAAGCAGAGACAAAAATTAACTTTCTGCCCCTTTTGCCACAAACCTGCCATGGGCCATTAAATATATACCAATCCTACTTGTTAAATGTACTTTGAATCGGCTGGTTTAAATTGGCACACCCCTGCCTATAACGAAAAAGTTTTTGAGTCGCCTTTTAGTTGAGCTAATGTATGAAAAACAAGAAAGGACCTAATAATGGCTAATAGTCAGCACTTACACAGCAGAGCACTTTTCATCTCCAGAGTGCTTTTCAGTATTAACTAATTAAGTTTAACCCTTTCCTGGAAGGGGGACATTATGAATGTTTTATTGATCAGGTAAATGAGGGGAAAAGTTTGAATGGTTTAACCGCCAAAGTCAGGTAAAACCAGTAAGAGCCAAGGTTCTGCACCTCCTTGCAAGATATTCTCAGTATCTCAGGTCCATCCCTTCCAAAGGTGGCATCTGGTGATAGACCAACGGCTCCTCTGGGCACTGAAAGAACAGGACCATACAAGTTTGTTAAAAATTGCTACTGAGAGATTTTGTTTTGCATTCAGTGAGGCCCAAATCCATCAAAGGAATCTGAGTACTGTAATTGGTTAATATTTATCCTGAAAAGCCTGTGCTGAAGATTTAGCGCTTGGCATAGCACTGTCTGTGGCATACACCCCTAACAAAGAGCAGAAAGCATATTGCTTAGCAATGAATATCAATGGATGCATCCTATTGTCGTCATTTTATATAAAAATATATTTCTGCAAACACAGACTGAGGCTTGGGCTGAAATAATTGTTCCTCAGTATGCTATCGTGTACAGCCATACTTCAGTTCTTTTGGCCAGCTGACATTTGTTCAGATTTCATAATATTTACTTACTCACACTTCCTTTTTCTGGCTGTATTTGCTGAACTATATAACTTTCTTTTTATCTGTAGATGTAACTGTATGCATTGCAGCAAATTGGTAGATAATCTAAATGTAGCCACAGCTCTAAAATCTTCCAGCTGTTACCTCAACTAGATCAAAATTAAAATAATTATATTAAAATGTTTAAGTATTTTTCCAGTACAATAATTCTGAAGAAGTCCCCCAGGACTTTCCCAATTTGTTTTCTAAAACTGTCGCAAGCTCAAGTCTGCATTACACTCAGAAACTAGACTGTTTGCTTTAGTTAATACAATGTTGTCCGTCAGCCCACTTGTACCGCATCCAGTGTAATTACCTGCCTTCCTGACACAGATGCATCAACGTATATTTTCAGTCTACATACCAGTCTCTGACTCCAGTGGTCAGACGTCACCCTGATCCCACAGATTTAGACTGTTGTGAGAACTGCCCTGAAACACAATTTCCATTTAATTAAAGGCAGTACAAACATTCCAGTCTCTATGGCTACATCTATCCTAGTACATAAAACGGGCCAGGGCCCGTTCTTTGCCCTGATGGCAAGTGGCAAGGCATGGCTTGTAACCGTATGGCTACATCCTCCTTTTTCCATCCTGCCTACTGGGAACAGTCCCTGGCTAGTGCTGTTGCCTGCGTTGTGTCTGTCACGTGGAAGCGTGATGGCATGGGACAAAAGGGTGCCGGGGAAGTTGTTAATAATTAATCTGTATGGACCACAGCAGGAACGTGCTTGAATCCCTGCCCTGCTCCTCTTTAGCACATGAGTATAGGCATGGGCTATGGCTACATCTTAGTAAATAAAACAAACTGGAGTTCAGAGCGTGACTCTCACCCCCACCACAAAACCCTGCAGGTCCACCAGGAAGCGTTCTGACTCACGCTAATCCCCAGTCATGCCCAGACATCAAACAACGCTGTGGCTGGTCAGTGCCTGACCTTCAGTGGACACATTCAGCTTACCCCACAGATGCAGCCTGTGTGTCATGTTAGCTCACAAGGCAACACAACTGATTTCAAAATAATGGAAATTTTATCATGAGTTTAAGCCAGAATGAATACACTTCAAGCAATAAGGATGTGTGTTGCCAAAGCTGTATTTAGGCCCTTGGACAATGGTCTAAGAGAAGAGCGATGACAGACAGGACCCCACAATTTGGCTTGAGGAGTCTATATCATCCTCTGCGAGACAACAGCTTTCCCAAATTCAATTGCACCTCGGAGAGGATGCTAGGATAGCTTGGCTCAGCAAAAGAAAATTGTCTGTAAAGTTTGCAACGCTGCATTGAAATTTGCATCAGGGTGGAAATGAGGCCACAGGCGTTGATAAGTAAAGTGCCCCTGGGGCAGTCCCATAAACGCTGTCGAAATCAGCCTGCCCCAGGTGAACTTGTATATAAGTTGTCCTCCTCTCAAGGCAAAAGTCCACGACAGTGAAGACTTCATTGCCTTAGAAAGCCTTCATTGCCATGCAGTGCCACTCTTTCACACCTTGCACTTACGCTAGAGCTAATGGTCTCAGCTCGGGATTTACCCCTGGTCAGACAGTAGGTGGGTAGGAGGATGCAGGATAAGATCCCCCAGAGCAGATGCTCAGCTGTCAGAGTGTAAGAGCTCCTTTGCTTTCAGCTGGAATGGTTTGCCAGTCCAGTGCTCTGCATTTGTGTCTGGTCTTTCAGCTATCAACCTTTTTTTGTGCAAGTATTTGATCACTGGTTATACGCGTGTTGTGGTAGGTAGGATAGGGCTATTATGAACACTGAACAATTGAAGGAGGAAAGCGAAATCGAGAAATTACAGGCTCAGCGGTAGAGGTTTTTCCCTCTGTCTTTAAAAAAGAACTTCAAAGCTGAGTTTAACAACTGAAATCACAGACGGATATGATTCAAAACTATTCTGGGCTTGTTAAACTATTTTTAAAAATGCAAAAGCTTTTATTAGCTTAACATACTATTCCAATCCACACGAGTAAAATGTAACGTGTCTTCGTTATTCTATCAAAATTATGCACATTTCCCTCCTGACTCACGACCACACTGATCATAATGGCTTTAATTGATATTCATGTGCATGCCATATTTACTTCTGCAGAGTTCCCGTGTAATTGAGCAATAGTTAATGGGCACTTAGGGCTCTATTCACAAGAGATTACAAATGTGTGTGTATTGGGGAGCTTTTCCCTGTGGAGTTTCCATGTGTCTGGATAGGTGCATAATCAGCGCGCCAGTCATCAGACAGAGCAGCTGACACTCGTGGCCCTGGCGAGGGCTCGAGCGAGACAAATTCTCAGCCCCTTCTCAATTTGAACCGGGGGGGGGGGACTGCAGCAGGGGGAGATGATTACAAGTCAGGGCTGCTCAGCAGTGCTGGAGATGGCATCCATGAAGATTCAGGATTTAGGTGAATCGTGGCTCCAGCCTTAATAAACCTGAGCTGTCTGCTTTCTCCCCCTGGGCAAACAAAACTCTCCTTAATTTTCTCTTAGGTGACCCTGTAGCCTGCGTGGACCTTCCCCACGCTCCCATCAGTGGGGCACGTGGCATCCCTCACATCAGCCAATTGACCCGTTTCCCCCCATTTTCAGTCTTTAGACCTAGCCAGGCGTTCACAGATGCCCTTCCCCAAAAAGCATCAGAAAAATCAGAAGCACTGGGACCCAGCAGTGCTCCGCTGTGTAACCTTTAAGATGTAGCAATAACACATTTCGATAGCAGACTTCACCGAGTGGAACCCCAAAGCACTTTACAAATTACAGAGAGAGGAATCACGTTAACTCCCTCCTGATAAGCTATCATTCCCGGTCTGCAATGCAGCAGCTGGTTCACAGCCCACAGCAGCGCTCTACAGCGGTTCTGGACAGGCAGCAGGACCCGGTACAGCATCCAGTGGCACGGCAGGAGAAAATAAACCAGACACGGTGTGACTCCTTGGATTGGACAGTGCTTTCGGGGAAGGTTTCAAAGGAGTGCGATGGGGTGGTGACTTCCCTGGGATTTGTGAGTTAATGGAGTGAGGGAGAGGAATGAATAAAGATGAGTTTGCTAACAACGCTGCCACATCAGTGTGTTAAGTGAAAAATAATATCATTTTTCTATTTCCTTTTTTAAATCTTATTTTCTTCTGCTAACCAGTACTGTGCAGAGCTCATTCTGCTCTGGTTACTGGAATTAATAATATAAAACTCTTGAGCTGGTAAAAGGGGAAGTGTTATTTTATATTTTAAGTTCACTTACAGTTTGGGGCACCAATGACTACTGATTTTACTGTGTGCTTCCAGCCTGTTTCTCTCTGGCGTTGCTGCTTCTTAAGATTGACACCGTCACTCTGACCCTGAGACTTGCTCTTCCCTTGTGAAATTTGAAAAAATCAAAATTAGAGGACAGAGGAAAAATATAAAAAGAACCCACGTCTGCAAAATGAAGGAAGACAGGCTGGAAACTCCATGTTACTGGCTTGTGAAAAGGACACTTACAAGAGCTGTGTGAAAGTCCCATCAATGGTAGTTCTGGAGGAAACACCGGATAACCTCCCTGGTCACAGTCTCCATCATATTTTCATGGGGTTTGAAAGCTGCCACCCTTACGTATTTTTATTCTCTCACAAAACACAACTGGGTCATTCCTACTCGAACACAAAAGAAGGGTAATATTGTCTGATTATATGAATTGTGCTTGTCTGAGAAACTGATTATGCCTTGTCACAGAAACGTGTTTTCAACGTGGGGTCTAGAAGTTGTGTCTGGAGACAACTGCCGAGTCAGCATCCAGATGGGCTGCCCACGATATAACTGCCCTCAGCATAGGGGTCCCATCTGGGGAGGGACCTCAGGGTTTCTGGGGATGGTACAAATTTCCGCATATTTCAGCAAACTCACCTTTCCCGTTGGTCAGGTAACAGTGGAGCAGCCTTCCTCCCTAGAAAAAGGTAGAAAAAAGTTATCCTTAGGTTTCAGAATGGCATGCAGTTGGTATGAAAGAAAGACTTAATGTGCTGTGTGAGGAGAAGTGTAAAAATACTTACCGTCAGAGTTAAAATACAAGATAGCTTATGTTAGGTATTTCTTACACATAGATTTTCCTGATGTAGGTATGCAGTTATCCCATTGCATTCATGTGATGATCATCATCAGGCGGAACAGCTCCAGCAAACAAGAATGAATATGGGAACCCTTTCTTGTGTTTGTCACGTTAGGAAAAAAGCCTCTATTGTTCAAAAGAACAGTAACAACATTTCTTCCTAGTCCAGGTAGCACTGTCTTGATCACATCCTTCAAGATGCTAAATGCAATGCCAATGTTTCATAGAACTTTTCCAGTCCAAGATTCGATTGAAAATTAAACCACTGACTTTGTATGTCAAAATCTTGGCTGGATGAGATATTTTTACAGCACAGAAACATTTAAGATAGATCCAGCAAAGACTGGCAATGTTGTTTGCTTCACCCTGAGACTGGCAATCTTGGTTTCAGTGTAGGCTGTGGTGATACCAGTTCTGATATGCACCCTGCATTTCTCCTTCAACTACAAAGGCTGCTCTCCTTGCTGACTGTGTGGTTACCTAGATTAATTTTTCAGTGACGACAATCCCCAGGCGGAAGATGATTCACACCTGTTAGCTCTGAATTTTGTGGAAATGCAAAACTGTATGAGGTGAAAGAGTTCAAAGGGTCCCAGAGAGTTCCTAGAGAACCTCAGTGAGTTGGTTTGTGACTGTGCTCTGAACCTTGCTTTTCGTATGAGATCTGGGCTAAAATCCAGAGAAACTCTATTCTGCTGCTGCTTGGTCTTACATGAGTCCTCAATTCTTCACCGGTTCCATGCGTTTTCTTAGAACAAACCAAAGACCAGACCCACATAACATCTAAAAGTCTGGTGATAACACTGTGCTGAATTATACAGTTACTTCATTATTATCTGCAGTAGAGGACTTGATTCCATTATAGAATTATCTCCCAAAATAATAAATGGCAGATTTTGACCTTATCAAGAATTCTCAGAGCGAAATGTACATCTGTTCCAGATTCAGCCCAAATGGGCCATACATCGTGCTGCACAAGGTTGGTAATGATCAGTACGGAAAAGGCATTCATGGGCTAGATGATGACCTTTAGTAGTGACGAAATTGAAGTGTTCATGGCACATTTTAGCAATATAAACTAGTCACATCACTTGTCAGAGTCGCTCCTGAATGTGTAGGAATAGTTTCTTTTTTCTTAGAGGACCAGATGTTTTGGAAGTTCCCATGGGGATACTGTGCTGCTCTCTTTGACATGGTCAAAAATTATTTCATTTCTCCAAATGAAGTAAGCTTTGGGAATTATTTTCTATTAAACATTTCAAATTTGTATGTCATGCTTCACAATCAAAACAATTTTTAAAATCTTTTAACCAAAACAAAATTGAAAATCATTACATTTCCCAGAAAGCTGGAATTTTACTTTTGGTAAACTTTATGTTTACCAGGAGTTTTCCATGTACAGAATCCAAAGCCAGTCACTTGCTACAATGAAAGATGTGAGAAGGTTTTCCATATCAAAAGCCTGCTTCAAATTGAAATCTTTTCTAAAGTTTGAACAATAAAAAAAAATTCATTGTTTTTTAAGGCTGAGAGAAGAAAAATTCATAAATTATCCTTTCCACTTTGCAAAGAAAATATCTGTAGACTTTTTGCTGAGAAGACCTCACATTTCCATGCCTCTCTCACAAACCAGCAATAAAATTTTGGATGCGTGTCAGTATATGGTCAATGTTTGCTATTTTCAGTGGAAATGCTAACGGGCCAT
Organism: Himantopus leucocephalus; assembly: GCA_003993805.1. Classification (NCBI taxonomy): domain Eukaryota; kingdom Metazoa; phylum Chordata; class Aves; order Charadriiformes; family Recurvirostridae; genus Himantopus; species Himantopus leucocephalus. Next base: position 9,576,258 of record RSEF01000002.1, on the reverse strand, counting down.
GCCATATCCCAACTTATCTTGATCACCCTCTGGTCACAGTATCCCTCCGTGCTGCATCGCACCCCTGCCATCCCTCTGCAGCCAGGAATAGCAATACCACGACAAAAATGGATCTCACTAGCGCTATCCCCTAGTGTTCCTGGTCGTGTGGGAAACAGAAACAACATTCAGCCTCTGGTCCCCCTCTACCTCACACATGTACAATTCTTCAGAAAGGATTAGCCACAGGTTAGGTTTCTCCCCTCTACTGCCACTCACTAAACCAAAATTCTTGGGTTTAATTCAGTACACTTCTGCAGAAGTTCCTTACGGAGTGTCACGCTCATAATCTTAAGGTTTAATGACAGAAGTTGTGACTCAACAGTATCCTGAAGCTTTTGCGTAACTCCACATGCAGGGTTTAATGGAGTTCTTCCCCAGAAGCAGCCAATTGAACTGCTTGGCTGCAGGGAGCTTCCAGTACCTTAGAGAGGCACTGGAGAACATTATCCCAAAACACAGGGAAAAAAGGGCATATGACCCATTGTACAACCAGCTAGGTGTGTTTGCCTACCTGCTCCACAGAAAGGGTGTTAATACCATCTTGTTGCATCATTAAAAGGAGTAGGAGGAAGCATCCTGGTTTGAAAGCACCTGTGCGTCCTGAACATTGACTACACCATACAAAGATGCTAAACTATCCTTAAGGGAAGTTGTTAAAATTGTAAACAGGGAGCTTATGACTTGTATGACCACAGGGTGTTGTAACTTAGCACTATATAAAGTCACGTAGGGCTGAATGGTGTTCCTGGGTAATCCCAACCCATTCAGAATATAATTCAAACCTTAAGGAGTCAAATGAGTTGCATAAGTTAGCATAAAGATAGCATCTACAGCGCTTTTCTTACAGTGCTACCTACCCATCTATAAATATTTATAGGTATATATATAATGCAACTAACAATAAAAATCGCATCTAAAGCTCTTTCTTTGTGTAAGTGTATATAAACATGCACAAAGAAAGAGTGAATATATGTATTTATGTGGTATTTTTTCGTTTTGTTTAAAACAACTTTTTGTTAATGTGTTTGCACAGTCCCTGGGAGTCTAGATTGGAGACAAGTGGGTTTTGTGACAATAACAAACATTAAACTACTGATATTTAACAAAGTTTGCTAAAAGTAATTCCAAAGCCATCATATTTCTAATTAAGTTTGAAAGTGATGCATAACAAAAGGACTCGGAGAAACTTTAATTTCATATTCCAAACTAGTTAGTCCTATTTGTTTGCTTTGAATCACTCATTTCAATAAGGTGAAAACTTGTGTTAATCCTCCATTCATCAGTTGCCTGGGTGCGTGTGAAATGAGTCATGTGGACAAAATAAACCACTGCTAGCTGCAATATTCTATTGTCCTTTAAGCTTCTTCAAGGGGCCTCTTCACAGGTACCAAAAAGCCACTCTAGACACTTCACATATTTTTGAAGATCCTCCCTTTTTTCACATCGCACATTACTCACTCATTGAAGAATAGCAGAAAACAGGCATAAAATGAAGGAAAAGCTGAAGTAGGCCAAACTCATTTTCTACACAGAGAGAGATAATTGGCACTGCAGTAATTTTGGAGAACTGAATTAAATGAATAAATTGTGACATGGGAAAAACTGAAAAGGACAACAGTTTCCTGGCTTGCACATAATAGTTACTTTGGACAGCATTTTTCTTGGAGACCAATTGATAAAACAGGACAAAAATGTTTTTCCCATTAATTGCTTTCAAACATTGTCCTGCTAAATGCCCAATTAAAAGGTAGAAGTGTGAGCTTCTTTTTTGCTTATAATGACCACATATTGGGGGGAAAAAATCAGTAGCAACGTCCTAGCATTTTCTTTTGTGGATGTGGAATAAAAAGATCAATGGAAAAAGGTTCTTAGCTTACCTTAAACTAAAACAGCAGCCTCAAAGCCTGCAGACCAGCATGGGGGTGAGGATGGGCTGGTGGATAGTGGGACACATACAGTATCACTGCACTATGCTGAAACTATCATTTACACAAAAAAAAAGCTTAATTTCATAAGTTGGTAAAATACATAAGCATCAGTTCATAAATTGCCAACTGATACTTTGAAGGGGGTTATTTCATGTCCAAGAAAGAGTCAGTTATGTATAAAAACCTTATACCAAAATTTTCCGTCATTTGATTTTTAAAAAATACTTGCTGTAAAGACATGGTTCTCTGACAGTTAAAAAAAATTCTAAAGGGTCAAATGAACAAAAGGCACTGGAGTCAAAGTTATATCTGAGATAACTCCTCTGAATTAAAAGGAGGTTAATTCATCACTTTCTTATTAATTATATTACTTGATCTCTTAAAGAGCTGTCACTGCCAGTCAATACTATAAACATTATTTTTGCAATGCTATTTTCAACAGCAGATTAACTGGCAGAAGGAAATTATTCTTTTCTAGATGGAACTAACCTAAATCTAGCAAAATCATTTTAAAAGGAACATCTTGATAACAAAGTAGCTTTTATCTGTCCATACATCTTACCTGTACATTAGTAATGCTTATATGTTTCACAATTTCATGCAGACCATTGTGCACACTCATCACTAGCCTTAAATTGAAAACACTGTAAAGGTGAAATGGCCGTACAGATTAGTTACAAAACACTTAACATGGCCTTGCAGCAACTAGTAATACACAGGGAATCAGTAACACATGTGGTTCTGTTTGGCTGAATTTAGTGACAAATCCTGCCTCAAGTGAAAACAATCTCCAATTTTCAGGTTGCTGGGAACACTCTAGAACAGAAGATACAAGAAGTGCTGCTCCAAAATGAAGTATCACTGCTAGGCAGGGACCTCATTTGCTCCCAGCTGTGTACAGGCTCTACCCAGAGCCGTCTCTGGACTAAACCATCTGTAGTGTGCATCTAAATCCACTTACGGTCTTGCAGGGAAGCTTAGAAGACAGGTAAAGTGGAAGGCCAGTCCCCTACTGACAAAGGGAAGTAAGGGGTGAGAAGTCAAATGATAAGAGATCCACATGTTATAGAACCGATTGACAGTTTAAAACCTCACAGTCCGACTGAAGGGAAGGACAGTGGGTGACACACGTTCTTCTGGGTATTGCATGAGGCTGCTCTTTTCCCACCAGAGATCTTCTGTGAAGGTGCTGCATCTGGATGGACTAGTCACGCAGTCCTAATGCCAGCATGTCCAAGACACATCCATAGCCCTTTTATAGCCATTTCTAGGCCAAAAGAGATAAAGTTTCTAAAGATATCCAGATTACAGTGATCCTTACATGTGGTTTTTTTCTCAGCATTCTAGATGAAATTTTCTGCCTTTGTCACAGAAAAGAGACTGGTCCCTCTAGGGCAGTAGATTTCCCTTCAGCCTTGTTGCCCGAGGCACTGATTAAGTGAAGTGCTTGAGCACCTGAGTGACGATAAGCACGTGAGTCACTGCACGGAGTCAGTTAAAGTTGGTCAAGTGCAGAAAAAGACCTTGCTGAGGGAAAGTTGCTGTGCAGAGCTATCTATTAACAGGAACCCAAGGCAAAAAATACAAGCAGGGCTCTTCACGTTTTTGCGCTATTTACGGGGATTTAAACAACTCCATGAAACAGACCCTGACCACAAATTTTAAACTATTAGTTGAGCTTTAGAGAATAATTCTCTTTTGTTTTAAGGCATCATGATTTATAATCATCCATGTAAAGGTTTTGCCTCCATAAAGTTCCATGTTTTAATTTCGAAAGTCAGACATCATTCTCATGCACAAAGGGGAACACAAATATGATGCAAATGTTGTAAAAAGTAGGCCAAAAGAAAGCTGGGCAAAGAGTTTTTAAAATTTACGTACAATTTATGTGTTACCTTAGAGTACAGGATATCTTGTTTGGAACAGAGAGTGAGAAAAGTGTCACAAGAAAATGCCACAGCAGTTCCATCCTTCAGCAACCATCCTCAACTGCAAATGAAATGGTTATTTCGTTAAAGCAACTCATTATCTGTAAAAAGATCCCATTAAAGCATATGCTACCTGAATCTTCAAGAGCTACTTAGGGCACTGTCTGTGCTGGAGGTAAAACTCTGCTTTGCCTTCCCTCCTTACTCCTCTGAATGAATGGCAAAGCCTCTCTTTGTTGCAGCAAAAAAGGGATTTTGCACTAAAGTTGTTATCCTAAATGATTTCAGCAGGGACAAACGGGAACCATGATGGTGGGCCAGTGCTGTGCCTCTGTGTGGAGTCTTGCCCCACACCCATCCACCTGCAGAGCAGGTTTGGACAGCGTTAAGGACCGTGACCACCTCAGGGCAAAGACCACCTCTTTCCATGATTTTGGAAAGTGTTTGCCAAATCACAAGGATTGATTTAGGCCAAATCTGTGGTTAGTAATGAAAGAAATGGAAGAAGGTGGACTTTTTTCCACTGGGGTCCCATTACTTTGCCATAATCTCAAAACCCTGTTCCTCCATGCTCATCACAGACCTGTTACACCTCCGGGTCTGAGTCTCTGCAGCTGCACTCTAGTCCAGTGGGATACTACCACTTCGGAAGTGAATACGCAATAGCAGCTCTGGGATTACCTAATTTCCCAAGGTGTCCCAATATCAGAGGGAAGCAAGTCTTCTCCAGCATGACTGAAATGGATGGTGAACAGCCTTGTGGTGATAAGATACCAAGTACTTCACTGAAGAACCCCTTAAGGTAAACCTATATGCCTTATAAAAACATTTACATGGTCTGTGTTGCATGTTCTGGTTTTCCTTCCCACTTGCCCCCTATCCTGGAGTGACTGAACAACTCAGAATAGCTTTGGGTGACTTCCTGAAGAGACAAGGAAAATCCAACAGCTGTATCCTAGAGCTGCTGCCAGGGTGGCCTGAGGGAAACACAAATCGTGAATCCCTCTGAGGGGACATTAAATGAGGACAAGAAGAGCCCTGAGCATCACACTTCAAGCAGCCAGTCCCTGAGAGTGGTAGCTGGAAGGGACTTTAAGAAAGGTGCTGGGGAAAGGAGACCTTCCTGCCTGGCGTGTCTCACGGCAGCTCTGTATAGCTCTCTTTCCCAAAGGTCTTTTTTTTCTCCATCATAGCTTGAGATCACTGCTTGTATCAGGTTTGAAGATTATTTATCACCTCAATTAAGAATTAGCTGGTGCATGACCTTTTGATCAACAAGTAAGGACTCATTCATTTTGTCAGGCTCTACAGATTCATCTAAACATTACAAGTCACTTTATTACAAGATTGTGTGTTATGTTACACCATACAGACAGCTAAAAATCTCTCTGTACACTAAGCTGAGCTTCCCCTGCTTCTGTGTCCAGGACTGCACTCGTACTTTTTTTCCAGCATCTTCTGTTGATTGTCAACTCTTCACTGCCTGGTACCACTCATATTTACCTTGAAAATATGACCTTTTTTTTTTTTTTGCCATAGAGTTTCACTCTTCCATGAAAGGTCCTAAGCTCAAATACACAGTCAAGCCGTTGTTTTCTTCATGTCAAATCTTCAGGTCAAAATGACATAGTGCTATAGACATCAGTGGAGCTACTCTGAGCGGTACCTGCTAGAGATTTGGTTCTAATATTCTTACTGGTAACACTGATATTTCTACCAAAAAATCCAGGTCATTTTTACTGCTTGTGTCTTGCATGGGCTGTTCTGCATTAAAAAGTAATGTGCATTTTCTATTTTTGAAACACTGTAATGATACTAATTTTAAATTTTTTAATATACAGTTTCCAACAAATGAGCTTTGCATGCTTTGCCCTCAATCCTATATGGACACCTTTTGAAGGCTGTAGATGAGTGGATATCTCTTTTAAGTAAAAATCTATTAAGCATAAAATGAGTAAAAGTCCAGGAACAACTTATCATTAAGGTCTTCTGCGTCATCAGATCCATTACACATTAATGATTCCTCCAGATAGAACTGAAGAAGGCTGAATTTACTTGTACATTGTATATCAATAATAATCATAGTAGATACTAAAATTATTGCATGTCCTTAACGGTATCGTGCTGGATATTATAGCTTCTATGGGAATATAAAACAGATAATTTGTGTCCCCCAAGCAATTTATACAATACGATTTTTTTATGTTTCTGCTACTTTAAATGGAATTAGGGAAGGTAGTATGTTATCCTCAGTTACTATCCATCAGAAGTTATGTTAAAATTGATTAAAGTATTACTTATCTTAAGTACTGTTGACCTATTTTCTTTCAAACCTATCACACATACATCTAAGATTAAATATACAGTAGGAACCATGCAAGGATATGGGATGAAAATTTGGACCTCAGAACAAGCTGTAGCAGCTGGGTGTTTCCAGAAGAGTAACTTTCTGAACGTTCAGGAGCTATTCATAGGATGCAATTTTATCACGAGCCTGGATGGTGGACGTTTTCTTAGGGATCCATATTTTCATTTCCAACCTCCATATTATTCTTTTCCTCATTCTCCTCTTTTCTATGCTCTCATATTTCCTGCTATCTCTCTGTCTTTTGACCACAAGTCATAACTGTACCTTCATTTTTCTAATGGATGCCTGAAGAAACCCTGCTTCTCACAGCTCTTTCAGAAACAGCCTTGCCTGACCAGGGTTCATAACCACAGTAGGCTGCCAAAATGAAGGAACAACACAGATGAATCTGACTGTAAATATTTTTTAATCTGTCCCTTGACCCAACCATTTTGTGTTCACACCTACTCTCAGACACCAGGTAATTCCTGCATCGACAGAAAGCATCACCTACCATTCTCTTATTTCAAGGCAGGGTCCTGAAAGTGCTCCAGAAGCACAGACGGTTATGAAAATCTTGCTGTGAGCAACTAACATTTTGGAAGGGGACACTCACAAAATTAAAAAAAAAAAGTTATATTTATTGGAAATAAAAAGAAATGGAGGGGAAGATGGAAGATTTTGATTTCCAGTGTAGTCTACCCTTACAATCCTGAAGTTAGTTTATTTAATATTTCTTAGGCTGTTGGTTCCCATATAACCCGAATTTCTGCGCTGTTTCTGTCAGAATGAGACATAACATTGAGGTTCGAGTGCTGGACCTGGATTTCTGGCAGGGATCATCCCTCACACACAGTGATTCATGGAGCTTTCAAGTTAGCACAGCACCTGCATAGATTCATGGCATCATGATGGAAGACCTGTGTGGCTTCCAACCACCTGAGCTTTCAGAGGAGATCTAAGTACAATGTGGGCTAAATTCAGAAAATCTGAGAACTTCTTTTCCCTGAGGAATGCTTTAAAAAATAATGGTTTCATCTTAACTCTTGTGATCTTCGTGATCATCTCTGTTGTGATTCACTGGGCCTTTCTTAGAAAGAATCTGATGTCCTGCGCAGATTAGCTTTCAAAACTGAGGTCTAATTTTGGTATGTGAAGCATGCATAAGCAAAGGTGATTATTCCCCTCAGTTCTGTACTGGTGAGGCTGCACCTGGAAAGTTGTGTCCAGTTTGAGACCCCTCATACAAGTGGGATGTTGGCAAACTAAAGTGAGGATCACCAAAATGGGTGGGAGGCTGAGGCACTTTGTGGACAAGAAAGACTGAAGCTTGCTTAGCCTGGAAAAGAAAAAGCTAAAAGGGAAACTAATGGTTAACTTCAATTACCTAATGAGGGGTTATGGAGAAGATGGAGCCAAACTTCAGAGCTATACAGCAAAACAAGAATATGTAATAACTGCAAGGTGCAGCAAGAGAAACATTGCATGAACATGGGGAAAAGGCTGCCCAGAAAGGCCTTTGGATCTCCATCTTTGAACATTAAACTTGTTCAGAGATATTCCTGAGCAACCTGCTTTCACAAGAGCCTTGCTGTGAGAGGAACATCAAACAAGATGACCTCCAGGGTCCCCTTCAGCCTAGATTATTCCACCCTATTTCTGCTGGAATTCATGTGGGATTGTGTTGGCTTTTGTAATAAAACCTGGAGAATTATATTTAGATTGTATCCATTGCTCTCCTCAAATATTCAGCACAACCTTGTCCTTACCGTACAGTACTACCTTTTCTGGTTTATATGCACACTTGCATTCAGAAATTCATTTTTTGGATACCCAAGTTCAGACCAGTTCTCAGGGTCTGTTAAACTCCTGCCAACTTTGTGGACTGCAGATGAAGATGTGTATTTTCCCTATTTCTGAAAAGTCAAGACTCTTCATGGAATCACAGAATCATAAAATCATAGAATCATAGAATGGTTTGGGTTGGAAGGG